>OY728138.1:634434707-635660207 GCA_963277665.1 Viscum album | reverse complement strand
ATTATTACAATTTATTACTAATTATTACAATTTATTACTAATTATTACAATTTATTACTAATTATTACTAATTCTTACAATTTATTACAATTTATTACTAATTTAGAAATACTTAGCAATACTTATCAAAATGAAAACTGCTTGAATAATGAAAGGAAATTTGGTAATCATCGTTGTGGAGTTGATTACAAATTTTCCCTTTATTATCCAAGCAGATTTAGTTTACTAATTATTACTAATAAAAAAAATTATATTATCAATATTTATGAAAAAACAATATTAATATTATTAAAATAATAAAAAATTTATGAAATATTAAAATTATCAATATTCGCAACAGAATTTGCTCTATTCTTAACATGTTCAAATCTCAAAGGCTCGCCAATTGTCAGGTCACATGCAATAAAAATTTTGTGTCAGTCATGTCCAATGTAAACTCTATAATTGTACTTGCATGGTTGATCACCTCGCAAGTATTGTTGCAATAGGACGACCAAATTAATGTCGTTCTCGTCTCTAAGAATCATCTCGCTCCCTTTAAATAGATCATTCTTCCTTAAAAATTTGAGGGGATATCAGTATCTTTCCCTTAAATTTTCAAGAAATAATGGTCTATGTAAAGGGTTATGTGAGATAATTCTTATAGATGAGAAGGGCATGACTTGGGTTGTCATATTGCAACAGTACTTGCGAGGTGATCAACCATGCAAGGACAATTATAGAGTTTACATTGGACATGGTTGACACAAACTTTTTATTGTGCATGACCTGACAATTGGTGACCATTTGAGATTTAAACATGTTAAGAATAGGGAAAAGCCTGTTGCGAATATTGATAATTTTAATATTTTATAATTTATTTATTATTTTAATAATATTAATATTGTTTTTTCATAAATATTGATAATATAATTTTTTTATTACTAATTATTATTAATTATTACTAATTATTACTAATTATTACTAATTATTACTAATTAATACTAATTATTACTAATTATTACTAATTATTACTAATTATTACCAATTATTACTAATTATTACCAATTATTACTAATTATTACCAATTATTACTAATTATTACCAATTATTACTAATTATTACCAATTATTACTAATTATTACCAATTATTACTAATTATAAGTAATTATTACTAATTATAAGTAATTATTACTAATTATTAGTAATTATTAGTAATTATTACTAATTATTACTAATTATTACTAATTATTACTAATTATTACTAATTATTACTAATTATTAGTAATTGTTACTAATTATTACTAATTGTTACTAATTATTACTAATCATTACTAATTATTACTAATTATTAGTAATTATTACTAATTATTCCTAATTATTCCTAATTATTACTAATCATTCCTAATTATTACTAATTATTCCCAATTATTCCTAATTATTACTAATTATTACTAATTATTACAAATTATTAGTAATTATTAGTAATTATTAATAATTATTAGTAATTATTAGTAATTATTAGTAATTATTACTAATTATTAGTAATTATTAGTAATTATTACTAATTTTAGTAATTACTAGTAATTATTACTAATTATTACTAATTATTAGTAATTATTACTAATTGTTAGTAGTTATTAGTAATTATTACTAATTGTTACTAATTATTACTAATTATTACTAATTACTACTAATTATTACTAATTATTAGTAATTATTACTAATTATTAGTAATTATTACTAATTATTACTAATTATTAGTAATTATTAGTAATTATTACTAATTATTACTAATTTTTACTAATTTTTACTAATTGTTACTAATTATTACTAATTATTAGTAATTATTACTAATTATTCCTAATTATTCCTAATTATTACTAATTATTCCCAATTATTCCTAATTATTACTAATTATTACTAATTATTAGTAATTATTACTAATTATTAGTAATTATTACTAATTATTAGTAATTATTACTAATTATTTGTAATTATTACTAATTATTAGTAATTATTACTAATTATTAGTAATTATTAGTAATTATTACTAATTATTAGTAATTATTACTAATTATTACTAATTATTAGTAATTATTACTAATTATTAGTAATTATTACTAATTATTACTAATTATTACTAATTATTGCTAATTATTGCTAATTATTGCTAATTATTGCTAATTATTACTAATTATTACTAATTATTGCTAATTATTGCTAATTATTGCTAATTATTGCTAATTATTTCTAATTATTGCTAATTATTGCTAATTATATCTAATTATTGCAAATTATTGCAAATTAATACTAATTAATACTAATTATTGTAAATTAATACTAATTATTACTAATTATATCTAATTAATGCAAATTAATACTAATTATATCTAATTAATACTAATTATATCTAATAATTACTAATTATATCTAATTATTACTAATTATATCTAATTATTGAAAATTAATACTAATTATTTATAATTATCACTAACAATATCAATTTCTTACTAAAAATAGATATAAATAAAAATCAATTGAAATCTAATTTAATTACAACTAATAAACAACAATTAAAATTAACATAAAAAATAAAATAAATATAAAAAAATAAAATATAAATAACTTAAACTTTGATATTCTAAAGATATTGACGCCCTCCAATTGCTCTCGTATAAAAAATTTCAACTAAAAGAAATTTTTCCTTGAAACTGAAGAATGAAAAGAGGGAGAGAGCAAGATCTGAGTGATTTGGGAAAAAAAACGGATGGGGGTATATATATGTTAGATTAGTTGCAACGGGTTTCCTGTAACAAATGGTGGTATTTGCGACGGGGCCCGTCACAAATACCCTCGCCCGCATTAATTACAGTCGGTGGTTAAAATGTTATTTGCGATGGGACCTGTCGCAAATAGTTCCCGCCGACAGTCTTTTTGTGACAGGACGACATCCCGTCGCAAAAAGTTATTAACCGCCGCCAGATATTTGCTATTGGATCCCTTCGCAAATACCCCTGCGCGGTTTGGCGTGCAAGCCGCGCGGTTCGGCGCGCAAGTCGCGCCAAACTATTTGCGACGGGAGACGAAAACCCGTCGCAAATAATTGGTTATTTGCGACGGTGAAATTTTCCCGTCGCAAATAGCTTCCTGGACGGGTTATTTGCGACGGGAAGAAATCTTGTCGCAAATAACCCGTCGCAAATAGTGATTTTTCCTGTAGTGAAGAATGCTAAAGCACAGTGAACAACAAGTGAAACTAACTCATCACCTAAATAGGTATACTAAGTTCCTAGCCTCACCATGGTTACTCTCACCAAGTATCACATACAAGAGTATATAATATAATAAATAATAACAAGGGTACTCCACTACTACTTCCCCACTGGTTTGCTGCTTTTCCCCAACGTTGCACGTCCAAAGCATCTCTCTCCAAAAAGGATTTCTCGCAGACACCTGGGCGAAGCACCACAACATTCATCTCGTGCAACAAAACCACCACATCCACACAAGAAAAGTAACCAGGTAGTTTCCGGGATCCACCACAACTCTCATAACGTGTATCATACGTCGGGTATTTTACTTCAAGCCATTACATCACATACATCAAATAAGGATCTGTAAGCCATCATAGCCTATACACGTTACACCTATAGTATTCCATAGGAAACTATATCCAGAATATATGTGTGTGAATAACCACAAGTCATTACAGCCCTCTACACACATATATGGGGAAAACTAACCATTGTGCCTACCATCACAAGTAACTACCAAGAGAAGAGAGTGGGCCAAATGGGGTAGTCATCCATCCACCCTCCCACCAGAATGTTAGGGAAAACATCCCCTAGGGCTGAAAATCCCTGGGGTGTTAGTTTCCTTAACTGACGGGGTGGTGTAGCGTATAGAAACAAAAAAAATACAGAATATACTATAGCTCACAACCACACTATGGGTATAACCTAGTCTTAGACTCAACTGCAGCTAATGTCTCTCGGACTCCCAACTACCACTTCTAAGACTAGGTATCCTATAAGCACACAACCATTTAACGAGCTTGATTACATTACTTCATTCTCTTTTATCAATTTCACTTTATGTTAATTAGTTCTTTAAACATTACTTAACTATTAACAATTTTCATATTATATTTCATTAGCATCACACCCAAGGTTCACTGCTCCTTTAAATTGGAACCTCAGAATTGCATCCCAACAATCTCTGACCCCATGGTTTAACATCATTTATTCAATCATTTATTAATAGCATTATCACTTTCCCATATTCCCAAGCATTCTGGAAAAAAATTATAAGATACTAAATATAAGGGGGCTCAATACGGTGAGTAAATGAACTACTCGTTGAGTCTTTTCCACCTATAGCAAGAGTGTAGACCCATCCTCTCTTAGGAAGCTAAACATGGAAAGCACATGGCATACCCTGTGCATCTTTACCCCTTTTGGAAGGAGGGTAAGAAAACCATCTTCCTTGAGTAGTGGGGAAATTAAAGAAGATAAACAACCAACAAGAAGCAGAAATCATCCAAACATTCACATTTAACCCATTCCATTATCTCCAGTGTCCTCTCCGATACCCACATGTATAAACTGACGCATGTTTCCACTCTAGGCGTCACTTTTGCCATAACCAATAGCCCTCCCTGCCCCCACATATCACAACAGCCTTCCAGGCTCACATCACAACACAAGTAGTAGGAAAACAACATCATATCAATTGGGTCTTGGCCCTTAAACAAGAAAGAGGGTAACTCATAACCCTACAAGAAATTGTATTTTATCAAACAACCAGTTCTTTAATCCATCTTGAATTAACTGATTTATTATTCATAGGTTCCAACTTTGGGAAACCTAAACATTAAGCTATCAAAAATTTATTAAACATGCTTACTGCATCAATTTTATTAACATCAAATTAAAAAAACAATAAGAAGATTCATTTACATGCCTCTTTATCTTTAGCCAAACAATTATCAATTAATTACAGCTTTATGTTCATTACCAATTTCCATCAAGAACGAAAATCTCAACAAAGAAATCATAGATATCACACTATTTAGAAAACTAAGAGTCAATAACATACGATCGATATCAATTTATTTATTCGGTTCAAATATTTAATATGTCAATCCCATTGTGATTCAGTGGGATAAAACATGCTAACTATACAATTACATGTAATAGAATAGAGAAGCAATGAATCGCCTACCTCAAATGGTTCTTGACATTCTTTGTATGAGAATGAGCTACACAACGGGTTACGATCTCCTCCCTCGTGACAACTGTATCCACCTGAGGATGCAGAGACATCACCACACCAATAAACACCTATGAAAAGTGCATTAGAAATAGGGAGATACCATTCCAAAAAAGGGCAAGGAGAAATATAAGGAGATGAACCCAAAAGAATGACTATAGATCATACCTTACATCGAAGATTAATCAATACAGCTTTGTTGCATAAAAACAGAGGGGAACCACTCCAAGGAGGAAAGTTTGATCACATAACTCCTATGGGATGGAATGAAAGGTTCAAGCATCTCACACTAGAGAATAAGGAGGAAGAACTAGGGAGGAAGATATCTCATCCCTTTAAAAGATTTAACAGAGCAGCGGTTTAAGATACACTGGATTTTCCATTAAAAATGGGTTGCATTAAACCACGCGGTTTGACCAAATAAAAGCATCTCGGGTCTTAGGAAAAATTAATATATGAGTTATGGCCTTTAAATTGGCCTTAGAGTCCTTAAATCAAGGCTTTAAATGCATTTTATGTCAAAGTAAAACATTAAAGGGGAGAAACTGTAGGAAGCTAGAAACACTATTCAAGAATACAAAATTTGGAAAAGGAAATAGAGGCTACCATTGGAACCTCACCATTATGGAAACACTGTTCATGAACTCAAAATTTGGAAAAGGAAATAGAGGCTACCGTTGGACCTCACCATTCTGGAAACACTATTCATGAACATAAAATTTGGAAAAGGAAATAGAGGCTACCATTGGAACCTCACCGTTCTAGAAACACTATTCATGAACACGAAATTTAGAAATGGAAATAGAGGTTACCACTGGACCTCACCATTCTAGAAACACTGTTCATGAACTCAAAATTTGGCAAAGAAAATAGAGGCTACTGTTGGACCTCACCATTCTGGAAACACTGTTCATGAACTCAAAATTTTGAAAAGGAAATAGAGGCTACCATTGGAACCTCACTGTTCTGGAACACTGTTCATGAACTAAAAATTTGGAAAAGGAAATAGAGGCTACTGTTGGACCTCACCATTCTGGAAACACTATTCATGAACTCAAAATTTGGAAAAGGAAATAGAGGCTACCGTTGGACCTCACCATTCTAGAAACACTGTTCATGAACTCAAAATTTGGAAAAAGAAATAGAGGCTACCGTTGGACCTCACCATTCTAGAAACACTATTCATGAACTCAAAATTTGGTAAAGGAAATAGAGGCTACCATTGGATCTCACCATTCGGGTAATACTGTTCATGAACTTAAAATTTGGAAAAGGAAATAGAGGCTACCATTGGACCTCACCGTTCTAGAAACACTGTTCACGAACTCAAAAATTGGAAAAGGAAATTGAGGCTACTGTTGCACTATTCACATAAGCCTACCATTGGACTATTCACATAAGGCTACCATTGCACTGTTCACATAAGGCTACCATTGCACTATTCACATAAGGCTACCATTGCACTGTTCACATAAGGCTACCATTGCACTATTCACATAAGGCTACCATTGCACTGTTCACATGAGGCTACCATTGCACTCTTCACATAAGGCTATCATTGCACTGTTCACATAAGCCTACCGTTGGATTGTTCACATAAGGTGACCAATGACACTGTTCACAGAACTGGAAACACTATTCACAGAATTAGAAATTTGGAAAAGTGTTGGGGATATGTCACCTTGACCTCCCAGAACACCTCAAACACTAGATTCTATTAAAGGAATGGACCAGAGAAGTCTGGACCATTACATCAGATACCTTTCAGAACATTCTCATCCTTGAGAATAAAAAACCAACCTAAAAGGATACAGAAAAGAGGTCTGAACAACCACCCATTGAGAAACCCCTCAAAAGAGAGATAGCCACAAGAAGAAAACAAAGAAAAATATCTCATAAACATGAAAGGTCTACAACCACAAAGAGAACATTTTTTTTCTTTTTTTAACATGAAAAGAGTTAAACATAAAAAAATTCAAGGTACTGAGCACATATCTATGATTCACATTTCTAGGTACTCTCCTCCATGCCACTGTGTCGCCACAAGACACAAACCAAGGGGATAGAATGACTTCACAACACCTTCTATTTGAGGTCTTGGATCTCTGTAGGCCTCTCCTCAAAGGTCACATCATCATCAACATTGATCTCTCCTCAATTGTTGACATGAGAGTTATCATGAAGATAACGAAGGAGTTGTGACACATGAAAAACATAGTGTATCTGGATCATCTGCAGGGGAAGTGATACTTGATACGCTACGACTGCAACAAGATCCAACACCTCAAAATTCCCAACAAATCGGGGGGAAAGCTTACTCCCATGAACAAACCTTCACTGCCCACGATGGGGAGTAACCTTTAGAAACACGTGATCCCCAACATCAAACTCTAAGGTTCTCATACTTTGATAGGCATATGATTTATGATGATCATGCGCTGTCTTAATCCTCTCACAAATCACCTGAACCATCTATATTGTATTCTGCACTAGTTTCGGTCTGAGAATTGATGACTCTCCGACCCCAGTCCATCACAACGGAGAATGGAAAGTTTGACCATACACGTCTTCACATGGTTCCATACTGACGGTGGAGTGAAAAATATTGTTGTAAGCGAACTCCACCAAGGGTAAGTTCCTTATCCATGAACCTCAAAAATCCAGGACACAAGAGTGTAACATGTCTTCAAGAGTCTAGATAGTCTGCTATGTCTGACCTTCCATATAAGGATGAAAAGTAGTGCTAAGGCATAGCTGAGAGATGAAAGCACGATGGAGACCTCTCCACACCCTAGAGGTAAAACGAGGATCTCAATCATAAATGATCATCCTTGGGACTCTATAAAGTCTCACCACCTCCTCCAGATACTACCTCGACAAAACTTCCACTGAGTTTGACTCCTTGATTTCTATGAAGTGGGATAATTTTGTTAAACGATCCACTACCACCAAAATAGAGTCATTTACTCCTTGATCTCAATGTAAACTAGTAACAAAGTCCATTGATATGTCCTCTCACATCCACTGAGGAACATCTAATGGCTGGAGCAGAACACCAGGAACACGGTGTTCGACCTTCACCTTATGGTAGACCAAACATCGAGACACAAACTATTCAACTACATGCTTTAGCCCAATCCACCAAAACTGAATCCTCAAGCTTGGTTCATCTTTGTCACACCCGAATACACCACTAAAAGTGAACTATGGAACTCTCTAAGAACCATATCACGCATCACCAAAGGAATAAATAGCCTTCTGCGATACAACACTTGGTGTTGTTCATCGTCAGAACAACCATCAGGGGGCTTGCCATAAGTAATTCGGTCACTCCAGACCTCCACCTCAAGATCCTCCAACTGGGACTCTTCCACCTGCTGCAATAGAGATGACTGCATTTTCATCTGAAAAAGACAACCTATGCCCCAAAATTCTCCCATATCGAGATGTAATGCTAAAATTTCTTCCATTACTCTCCAGGAATCACCAGATTCACGCACTGCATCACTACGTGAATTTTGACTCAGCGCATCAGCTACAACATTTCCCTTTCTAGGTGTATACAATATTTCAAATTCGTATTCCTGTAATAACTCCATCCAATGATGATTTCATAAGTTCAAGTCACGTTGGGATAAAACATACCTCAAACTCTTATGATTAGTGAAAACCACAAAGTGATCTCCAATGAGGTAATGTCTCCACAACTTCAGAGAAAACACAATGGTTACCAACTCAAGATCATGAGTGGAATAGTTACATTCATGGGGATTCAACTGCCGAGACCCATAAGAAACAACTGATCTATACTGCATCAGAACACATCCTAACCCCAGATGTGAAGCATCACAAAAAACATCAAACTGAACTCCCTCTGCTAGAAAAAAAAAGAACTGGATCACTTAATAACTTCTCCTTTAGATACTCGAAAGATTCCTGAAACTGATTAATCCATATGAACGACTGATCCTTCCTGGTCAAAGCTGTCATAGGAGTCACTACTCAAGAGAAATCGACTACGAACCTCCTGTAGTAGCCCGCGAGACCAAGGAAACTTCGCAACTCTGACACTGTCTTGGGGGCTACCCAAGACACAACTACTTCTATCTTCGATGGATCCACAACTACTCCCTATTGGGACACAACATGACCCAAGAAACAGACTTCTCGATCCCAAAACTCAAACATCAAAAACTTCTCAAATAGCTTATGTTGATGTAGAACTCCCAAAACGGCGTGTAGATGCTTTGCATGCTCCTCCTTAGATGTAGAGTACACAAGGATTTCATCGATGAAAACCACCACAAAATTTTTCAGGAGATCACAGAATATAGAATTCATCAATCCCATGAATACAACTAGAGTATTTATCACACTAAATGACATTACAACGAACTCATAATGCCCTTGACGACAACAGAAAGCAGTCTTTGGGATATCCTCATCCTTCACACACATCTGATGATATCCTGACTACAACTTGATCTTTTAGAACCAACATGAACCCTTTAGTTGATCGAATAAATCTTCAATTCCTGGAAGAGGTAGTTATTCTTTACTATCACTTTGTTTAAGCGATGATAATTGACACACAACCGCAAAATTTCATCAGCCTTCTTTATGAACAAAATCAGTGCACCCCATGATGACACACTTAGCCAAACAAAACTGCATTGTAATAGACCATAAAGCTATATACATAGCTCTTGTAACTCATAAGGGGATATCCTATATTGAGACATAAAGATAGGAGACACTCCTAGTTGTAGCTAGATCCCAAACTCGATCTCTCATTGAGGGGGTAATGTTGCAACCTCTATTGGAAAGACATCATGGTACTCTTCTATGACCCTAGGAAACGCCAACTACTGAACCTATGAAGAACTCAGCATCAGATCAACCATCATGGATGATAAGGACATAACACGCCCCTGACCCATCTGAGGGTTCTGCTTTCCAACAAACACCATTGGCTCTCCATCCACATCGAAGAACACAACCTGCCTCCTAAATAAATCCACAATAGCCTGCACCGAATACAACCAATCCATGCTGAGGATGACATCATATGGTTGTATCTGTAAACATAAGAAATATCCCCAAGAGAGGAGCTACCTCAACACTAGATTATAATATCTACATAATTTAAACAAGTCAGCTCAACCTTCAACTGGCATAGTCAATGCCAAGGGCACTAGAAGCCTCTCTACCTCAAGTCCCAAATCATGGACAAGGGTAGGTGATATGAAGGAGTGTGTCACTCCTAAATCAAACAAGGAATAAACCAAGGTAGAAAAAAAGCAAAGGGTACCTCGAACAATTTCTGGCTCGCATGGAGCTTGCAACGCTAAAGCATGAAGCTAACCACGACCTCCTCCACGGCCTCTCTGACCCTAATGAAGACCACCACCATGGACTCAGTCTACGGTCTAAGGATGGGGAGCATCACAAGGCTATCCTTTGCCTACCACATCTACCCTATACCGATCCAAAGATGGTGTAACCTTCTACTACTACCTTAGTTGGAACTTCCTCAACAGAGGAACTTAGAGTGGAACACCTGGTGTATGATGAATTCTATGAAAGTTCAGGCACTCTCACTTCTGATGACCTCGACCACCATAGGAAAAACAAGCACCTGATCCCTTGGTATAGGCCTGAGAGCCGCTTCCCCTGGAGAAATGAGATGTTGAGGGCTGGGACCTACCCCCAGTTGAACGGAAACTCTTCTTCCCTGAAAACCGGGAACCTCGGACCACAACTCTACTTCATGAGAAATCATGACGAATCCCCTCTTGTGACAATCCAGTTCTGGCCAATTTCCTCTCAATGACCTCTGCCCTCTCCAGCACCTCAAGATACGTCTTCAACATAAATGGGGTGACCTGGCACTGGATCTCTGGATGCAAAGCCTCCTCAAAATGCCTCACCATAGCCTTATAATATGGAAATAGGTCTGAAACATATTGTAAAAGGTTCCTGAAATAGATTCCAAAATCTCACACATTGGATCTCCCCTGTCGAAGGGTAAGAAGCTCCTGTAGACTATACGCCTTCACGGTCAAAGAAAGAAACTCGACTCTAAACTTGTCTCGGAACTCCTCCCATGAGATCATTAACTCATCGTGATCCCCAAAGAATAAGAACCACCATTTCCTTTCTGCTCCACGTAGCATCGTCATAACAAAGGACACCCAATGATCCTTTCGAGCATAGATCGAATTGAAGCATATCTCGACCTCCTCTAACCAGTCTTCTATGATTGCATCTGAAATGGAGACCTCATACTTCTATAGACTCTGGTACTGAAACTCTCAGAGTGTCCTCCTCCAAGTGTCATTGTCATCAACCTCTACCTTGTGGCGATCTACTATCATAGCCTGCTAGACATATTCTATGCGATCCTGATGAGGACATCGACCTGGAGCCATACCTGTAAAATAACAAAAATTTAGAGCTCCTAAACCTGGAATATGGAATACTCAACATTAAATAATTAATGGTTTTCTTTTATTCATTTTAGGTTATCCTATCCCAAGGTCTACCCATTCAAACATAGATACAAAGAAGAATAATGCATGGTCCATTCCTAGGTCTCTACCCTACAACAAGTATCACCTCGTTTAGTAGACATTGTAAACTTAAAGGTATGTGTATCAGATCACAGGGGTCCCTAAATTCCAATGTATCAACCGGTCTCTAGTGCTTTTAAACTTGACTGGCACTGTTTCCCTACCAACCCATGCAACCTCACTTGTGCCTAACACCAAACTCCATCCTATACCTCAACCAGACCTCTAATATCACTCTGTCACGACCCCCTCCCCACAAGGTGTACCCCTCTTTATCCGATAATATGAGAAGGAGATAATGACCCCCAAGTCCTGCCTCTAGTAGGCCCTAGGTTGGTGACTAGCACCGAGGGTATAGTAAACACACAAATGGGAGGCATTACCCTCTAAGAGAACACATGAAAAAGAGAGAGATAAGATAGAAACCAACCAACTCCAACTCAAACTGAAATATAAAAGAAATCCCAAGTACACATATGCAATGTCATGAAAAACTACTACAACTGAAAGGGGAAAACTAAAAATACCCAAAGGAAAGTAAAAATAGTAGCAACCAGGAAGCCTAAATATCTCCTGCAACCCCAAGCTAGTAGAAACCAGCCTGATATCTAACCTGCTCCAAGTGACCTGAAAAACAGTTTATATAGACATAGGGTGAGTATAATAGTATACTCAGTAGGATCCTTCCCGGAGCCTCTCGTGCAAAAGTAAAGGAAGCATGCTAAATCATAGTGAACAATAAGTGAAACTAAATCATCACCTAAACAGGTATACTAAGTTCCCAGCCTCACCATGGATACTCTCACCAAGTATCACATACAAGATTATATAATATAATAAAGAATAAAAAGGGTACCCCTCTACTATTTCCCCACAGGTTTGTCACTTTTCCCCAACATTGCATGTCCTAAGAATCTCTCTTCAAAAAGGCTTGCCCGCAGACACCTGGGTGAAGCACCACAACATGAAACTCATGCAACAAAACCACCACTTCCATGCAAGAAAAGTAACCAAGTAGTTTTTGGGAGCCACCATAGCTTGCATAGCATGTATCATATGTCAGGTATTATACCTCAAGTCATTACAACCCATACACAGAGTAAGAATCCTCAATCCATTATAGCCTATACACATTACACCTATAATAGTCCATAGGAAACTATATCCATAATATATGTGTATGAATAACCACAATCCATTATAGCCCTATACACACATATATGGGGAAAACTAACCGTTGTGCCTACCAGCACAAGTAACTACCAAGAGAAGAGCGCGAGACCAAAGGGGCTAGTAAGTTATCCATCCTCCCACTGTAATGTTGGGGAAAACACCCCCTAGGGCTCAGAATCCCCGGGGAGTCAGTTTCCCTAACTGACGGGGTAGAGTAGTGTATAGAAACACAAAAAGTATAAAATATACTATATCTCACAACCACACTATGGGAATAACCAAGTTTTAGACTCAACTATAGTTAACGTCTCTCTGACTCCCGATTAAAATTTCTAAGACTAGGTATCCTATAAGAACACAACCATTTATAGAGCTTGATTACATTACTTCATTCCCTTTTATCAGTTGCACTTTACATTAATTGATTATTTAAACATTAATTAACTATTAACAATTTCCACATTATATATCATTAGCATCACACCCAAGGTTTAATGTTCCTTTAAATTGCAACCTCAGCATTACATTTCAGCAAGCTCCAACCCCATGGGTTAACATCATTTACTCAATCATTTATTAACAACATTATTACTTTCCCATATTCTAAGGAATTATAAAAAAACATTATAAGATACTAAACAAAAGGGGGATCAATACGGTGAGTAGATGATCCACCCGTCGGGTCATTGCCACTTATAGAAAGAGTGTAGACCCATCCTCCCTTAGAAATATAAACACAAAAGGCATATGGAATACGCCACACATCTTGTCCCCTTTTGTAAGGAGGGTAAGTAAACTAGCTAACTTGAGTAGTGGGGAATGTAAAGAAGATAAACAACCAACAAGAATCAGCAAGCATCCAAACATTCAAATCTAACCCGTTCCATCATCTCCAGTGTCCTCCTCGACACCCACATGCATAAACAGATGCATCTCACCACTCTAGGTGTCAACTACTGCCATAACCAATAGGCCTCCCTGCCCCCACATATCACAACAGCCTTCCAGGATCACATCACAACATAAGAAACATGAAAACAACATCATATCAATTGGGATCTTGTACCTTAAACAAGAAAGAGGGTAACATAGAACCCTAAAAGGAATTGTCTTTTATTAAAAAACCAATTCTTTAATCCATCTTGAATTAACCGATTTATTAATCGTAGGTTCCAACTTCAGGAAACCTAAATAATAAGCTATCACAAATTGACTAAACATGCTTACTGCATTAATTTGATTAACATCAAATTACAACAACAAGAAGAAGATTCATTTACATGACTCTTTATCTTTAGTAAAACAATTATCAATTAATTAAAGCTTTACGGTCATTACCAATTTCCATCAAGAAGGAAAATCTCAACAAAGAAAGCATAAATATCACACTATCTAGAAAACCAAGAGGCAATAACATACGATCGATATGAATTTATTTATTCGGTTCAAATATTTAATATGTAAATTCTATTGTGATATAGTGGGTTAAAACATGCTAACTATAAAGTTTCATGTAAAAGAATAGAGAAGCAACAAATCTCCTACCTAAAATGGTTCTTGATGTTCTTTATATGAGAACAAGCCACACAATGGGTTACGATCTCCTCCCCTATGACAACTATATCCACCCGAGGATAAAGAGACACCACCACACTGGTCAACACCCAAGAAAATTCTATTAGGAACATGGATATATCATTACAAAAAAGGGAAAGGAGAAACATAAGGAGAAGAACCCAAAAGAATTACTATAGATCATACCATATATCGAAGATTGGTCGATACTACTTTGTTGCATAAAAATAGAGGGGAACCAGTCCAAGGAGGAATGTTCCATCATGCAACTCCTATGGGATGGAATGAAAGGTTCGAGCATCTCACACTAGAGAATAAGGAGGAAGAACCAGGGAGGAAGATATCTCATCCCTTTAAAAGATTTAATGGTGCAATGGTTTAAGATATGCTGGATTTTCCATTTAAAGTGGATTGCATTAAACCATGTAGTTTGACAAAGTAAAAGCATCCTGAGTCTTAGGAAAAATTAATATAGGAGTTATGACCTTTGAATCGGCCTTAGAGTCCTTAAAAAAAAGGCTTTAAATGAATTTTATGTCAGAGGAAACGTCAAAGGGGAGAAACTGTAAGAAGTTGGAAACAAAATTCATGAACATGAAATTTGGAAAAGGAAATAGAGGCTACCGATGGAACCTCATCATTTTGGAAACACTGTTCATGAACTCAAAATTTGGAAAAGGAAATAGAGGCTACCATTGGACCTCACAGTTTTGGAAACACTATTCATGAACTCAAAATTTGGCAAAGGAAATAGAGGCTACCGTTGGAACCTCACCATTTTGGAAACACTGTTCATGAACACGAAATTGGACAAAGGAAATAGATACTACCATTGGACCTCACCATTCCGGAAACACTATTCATGAACTCAAAATTTGGAAAAGGAAATAGAGGCTACCGTTGGACCTCACCGTTCTGGAAACACTATTCATTACTCAATATTTGGTAAAGGAAAAAGAGGCTTCCATTAGACCTCACCGTTTTGGAAACACTATTCATGAACTTAAAATTTGGAAAAGGAAATAGAGGCTACCGTTGGACCTCACCATCTTGGAAACACTGTTCATGAACTCAAAATTTGGCAAAGGAAATAGAGGCTATCGTTGGACCTCACAGTTCTGAAAACACTGTTCATGAACTCAAAATTTGGAAAAGGAAATAGAGGCTATCATTGCACTGTTCACATAAGCCTATCGTTGGACTGTTCACATAAGGCTATTATTGCACTATTCACATAAGGCTACCATTGCACTATTCACATAAGGATACCGATGCACTGTTCACATAAGGCTATCATGCACTATTCACATAAGGCTACCGTTTCACTGTTCACATGAGGCTACCATTGCACTGTTCACATAAGGCTACTGTTGCACTGTTCACATGAGCCTACTGTTGGACTATTCACATATGGCTAATGATGAAACTGTTCACAGAACTAGAAACACTATTCATAGAACTAGAAATTTGGAAAAGTGTTAAGGATATGTCACCTTGTGTAACGTCCCAGTTCCGGGTGCCACTCAACAGGTGCCCCGAACCTGGTTGGTCACATGACCTCAAGCGCATTTCCCCAAATGCCAGAGGATACGGACTAGCAACGAGGGCCTAGGTCTGATAGTGGGAAAACTATGCCCTCAATTGTCAAAGTGTAGTGCAGAGGAATAATTAAAACATTCAAAAAAAGCAGAAGCAATAAACCATACACATTTAAAATAAACAACTGCAGTAAAAGATAACCAACAATTATATAGATAATGATGCAACATGTCTCAAGTTCTAAGAAAACAACCAGAACATGTTACACAACAATACAGTACAGTACAATACAGAGTACATCAAAACAAAACAAAACAGTCAGTAGCATCGCACGCCTAAGCCCGGTCCCATGCTCTCCTACTCCTTAGCAGCAATCATGTACCTGTATAGGGACCCTTTCCCTTATCCACACCTGCAGCAACATAGTCTGTTTGGGCCGAAGACATGACCCAAACAGGGGGTGAGAAATAAATCCCAGTAGGCACCCACCAAAGGTCCGTGCCCAACTGTGTGAAAATGTGAAACAACAATGTGCAGTAGTAAAATGCAATAAAATAATCAGTACTCAAAAGTAACTAACTTTAACAGTTATATTACCATTTTATTATTCATTTAATCATTCATTATAAGGAAACCACCATAGTGAATTTCTATGTAAACATTCAGCGTCCTCAGACACACAATCCCTTACCCTTAGGTAATTAGAAACGTAACCCGCAGGTAATTTCCCATAGGAATAACAGATATTGCCCTCAGGTGTACAAAGTTTCACCCTCAAGCACAGAGTCTATTGCCCACATGCACGAAAGAAGTTTCCCTCAGGCCAAAATAACCACTACCCTCAGGATAAAGGTAACACTGCCCTCAGTCTAAACAAGTAACCGGGTAATTCCCAACAAATAAAAAAGAAATTCACATACAATTCCTCTTGAGGCAAAAGTAATGCGCAAAATAAACGTGGCATACCCTCGGGTATCCTGGCCAAATGGGTAAACAGAGGAACGCACCCCCGGGGTGGTCCTGGATCCAAGTAGTGATCCCAAATAGTAGTTTATTATCACATTTAATTACCTATACAATTATAGGTATTTAAACAGCCAAGGCCTTAGCCACACGACACCCCAACATGGGTTCGTAGTTCAACGGTACACAAAAACACACAACAGTTAGAATTTAAACACTAAGCCACCTACCTTAAACGCCCCTGAACGGTATACGCGAATGAAAATACTCGAATCATCCAAGAACGACTTAGATTTGAGGTGAAAGAAATCCCTGTTCAAACTCAAATAACTTCCCTTAGAGGAAGAATTGGCAAGAATGACTTAAGGAGAGTGGAAGACTTACCCGTGCAGTTCCAATGAGATCGTCAGAGGCGAAAACGGATTTCCGATGCTCGATCTGGAGATCCTCGAAGGTCCGGCCTCCTCTCCTAACTACTTCCTCCAGTTCTAAGCCAATCCTATGAACAGGGTTGGCTACTTCTCATTTTAAGCGAAAAAAACAAACTACACGACATGTACTATTGACTACATGATGTGTAATTTTCTCATTTAACTTTTCCTCTGGTGGCACCACCGCACTGTTCATCTGTCGACATGAATACACGACGCGTATTTTTGATTACAAGGCATGTACTGCCGCTCCGCTGGTGGCTGCTTCCACCACCTTACTATTTGCCTGCCGACTGACTACACGGCGTGTAAATATCCACTGTATAGCGTGTAGTCGGTTTTTACACCCTTCGTCACCGACATGGCTACACACCTTGTGTACTCATCCCATAGGGCCAAAGTACACGGCGTGCGGAATATTACACAGTGTGTAGTCTCGAAATTTAGGATTTTCCCCCATTTTTCTTATTTTCTCAAAAACACCTAAGGAAAAGAGAAAAGAAGAAACTCGTACCTAAAAACTAAGAACCAGGTTCTTACAAACTTCTCTCCTTAAAGAAATTCGTCCCCGAATTTCCCTTCCAAGGGTGGAAAAGATAAAACTTAAAACAGCTCTGTCCATTGAGCACGTACATCAGTCTCCCGCTCCTAGGTTTCGTCCTACACTCAGCCATGCTGCCATAACACTCGTACGAGAGGAACTGACCAGCCTCAGAGAAGCTTCGTGCTCCTATCAATGATACGAATCAGATGCTCCTCAAAGGACACATCTACCTCAAGCTCAACCTCCTCGGGCTGAAAGATGTGAGACGGGTCTGAATGATAGTGACGCAACTGAGATACATGGAAGACGTCGTGCATGGCTCGGTACCTCTGTGGTAACTGCAACCGATAGGCAACCATCCCTACTCTCTTTATAATCTAAAATGGCCCCAAATACCTCTGTGAAAGCTTACCCTATCTCCTAATCCATCTGTGTCCCAACCTCGGTGAAACACGCAAGAAAACCTGATCCCCGACCATAAACTCCAAGGGTCGTCTGCGGTGATCAACATAAGATTTCTGAAGATACTGTGCGGTAGCCATCCTCTTCTGAATCAACTGGACCTACTTAGAGGTCTCCTGAATGAGATGTGGTCCCAGTAAAGCTTCATCACTTGCCTCTATCCACCATAAAGGTGATTGGAATGGCCTACCATATAAAGCCTTGTAAGGTGCCATCTCAATAGTTGCCTAAAAACTATTATTATAGGAAAACTCAACTAGGGGTATATGCTTCTCCCAAGAGCCCCCAAAGTCTAGGATGCATGCATGAAGCATGTCCTCAAGCACCTGTATCGTACGCTTTGACTGACCATCGGTCTAAGGGTGGTAAGCTGTGCTCAGAAGCACCTGTGTACCCAGTGCTCTTTGAAAACTCTTCCAGAAACGAGATGTAAAGTGGGTGTCCCTATCCGAAATGATAGAACAAGGAACCCCAAGAAGACGTACGACCTCTCAGATATACAAATTCCTGAGCTCGTCAACACCGAAGGTCTCCTTGATCGGCAAAAAGTGAGCTACCTTTGTGAGTCTGTCCACAACAACCCACACGACATCATTGCCTCAAGGTGACCTCGGTAACCCAGTCATGAAATACATCGCGACATCATCCCATTTCCACTAAAGGATGGGTAACTGCTATAACAGTCCGGCTAGCCTCTGATGCTCCACCTTCACCTGCTGACAGGTGGAACATCTTGTAACAAAACCAGCTATCTCTCTCTTCATACCTGGCCACCATTACTGACGTCTCAAGTCACGATACATCTTGGTAACTCCGGGATGAACTGCCCAAGCTGAAGCATGAAACTCCCACATTATCTCCTTGCGTATATCCCATGGAACCTACACTCATCCATGGAAACACAATACTTCATCATTGCCTATAGTCCAATTAGAAGAAGGGTTCTCACTGGTCACCGACTCTCATAGAACTAGGCCTTCTGAATCAGATAACTATCTCATCCTCACTCTATCCAAGAGGGTAGAAGTCACAGCTAAAGATGAAAGATAGGTTTTCCCCTAACTATCGTGCACCTCCAAATGAATCTCAGAGAACAAAGCCATAAGCTTCCATTCACCACTGACCTCCTGCACTGCCCGTATCTGAGTCTTCCTGCTCAGTGCATCAGCTACTGCATTACCTTTACCAGGTGTATAGGCAAGCTCAAAGTTGAAGGACTGAAGGTATTCGACCCACATTCTCTGTTACAGATTCAATTCACACTGAGTAAAGATATACTTGAGACTTTTGTGGTTGGTGAAAACCACAAAATGCTCTCCCAATAGATAATGTCTCCAACATCGCAACACATGAACAACTACAACCAACTCGAGATCATGCGTTGGGTAATTCCTCTCATGCGACCTCAACTACCGAGACCCGTACGCAACAACTCGATTGACCTGCATCAACACAACTCCTAGTCCAATACCTAATGCATCACAATAAACTATATATCTCTTTCCCTAATCTGGGAGTATTAGGATTGGTGCTGATGTCAACTTTCCCTTCAGCTCCTGGAAGGATGTCTCGCAAGCTTCTGACCAAATGAACTTCACACCCTTCTTATTAAAACCCGTCAATGGTGATGATAAGCGGGATAAGGCCTGGATGAAGCATCTGTAGTAACCAGCCAGCCCTAAGTAACTTTGTATCTCAAACATGTTCTTAGGATACTCCCAGGAAACTACTGCTCTCACTTTCTTTGGGTCTACTGCAACTCCTGCCTCTAAGATGATATGACCCAGGAAGTGAATATAGTCCATCCAAAAGTGTCACTTTGAGAGATTAGAATATAGCTTATGCTCTCTCAGTTTACTCAATAAGATCTCAATATGGGTGGCATGGTCGTGTTGAGTGTGAGATTACACCAAAATGTCTTCCATGAATACTACCACAAAAGAATCCAGATAAGGATGGAACACACGATTCATCAGAGCCATGAAAACTACTGGCACATTTGTGAGTCCAATCGGCATAACCAAGTACTCGTACAGACCATATCTTCTCCGAAAAGCTTTAAGCGGTATATCTGATGGTCTCACGCGCAGCTGATGATATCCTGATCTCAATTCAATCTTCAAGACCACTCGTGCTCCATGAAGTTGATCAAAAAGATCATCAATCCTCAGCAAGGGATATCAGTTCTTGACCATCAACTGGTTCAGCTTCTGATAATCCACACAGAGTCTGAGGGTACCATCTACCTTCTTTACAAAAAGGACAGACAAACCCCAAGGAGAAGTACTGGGTCAGATAAAAACCTTTGCCTGTAACTCCTCTAACTGCCTCTTGAGCTCCTGCAACTCTGGTGTAGCCATCCTATAAGGAGGAATAGACACCGGTGCTGCTCCTGACACAATATCAATAGAGAAATCCACCTCACGCTCTGGAGGTAGACCCAAAAAGTTGTCCGGGAAGACATCCCTGAAACGATCAACCACTGGAGGGAAATCCTGCTGACAAGTCCCCTGATCATCCAGATATATACCCGCAATATGGGCTGTGACACCACCTCACCCACGATGCTCTGGTCCAGCTCGACTCGCCTGAACATCCCATTCTCCCTTGTATAGAAACTCTATGCCCTCTGGTGACGTGAAACTCACCCTGTGACGATAGAAATCTACAAAGGCTCGAAAGGGAACCAACCAGTCCATCTCGAGAATGACATCATAAGCTGTCATCTATAAGACATAGAGGTCCCATAGAAAGTGACACCCACCAACCTCAAGGGGGAACTCCTTGCACTGACGCACAACAACCGTTCTAGTTCCCAACAGAGTGTCTAGAGTCATAACAACAGAAGAAGAAGAAATACAGAGCCCAAGGCTATCCACAACAGGTACAGATATAAAGCTATGTGTAGAACCCGTATCAAAAAGCACTTAAGATAAGACAGAAGGTACTAGAATAGTACCTATGACTATAGAAGGTCCGGGATCCTACTCCTGCTGGGTCTATTGCACTGCATATGCCTGACCAGTGCCGTAGCCCTGCGACACAGCCTGGCTACCTTGAGCTATCCCGGCCTGCTGCCTTTGAGATCCTGGTGTATGGCTACCACGACCACGACCACCATCCCTACCTGCACGCCCTGACGTATTCCAGTTTCCTGACTGGTAAGAAGCTGCTGGTCCTACTCCCACACAAGGAGTCTGCACATAACCCCTCTCACTAGCCACTGATGGAAAATCCCTGAAAAAGCACTGCAGATGACCCATCTTGCCGCAAGTTCGACACTCCATTGGGTCTTGTGGACACTGAGGTCTCTTGTGCCCCTCCTTACCACACTATTACCACATGACCTGGCCACCTGAAACATTCTTCTGGCTGGTACTGCCACCCTGAGAGAAGTCCATCTGTCTCTTCCTCTTACCAGTAGAAATAGTACCTAAAACTGGTGCTGAACCTCCCTGGCCCACTCCACTAGCTTCCCGCAGGTTCCTTTCTGTAATCAGCGCCTGGTTCACAATAACATGTACTAAAGGCAACCTGAAAACATTCACCACTGCTCGGATGTCATATCGAAGACCATCCTCAAAGAGTCTGGATCTCAAAGTCTCATCACCCACCAAAATGGGTGCAAAACTCTAAAGCTCGGTGAAGTGAGCAGAATAGTCCATCACCGAAATAGCGTCCTGCTACAGATTCATGAACTCTCGAGATATATCTGCCCTCAGCGTCTCTGGAAATAAGAAGTCATATAAGACTGCCTGAAAATCTTCCCACGCCATGTCTCTGTGATTCTCTGACTGGGTGGTAACATCCCACCACCTCTTGGCAGAATCACGCATCATATATGTTGTGAGCTTGACCCTCTGCCCTAGAGGCATCTCAAGATGCTCGAAAATAGTCTACATAGACCCAAACCAAGACTCCATAGCCTGTGGTCCGCCATCCCCTGAAAATGTAGGTGGATACTGCTGCTGGAATATACGAGTCAGCTCAGCCATATATGTGGCAGCCGATGGTGCTCCCTGAAAGGTCTGCATGAACTGCATAAAGACTTCACGGAACTGCACCTCCACGCCTGTGTCCGGTATAACGACTGGCGCCGCATCTGGCTCTACTGGAGGATCCACTAGTATCCCATGACCTAACATCTCTGGAGTAAAATCATTGTCGCTCTCCTGGAGAACAATGCGTGGTCATCTCAGTGGCATGACTCTACAAGGTCAAACACACACCTTAGATCAAGATTATCATAGTCTGAAACGAAGGGACCAAAAGGGGAATAGGAGGAAGAAGTCATTTAAGATTGCAAAAAAAGACTAGACGGTGTGTATACTGAATATAGGACGTGTACCTAACTTCTCTTCCCCTACCCGGGTCCTTCTATATGGCTAAGCCACATGTATCCTGTTGAACAAAACTACACGGCATGTATATAATCTACACGGTGTGTATGGTGTAATTTTTATAACTTCCCATGTCATTTGTGACACGGCCGACTACTCGGCTAACTCTACACGGCGTGTTACACCTCCAAACGACGTGTACACCACTCCGTCTTCCCAGCCACACGGTCAGGTCCACACGGTCTATCACCGGTCAAGACTACACGACGTGTCCCTCAGGCACACGACGTGTACTAGACGAGCTCCACCGACCCGTGTTATTAGTTACACGGCCGGATACATGGCTCACACTACACGGCGTGTTCCATATACACACGGAGTGTACACAAAAGGATTACACTGACCCGTGTTGTTAGTTACACGTCCGAATCCTAGGTCAGACTACACGACGTGTTCCACAGTGGACACGATGTGTATGTCTTAAGGTATCCTCCGTCCGTGTTGTTAGTTACACGGGAGGACTCAGGGTCAACACTACAAGGTGTGTACATCTGGTACACGATGAGTTTTCCCCAAGAATTTCCCCTTTCCCATGTCCCTACCCACACGGTCTATGACACGGGAAGAGACTACACAGTGTGTACCGAGGGTACACGGCGTGTACTCAAAAAGTTTTCTTTTCTTCCCGAACAGAAGAACACACGGCGTGTGTACAAGGAACTACACGGCGTGTATCCTGGGTTTTCTGGATAGTAAGCCTCTGAAACTACTCCAGAACCCAGAAAATACTGAAAAACAACACCTAAGTGCCAAATTCCGATCCGTGAGGGCCCATACTCCCTTCAAATGAAATTTTGGCATCTTATATGTGTTATAACAAAATAAATAGTCAATGGTCCACCAAATTCCGGTCAATGAGGGACCATAATCCCCAAAAACCAAAGTTTGGCATCCATTCTATTAACAGACTCATACAATAATACCCTATCACATAGCAGGTATTTTTATCAAAGAAGCTATCACACCAGCATGCTTTTCTAGCACAACAACTATCACAACAACATGCAATTTTCTAATGCGCCTACATGGCATGAAACTATGAATGGCATGTGATTGCTAAAATGTACTTAAATGATGCATGAGATGGCATACCCTCATCTCATCGGGTTGAAACTAAATAGAACCCATGGATAAAATATAAACAACATAATCAAAAGTGCGTCACCCAATGGTGAAAATCAAATCAAATGTAAAATTTGCAAAATCAGAAAAATTGCAAAAAAATACGAGGTAGACTGGCTTTTCCCTGTACACGGGTTAGCTACGCCTGGGCACAACTTATTACCAACTACCATTCCCTTCCTATCCCTGACTAAGGATCCAAATAGTAAGTCAATGAAAAGAACCCCTCTGATACTACTTTGTAACATCCCGGTTCCGGGTGCCACTCAACGGGTGCCCTGAACCCGGTTGGTCACATGACTTCAAGCGCATTTCCCCAAACGTCAGAGGCTGCCGACTAGCAATGAGGGCCCAGGTCTGATAGTGGATAAACTATGCCCTCATTTGTCAAAGTGTAGCATAGCGGAATAATAAAAACATTCAACAACAACGGAAGCAATAAACCATACACATTTAAAATAAAAAACTGTAGTAAAAGATAACCAACAGTTATATAGATAATGATGCAACATGTCTCATGTTCTAAGAAAATAGCCAGAACATGTTACACAACAATACAATACAATACAGTATAGAGTACAGCAAAACAAAACAAACCAGTCGGTAGCATCGCGAGCCTAAGCCCAATCCCATGCTCCCCTACTCCTCAGCAGCAATCATGTACCTGTATAGGGACCCTTTCCCTTATCCACACCTGCAGTAACATAGTCTGTTTGGGCCTAAGACATGACCCAAATAGGGTGTGAGAAATAAATCCTGGTAGGCACCCACAAAAGGCCCGTGCCCAATTGTGTGAAAATATGCAACAACAGTGTGCAATAGTAAAACGCAATAAACTAAGCAGTACTCAAAAGTAACAAACATTACCATTTATATTGCTATTTTATTATTCATTTAATCGTTTATTATAAGGAAACCACCACAGTGAATTTCTATGTAAACAGTCAGTGTCCTCAGACACACAATCCCTTACCCTCAGGTAATTAGAAATGTAATCCGCATGTAATTGCCCACAGGAATAACATATATTTCCCTCAGGCGTACGAAGTGTCTCCCTCAGGCACAAAGTCTATTTCCCACAGGCACGAAAGAAGTTGCCCTCAGGCCGAAATAACCACTGCCCTCAGGCTAAAGGTAACACTGCCCTTAGTCTAAACAAGTAACCGGGCCATGCCCAACATAT
Source organism: Viscum album (assembly GCA_963277665.1). Taxonomy (NCBI): domain Eukaryota; kingdom Viridiplantae; phylum Streptophyta; class Magnoliopsida; order Santalales; family Viscaceae; genus Viscum; species Viscum album. Next base: position 635,634,990 of record OY728138.1, on the reverse strand, counting down.
AAAAAAGCAATTCACATATAATACCTCTCAAGGAAAAAGTAATGCGCAAATAAAAGTGGCATACCCTCGGGTATCCTGGCCAAACGGATAAACAGAGGAACGCACCCCCGGGGTGGTCCTGGATCCAAGAAGTGATCCCAAACAGCAGTTTATTATCACATTTTTTTAACTATACAATTCTAGGTATTTAAACAGCCAAGGCCTTAGCCACATGACACCCCAACACGGGTTCGTAGTTCAACGGTACACAAAAACGCACAGCAGTTGGAATTTAAATACTAATCCACCTACCTTAAACGCCCCTAAACGGTATACGTGAACGAAGATCCTCAAATTGTCCAAGAACAACATATATCTGAGGTGAAATAAACCCCCGTTCAATCTCAAATAACTTCTCTTAGAGGAAGAATTGGAAAGAACGGCTTAAGGAGAGTGGATGACTTACCCATGCGGTTCCAACGAGATCGTCAGAGGTGAAAACAGATTCCTGACGCTCAATCTGGAGATCCTCAAAGGTCCGGACTCCTCTCCTGACTCCTTCCTCTTGTTCTAAGCCAATCCTATGAACAGGGTTGTCTACTTCTCATTTTAATAAAAAAAAACTACACGCCGTGTACTATTGACTACACATCGTGTACTTTTCTCATTTAACTGTTCCTCTGGTGGCACCGCCGCACTGTTCATCTGTCGACATGAGTACACGACGTGTATTTCTGATTACACGGTGTGTACTACCGCTCTGCTGGCAGTTGCTTCCACCACCTTACTATTTGCCTGCCAACTGACTACACGACGTGTAAATATCCACTACACGGCGTGTAGTCGATTTTTAAACCCTTTGTCATCGACATGGCTACACACCCTGTGTACTCATCCCACACGGCCAAAGTACACAGCGTGTGGAATAGTACACGGCGTGTAGTCCCAAAATTTAGGATTTTCCCCCATTTTCCTTATTTTCTCAAAAACACCTTAGGAAAAGAGAAAAGAATAAACCCGTACCTCAAAACTAAGAACCGGGTTCTTACACCTTGACCTCCCGGAACACCTCAGACACTAGATTTAAGCAAAGGAGTGAACCAGAGAGGTCTGGGCCATTACAGATCATTCCTTCAAGATCATTGGGTTTCTAAATCTCACCTATGGTTCAAGCAGGGGGTTATTAAACCTTTGGTGAATTTCTAGGCTATGACTGAGATATGTTTGTGAATGGTTTTTGAAGTTCTTGATACATCCTAAGAATTATTTTTAAATTTTGAATTATTGTTTTTCTCAACCTATTTTACTATATAAAATGGAATTATTTTATTATAATTCCTTTAGATGTTATAAAATAGTCTATAAACCATTATTTTAAGTTATAAACCTTGGTTTTTTAAATAAATGGTTTCTAATAAAGTCTTTATTTTATATCTTTATTTTTTTTACATTGAGTTCTATACTTCAATTATTTTTCAAGGTTTGTTATGAAAGCTTCATTACATTACTTATAAAGATCCATGTACTTGGGAATCTTCCTTGTATATTCACTAGATTTTTCATGATTCTTTTCAAATCCATTAATGTCCTGAATTTCTATAAGATGATTTATAGGTAACATTTCATAAATGGTGTTGACCACACTATTCCTTCATAGGCTCCTAATTGTGCACTTGTTACAACCTTGACATAGAATCTAGTATAACTAAACCATGTTTTAATTATGCATAAAATTGTGTGTTCTAACCATGTTTTCCTAAGGTGGTTACTCCTTCACCATGGAGTTAATGGTTTATAAGAAAATGATCTAAACTTAAAAATGGTTAAGAGTTGAATCAATGATGAGGTAACAACTAGGCTAAATTGGTGGAAGGAAGTGACCAAATAATATAGATCTTTTAGTTTCCTCAACCAATTTTTTACCTAAATAAAACATAAAGTTATCAATAATCAACAAATAATTCATTTCCCTAAGGAAATAAGATTTGTGCCAATTTAATTAAATTCCTAAACCAGTTTTTTGGATTTGCAAACCCACCAATTTCCTTAAAAGTTTCACCCTATTCCTTTTTAAACAAAGCATTATTTGTAATGAAAACTAAGTGTAATACATTTGAATTAATAAAAATTCATTGGTAATATTTTTAGAAACTAAAAATTCATTTCTCTGAAGAATGTTCCCCTCTTATGTGGTGTAACATCTATTTTACAATTTTAAATTTTAATTAAGAATTCTCATAAATTGGTCAAATTTCATAAAATAAATTTCAAACATGGAAAAATTATTTTGAAAACAAATTAACATTTGAATCAATATTTAAACTCGACTTTTAAACCATGTTATATCCTCCTTTAGTTTAACTAATGTGGGAATAACTTATGACCAATGTTATGGATATTTACTTGCATAGTTTGTCCCTAGTGAACATTTGTGACCTCTATAACATACCTAGTGTCTTTTTTGGAAAGGTGGAAATAAAACATATAATGATAATCATACCGTAATTTATGTTTGGTCTGTATGAATTCCTTATCATGCTTCATGCTTTGTACCATGGTTGGATTATAGCATGTTCACTTATTTGAATGCATGATTCATTATTCTTTGTTTGAAAATGTTTTATTCCATGAAAACAAACAACTTGAAAACATTCCATGTTGATACGATAACTAGTGTTTCATAATAAAGCATGTCTATGTTTTATGATATGAGAATGATTTATTTTTAGTTCATTATGAGAATACTAGAAGGTGTATGCATGTGTGTGTGTGTGTATATATATATATATCCATTCTTGTTATATATATTGTTAAGTAGGTACAACATGTTTTAGAGCATGGTGTTGAGATGGGATCACAACCCCCTGACTTTGTATACCTCTTCCCCCATTCCCTAAGATAGAAAATTATATTTTCCTTATGGGGTCTAGAACCATACCGATCTAGATGAAAACCACCAGATTATTCAACTATAAAACAAAGATCCAAAAATATGAGATTCAAATGAACCCATGGAACAAATGTATTGGAACTGAGAAGAAAAACCACACCTCAATCATCACATTATATCTACACCCTCACAAACTCAAGTAAAAACACAACACCTAGAAAAAACTCACAAGAGGAACTCAAACACACTTTAGGAACAACAAAAAGTATTTACATTGTTCGAAATATTCTCCTACATCTACAGGAGAACACTACTTATCCTTTTTTATTCTCATGGATAAAGAATAATATTTCAATCAGAATCGACTATGTCAATCAATATTAGATCAATCATAGTTACAAGTACATGTATTCTCACACCAACAATTTAAAGTGGGTCCCATTCAGTCCATTACTTCCACTACCTTTTGTGAATCATGGGGGACCCACTATTGGTCTTGGACACTTCTGATTGCTTGCAGACATTATCACCTAAACTGATCTCCTCTAGTGAATAGAGAAATTCATTCATACATTTCCTTTGGAAACCACCAATTTCTCAAATGAAACTGCAGATCACACCCTACATTGAATCTAATTTCATAAACTATTATCATGTTGGGATCTCACACCACCGATATTTTATAATTTAACCACCATAAGATAAAATTCAGCTGGACAAAGCTTCCAAAAATCCTTGATTAGATGTTAATCCCTTGAACATGATGAATAAGAACATAGAAATACCTTTTAACATAAATCACTGACCATGTCAATATCACACACACTCAAGAAAAATCAGGAATCACATAAACATTCAAGAAAAAAACAATGAAAGATGAATCTTTGGATTTACGTGGTTCAGATGTGAGTCTTACATCCATAATAGAAAAACTACTTCCATTAACATTATAATCATAAGTTATAAAGTATAAAACCACATTCTATATTTAAAAAATTTATTAGATTACTTCTTTTTCTATGTCAAGAAACACCATGTGTGAAAGTGGCCCTACCCAAATATTATCACGGGTCACAACCAATCATCTAGTTTCAATAATTTTTTAAATTTACAAAAGTACCTCCATTGAGTGTAGAGACTTCTGATTTCCTATATCAAGTCTATGAATATAGAATATTACTTTTAAATTCTTATGAATGACTTTAATGATCTAACTGAATTTCCCAGGAAGGTGTTGCACCACTGAGAAGGGGGTTTAAATTAGTGGTAACTTTTTATAAGTTTAATTGTTTTAAATCAACTACTATTGAACTGTTTGGATCTAATCCACTCTTATATGACCACTTGAACTTACCCAAATGTAGTAATAAATAAATAACACAAGGAAAAAAGATTATTACAAGATTCAACCTCAATGTTAGAGAATACTACTTATTGTGGATGGTTAGATGCTCCAACTATAAATTCTCTAATATAATCACAAGTGGTTACACCATGCATTTTCCAATAGCATAGAATACTATTTTTATTCTAAGAGTCCCACTTGAACAAAAAATACTCACTTTCAATAAAAAATAATTCAAATGATAATGAAAAATATCACAATATTTCTTATGGTTGCTAATGCAACAATTTATTGTTATTTTTCCTTCTAAATAATCTAGTTTAGTAATTTCTAACTATATTAGATTTAGATCTCAATATATTTGATTATTTTTTACTTCAAAACCTCAACTCACTTTGTACCATTTCACCTAATGACTAAATGTAACATTGATACCCTCTTTTTTTCACAAATTTTACTATATGAAAGCATTAAGAATAGACTTCTCATACTCTAATTCTATGTTCTTTACACAAGTGAAGTTCACACAATAGACTTTTACTACCATGAGTTGTTGCTTTTTCTTTATGTAGTCTCAAATTCTTGAAAATTATTTCATTCACATAAAACTAATTGTATAAACTTCATGCAATTATAAGAAAAATGTGTTGAACATCTACTTCTCAATATGAAAGATTTTTTAATCTTACTTTATGCAATCAATGATATTTTCAAGAGTTTATTTATTCTTCATTTAATAGAGTACACTGATTCTTATTTTTGTTCTTCATGATGTTCACTATTTTTTGGAAAGAACCTGATATAGTCATAAGATCATTCATGGATTTATCAATGAGTTTACATACAAAAAACATTGTGATGATAATATAAACAAGTTCACTTTGTGTGTAGATATATATTCGAAATACTTACATGAATAGAGGACCTACGTTTTCTCTATAACTTCTATATGTAATTTCTCACTCCATCATCATTCATGAATGAAGTGGTGAGGGGGATTTATATACAATATTTACCTCCTCTCCCACCCTTACACTCTCCCCAATCCTTTAAAAAATGTGGCGAGCCACTCATTTCTTTGTGGATATGAAGAATAATGTGTCATGAGTTCGCAAATGAAACTCTATTATAATTGCACTGTTCTCAAAACATCAAAACTTATATATCCTCTATTTTATCATCCACATAATTGTATGCATGAGATATCTCATAAAATGCATAAAATAATCAATGCATGCACGCACTCATGGAAAAACATCAAAGTTATCACAACGCAATGCAGTAACTATCATTAAGATCCTTTCTCATGATAATATAGTGTTTGAAACACAACCTAATAGAATTTACAGTGTGATATTCATCATGATCATGAATAGTTATCACATTCTATTAGTGAAAGATTTGGTCTTATCTCTCATGTTGTTACGGGTTGAAACCCATAGATGAACCCATCACTTGGAATCATGACATAAATAATCCAATGCAAACCCTACAGGCTTGAGGAAGGAGATGAAGTGCAAGTAATTGTTCTATATGCCTTCGTTTAAATACTTCATATGATACATATTTATAAATAAGAAGAAGCACTTAAAGTCGATTCCCACATCAAATATAAAAAAATGATCATGCTAATTCGTTACTATGTGCACTCCACATAGAGAAAAATGTGATCATGTGGCACCGACCCATGCTACGATCATGACCTCCTCCAATTATCCTCATTAGCTAGCAATACTTTATCTTATTCATGTTATAAAAAGTGTGGTATCTCCAAGTATCCTCAACACATGTCTTAAAAATTAAAACTATCTCTCTAATCATCTAAATTAATTTCAAAACTTATATAACACTCAAAATCATTCACAAACAATTGGTTGATAACAATTAGAACATTATCACCAATTCCAAGGGTTCTTAAATCTCCCCCATTGGATTTACTATCAATAAATACCTCACTTTAATAAATTATCATTAAGAGTTATCAAAGAATAGCCTTTCTCAAAGAGAAATTTCCTTACATGACACCACCAGATAAGGTAATTCTTTTGAGAGAATTCCATCTCTCAATGAAAAAACATTTATGTAAAAGTTACTTAGTTTCTCCCATCAAAATTCATTCACTTTTCTACAACTTTTTACAATAAATACACCATAAAATTCACTAATAAAGAATAATACCACCCCCTTGAAAAATTAGATAACAATTTTCTCCCGATTTGAAAAAAAATACAAAGCCCGATGTGGGTCACATCCATAAATCTTCAAGTGAGAGTAGAAGGATGAAAAAGGTGTTCTAACCTCAATTCAACAAACCTATCTCTTGGAATAGATTTAGTTATTTGCAACATGGTTTTTAGTAGAAATATATTCAAGATTGATATATCCTCTAGACACCTTTTCATTGATGAAATGTTATATGATATTTAGGTTTCTAGCTTTACAATGTTGCACTTGGTTCTTTGAAAAATCAATAGTAGTCTAATTATCATAGACAATTTTCCATGGCTTCTCAGCCACGACCTTAAAATATGGTAGTTGCACTTGCATCCAAAATCATCTATTTACCATCATGTATTACAGCTATATACTCTACCTCAGTTTTGCTCAGTGTCACTAAATTCTACTTTGTGTTGTACAAACATACACAAATTTCTCTTAGAAAGATTTTTCCACCTAAGGTGGATCTTTTTTCAATTCAATCACCTACCCATTTTGTATCTTTAATGACCATAAAGACTAAATTTTCACTATATCTATATATTATCCCATAATTCTATGTACCTTTAGTATATCTCAAGAATCTTTTATAAGCCAACAAGTGAGGTACTTTAGTATCACTCTTAAAACTTACCTAAAAAAAATCACTGCTAAATTTGTTTTTTCCAGAGCATTTAGCGGCAGTTTTGAAAACTGCCACAAAACCCCATTTTTCTTGTAGTATAACCACCAATGGAGGGGCTATAATATTATATGTATATGTAATAAATATAATATATATGAGTTTTACCATTAAAGAAAGAGGCGCAAAGGTACCATTGGCCATAAATTGGTTTGGACATTCATGTTAGAGGGCCCAACCTGAGAGTATATTAATCCCTCAAATGGTGGCTCGATTTTTGTTTTTTTTTATAATTTTCATCTAAAAAATTTAAAAATAATAACTATTATAAAATTATTTGGGTTTTGGGTACCCTATTAAAGGTACCCAAACCCCACCTGTACCCGAAGCGAGTAGTAATTTCATTACCTAAACCTGAATAAAACCAGATATAAACCTAATTGAATAGGATTTAATTTGGTTAGGTAGTGCCGAGTGGCTATTTCCATAACACCACACTAAAAATTATAATTTTATCAATTCTTGTAATTAAACTAAAAATACTAGGTCGATCACTACAACAAAACAGGGTTTTATCAGTGCTAAAAAAGGCCTTTATCAGCGCTAAAAGAGCATTGATAAAAGGGTCATTTATCAACGATTTTATTTAGCGCTGATAATAGATAAAAAAATTAAAAAAATCTACAAATTGGGGGGTTTTAACAACACGTGACCCCCTTTCAACATCCCCCACCCACCCGCATTCCCAAGAAACCCTAGCCCGCATGCCCTAACCACCCCCACCCTTTAAAAGCGCTAGCCCCCACTTTTCCCACCTGCACACCCCTACTTTCGCTGGGGTTTGAACCTGAGACCTCTCTCCCTCGTGCCTTCACCTTTACCACTCATACAATCTTGTTTTGTTCTCTAATTAAAGATATATATATATATATATAGTTATATTTATTCATATATTAATATATACACACATATATTTATATTAGTATATATTAATATATATATAGCTAGTTATATTTATATATTTATTTGTATATTAATATGTATTTATATCTATTTATATATATATATAGTTATATTTTTTTATCCGTATATTTATTCTTATATTAATATATATTTATATGATCAGTTTTAAATACATTTATAAAATATGTTTTTTGTGTGTGCTTATAAATAAATAAATAAATACACATATACAACACACACACACACATATGTATATTATATATGTGTATCTATAAGTATGATTATGCATATTTAAATATATTTAAATATAATATATAATAATATGTATATAGATATGTTAGAATATATATATATATATATAATATTAGTTTGTCAATATATACACACACAAATATATATATATATATATAGACACACACACACACATTATATAGGTATATAAATATTCATATATTTGTATTTTAAATAAAATGGATATTATTTTTTATTTAGATAAGGCTTATATATTTAGAAATATATTTTATATGTAGATATGTTTAATTATTTATTTATAAAATTAAATATTTATCTATACAAATATAATATATATATATTGTCATATATTTGATTATAAATAAAAATAAATTATGAAAAATGATAAAATTTCAAATCCATAATATCAATATGAATGTAATCTCTCGGAAGAAATTCATTTCTCATTGAAAAAGGGAAAAAAGACCCCCTAAACGAGGCTGAAATTCCATCGAATGTTAAAAAATTTGGGTATCCCGACTAAAAACTCAGTTTTGGAGGTATTAGAAGCCGTTTGGGGTCTTGAAAGTTGTGAAATAGGTTTAATTCTATTATTATAGGTGTAGAGATCGTCACAAACTTCAATTTGATATGTGGCAGAGCCCAAACGGACACCCGAATCAAAAGTTATGGCCCTTTGAAGTTTAAGTTACGTTTTCAACATATTTTTGATCTTTTATTATTTTTTTATTTTGTTTATATTCAATTTTTTATTAAATGACTATTAGTTGATAATAATTATAAAATTATTAATTATAAAATTATTTTTAATTATTTTTAAGTCATTTTCACTAAATATCTTATATATTAAGTGTAAATGTCTATTTATACTTATATAAAACATATTTTAAAAAATATATATTATATTTATATCAATATAATTATATTTATATTTCTATATATTAGTATATTATTTTTAATGAAATATTATTTTTTAGGAATAAATCATTTATCAACGCTAATAAAAAAAGCGCAGAAAAAGGCCCCCTTTATCCGCACTACTAAAAAAACAATGATAAAGAGGGTCCTTTTAACGGTGCTAAAAAAAGTGCTGATAGAGGAGACATATTAATCAGTATTTTTTAACACTGTTAAAGGGTGGATTTGTGAAAACCTGTTTTTGGGGTAGTGGATTACATGTGTCACCGCAGAACACAACGCAAGTAAGAAAATTGTAATAAATCGCAGACTCAAATACTTGACCCTGCAACCTTCCCCTCATCCCACCCAAACCCTTACCACCCCACCCCCAAGGTTGGGGCATAATTAAACTGAAAATAATGAATTTGTTTTCTCCAATTTAGAAATCATCCTATTAGGTAGGATTTGGAAAACCCAACTATAAAAATGAACAAATTTTGAGTACTGAGATTCAGATCCTCTTTGACGGACTAGAGTTTTTTTGTCACATGAATTCGTCTGCCGCTATAATTATAATTTTTGAAAATTAAAATATAATAGTCCTTTCATTTAATGTCTACAGGCATGCTGAACCACATGGTACCTTTGTATCCTCTCACTTCACCGGATGACACATGGCCTTGGGGACGGCGATTTTCAGACTCAAAAGGTCACCCGCCGGCCGCCACCCATCATTTATATAAACCCACTTCTTTTACTCCCTTCTCGACCACCAACCAACAACAGTGAGAGAAACCAAGATACCTTCAATGGTGATGGAAACATCCAGATGTTGCCCACCATTGATGTCAAACATGGCTGGTGCACCAACTCCACCTAATTGCATAGTAGGTGGCAGCCACGTTTGAAGCACAAGGTTGGTGGGGGGATTGGTGGGAGAGTTGTGTAAAATTTGACACATCCCTTTATAGTTATTTATGGAGGGACAAGGGAGAATCCTTAATATGATCAATATGATCCAAGAGAGCTCTTCTAGCCAAGAGAGCCTTGAGAGTACCATGTGAGAGAGGTGTAGAGAGAAGTTTTTGTAAGCTTTGTTCACGTTGAAATAAAGCCCATTTTCTTCCATTTACTTTCTCTATTATCTCTCTTCGTGGCCAGAGAACCACAAAAAGTGGTATCAGAGGTGGTTCCGGTGAAACGACGACAGGTAGTGGAAATATTTTGGTGTCTAGAAAATTCATGTTGCCCGAAATTGTGTTTTGAAGGCATATTCTTAAAGCCTGTGATGAGAAGATTCCAACGGCGCAAACGACATCGAAAACAGAGCTAAAACGAGCTTCCTAAGGCCGGTCAAAGTTTGGTCAAACTTCGGGTGCTACAGTACCTCCCTGCTGGAGAAGAAAGTATTGTTCCGACACTGGAAAATTTTCCAGTGGTTTTCTGGCAGCTGCTTCAGCATGCCATGTCATCTCCACATCATGAGATGATCTCGGACGTTGATACTGTTTTGATCATAAATTGATCAATTGGTATCCGATTTCGATGATCCAAGAGTCGATTCCACCATTTTGACCGTTCCAAATGCAATAGTGAGCTCTGTTTTTTCAGATTCTGCATCAATTTTAACTGAATTGAAATCCAATGGAGGTATCATCCACGAGAGGGATGATCATGTTGAATTTTTCGAACTACTCCATTTGGAAGTCTTGAATGGATGTTCTCCTCAATTCTAAGGATATTTTTAACCCCATTGAAAATGAGGGAGTCAACCCCGGTGTCACCAAGAAAGCAGAGTGGAAGAAGCTGAACAAGAAGATGATCAGCCAAATTTTCCAATGGATCGATCACAGCATTTACCACCATGTTTCTCAAGATACTGATGCGTATGAACTTTGGACAAAGTTGGAAAATATGTACCAGTCAAAGACCGCTCGAAACAAGATCCTTTTGTTGAAGCAGTTGATGAATCTTTGACTATAGAGTGGAAACTCTATAGCTGAACACACTAGTGAATTCCAAAGCTTAGTGAACCTATTGGTGGCTGCTGGTAAGACTCTAAATGATGAAGATCAGGCGAACCACTTACTCTACACACTTCCCGATAGCTGGGATACACTTTTCGTCTCACTCAGCAACTCGACACTTGAAGGTAAACTTACCACAACGATGGTAAAGGATACAATGTTCAATGAAGAGGCCTAAAGGAAGGATGTGAGTTACAACCAGATGAAAGCTCTCTTTCTGGAGAAGCAAGGGAGACAACAAGGAGGAGTTCATGGGGAAGGAATCAGAGGTCGAAGTAAGAATAGAGGAAGATCTATAGATGGCTGGAGCCCAACATACACATGCTACCTTTGTGGCATAGAGGGACACATGAAGAAGAACTGTTGAAAGTTGGTACAAAAAAATGGTCAAAGTAGCAACAAATGAAGAGGAAATGAAGATTCGTATGTGACCATCACCAGAGAAGTTGTTCTTTGATCCAAAGACGAAGAAGACACATTCTTTCATACATCAGGCCAAGACACATAATGGGTGGTCGATACTGCAGCATCGTACCACGTCACGCTACATCATGAGTATTTCTTGACTTATCAAGCTGGTGACTTTGGTGCAGTCAAGATAGGGAATACCAGTTCATAAGAGATTGTTGGCATGAGTGATATCCAAGTCAAGACCAATGTTGGATACACAATCACCCGGAAGAATGTTTGGCGTGTTCTAAGTCTTTGACTCAACCGGTTATCAGGTATAGCCTTTGATCGACAAGGCTATGACAACAATGGAGCATGAAAGATGACAAAAGGATCCATCAACATTGCCCGAGGACACATATGTGGTACGTTGTATAAAACTGATGTGAAGATATGTGCAGATATCCTCAACATGGTGGAAGGAGAAATGTCATCCGATATGTGGCATAGAAGGCTCGACCACATGAGTGAAAATGGGTTATCTTCCCTAACGAAGAAGAAGTACATCATTATTTACAAGGACACATCACTTGAAACTTGTAAATACTTCTTGTATGGGAAGTAACATATAGTTTCATTCAATAATGCTTCATCACGGAGATCAGAGTTGTTGGATCTGGTGCACTCTGATGTATGCGGACCCATTGAGGTGGATTCACTTGGAGGTAACAGATATCTTCTATCCTTTATTGATGATACATATCGAAGGGTGTGGGTGTTCTTCTTGCAGATGAAGGACCAAGTACTGGACTACTTCAAGATGTACCACGCCATGGTAGAGCGTGAAACTGGAAGGAAGCTGAAGTGTCTTTGTTCAGACAACGGAGGAGAGTACACATCCAGGGAATTTGATGCCTATTGCAGGAGTCAGGGTATCCGATATGAGAGGATGGTCCCTCACACCCCACAACACAATGGAGTTGCAGAAAGGATGAATAAAACCATCATGGAGAAGGTCAGAAGCATGATGAGTTTGGCTAAGCTCCCTAAGCCATTCTGGGGAGAAGCTGTTCAGGTTGCATGCTACCTCATCAACCGATCACCATAAGTCCCACTAAATTTTGATATTCCATAGAAGAGATGGTCTGGTAAACATCCTTCTTACTCTCATTTATGAGTATTTGGATGTTTGACATTTGCACATGTATCCAAGGAGCTCATGCAGAATCTAGACGAGAGATCTACTCCATGCATCTTCCTCGGCTATGGAGATGAGGAGTTCTAATACAAGCTTTGAGACCTGAAGGAGAAGAAGGTGATCAGAAGCAGGTGTTCCATGTGAACCAGACGATATCGAGGACATTCAAAATCCTAGAATGTCTTGAAGGGAAAGTGTTGAGGACTCAATTCATGATCCAACACCTATGTCAGCACCATCTGTCATTGAAGAGGAGGAGGTGTAAGAAGACTCATCGACAGCCGACCAGGAGGTGGTGGAGGAGGATATTGAGCAGGGGGAAACTCGATCATCTCCACAAGAAGTTGCAGAACCATCACAGGAGCTAGGTGATGTTGTGCCTCCCGAACCTAACATTACACAGGTTCGAAGATCTTTACGAGGAATGATTCCATCAACAAAATATTTGGAGTCAGATTACCTGTTGCTGACACATGAGGGGAATCCAGAAGGGTATCAAGAAGCATATCGACATTCACTATCATTGGATACGCGAAGTGATTGATCAATATCCGGTGAAACTTGTGAAGATCCATACGAAGGAGAACCCGAAAGATATGTTGACAAAGGTGGTTGCTCGGGAGAATCTAGACCTTTGCAAATGCTCTAGTGTATTGCAGTTGGAGGGGTAGAATTGATGGAAACATCCAGCTGCTTCCTACCATTGGTGTCAAACATGGATGGTGCACCAACTCCACCTAATTTCATGGTAGGTGGTAGCCATGTTTGAATAATAAGGTTGGTGGGGGGATTGGTGGGAGAGTTGTGTCAAATTTGACACCTCCCTCTATAGTTTTTTAAGGAGGGACAAGGGAGATTTCTTAATATCATCAATCAGAGCCAAGAGACCTCTTCTAGCCAAGAGATCCTTGAGAGGTCCATGTGATAGAGGTGTAGAGATAAGTTTTTTTAAGCTTTATTCACGTTGAAATAAAGCCCATTTTTATTCCATTTTCTCTCTGTATTATCTCTCTTCATGGTCACCAACAAATGGCACCCTCTCCCTATTCCTTCCTCCTCGCCCTCTTCCTTGCACTGCTGGCAGCTTCGACGGCTCCTTTTCAGGCAGTGGCGTGCCACTGGTGACAGGGCAGCCAGCTCAGGAGTTTCAGGCGGCGGCGGCGGGGGGGGGGGGGGGGGGATGCCCCCAACTCCTCCATGACCACCACATGCTGGGAGTCGCTGCTGCACTTGCAGTGGTGCGGCAGCGAGATTATCGTCTACTTCCTCGACAGAGAGACCCGTCTGGGCGGCGACTGCTGCACCGCCATTCGCACCATCGAGCGCCACTGCTGGCCTTCCATGCTCTCCTCCCTCGGCTACACCGCTAGCGAAACTGATGCTTTCCGCGGCTACTCCGACGGTTCTGATCCAGAAACCCAGTCCTAGGTGGCGGAGGATGAAGAGCCCTTGGCGAGGTGAGGCACACGCGGGCAAAGCCCAGAGCAGTGTTGAGGGATTGGGTTGCTTTGTCGGTGGAAGAATTATGTCAAAATAAATTTCTTCAGCCCGTGGAAACTTTGCAAATATGGAAAATGTTTTGTTGGGTGAGTACTCATTTTTTACGATACAATATACTTATCTTATATCAAACATAACATAAATTGTCTATAACTTATCTCATATGTATGTGAGATAAATTTCTTTTTTTTTAAAAGATCTATTATTGCTGGTGAAATTTGAACTTTAATTTTTCTCATAACATACACGAGATACATTTTATTTTATAAAAAAAATTGCCAAATTTATTTCATCTCATTTTAAAACAAAATATTATTTCAAGTGAAATTTATTTCATCTCATGCATGGGATCAATTTTAGTTTATAAAATATGTATCATTGAGATATAAATTTCATTCTTTTAAAGAAAAAATATAGTATGTGAATTTTGTGTCATCTCCAATAAATCTATCTAGTTTTTTAAAGATAAAATATAGAATATGATTTTTTTAGAAAGTGTGAATTTTATCTCATCTCCTATATAAATATTTAAATATTTACGATATATTTCATTGAAAACAAAACATATCTCATATCATGTATTAAAAAAATATCATTTTTAAATGTATCATTGCATATAAAATTTATCTCATATATATCATAAGTGAGATAAAATTATGTTTTTTAAAAGATATAACATAATATTTAAAATTCATCGTACAAGAGATAAATTTTATTTTTCAACATATTTATTACTGCATGTGAAATTTGTTTCATAACATACATGAAATAAATTTCAATTAACACAAGATATGTAACATTCTTGTGCTTGTGGATCAATTTAACAGTGGTAAGCGAGAGCACAACTCTTTTCATATTTTTAATTCCAATTGATGGGTTAGTTTTCGTTCATGGATTTGTTTGAGGGATTTTGATTTTTGAGGATGAAATAATTGGTGTGTTCAAGCATGGTTTGAGGACTGGGAGGTGAGTCGAGTGTTGGGTAGACAGGTAGGAGGTGCCACTTGCAGGAAATTTTCCATCGACATTAGGTACACGATCGAGGCTCACTGGTTACCCAAGGGCTAGGTAGTGGAAGTGGGCATCTGAGGGTGCCATAGGTTACCCGGTGCCACCATAATGGGTAACCAGTAGGCCTATTCCATATTGATATTAAAAATATTTTGGAGTAGGCTGATGCCCTATTGATTTTAAAGATCTTCATTTCACTCCCTTTTGTTCTCCTCTTCACCTCCTCCATGGACCATGGATCAAGTTGGATTCAAAAGAGTTTTTCAAGCCAAGTCAAAGGTAATAATTCCTTTTCACCTCTTCTCTCCCTCTTTTTCTATGGGGGCCACTCTTAATCTGGGGAGGAATCAGCAGAGGAAGTCATGAGTGATAACCAACCCTACTGCAGGTTTTCCATAGGGGGTAGCCAACTTGGTGGGCGAGCAACCCACAACGAGGAAGTCTTCATGGGTAGATAAGCTACCCAAAAACTGAGGAAAAATGGTTTTTGATTCCTCTTCAAAACGGGATCAAATCCCATGGAATTAATATTGAGAAAAACTCTATATGTGTATTATGTGATCTTCCTATGAGTTTGATCTGGAGAGAGAAATAAAGAATTGGTACTCTTCTTCCGTAAACGTAGGTAATCTTGCTAAACCACGTTAAATCCACGTGTGCTTCATTTTTCTTCCTTATTTTGTGTGTTTTTCATTGCCACAAACCTCTGTTTCCCCAACAAAGTGGTATCAGAGGCAGGGAGTTCAAAACAACAAAGCGGCAGTGATGTTTTTCGGTAATCGGAAAATTGAAAGTGCTTAGAAATTTTTTTGAGGCCAGATCCATGAAAAGCTCGGCGAGATAATTCCAACGACGCAAGCGGCATCAAAAAATGGAGCTGAAACAAAGCCGGTAGAGTCGATCAAAGGTTTGGTCAAACCGTGTGTGCTACAGTACCCATTTTCAGAGAAGATGACACTGTTCACACTGGCAGTGAGTTCCAGAAACTTTTCCGACCACTATTCCGACAAGCCACATCAACACCACATCAATATTCGATCTAGATCATTAATTTTTTTTTATCTCGACCAATCAGAGTTCGTTTTCAGCGATCTATGAGTCATTTCCAGCTATTTCAACAGTTCTGAAGACATCTGTATAGTTATATTTTAAAAATTCACACTCTATAAAGTGGTTTAAAAAGGGTTTAACATTGAAAGTGGTAATCTTATTTGATGACAATGATGATGGATGGTGGTGGAGCACTACCAAAATTTGATATTGAGAAGTTTGATGGTCGGAACAATTTCGGCTTGTGAAAAAGCACAGTGAAAGATATTCTAGTGTAGCATGGCATGATCAGATGGTTTATCAGAGAAAAACCTGATAGAACTAGTGACGATGATTGGAAAGTGCTTGAGATGTGGGTCATCAGCATAATTCGACTATGTCTGGCGAATGACATAAAATACTCGGTGTTGGACAAGACCTCACCAAAGGAGATTTGGAAGAAGTTGGAGTAGTGGTATATTTCAAAGTCCCTCGCCAACAAATTATTCCTAAAGATGAAATTGTACTAGCTGTGAATGGACGAGAAAACAAATTTGTTGGATCGCGCCAACGAATTCCACAATATCCTGACACAATTATTGTGGATCAATGTGATGGTTGAAGAGGAAGAAAAAACACTTTTTATTTTTTCATCTCTACCAAAATCATTTGACGGACTTGTGACTACATTGCTCATGTGGAAGGAAACATTAAACCTGTATGAGGTGATGGCGTCACTTCCAGATTCAGAGGCATTCTTAAGACCCATGATGCATTCAAGTGAGAAAATCATAGTGATGCAAGATGATCAATGTGGGAGGAGAAGATATCAGAAGTCATGAGGTAAAGAATGGCAGCCAAAATCAAGGGGACATGATCCTAGAGAAATCATGTGTTTCTGGTGCAAGAAAAAGGGTTACTATAAAAGTGATTGTGAGGAGCACAAATGGTATGTTACTGGGAAAGAGAAAGATGAAGAGAAGGATGTGAACATCACAGAATCATCGAGGGATGATGAAGTCTGGCTGACAACATGATTCTCACACTCAGATAAGAGAATTGAAGAAGGAAAAGTGTAGTGTCATTACTGTAAAAGCTATGGGTACATGAAGCAGGAATGTCAATTTTTAAAAAGGAAGAACGATCAGACTCAAAATCCAAAGCATGATGGATGGGTTTTGGATTCGGGGATCTTAGTACATATATGTATGACAAAAGGTGTGTTTCATACTTTTCAGAAGGTGTGAGATTCAGTGAGACATGGTGATGGGTCAAAATGTGAGGTTTGGGAAGTTGGGATAGTGAAATTGAATACACGCAATGGAGCAGTATGAAAACTAGATGACATGAATTTTGTTCTGAGTATGAGACAAAACTTGGTATCATTAAGTATGCTCGATGAGAAAGGGAACAAGATTTTCATAGCGGGTAGACTGTTGTAAGTCTCACATGGCGATGCAACAATACTTACAGGGAAAGAGTCCCAAAGGTTGTATAATTTGATGAGGACCATATTCAGCTTGAGATTGATTGAACATAATGGAAGTGACACTTCATATTCTAAGAAGAAGTGTGTTTGATTTACTGATAAAGTTTTCAATGCCTGAAGGAGACTGGAGGTCTAGCTTCTACCCAAAATTGGTTGTGAGAGGGAGATTTGTGGGGGGCACTACCAATATGGGGAGGAATCAGTAGTGGAATTCATGGGTGGAAACTAACTCTACTGTAGGTTTTCCATGGTGGGCATCCATCTTGGTTGGTGAACAGATGGCAGTGAGAAAGTCTTCATGGGTATATGAGCTACCCAACAACTGAGGAAAAATGGTTTTTGATTCCTCATTAAAATGGGATCAAATCACATGGAATTAATATTAAGAAAAATTCTATATGTGTATTGTGTGATCCTCTAACAAGTTTGATCTGGAGAGAGAAATAGTGAATTGGACCACTTCTCCCATATACATTGGCAATCTTGTCGAACCATGTTAAATCTGTGTGTTCTTCATTTTTGTTCTCTGTTTTTTGTGTTTTTCATTTCCATGAACTTCCGCTGCCCCAAAATTTTCTTCTTTATTTTATCCTTCTATCTTGGCTAGGTATTTGATGTTGTGATTTTCCCAAGGCATGATTAAAAGACAACTTAACAGAGGACTTTCCCTTCTCTTGTCTAAAGGAATCCCCATCACTACCATAAAAATTAGTTTATGTAGTGCTACCCTTTATCAGAGCTTGTAAAACCTTTATTATTGATAACAAAAAGTGGTGATAAAATTTAATTTTAACAGTGCTAAAAAATCACTTTTAAAAGTACCCCTTTAACAACGTTTTTTAGCGCTGATAATGGTACCCCCTTTATCAATGTTTTTAACGATGTTAAAGGCCCCCCTTTATTGGTGATCTTTTACTAGCGCTGATAAAGAATATATTTCAAAAAAAATATTTAATTAAAAATAATATATTAATATATAAATATATTAATATATTTATATTGATATAAATATAATATATATTTTTTAAATATGTTTTAGATGAGGATAAATAGAAATTTAAACTTAATATATAAGACATTTAGTAAAAAAGGCTTATGAAATAATTTAAAAAATATTTTAAATTAATAATTTTGTAATTTTTATAGAGTAATAGTCATTTAATAACAATTTGAATAAAAAAAAATAAAATAAAAAAATAAAAAATCTAAAATAAGTTGAAAATGCAACTCGAACTTCAAACAACCGTATCTTTTGATCCAGGTATCCGTTTTGGCTCTAACACATATCAAATCAAAAATTGCGATGATCTTTACATCCTAATGATTTTGGGTAAACCCTCTGTCACATTTTTTAAAGCCAAAAGAGGCTTAGAAGGCCTCTAAAACTAAGTTCTTAGTCGAGGTACCCCAATTTTTAAACATTTGATGGGTTTTTAGCTCGTTTAAAGGGGACTTTTTCCTTTTTTCAGTAGAGATTGAATTTATTCCTAGGGATTACATTAATATTGATTTTATGGATTTTAAATTTTATCATTTTTCACAATGCACTATTATTTATAATAAAATATATAATAATATATACATATTTTTATATATTCACACGTAGAAATTTAATTTTATAAATATATAATTGAACATATTTACATATAAAATATATTTCTCAATATATAATCCTTATCTAAATAATAGATAATATCCATTTTATTTAAAATATATTTTTTTGAATATTTACATACCTGTACAATTATTATATTTATAAGGTATATATATATATATATGTAAGGATTGACAAACATATATATATTTTTCTATATTTTAAAATATATGTATATAAATATTAATATATGATATATGTAAATAAATATAAACATGTATAATTATATTTATAGTTGTATATATATATATATATATATATTTGTAAACACACACATACATACACAGAAAACACATTTTATATATGTATTTAAATATATATATATACATATATAAATATATGGATACAAAAAAATATAACAAAATATATATATATATCATAAAATATAGAAAAAACAATACAGCTAAGTGGAAAAGGCACTGGAGTATGAGGGGGAGGTCTGAGCTTCAAAACCCAAGAGAGGCAGGCACACATGGGTGGGTGAAGGAGGGCATAATGCTATTAAAGGGGGGGGGGGTGGCAGTTCTGTTAAATGGTGGGGGTGTGGTAGCACTGTTAAATGGCAGGTGGGTGGGGGGGGGGAGGCTAGCCAAGTGTTGTTAGGGGGGGGGGGTCAAGTGCTGATTAAAGGGAGTTAGTCTATCTAATGAATTTCCAGAAAAAAATTCTTTTTAAAACATTTATTTCTTGACTTTTATCAGCACTTTTTTAGTGTTGATAAAAGGGGTCTTTTATCAGTGGTAAAAAAACACTAATAAAAGGGGCCATTATCAGTGCTAATAAAAGACCCATTTATCATCACACTTTTTTAGCACTGATAAAAGAGACCCCCCTTTTAATAGCTCTTCGATTATCAGAACTTTTTTAATGCTGATAAAAGTGATTTCTAGCGCTTTTAAAAGCCTTATCTATAGTAGAGTAGAGAGTTTTTTACCTCTCTCAATCATTGTTTTCCTATGAAATAATTTCAGTAAGGTTTCTCCTAGGTCTTTATGACATAAGTGGGGAGTTATTTATGAATTGGTAGTTTAAATTAGATCTTTGTCCTATCAGGAGTATTGGATGAATTTTGGAAAAAATCCACCTAGGGGTTTAGTGAGTTTTATGGTTCATTGAATATAACATATGTTTATTTTGGATATATTGTTAACAAAATATTACCTAAAAGTTGATAAAGGATACTTGGTTATCATTGGATCATGCCTTCCAGATCATTGGGTTTCTAAAGCTCTCCTATGGTTGAAGCAGGAGGTTCTTAACCCTTTGGTGAATTTCCTATCTATATGTGGGATATGACTACAAATGTTTTTCAAGTTATTGATACATCCTAAGCATTTTTTTTAAATTTTGAATTATTGTTTTTCTCTACATATTTTACTATATCTAGTGGAGTGATTTTATTAGAATTCCTTGATATGTTAAAAAATAGTATCTAAACCATTATTTTAAGTAATGAACCTTGGTTTTGTAAATAAATGGTTTTTGATAAAGTAATTATCATGAACCATCCCGATGGGGCCTATACCGCAACTCTCCAAGCTTGCCTCTAATAGGTTAGGGGCTGCTGACTAACACTAAGTAGGCATATCACTAACATAGAAGGCATTGCCTAAGTACCTGTACACACACACACATCTTCAAGCCCACAAATGATAAAAAGTATAAACCACTAAGGAATAAATGAATGCATACAACTAAACCCAACCAACAAAGTAAAATGAAAGTAAAGTGTGGAAAGTAAACTGGGCCGTAATACAAGCCTAATAAAAACAAAAGTATGAAAACTACCAGTCCAACCTGTAAGCAAGAAAGAGGTACTGGGACTGTTTCTCATAGCCAGAAGAACACCTAGGCCTATAAGGAACTTAGAAATATCGGTCCGATATTGGTCTGCCCTGGACTCTGTCAAAAGGCTGCTCATCTACACAAGACACGACACGTGCAGGAAAATCCCATGTAGGGGTGAGTATAACAATCCTCATTAGGGGACCCAGAAAATCACAAAGTAATACACAAAGTAAAGGTACACTCATCTCTACAAATAATATGTCTTCTAAACGTATAGCAAGAGAAACACATCCAGATATACTCAAAACCCAGAACTATAGTCTAGAGACAAGTCACACGACCGCATATCCATGCTAGGGATTCAGTTTGAAGATTCCACAAGCACTCGTCTGAGATAACTCACTCCATGAGTCTGATAGCTCTAATGATGTTTGTCCAAGAAGTACTGTTCATCGAGAAAATCCATGAGAGAGAGATAAATACACTGATAGATTTGAAGAGGGAACAAATACACTCATTCTAGGAGAACACACTCTTGAGTGAGAAAGATCATGATACACATATGAGGATCACTTCCAGGACCTTGGTGGATACCACGACTCATCCAGATTCACCTACTATGTAGTGGATCGGTGTTCTATAGGATTGTTCATGTCGATACCTAACTTTACCTAGGGTTGATAATGGGTAGGGGATCCCATTCCGGGCCTCTCGGGGGGATACCTGACTCTATCTCGGAAAGTACTGCTGAAGGGATCCTACTCTTGTGGATAAAAATGATACATGAACTTCAAGGGGACGATCAAAGGGTCACTAAACCAAACAAAACCAATCCAAGAAATGGTGGACAAGAGGATCAATCCATGTACTGAGAAGTACACAACGTGTTGAAGGGTCACATGTCATGTCCTCTAACCCTGGGTACTACCCGTGTACAATGGCCCATGTCGCAAGGCTTGTTGTCTAAATGAAGGTATACACGGTGTATAAGAGAGTGACATGTCGTGTTTCACTATCCGGGGAGGACTCTGTATACACTGGCCATGTTCCCATACATGGCTTCAACCAGTGTGTTCCAGACCGTGTATCGGTACACGGGGTAGTCCGTGTATCCATACATGTCTAGATGTGTGGTGGAGTCCATGTTGTGTACTCCCCCCCCCATTTCGGTGTATCTCTTGAGATACACGCCAAGTCTGTGTAAGGACCCACACGCTGTGTGATGATGGTAACACACTGTTTCTATGCTTCCTATCACTCGAAACTCCAGTCGCCACTGTGTGGGGTCCACATGCCATGTTTTCCTGGAGGCATACCATGTTCTTTTCTAGTTGCAGCGTGCAGACCCTAGCCACCACCATGCCGGTCACACATGGCGTGTTCATCGAAGAACATGCCGCGTTCTTCAAGAATTTACAGAACACGCCATTCTTCGTCACCGCACCTTGGGTGATCCTCCAATATTTGATTCAGCCGTCTGATAGAATTTAAGCCCATGGTTCAAGGTTTCTATGACACCAAAAATCCCCTTCTGTTGGTTTCAAACCTCTAATCGTCCCCTAAAACACATATCGATTCACATGCACAAAGAACGCTCGAAGAACGATCTCCCACAATCCAAGCTGATTCATCACCCCCCATCATTGTTGTACCTATTCTAGTTCATTGTGATTATCAATCTCTAATTTGGGATCATTGTGTTGTGAAACAGATATGCAATGATATGTTGTTCATTGCCCTACGAAGAACGCGAAGAATGCATGGAGAGGGAGGAAGAAAACAATAAGCAAAGGAGGAACGCACCTCCACCGTCGTTCGTCATGGCATCGATTCACTCCCATTAGTAGGTTTAACGGAAAATCAAAATTATAATCCAAAAAATTATCACTAAATAAATTCCCAAAACAAAACCTAAAAAGAAATGAAAATTCACAGCCTCCTACAAGAATGAACGATCTGCGGGTCAACCTGTTTGTGGGTTGATCCGCGTTCATTGTTTAATCCAAGAACATGGAAAATTAGAATCGAAATAACAACCCTAACTCAATTCAGCTAAAGAACGTTCACCATGTCGCATTTGTTGGTGAGGTTCTTCAAATTTGAGATGAATCTATCAATTGTGTCATCATCGTCCACCAACAGGTTCTCCTCCAAAAATCTCCAATGGAAATCGTCAACTCGTAGGGTTATCCAACTAACCCTACAAACTCTCTATAAGAATGTATTTAAAGGGGAGGAATTAGGTCATTTCATTAAAAAAGAAATAAAAATAAAATAAATAAATTATTTATTTTATTTCTTTTAAAACATCTAAAAACTAAATTTTGCAGCCGACTCGTGCCGATTGATGTTAGGCCTCGCCTAAGGTAAAGTTTCTACTCTGAACGCAAAGGTTCCCTCAGATTTTTGATCTAGGCACCCATTCAAAATTTATTCCACTTGTTTAGTAAAACAGCTCATGCATGTTATTTAGAGTTTAATTTATTTCAAACGTTTACTCCAGGCACTCCGGGCCTCGGAATCGCACACTCGTCGCAAAGCCTAGTTTCAAAATAGTTCCATATAATATTTAAAAATAATACATAGAAAATACGAGACATTACATTCTCCCCACCTTAGGGCATTACGTCCCCAAAAATACAAAACAAAATGCTAGTCAAATAGATGTGGGTACTGGGCACGAATCTAAGCCTCCTGATCCCACGTGCTCTCTTGAAGATTCCCATGCTACCACTGGACACCAAGGGAATCACTCGCCCATGAAGGATCCTCCTCTATCGATCCTCAATATTTACCAGGTACTCTGCAAAGGTCTCTCCATCCTCGATTTACAGCTCGCCCCAATCAATGATGTGCGATGGGTCATGCACGTACCTCTTCAGCTGTGACACATGGAAGACATCGTGTACCCGGTGCAACTGCGGCGGTAGAGCTAGGTGGTATGCCACCTCACCAACTTTACACAGTATCTGAAAAGGGCCGATGAACCTCATAGATAACTTGCCACCCTGGCCAAATATTTGCAACCCTTGTCGAGGTGATACCTAAAGAAAGACATGGTCTACCTCCTCAAAATCCATAGGTCTTCATCGTCTGTAAGTATAAAACTTATGCTAGCTCTGTGCAGTGTTCATCCTCTCCTAGATGATCTGCACCTTCTCATTGGTAGCTCACACTAGATCTGGACCCATGAGTGCTGAATCTCCAGGGTCAGTCCAACAATGTGGTGAATAGAAGGGTCACCCATATAAGGCCTCAAAAAGTATCATGCCAATGGTGGAGTAGAAGATGTTATTGTACTCAAACTCCACCAGTGGTAGGTGGTCCTCCCAATTATGACCAAAGTCTAAGATATAGGCTCGCAACATATCCTCAAGAACCTAAATGGTCCTCTCCGTCTGACTATCAGTCTGGGGATGGAATGTCATTCTCCAGCATAGCTAAGTCCCAAAAGCCTCTTACAATCCTTTCCACAATTGGGATGTGAAACATGAGTCTCGATCCGAGACTATCATTAAAGGGACTCCATGAAGATGAACTATCTCTTGCATGTAGAGGTGTCTTAAGCTCTCTACGGAACTATGCTCCCAGATAGTTAAAAAGTGGGCCAACATGGTGGGTCGGTCAATGATCAACCAGATAGAATCATGTATCTTTCATGTTCATGGTAATCCTGTCATGAATTCCATCTATATTTAATCCCACTTCCACTCTGGCACTTCTAGGGGTGATATAGCTCTATTGGAACTTGATGCTTAGAGTTCACCTACAGGCACGTAAGGCATTGTGAAATGAACTCTTCTACTTCCTTCTTTATACCTATCCACCAGAACTGACGCCGGAGATCCTGATATATTTTTGATACTCCAGGATGTCCTGCCAAGGGGGATATATGAAACTTCCTCAGGACCTACTCCTGGAATGCCACTGGAACAACTGTGCATCCTATAAAAGAACTACATTCTCCCCACCTTGATAATATTCATCAAGATCACATCCTATGGATAAATGAGCATGTAAAGTCATGCAGTTGACATCCCCTAGCTGTGCCTCCCTGACTCGCCATAAGAGTGGAGGGGTGACAACCATCAATTGGAGATAAGCTACATCATTTCCATCCATAAAGGATAACTGTAGCAAGGCCAACTACTCTGAAGCCGCACTTAGTATCTTTGAACTTGATCTCATGCTGAGAGAATATACCAAAATGTTCCCCTTCATATAAGTATAGACGATCTCGAAGTCATAATCCTAGAAAAATTCTAGCCATATCCTTTTCCAAAAATTCATATCCTTCTGCGAGAAGATGTTCTTGAGGCTCTTGTGGTCAGAGTAAATGACAAACTGTTCTCCCATTATTTAGTGTCACCAAATCTTCAATGTGAAGAAAACCATTGTCAACTCAAGATCATGTTCCATTTAGTTATTCTCCTATAACCTTAGCTGGCACAAACCATAAGAAATCACTGCCTATATCTGCTTTAGGATACAACCAAGATCGGTCCCTGATGTGTCGCAGAAAACTACGTACTCGACACACTCTTCTAGAAATCTCAAGATCAGTGCCCTCATCAAACTCTGCCTCAACTACTGTAAATCCTTCTAGAACTTCTCCATCCATTCAAAAGGATTCCCCTTCTGGGTCAAGGATGTCATTAGTACTAATATCCATGATAAATCAGGGATAAATATCTAGTAGTATCCAACCATCCCAAGGAAGCTCTGCACCTTTTTCATGCTCCGGGGGTGGCTCCCATGCTAACACCGCCTCAAAATTGGCTGGGTCCACTGCTACTCCATCTAAAATGATAACATGTCCCAGAAAGTGGACCTCTTGTATCCAGAACTAGAACTTCAAGAGCTTCCCATAAAGCTAGTGCTCTAGAGTACATCTAGAACCATCCATAGGTGTCTCACGTTCTCATCCTCTGACACTGAGTACACAAGTATTTCATCAATGAATACCACAACGAACCAGTCCAAGTACAACTAAAAGATCCAGTACATATGTCCCATGAACACTATGGGGGCATTCGTCATGCCGAAGGGCATTACTAAGTACTCGTAGTGACCGTAGAGGCATTTCAAAGTCGTCTTTGATATATCCTCATCCTGTACTCGAAGATGGAGATAACCCAACCTAAGGTCAACCTTCGAGAACCAACATGCCCCTCTCAGCTGATCTAAGAGGACATCGTCCTTGGTAGTGGATAATTTTTCTTTACTGTCACCTGGTTCAGGCATTGGTAATCTACACACAACCCCAAACTCCCATATACCTTCTTGGAAAATAAAATTGGGGCTACCCATGATGAAACATTGGGTCTTATGAAGCCCTTACTATGAAAATCCTCCAACTGCACCCTCAGCTTGAGAAGCTCTGAAGGATCCATCCGAGACACTGGTGAGGAGATCAGTTCCATCCTAGGGTGTAATTCAATTCATAAGTTGATCTCCCGGTGGGGAGGTAGTCCTGGAACATCTTCTTGAAAGACGTCCTAGTACTCTACCACTACAGCTGGGAACTAAAATCTCACAATATCTACTACTCTGAGGGTAAGTCTAGCCAACTCATTAGTGATTAGCTACCCCATCCTATGCATAAGAAAATTCTGTGTTGCTTGGGTTTCATTTTCACCAAAAAAGGAAAACCTTATTCCACCACTACGGACACACTACACTCTTCACCTAAAGTAGTCAATCTGGGCGTGGACCGAAGATAGCCAATCTATACCAAGAATGATATTGTAAGGCCTTGACTCTACCACCAATAGGTACCAACCAAAACTCTCGCCTCCAAGGGAAAGATCACACTGCCTAAAAAGATGTGTGATCATCGAGTCTCCTTCTGTAGGTGTCTCCAAGCGTAAGGGTCAAGTCAATGACTCTATCATAATCTCATAGTTTCACACTAGACATGTGGTGAGTATGTAATGACTGGAACTTGTGTATATAAGTATGAAAACTAAGGTAGAAAAGACATAGATCATACCTCGAATCATCCCAGGATTCCTTGGGTCGTACGCCTCGACTGAATGCAATTGTCCCCACCCCTATCCCCCAACTCCTTAAGCCTAGTACAGACCTCCTGGCGGTGGTGTTAGAATTAGATCCAAGCGTCTGCCACCACCTATAGCTATCCGTGCTCCTCTACCACATCCACTGCCTGGCAGGTCTGTCTACTCCACTCTCTACCTCTCCCTCGGTGGTCCATCCACTTCCTCCCAATCAGTAGGTCGATGGGTTGGACAATCTCTAGCAATATGTCCTCTACCATCACACGAGTAGAATTACCTCTCCCTAGGATGATGGGATCCATCCTGAGATCCCTAGACTATGAATCCCCTATCTTGGGTCCTCCTGTGACATCTCCCACATCCTAATCCCTGTGCTTGATGTCAGATCCCTGCTTTTGAGGTCTTTGCACCTGTCTTCCTACTACTGACTGCCACTGGCTATCTCTACTATGTCAAGAAGTTCTCGATCACCAAGGCCCGCTCGAGCACTCCATCATAAGTCAAAATTCATAGAGGCACAACACTAGTTCGTATGTCCCTTCGTAGACCTCACTCGAAGGTCCAAGCTCTAATGTACTAACCCCTAACCATATCCACCAAGCACCTGGAGAGGTTGGTGACCCTTGATGAATAGTCAGCCACTGTCAAACAGCCCTGCTAGAGCTGAAGAAGCTCCTGGATACACACTTCTCTTAGAATAACTAGAGAGAACTCATCCCTAAAGAGTCTCTCTAACTCTATCCATGAAAGAGCATTCTTTTCATGAGTCTTCATGGTCAAACTTCAACACCATCCCTCCGAACCCTAAAGAAGGATCGCTCCTAGGATCACCATCTTGTCTATTGGTGTCCTCACTGGACAAAAAACTCTTGTCACCACCTCCAGCCAGTCCTTAGCCACCTAAGGGTCAAGCACGCTTTGGAACCTAAGGGGTCTCTGTCTTTGAAAGTCATGGAGCATGCTCAGTCTGTGCTCCTCATCTGTCGGCACTACAAGTACCAGGAGTTGCTCCACTGGTGGTGGTATAGTAGGTGCACCACCAGAAGGTAACTCCTGGGGAACTAGTCCACGTATCAAAGACTCGTCACTGGGGGGGGGGGGTCATCCTCATGATTGAGCTACTGAATCCTAGCAGGTATGCGTCGTGGAGGTATCCTGTAAGGAAACAAGATGTACCATGATCAATGAGTATATCTAGATAGTAGACAAAAAGGACATGGAAAACATAACCCATTCCTATATGATGCATGTACCATTATTTTATTTCCCTCACAACTAGTGTTTTCATGTACCGAGTCGAAAATCAAGTTATTATATTCCTGGTGTATGAATACGTTGGCCGCCCGCGCCAACACTTGAGTCCCTGGTCTGAAATCCGAACTCGGGACACTTGACACTGTTTCCCCAAACTAATATCACAGACTCTTGGTACTAAGGTAGAACCAACCACCCTATGATACCAATATATCATGACCCATACCAGTGGGGCTCATGCCATGACTCCCCAAGCCCACCTCCAATAGGCCAGGGGCTGGTGACCAGCACCGAGTAGGAATATCACTAACATGTGAGGAATTGTCTAAGTACATATACACACATGCACAAATCTCCAGGCCCACTAATGATGAAATGTAGAAACCACTAAGTAATAAATGAATGCATATAACTAAACCCAAAAAATAGAGTACAATGGAAGTAAAGTGCGGAAAGTAAACTGGGACATAATACAAGCCCACTAAAAACAAGAGTCTCCAAACTACAAGTCCAAACTGTAAGCAAGAAAGAGGTACTAGGAATACTAATCATAGCTATAGGAACACCTCATCCTGTAAGGAACTCAAAAAGATCGGTCTGGTCCTAGTCTTCCCTAGAATTCGTCAAAAGGCCACTCGTCTGCATAAGAAATGACATGTGCAAGCGAAGCCCGCGCAGGGGTGAGTATAACAATACTCAGTAGGGGACCCCGAAAACCACAAATAAATACACAATGTAAAGGTATAGTCAGCTCTACATAGTATATTTCTACTGAAAAAATATCAAGAGAAACACATCCAGATATACTTGAAACCCATACCCATAGTCTGGAGGCAAGTCACCTGATCCCGTACCCACGCTAGGGATTCAGTTCGAGAATTCCACAAGCACTCATCTGGGAGAACTCACTCCATGATTCTGATAGCCTTGACGACATCCATTAAAGAAGTACTATTCATAGGGAAAATCAATGAGAGATAGATAGATGCACTGATATATCTGAAGAGGAAACACATACACTCATTCCTGGAGAACACACTCCTGAGTGAGAAAAGGTCACAATACAAGGATTAGGATCACTGCTAGGGCCTTGGTGGATACCATGACTCATCTGGATTCACATTCTAAGTAGAGGATAAATGTTCTATTGGATTGGTCATGTCGATACCTGACTCTACCTAGGGTCAAGGCTGGATAGAGGATCTCTCTTTGGGCCTCTCGGAGGGATAACTAACTCTATATCAGATTGTCCTTTTAAATGGATCATACTCCTATGGATGGAAACAATACCTGAACTTTAAGGGGATAACAAAAGCGGAACTGACCCAAATGAAACCTGTCCAAGAAATAGTGTACAAGAGGATAAAGCCATGTACTTAGAATTACATGATGTATAGAAGGGTCACACTCCATGTCCTCAAACCCTAGGTATTGCCTGTGTATAGTGGCCCATGTCGTAAGGATTGTCGTGTAGATAAAGGTATACACATTATGTTCCTATATCCAGGGAGGACTCCGTGTACAATAGCCATGTGCCCGTACACAGCTTTAACCCATGTGTCCCGAACCATGTACCGGTACATGGGGTAGTCCATGTATCCGACTGTGTTTGGTCGTGTAGTAGAGTACATGCCATGTAATCCACCCCGTGTCTGTGTATCTCACAAGATACACACCGAGTCTATGTAAGGACCCACACACTATGTGACGATGGTTACACATCATTTCTATGCTTCCTGTCACTCAGAACTCTAACTACTACTGGGTGGGGTCCACACATCATGTCTTCCTAGAGTCACGCTATGTTCTTCACTGGGTGTAGCACACATACTCTAGCCACCGCCATTTTGATCACACACGGCATGTTCATTGAAGAACATGCTGTGTACTTCAGGAATTTCCAAAATGAATCATTCTTCATCGCCGCACCTCGGGTGATCCTTCGATCTTTGATTCGGCCATCTAATCACTTTGAAACTCATGGTTCAAGGTCTCCCTGACACCACAAAGTCACTTCTGTTAGTTTCAAACCTCTAATCGTCCTTGAAAAAAGTATCAATCCTCCCGCATGAATAATGCTCGAAGAATGATCTCCCTCAATCCAAGCCGATTTGTCACCCACCATCATCATCACACCTCCAATAGGTCTTCATGATGATCAATCTCTGATTTGGGATCATTGCACTGTGAAATAGATTTGCAACAATCTGTTTTTCATTAACCCATGAAGAATGTGAAGAATGCGGGGCAGGGGAGGAAGAAAACAATAAGAAAATGAGAAACACACCTTTATCATCATCCATCATGACATTGATTCTCTCCCATTATTAGGTTTAATGGAAAATCAAAATGGTAATCCAAAAATTATCACAAAATCAATGCTTGAATAAAAACCCCAAAAGAAACATAAATTAACAACCTTCCACAAGAATGCACAATCCGTGGGTCAACCTATTTGTGGGTTGACCTGTGTTCATCATTTAATCCAATAATGAGGAAAAGAAGAATCAAAATAACAACCCCTACATTGATTCAGTTAAAGAACGATCATTGTGTCGCATTCATTAGTGAGGTTCGTCAAATCTGAGATGCGTCGATCGATCACATAGTCATCATTCGCCAATGGGTTCTCCTCCAAAAATTTTGAACGACAATCATCAACTCATAGGGTTATGAGGATAACCTTGTGAACTTTCCATAAGAATGTATTTAAAGGGGAGGAATTATGCCATTGTGTTGAAAGGGAAATCAAAATCAAATAAATTATTTATTTATTTTATTTCCTTTAAAACGTCTGAAAACTAACTTTGGAAGCCGACCCACGCTGGTTTATATTAGGCCTCGCCTAAGGTATAGTCAATGATCTAAACTCAACGGTGCCCTCAGATTTCTGATCCGGACACCCATTCAAAAGTTATTCCAATTTTTTAGGAAAACCACTCATGTGCACTATTTGGAGTTTAATTTATTTCAAACATTTATTTTGAGCACTCCGAGCCTCGAAATCGCATGCCGTTGCAAAGACTAATCTCGAAATAATTCTATATAATATTTAAAAATAATAAAAAGAAAATCCAATAAATTAAAGTAATAATTATATATCCTTATTTTTTCACATTGAGTTTTATACTTGAATTCTTTACAAGGTTTGTTAAGAAATATTCATTACTTTTCTTCAAAAGTTCCATGTACTTGGGAATTTTACTTATATTCACTAACATTGTCATTATTCTTTTCAAATGATTCTATGCCATGAATTTCTTTAAAATAGTTAATGGGGAATATTTCATGAATGGTGTTGACCATGCTATTCCATCATAGGACCTAATTGGGCACATGTTATAACCTTGACATTGAAGCTTGTATAACTCAAACATGTTCTAATTATGCATAAAATTGTGTCTTCTGAACATGTTTTCCTAAGGTGGTGAATCCTTTCACCATGGTCTGAATGGTTTATAAGTGAATGATCCAAACTTAAAAATGGTTAAGAGTTGCATTAGCGCGGAGGTAGTGGATATGATAAATTGGTGGAAGGAATTGACCAAATCATATACATTCTTAGTTTCCTAAACCAATTTGTTACCTAAAAAAACATTATGTTTTCAATAATTAACTAATGATTCATTTCCTTAAGGAAACAAGCTTTGTGCCAATTTATTTAAATTTTCTAACTAGTGTGTTGGCTTTTCAAAACCACCTCTTTCTTTAAAATTTATACACTGTTCTTTTTTAATCAGAGCACTATTTCCAATTAAAACTAATTGTAATACTTTTTTCATAATAAAATCCATGGGTAATGTTTTCAGCCCCCAAATATTAATTTCTATAAAGAATGTACCCCTCTATTGTGGATTAACATATGTTTTAAAATTTTAATTTAAAATTAATAATTCTCTTGAAAATGGTCAAATATCATAAAATAAATTTCAAACACGGAATGATTATTTTGTAAAAAAATTTACTTTTGAATCAATATTTAAACTCAACTTTTATACTATGTTCTAACCTCATTTATTTTAACTAGTGTGGGAATAACTTATGAATAATGTTATGAATATTCCCTTGCTTAGTTTTTCCCTAGTGCAGACTTGTGATCTTATTAATATACCTAGTGTATTTTTTAGAAAGGTGGAAAAAAAAACATATAATGATAATAATTAAATAATTTATATTTGGAATTTATGACTTCCTTATCAAGCTTCGTGCTTTGTGCCATGCCTGACTTGTAGCATGTTCACTTATTTGAATGCATTATTCATTATTTTTTGTATGAAAATTTTTTATTCCATAAAAACACACAACTTGAAAACATTCCATGTTGATAAAATAGATAGTGTTTCATAATGAATCATGTATATCTTCTGTGATATGAGAATGATTTATATTTAGTGCATTATGAGCATACTAGAAGGGTTATGAATATATATCCATTTCTATTATATATATATATATTTAATTTGGTATACCATGTTTCAAAGCATGGTGTTGGGATGGGCTCAAAACACCTTAACTTTGTATACCTCTTCCCATATTCCCTGATATATACAACTATATTTTCCTTATGAGGTCTATAACCATCCTGATCTTGAAGAAAAATACAAAATGCTTCAACTATATTACAAAGATTTTAAACATTTGAGAATAATATGAAACCAAGAATCTGATGTATTGGAATTGAGAAGATAAACCACACCCCATTAATCACATTATATCTATAACCACACTCAATTAAAAACACAAATCCTTGAAAAAAAATCACAAGAGGAACTCAAACACACTTTAGGAACAAAAAAAGGATATACATTGTTTGAAATATTATCCTATATCTATAGGAGAACCCTAATTCTTCTTTTTATATTCATAGATGAATATAAAGATTACAATCAGAATTGACTAAGCCAGTCAATATTAGATCAATCACTGTCACAAGTACATGTAGTCTCACACCACCTATTTAAAGTGCGTCCCATCCGGTCCATCATTTCCACAACCTTTTGTGATTTATGGGGGACCCACTATTGGTCTTGGACACTTCTGAGTGTTGTAATAGTGGGTGTCTTAGACCCAACTTGAACATTACTTTTCATAACCTTATCGTGTATAAAGTTAGATATACATGATGTATACTTACCATTATAGTGTGGACATTTCTGCATTCACTATTGAAATGGTAATTTCCATATATTAATTTTTGAATCAAGAGGTTATAAAAGATACCATGCTATAATGATAAGCTTAAGATACTATGACATTAATCTTAAACAAATGTCATATGGTCTAGATACATCATACTGACTGAACACTATAGATGTTTTACTATCAAGTGTTGGGGGGGTCATAAGCATTGAGACATATTCTCATGAAGTTTGCATTTGGTAATATATAGTAGAGAGTTCATGAGGAAAAACCTACCAATAGGAAAGCCACATGTTTTGGGTGTCATCGGATGTTCCTACCTATGAATGTGTGAAATGGTCTCTTGACTTGAGATTATTACCAATGTGTTACATTTGATCACGTATATTGATGCAAGGTGAAAACCATGATAATGATGTTGTGGTGATGTAGCTTGTATTGGGTGCATAATTGGGGGTATGGAATTGGTTGAATGATCAAGAAAGGATTTTTTACTTCCTGATTAAGGAAGTAATATATCTAGGTCCAAGTTGATTAGAATGGTAGTACTTTCATAAGGTCATGGCCATGTCAGTCGAGGGTAAATTCATCCAGTTAGATCAATAAATAATAAAACAAGAAAGAATGATGACATGGGTGTGCATCTTTCTTTATCAGATATTAAAGACAAAGAGATTATATTACACAGTGCATGTTCATAGGTTGGTTGTCGTTGCTATGACTTTTATTATATCTTTAGGGGCCTTGATTGGTTGTTATATCCTGCTCTTGGTCTATAAATAGTATTCACTTCTATCAAGATAAGGTCCTAAAGGATCACACACAATAGCATAAACAATAATATTCTATATTCAGTTGAATAGGTATATTGGATATGGTGGGTCCCACCACTGGGGTCCAGGATTTTTCCCAGCTCCCGTCACCTCACTTGAGGCTGTGTGAGCCTCCCCACCACTATGACCTCATGGTTCCCCCCACTTGGGGGATCTCCGACCAGATCCGACTTTTCCAGATCATCTTCCCGCTTGAGCCCCCTTCTCTGTTGCCTCCCGTGGCTGCCATCCACCCCATTCAGCAACCCCTCCAGCACGACCCTTCCTTCCCGACCACATCCTACCTCACCTAGCCTGTGACTCTCTCCCCTCCACTAGCACCGAGCACTGCTTGCTGAACCGAGCTCCACTCAAGGTGTCACTACTTCCAGACTCGACCAAGGCCAACACCTCCTTGAGATGCAAGGACATATCTAACTGTCCTTCGGTCTACCACATCCCCCAGCTCGCCTCGGTCCACCACCCACACACCTGTCGCCCGATCTAGGTGGTCTCTGTTCCTATAACCACTGTGAACACAGCCTAGGCCACCACGAGTCCTCAGATCCGGCACAACCCCATTCTCCGATGTCAGATCTAGCACTCACTATCCCAACAGTCCCCACCAATGACCCTTGTCAACCCAAAATTGAACAGGTAACCCCTACCTTGGTTCAATTTGTTTTGAAAGAGACTTGGATGGGTCATCCCATCCTGGAATGGGTATGGATAGACCGGACCAGCCCAGAACATGCCCCTACATAGGGTCTGTAAGGCCGGGAATGGGCTTGTGTGAATTCATCCTGACCCACACATGCTCTGCTCTGGATTTTGAGGTCCTATTAATTTTTATAATAAAAAATTAATTCAAGTAATTAATTTAATTTTGGTTTTAAATTAAATTAATGAAAATATTTTTTTTGTTTAAAATTAGTACCATGGGTTAAATTAATTTAATTTTTGTGTTAAATTAAATTTATTTATTTATATATTTATTTTTATTAAAATTAAATTAATTTTGGGACCAAATGATGAAAATTGATGAAATAAAATAAGATTGAATTTAAGTTCAATTAAAATGGCCTCAAAAATAATTAATGGATGTTTAATTTTATTTTTTCATTTATTTAATACATGATTTTAATTCATATTAGAATGATCAGGATCCTATGACCAAAAAATATATGTATTTTTTTTTTATTTTTTTTATTTAATTATTATAATTCCTAGTTTTTTATAATTAGTTAATAAAAGACGATCTACGAATTGTCTGCATCATTATATGTACAAGGGCATGCATGTCTAATTCTCAGAGTTGTATTTTGTACTCCCAAGTTCCCCTTGATTGTGAGTGAGTATTATTATATAATGAAAAGATGATCAAAGACACACTTCATGCCAAGTTACAGTGACATTCCATATAGGATCTTGATGCATTGGATGGGAAGGTGCTGCAACTTGAGTCGCAAGCGACACAACTCAAGGTATTTCCCCTAGGGTCTAGATTGATCCATTATTCACTCAGTTAATCAAACATTAGAATTGGCTCAAGATGACGTCGTTATTCTATTTTTTCTTGGTTTATTATTTTTTGAATGTTTAGTTTACGCGTGATCACATAGAATAATAAACAAGCATGCACATATAAAATGAACATTTGACACGATAGATATTTTTCTATTTATTTCATAGTTAGTTGTGAGTGAGATCACAAAGAACATGCTTATGAAATAGAAAATGATTTATTTCATCACTTAAAAAATATTAAAACCCTCAAAAAAATATTAATTCATAACCACCTTTCATCATTCAAATTTGGACAAAACCAGGTGTTTGGGGTGCTCGTCATCCAAAGTTGAGGGTGCCTCTTACTACCGAGGAGTTCTTATGAAAGTGGTGGGTTTACTTAACTAAATTGGAAGTAAGGATTATCCAAAGATAACTTTCAATAATTTTAGAGTCAAGTGTTGAGTAAATCAATTTATGATTTTAGAATCTTGGACTTCACTCAACAGATCAAGGAACCGTGAGTTA
The DNA here is from genome assembly GCA_963277665.1 of Viscum album. Taxonomy (NCBI): domain Eukaryota; kingdom Viridiplantae; phylum Streptophyta; class Magnoliopsida; order Santalales; family Viscaceae; genus Viscum; species Viscum album. The sequence goes on along the minus strand of OY728138.1, from coordinate 635,598,480 downwards.
ATACAGTTGGGCAGCCAAATGCCTACCTTGAACCCTCCAAATAGCGTCATAAACAAATATTGTTGGCTATGAGGGTATGTTCACGGATCATTTCCACTAGAATACTCAAGTGATTGAGTATTATGATTCTAGCATAGAGGGTCACTAGAATTTGATAAAATAGTGGGATACATTTAATGATTCAATTAATTAATCAAAATATCTAAATTGGTAATCAGAATAAAAGTAATAATTTTCTAAAATTTTATTTTTGTAGAAAATGGGAAGTAATACCATAATAAATACTATAATAAATATTGGATAAAGTAAATGTCTAAAATGACATGGATTTCTAAGTATAGTACAGGTGCTTGCACAAAATACTATAGTACATGAATCTTAATCTCCATGCCTACGAGCCTTGTAAGGGTTCCCCTCATCCCTTGAAAGGGGGGTTATCAAAAATCAATACAAAATAAGGCCTTTGGGATATTTGGGCCGGAAATTTAAGGCACTGGTGTCCCTATACCTGTTAAGATACCTCAGGAAGTGAGGGTGTAAAAATTCTTATAGGAGACTCATGTATGTAACATATGGTGGTTATGTCATTATGTCATCATCAAAATCTGATGTTTGTTGTGGTAAATACTTCAAGAAATAGATGATATTATATAAATTCCCATCTCTGAGAACTATGTGAGGAGAAAGTGTGGAAAAAATATGAATAGGTAATGATTATACTAGATCTGTGTAAATTGAAAGGTGGATTATGATCTTTCAATACATCCTATTCTAATATCATTTTCACACATTTACTTTAGTCTCATTTTAGGTTACAAAATAGATAGTATTGAGTACATGCTTCATTACCTATTTTGGGTAAGGTTCTCCAAGTAAATAAGAATATAAAAGACAGATTAATCTTTAATTCTTATGGTGAATAAATTGAAAGGTAAGGCGAAAAGGCCAAAAAAAAGTAACACCAAAATCACATTAAAAAAAATCCTTCAATGCAATGAGGTTGGATATAAACGGGAGGTTATTTTCATTGCATATCATGAAATAAATATATGGAAGTTTAATCATAATAAACTGAATTAAAGAATCAAGTTACCAATTCTTCTTCAAGAATATTCACTAATACAAAATGTAAAATTTTAGTTTTACTTCTTAGGTATTAAATAAAATATGTCTATCACATATGTGTATTGAAATATAGTAACCAAGTAAGTATAGAAACATTTCTAGAAGTTTGGCATATTCTCTAAGTGGATGAGAAAGGGTGATTCTTATCTCAGTGGTGAAAAGTACATGACTTCTAATTTTCAAGTGAATGATTCTAGTAGAAATTTTATTAAGTATAATCATAAAAATTTATCTCATGTGATTTATAGATAAGGGGAAATTATTCTAGGTTTAGGAATGAATGTTGTTTGTGGTGTTCAATACTTAAGTAATAGTTCAAGTGATACATGAATCATAGGCAATAAGTAATGAATATAAATGTAAGAATTATTTACCAGTTGTGGAAAAATAAATCTTTGTTAAGAAAAAAAAGTGGACATCCAGGATATACCTAGTATGGTATTTAGACTCATCCAAGCTAAACATCTAAGGTATTATCTACGTATATACTTAGTTTTGTACAAAAGAACCTTTATAAATAAAGGTAATCCATACAACTTACAAAATTAGTTCAACAAGAGAGAGTGAACTATTCCAAGGGTAATGTAGTGGTAAATATACTTCATAAGATTCCTTTAAGTATTTAAGTAATGGTAAAATGAAGTATGATATATTCATGGTCAGAAGATATGAGTTTCTTTGGGCCAAAATGCCAATTAATATCTTGACCAAGTAACCAAGTATCAATATAATGTAGCGTGGAGTAATTCATAAATGAACATTACCTTATCTATATAATGACATTGAATTTAATGAGCAGGATCAATAATGAATACTTACAGGTTAACATTGATCAATAAAATTTAGCATGGAGAAATTACTAAATGCACATTTTATACATTGGAGACATGATGTAAGTAGTCTCAATGTTGCAACTTGCAGAAACATTCATTATATTTCAAGTCATTCTTTGCCAATAAAAGTGATATCCCATAACCATATGAAAACTATAATGAAAAATTGATATTATATGAGTCATAATATGATGAAAATCCATTATTTCATAAGACACGTGTTTAGATTCAAAGAGTTTGTCAGGTTAAAAAAGACTTGCATCAAGAAAAAACACATTGTGAATCAAAGTAATTATCCTAATGGTTACTTATGATATTACATAAATTCCTAAGATAGAAAAATGGTATTCAAGTGATAGACTACATTTCTATAATAGGGTGAACATCTCTATTTGAGATAGTGGGATCCCGATTAACTTAGGTTTAGTCAATGATATAGATGAACATGTTGTTGTCATATGTACTAGTTCCACAAGTGCATGTGGAACATGAATGTTCTAGAGACACACACTACGTAGGAAGGTTAAAACCATAGTGATGGTTTTGTATACACCACAACCAGTGTAACATTATTCAGTGAGAATAATAATTCCTACGAGTAAGCAGTTTGTGGAAATAATCTAAAATTGACAAGATCAATTAAAATACAATAATGGATTCCATGTATCAAAGTGAAAGGAGGCTTAGTATTTTTAATACTACAATGGGTATTCAAATAAGTTTATACCTGGATGGTACAAGTGTAGTTCCAATAAGTCTCGATTGGATACACAAAGTTTTTATGCATAAATATATTGGAATTTTACTTGTCATTTATTGAGAATTGGATGTCATGACCCCCATTTATGGAAGGTGTCTACACAATTCAACCAAAAAGGGATGTTCACATCTCAGAATTATAATAAAGGTTACAAGTTACTGAAATCCATTTTAGGATTGAAGTAAGAAACTAGATCATAGAATATTCATTTGGAATGAATGTTTTCCATGTGTTTATCAGAGATTAGTGGGAGAAAAAATGTTTTCCAAGAAAATATGTTCAGAAACATATGGAAAATAGATATTGGTCTTATAGTTAGTTAAGACTTAGATGAATTAATTCTCCAGTCATTAACTTAATGTAGAAACCTAAGTTTTAGAAAACATTTTATACTATGGTGGATTTAATAGTTTCTTGAACCAAGTCAATCATACATATTATGAGATGGTATTAAAAAAAATACAAGTTGGAACAATTCAATAGATAATTGTTACCAATGTCACATGACATATATCTCTCCAAGTAGACATGTCTAGGACATGGGAGGAGATTATCATGGTGAGTTTCAATCCATACACTTAAGCGATGGATCAATCACGTATTCCATGATATGTACACGAATTGATATTTCCAAGATATACTTTATAGTAGGAAAATATCAGATATATCTAATATCACTGTAGGTTAAGCAGTCAGAACTATCTGATTGTACTTGGGAAAGTACAAAAGATATGTACTTGGGATGTGGAAAAGAAAATATACTAGTTTTTCGTGGATACAAAATATTATTCCTTATATCCATGTGATCTAATATATTAGTAAGGATAAGGTGTTGATAAAGAAAAAGATTTTAAAATCTAGTGGCATCCATACCTACAAATACCGAGTATATTGAAGCTTCTGAGTCAGCTAAGAAGCAGTTATATGAAATGATTTGTTCCAGTTCTTGGAATCACACCTAGTAAGTAAATAATTAACACAATGTAAATCGTGATATTATTACTAGAAAATATTTCAAGTTATTATAGTGGAAAAAGTGATATATTTGATTATACCATATTGTGAGAAGTTTTACACAAGGAGATGAGGTTACATATAACAGAAATGACACATGGTAGAAACACATAAGACCCAGTAACTAAAGTCTTTACCTAGGAGAAACATGATATTTTTCATGTGAGAGATAACAAGGTATGTTAGAAAGTTGTATCTAGTGAAAGTGGGAGTCCTGTAATAGTGGGTTCCCTACACCCAACTTGAATAGTACTTTTGATTACCATATTGTGTATACAACTAGATATACATGATATATACTTACCATTATAGTGTATAATTTTCTGCATCCACTATTGAAATGGTAATTTCCATAGATTAATTATTGTATCAAGAGGTTATAGTAGATACCAATATAAAATGATAACCTCAAGATACTATGAAATTAATCTTAAACATATGTCACATGGTCTAGATAAATTGTAATTTCTGGACATAGTAGATGTTTGACTATTAGGTGATGGGGGCTCATAAGCATTGATACTTCTTCTCACGAAGTTCACACTTATTAATCTCTAGTAGTGAGATCATGAGGAAAAAACTGCCAATAGGAACACCACGTGTTTTGGGTGTCATTGGATGTTCCTATCTACGAACATGTGTAATGGTCTCTTGAATTAAGAAAATTACCAATGTGTTCCATTTGATCACGCACTATGTTGTAAGGAAAAAATCATGATATTGAAATCATGGCGAGGTAGCTTGTGTTGGGGGCATCATTGGTGGTATGAAACTGATTAAATAATCAATAAAGGATTTTTCACTTCTAGGTTAAGGAAGTAATATATCTCAGTCCATGTTGATCAGGATGGTTGTACCTTTATAAGACCATAGACATGGAATTCAAGGGTAAATTAATCTAGTTAGATCAACAAATAATAAAGCAAGAGAGGATGATGACACAAGTGTGCATCCTTCTTTATGAGATATTAAAGGCAAAGAGATCATATTACATAGTGCATGTTCATCGATTGATTGTCATTTCTATGACTTTACCTATCTCTTTAGAGGCCACAATGGGTTTTTAGATCCTACTATTGGTCTATAAATATTATTCACCACTAACTAGATAAGGGTATAGAGAGTCACACACAATTGTGTATTCAATAATTTGTCCTATTCATTTGAATATGTATATTGGACATGGTGGGACCCACCATTGGGGTTCGGGTTTTGTCCAAGGATATACAATAACCAAAGTAATTGATAAATTCTTATTATTTTAGTTAAGAATAATTGACATGGAATTTATTTATTAAATGTTTTTACAAGTTTTATAGTAAATACATGAAAATATTATTTGAATGAATATTATATTAAAATATTCAATTTTTATTCAATATTTGCGAGAACTACAAGGAAAGTTAATGGATAAAGTATTGTCATATAACATATTTATTATATTACAAGAAAATTATAATAATATAAATCGTAATCAGGGCTCAGTATAGTAGTCATAATATCTTTTTTATAATGTGTTAATTATTTGGGGGTTAGAGAGGGATTTCTAGGTAATTTCAAAGACACTATATATAGAAGAGGAGAGACATTAACTATGTGATATTCATATAATATCTCTATATCTCTCTCTATTTTTATCTCTCCCACATCCTAGAGAGAGATAATCTAGATCTAAGTCATTGAATCAAGCATACTCTCATGCATTACAAGCAAGGATATGTGATGATTGTGAGAGCATCGAAGGAGTCATTTGAAATATGTGATAGGACCAAAATTTCAACGATCGACACTCCTGAAATTTTTTGAATCATGTGTGGATGATCTAGAAGAATTCATCTTTAGATTATTCAAGAAGTGATCAATGATGATGATCAGAATTCAAGTATGGATTCATATCTAATTAGTTATTTTATGGTTTTAATTTTGTGCTTAAAATGCCTCACACAGGATCCTCAGGTAGTAATTGGTAAATGTTTTTTCAGTTATGGTGAGGTCATGTTGATCGTTAGTGAAAAATTTTAAAATCCTAGTTTTGGGGGCTTTCACTGCATGCTCAGTACCTTTACTGATTTCTTGTAGTCATCATCACCTTAAATTCTCTCCTCCAATGATTAGTGAAATTCATTCATATATAGTCTTTTGAAATCTTCAAGTACTTAGACCAGACATAGAGAACACCCAACACTAAATCAACTTCTATACACCATTATCTTATTGGGAGTTCACACCATAGATATTTTAGAAGATAACCATTAGAAGCTAAAATTCATCTAAAAAAAGCCACCAAAACATCCTTGATCAGATGTTAATCCCTTGAACTTGATTCATGATAACATAGAAAGACCTTACACCCTAAATCACCTACCATGTCGATATCACACACACTCAAGAAAAATCAGGACTCAAAAAAACATTCATGAAAAAAATGAAAGATGAAACTATGGATTCATGTGGTTCAGATGTGCTTCATATGTCTACAGTAGAAAAACTTCTTTCATTCACATTATAATAAGAAGTTTCCAATTTTACAACCATAATTTTTATTTACAACTTATATTATATTAATATGTTTTCTATATCAATAAACACTATGTATGAAAGTGGTCCCACCCAAATCTTATCAATGGTCACAACTAGTCATCTAGTTTAACTAACTTTTGACATTTGCAGAAATCCCTCCATTGAGTGTAGAGACTAAAAATTTCCTTTATCCAGTCTAGCTACAAGCTTCAAATTTCTGTGAATAGAGAATGTTACTTTTAAATTCCCATGAATGAATATAACAATCCAATTGAAGTTCCGAGGAAGGTGTTCTACCAATGAAAAGGGGGTTAAAATCAGTGGATACTTTATAATTTTCATTATTTTAAATCAATCGCTATTGGAGAGTTAAGATACGATCCACTCTTATATAATCACTCAAACTTAACCAAATGTAGCAAGATATAAATAACACTGGGGCATAAGATTCTTAAAAGGTCCGTTCTCAATGTGATAGCCTACTAATTGTTATGGAAGGTGAGATTACCTAACCATAGGTTCTCTAGTATAATCATAAGTGGTTACACCATGAAAGTTCAATTATCACAGAGCACCATTGTGCATCTAAGAGTCCCAATAGAATGAAAACTTTTCACTTTAATTAAAAAATAATTCAAATGACAATGAAAAAGATCAATATATTTCTCATGGTTTATTATGCAACAATTGATGGTTATTTTCTCTCTAAATAATATAGTTCATTAAATTCTAACTATATTTGATTTAGAGATAAAAACATATGAATATTTTATTCTTACAAAAATAACTCACTAGTACCATTTCACATAATGGCTTCATGAAAATTTGATAAACTATTTTGTTCAAAAAATTTACTTCATACAAGTATTATGCATAGACTTCTCATAATCTAATTCAATGTTCTTTACTCAAGTGAAGTTCTCACAATAGACTTTTAATGACACAACTTATTTAATTTTCTTTATGTAGTCTCAAATTCATGAAACTTACTTCATTCACATAAAAATCATAGTATAATCTTCATGAAAGTTAAGAAAAAGGTGATTGAAATATACTTCTCACAATAAAAGATTTTTGAATCTTACTTTATGTATGAAATATGATTTCTATGAGAGTCTTTCTTCTTCACATAATAGAGTATGCGTATTCTTCTTCATCTTCATTATATTAAAAATTTGTAGAACCAACCTGATTCATACATAAGACCATTCATGGATTTATCAATGAGTTTACATACAAAAAAATTTGCACCAATAATAAAAACTAGCACACTTTGTGTGCATAGATCTATTAGAAATACATACATGAATAGAAAACCTAAGTTCTCTCTGCAACTTATATATGTAATTTATCACTCCATAATTATGCATGAATTAATTGGAGAGGGGAATTAATAGAAATTATCTTCCTCCTCTCCCACCCTTATGCTCTCCCCAATCCTTTTAAAAATGTGGTGATCCACTCACTCTTTTGTGGATCTAAATAATAAACTATCATGAGTTTGCAAATGAAACCCTATTATCATTTCAATATTATCAAACTATCAAAACTCATATATCCACTATTTTATTATTTACAAAAAATAATTAATGTATGCATTTAATCATGGTCAGACTTCACAACTCTCACAATGTAATTCATTAATTATCATTAATATCCATTTGCATGATAGTCTAGTGTTGCACACACATCCTATTGGAATTTTTGGTTTGATATTAATCAAGATCATGAAAGGTGATCACATAATATTAGAGGAATATTTGATCTTAATATCTCATGTTGTCATGGGTTAAAATTGGTGGTTGAACTCATCACATGGAATCATGGAATAACAAACCAGGTTTAAACCCTACAGACTAGAGGTAGGAGATGTAGTGCACGTCATTGTTTTATATGTGTTTGTTTAAATTCTTTAGATGCTACAAATTTAGAAATAATAATTAAAACTTAATGTTGAGTACCACATTGAATATAAAAACATGATTATTCCAAATCATTACTATGTTCATTCCACATAGCCCAAGATGTGATCCTATGTAACCGACTCATACTACGACCTTGGACTCCTCCAATTCTCCTCATTAGTTAGCCACACTTTATCTTATTCATGTTATAACAGATGTGTTATATCTAAGTATCATCAATATGTGTCTTAAACATTAAAACTAGATCTCTGATCATTATTATTAATATAAAAAATTACATAACACTCAAAATCATTCAGACACAATTGGTTGACAAAAATTATAACATTATCACCAATTCCAAGTGTTCTTCAATATCCACCTTTGGATTTACTATCAATCAATACCTTGCTTTCAACAATTCTCACCAAGAGTTATTAATGTATAACCTTTCTCAAAGAGAAATTTCCTTACATGACACCACTAGATAAGGTAATTATTTTGAGATAATTCCATCTCTCAATGATAATAAATTTATGGAAAAGTCACTTAGTTGGTCTTCTTAATTCTCACTCACTTTTATATAACTTTTTACAATAACCACAATATCAGATTCACTAATACATAATAATACCAGAAACCCTTTGATAAAGAAGAGGATAATTTTTCTCCCCATTTGAAAAAATTACAAATCCAAGTGTGGGTCAAATCCATAAATCTTCAATTGAGAGTAAAAGTTTGAAACATGTGTTCTAGCCTGAATTCAACAAACCTCTATCTTGAAAAATATTTTATGAAGATATCCACAACATTATTTAGTAAAAATATATTCAAGTTTAATATATCCTATAGAAAAATTTTATTTGATTAAATGATATATGATATTGATTGTGATGTCCTAGACCTGGATGCCACTTAATAGGTGTTCTAAGCCTGGTGGGTCACATGGCATCAAGAGCATCTCCCTGAATGCCAGAGGCTGCCGACTAGCATCTAGGACCTAGGGTGTGTCCGTGGGGAGACTATACCCTCTTTACCAAAGTGTATCACAATATAATAATATAAAAATAAGTAAATTGAGGAAGAAATATAAGCAATCAGAAGGAAAAATGGGAATTTAAAATGATAAAAAACTGAAATAATTGAAATAACTGTTGATGATATGTCATGCCACTAGAAACCAGAAAACCTGGATACAAGACCACAATCATAAAATGTTACAAAAAAGTATAAAGTAAAATAAAAGACTATCCCATGGATCCCGAGATTTGGTTTGATCATCTGATATCAACCTCCATCCTAAATAGAAAGCAATCAAGTATTCAAAGCTGTATGATTCTATTTATCAGGACATGTATTCATGTAATATTCCTTGGGTACCAAACAACGCCCAAAGAGGGTGTGATATAAATCTTAGTGGCCACCACCAACAGTGTATATAACATCCATCTCGAGTAATGGAAATTTAATAGTGTGAAAGAATGCATATATAAAGTAAATAAGTACAATGTAACTAAATAACTAAGCACCTGCTTCATCCCTTGGCTCTATCTGAATGTGTAACCAATTCATTATTTGATTATTACCAGTTTATAAATAAGTCACATGTTAACAATAGTGAAGGTTCCAAGATGTAATAAGGCAACCTATGTTGATATTAAATAATGAAGTTCCACGGTAACAACTAAGGAAACATAGATCTAAAGGGTCACCGACTTAGTGATGAATGTATCCTGGCTAAGGGTAATAGTGTAATCCAAGGAGCATAGTCCAAGGAATTCCACAATAGGATGCCTACAGAGTCAAAGGACGTAATCCAGGGTAAAATGGGTCTAATTAATGACTGGGCCTGGTGGGCTTTAACGATGGAACTTACTTGTCAATGATGGATCAAAGGAGTATATCCAAGGCATCTTATAGTATTACATGAGGGATCCTATGGTGTCATACTGGGCATCCAATGTTAGACAAGGATCGATTTCCAAGTGGGTCTTAACCAAAGAAAGATGCATCCTTGAATCAGAAAGGGGTTCCTGAGTGATCAAGGAATTCCCTATGGAATCCAAGATGAGCTTGAGTTAGGACACTCCTATTTTATAATGATGTCATATAATATTTCATAAGTTTCAATCCATTACCTTTAATTATCATGACTAGGATAATTGAGCATGCAAAAATTTAATCAAATCTTAATTAATCAATAAGTCCATTTGGTTCAATCCTTGAATTTCATTAGTGTGAAAGTCCATGTATCATACAACCATCCATTTAATCCATTTAAGGCATTTTAAAGAGTCAAGGTTCACTCTGATACCTTCAATTAACATGGTAAGGTGTGCTATAGACATGTAACCTATTATTAAATTACATTTTAAAAGGTCAAGTCATATACATAGTATACATGACAACTTCCATTTCACATTTATTTATTAAATTGAAGCACTTACCTTAGTCTGATCAAGTGGTGAACATACATGGTACTTTCCATTATGAAATTCGCAATTTAAATCAATCGATTTAATATAGAAAATCTTACCCTTAGGAAGGTCAAGCCAAGGCACACCCGAACGACGACTCAAACGTGTTAAAACACTAAAATGAAAATTATGACAATACATCCTACATAGAATGGATGGAGTTGTGGGCATAAACACTAAAAACTAATCACATATTTGGAAATATCACAACTATACGGTTTTAAGGATTATAAGCATGGAATATAAATTTAATAAATGGAACCCTATGAAATTGAAGTTCCCCACACATAATTTCCAAAATCAATGAACTTGAGGGATGAGTCATAGACCACCCACATTAGTCTTGTACAAATATCCTCATCCAATATTAGCATATAATTCAACTTGGAATGGAGTAGATCTGAGAAAAAGTTAAAAACACTTTCACCTTGAGGACTAGGCCTAGAGCAAGCGATGAAGAACATCTCAAACGTACTCGAGTACTTATCGTTGCGCATCCAACATGATGAAGAAAAAATGAATGGATATTAGATGAAGGATATATCTTGATCCCTAGGTTATGCCTTCAAAAGATCCAAAATGGGATAAAATGGAGGTTCTGTCCACTGGAATTCAGATTAGGGAAGAAAGAAGGTTTAATTAGATCATTAAGGGTAAAAATGTAAAATTAACCAAAATTTATCCTGTGCATGGTTTGTACGATTGGTTTTACAAACCATGCCCAAACCTTTCATAGGTATTTGGAGAAGTGGGGGAACTCACATGGTTAGGCCACACAGTTATGGAAACTGTGCGAGATGGATTCGCCTGAAAATAAAGACCATCCGCACTATTATATCTAATCGTGCAACCTACCCACATGGTTTCCTCTAACCGTGTGACATGACCACTTTTCCCCAAAATATGGGTTTCAGGCTCGGAAAAATCCTTATAAACCCTTTGGAATTTCTCTATCCCATTAGGTATCCATAATAGGTCTAAAACAAAGAATTGAACCAAATTTAAAGGATCCATACCCGAGTGAAAACCCGATTTCTTACATTGATATTCTTGGATACTTAATGTTGAACTAGGTAATTTGAAAAATAAATAGTAGTATAATGATCATAGATAGTTTTCCATGGATTCTTAGCTTCAAATTTAAATTATGGTAGTTTCACTTACATCAGAATCATCTGTTTACAAGCATGTGTTTCAGCTGTATACTCTTTCTAAGTTGTTCTCACTATCACTGAATTCTACTTTGTGTTGCCCAAACATACAAAAAATTATCTTAAAAATAATTTTCCACATGAAGTGTCTCTTCTATCAGTTCAATCGACTTCCCAATCTACATCTATAGAGACCAACCTGACTAAAGTTTCACTATGTCTATACATCATCCCATAATCCAGTGTACTTTTAACATATCTCAAGGTTATTTTAGAACCCAGAAAGTGAGACGCTTAATTATCACTCATTAACCTTACACATAGATTCAATAAATAATTTATATCTTTCCTTGATATTATTTGGTAGACTATACCCCCAATGATTCCTTTAAATTATTTTTTGTTAACTCTACTTCCAACATCATTCTTAAAAAATCTGGTTCCAACTATAATGTGAGTTAAAATTTATTTTAAATATCCCATGTAATTTTTTTCAATAATTATCTAGAATATTTTTCTTGAGATAAATATATATAATCAGGATTTTTTTAAATCTATAATCCCATAAAATATATCATTTCACCTAGTATTTATATCTCAACATTCATCTTTATCATCTTAGTAAATTATTCATAGAGATACTCTTTGTCTCAAGTAAATATGATATCATCCACATATACAATGACTATGAGAGTACCTATGGACTTATCTCTCAGATAAAAGTTATATTCAATATCCCATTTGTGAACTTCATGTAACTTATAGAGCAATCTAATATAGAATACCAAACTCTAGGGGCTTATTTCAAGTTGTACAAAGATTTCATTAACCTTTATAATAAACTACCATCACTATCTAAGATGGAAACTTCTAGTTATTCAATATAAACTTATTCTTCATAATCACCATTAAGAAAATAATATTTCACATCCATTTGATACACTTCAAAATATTTTTGTGGTTCCACTACCTGAAACATTCTAATAGTCTCCAGTCTCACTACAGGTGAAAAAATTTCTTCAAAGTCAATTCCCTCTATTTCGTAAGAACAATTTTGGGATATTTCTAACACTAAAGGGGGGGGGGGTGAATCAATTTTGGGGACATTTTCATACAATTGAAAATTTTTAATCACATACCTCTTAGACCCGTTAGGATCTTGATTCTCATTTTCTCTTTTCCCTGTCGTATGCCAGTATATAAAAGCTGTAAAGATATCACATGATATTTTTACAAGGTTCACTACTCAATAAGAGTATTTAGTTCTTGGTATGGTCTAGAAATAATCCTAACCATATAAACACTAGAAAAAATCCTTTATATGTGGTTACAACGAGTAGGATATACCCTTACACTTGTGTGGAACTATAAAAAAAATCCAATAGAATGTGTTTTATAGAACTTGGATGGATCTTTATACTACCTACCAAGACAATATTCTCTATGTTAAAGGTTTGAAACGCTAATAAATTATTCCACTTTTTGATACCTATTGGATTACAAAGTACTACTTTGATCTTCTACTCTTCATTTGTTACTTTCTTAGCAGTATGTAAGTAACTGTTCTTACCTCTTCCCCGTAGCAAACTAGAAGCTAAAAATTCTTATTCTTCTATCAGTTATAATAATTTGAATGTGTCATGGACTGATGAACTAAATTCTCTCTAACCCAAACTATAATAAGATGATATTAATTTGTCCACTAGATCTTCTTCTCATCTTTTATCTTTCTTATTCAGCGAAAATCCACATGCACTGAGATCTCTTCTTCTTCATGATGGAATCAAAAATTTAATTTGTGATTATTAAATCAATGAATATAGGCTCAATTTAGCATCATCACAATTAATCTTCACTAAATAAAAATAAATATTTTAAGTGGGAACACTCTATTATTCTTGGATGCATAGTGGTGGTATTATACCCAAGTATTGGTTCCCTAAAACGTTCGTTGTAAATCACTAAAATATTGTGAGATTAACCTGTGTCAAGTGTCCACAAATCATCTTCTTCACAATGCATGAGGAGGGTGTAAACACCTATCACATGTACATTGTCTTTCTTCTTTGTGAAATATCCTATATCTTCTAAAAACTGCCTTGAACCATGAGGTGTAGTTCTTTGCAGACTACCTTTTTATTCCATGGAAAATTTTTCCTTCCGCAAACCATTTTTACTTTTGCGTACTGCCTCTCTTCCATGGACTATCTTCTCTTTCGCAGACTTCCCATGCTTCCATGGACCACCCTCTCTTCTACGGGCTGCCTCTTCTTCCACGGACCATTGATGCCTCACATACTATCGATGATTTGTAGAATACCTTGAATCCTCTGTGTACTATGATGCACTGCATGGTGTGAGTTCTTCTCGAACACCTTTTTCTTCTACGGACTGCCCCTTCTTCCGCGGACCACTTCCTCCTTCACAAGATATTTCCTCTCGAACTACTTCAAACTTATCCAAATTATTCCTACAATAATGATCAATTATTATAAAACTTTATCTTACTTAATAAAGGGATTAGGGTCATTTATATAGGAAAATAAATCCACAAATCCTGTTAATCTAATTTACCAAAAACTTCAATGTAGGACAACCTTCACTGTAGACTATACTATGCGGCCCACATAGTGCCTTAACCATTTCCTTATGGTAGACAATTCCATATGAAAAAAGATCATGAACTATCATCCAAAAATTATAGCCTTCATAACAATCTTTAAGCCTCCGACAAACTGTGATTTGCTCGTGAACCATTTTCCCTACATGGTTCGTGTAGTGCACTTCGTGGTCCTCATAGCACTGCTTTGCAGAAATCTCCCTTTTCCAATTTTCCTTCATTGTTATGCATACCTCCTATGTTTTCCACAAACTATTCTTTGTGATCTGCGAACTGTTATTCCCAAACTACTTTTCAGAAAACCTTCCTTTTCCAAAAACAAACTCCCTATTTTAAGGCCCAAAAATTTGTAAAACATTGAGAAACAATGCCTCCTTAAAAATATTCTTCAAAAACACCAACCATAATGATTTTCAATAATCAGTTTTTATCAAAAAAATTATCTATCATGATTTTTAACCTTTGATTGATCATCATTAGCATCTTCAGATTTACCAAGGAAATTATTGTAACTTCCCTTTATTCTAGCAAAATATTTCTTTCCAATAAAACCTAAATAAGATTGGAAACACCTTTTATCCCCCTTTCCTTTGTAAGGCTTGAATCACAAGTTCTCCAAGAAGATTATGATATTTGTGAAATATAATATAGGAAAGCATCATCTTATTTTACAAGGATAATTATTCAACCATGATATCCAATGTCATCAAATGAATCTATAAAAATCCTCCAGGAATCACCTTGAAATTCAATGTCTTCAAACCATTCACATGTTTCTTGGAATTTAAAGACTTGAGTACTTCAACCTAGTTCGATTAACTTTGGAACTACTTCATCATATTGACCATAATGAGTTCTTCTTATCTCATTGAACACCATTGACAATCAGTTGACAACAAATACAATCCATACATAAGGTGGGATCTCTAATCTCCCCATTTGTATTTGTAAGAAATACCATCAAAGTAATTTCCAAATGAACATGTCAATATGTGGAACAATTATCTTCTCTCTCCCCATTAATTTTAAAAAATTCAATTCACTTTCTCCCCCCTTATTCACAAGAAATACAAAGTTCATGGGAAAAAGGTAATAAGTCCACACTTAAGTAGTGTGTCATCCATCATTTTACTCTAAGTCTACTTGAGCTATGCTTGGTGTAAAAAACAAGAGGATTTGATTTAGACAAAAAATCTATACATTACCAACTTATCATGATACCTTAAGAAATGATAACTCATATACTTGTATTCAAGGATTATCCACTTTAATTCTACGATGAAATTACTAGATGTGAAATGAATATTTTTAAGAACAATCTACCTAAAACTCCTACAATCACTTCAAAAAATATATAAAAAACATTCAAGTGAAATAGGCAGGATAAGTCACCTTGGGGAACTTCCATTATTCTTATGTCACTGATTAATTAAATTTCACCCCATTTTCCAATGACATGATCTTCAAGAAATTTAAAAAATAAATAGATTTGATACTAATTGAAATAAAAAATCTGGAATCTTCATCATTTGTCTCCCACTCAAGGAATACACACCTCATCATCTTAATAATGGAGGATCTCATAAAAAATGGATTTCAAGAAATTCAAGTATAGAGAATACACCAGAATGTTCCTTCAACTTGTGATAGTCTATATTGGAATAATTTCCAAACTTCACCAAGGATGATCTTTTAAAACATTTTTTCTTCAGAATACCAAGAAATAAGATCAAAACAATATGGAATATTCTTTATCCAGGCTATCCAGAATAAGTCAACACATTATTCAACTTCATCAAGGATGATCCTCCATCATATTATTATTTAAATATCAATTGAGGAATCATTCAAGGATGGTATATTCTTCAGCATTGCTATCAAGAATTGACAACACTCACTACTTCTCAGGTTCTCCCCCCTGAGAACTTGCTTCATCTTAAATTGTCAGCATTGTAAGCACAAATACAATACAAAAAGATTTAAGGGAATAAGTTGGATCCATTTATTATCATTAATATAAACAATAATGTTGATATGATCTTCTCAATCAAGTTTCTCCATTTTCTCTAGTCTTCATGCTTGCACATCTGAACATATGTTCTAATTTATATTGAGTCAACATGGATATCCTCACATCCAACTATTCTTTGTGTGGAGAATTTCTATTCTTAATAGCCTTTATGGATGATACATAATTACCCATCTTTAGGACTAATTATTATTATGGTAATAAGGTTAGACAAACATTTTCAATGTGACCTGATTTCTTGCATCTCTCACACCAAATTTCTTTAACACAAAATTTTCCCTTTGTTTGAAAACTCTCATTAACTTTTTCTTTATCATGTGGAATCATTTAATTTACTATTGCACTAGACTTAGCTTGTGCATCTTCAAGTGTCATCATTCTTTACAAGTCCTCAGGCCAAATAACTAACATGTAATTAGGAACTATGGTAGTAAGTTTTCATCTTCTACATGGGTTCTTCTGAGTGTCATCCCTCTTGGTAGTTATTTTAAATGCACCACCCTTCGATTTTTTGGATTTAGAATCCAAGGTCTTCTCACTTAAAATCTTCTTAAGAGAATTTGTGTTTACAACATTCTTATGATTTCTTCCCATGGTTTCTTATTCATTCCTAGCTAGATTTTGTGATATTATTTTTTTATCAACTTTGGATACATGTTGAGATAAGCATGTACCAAGCTTGTGACCACTATCATTTTGTACATCATAGATGTAATTAGGAATTACAAATATTTTTTCAATATATAGATACTTATGGACCTATGGATGTAGCTTCTTCTTATATTGATTCCCCCTTAATATAGGATTCCTTTTTAATTTTACATTTTAAGTATTATACCAAAAATTTAATGCATAGTTCCCAAAACTTTTATAGTACCAACATTGACCCACAAATCTTGATTTCCTAATATCGTTTATATTATATTGTTAGGTATTCTTCATTTTATGTTGTTCTCTTTATGGGGGAACCAACTTAAAAATTATTCTTCCTATACACCCTAAACATGGTGGTAGATATCTTATCACCTTTATTTATCCATACTTTTTTAGAATTTTTCTTCCTCCCTGCACTATTTGTGGAAATAGGCTGAGAAACATTAGTACAAGATGGTATGGATGGTACCATTTCCTTCTCGATTTCTTGTGATAAATCATTGAATTAAGTCATGATATTATTATCACTTGTAGGAGTTATTTTGATTGTATAATCTTCCATTGAACATTGAGTACCAGTAGAAACTATTTTCTTCTTTTGTGAAGACTCAATATGTATCTTCTCAAGATTGGACCACTAACTTTCTAGTTTTAGTCATTTCACATTAAGGATGATTTTTTGATTCTCAATCATAATCATGTTCTCATCACATAACTTCTTCATTCTTTAAACTTCATCTTCATGCATCTTAACTTTTTTATAAATCAAAGAGTCAAGTTCCATAATATTCTTGTATATTTATTCTATCTATAAACCCTTGAAATCAGGGATATTTTTCAATTTCTCTTCAAGTTCATGGACATTTTCTTCTAGAGTCCTTTTGAATACATCTTTCTCTTCAACTTCTTTGAGACATTTTGAGGTACTTATTTCAAGTTAATTCTTTGTTTCTTCAATGGTTCCAACCTATCTAGAGAGCTTTAAGAATTCTATAATTTTTTCTTACAATCCATTATCTAAAACATCAATTTATATTTCTTTCTAGGTGATCTCTTCCTACATACAATGAAATACTCCATAAACAAGGGATGATATTTCTTCCCAAATACCTTGCATAATAAATCATAAACTGTCAACTAATAATTCTTGAGAAGTTGTAGATTGATCATCATACCCATTTTTTCTTGCATTTTCATATTGAGGAATGTTTTCAAATATACTAACACATAACTTCTGATTACTATAGTTAGGAAGGTTATCCATATAATGGGTGTAAACTTGAGCCAACCATTCATTACTTTCCATGTCTGATATGTATTCATTTTCAACACGGTTTGAAGAAATAGACAATTCCACTTCTTCATATAATAGGGACTTCTTTTTCAACTTTCTCTTTTGATTATTTTCCCTATTAATCATGGTCTTGGTAGATATAGACATCTTCTCAAAGGTAACCAAATATTCACCAAAACTGAAATTCATTATTGACTCAGGAAAGAAACTTAATTCTTCAAAAGAGAGCATCTTTATTGTAGAGAATCTAACAGGGGTTAACCTACTTCTAATACCAATTGTAAGGACCAATTTATGATATGACTAACATTGATAAGGGGGTGAACCAGTGCTGTGTACTTTTTCATCTAATTGAAACATTTTATCCCTATACCTCTTAGACATGTTAGGATCTTGGTTATATTATTCTATTTTCCTTGTCATATTAATGTATATAAAAGTAATAAAGATAGAACATGATATTTTTACAAGGTTTACTACTCAATAAGAGTAGTTAGTCCTTGGTATGGTCTAGAAATAATCCTGACCACACAACCACTATAAAAAAAATCCTTTTTATGTGGTTTCAATGAGTAGGATATACCCTTACACTCATGTGGCACTATGAAAACAATCTAATAATGTGTTTTTACAACACTTTTCTAGATATTTATAATACTTCCCAAGACAATATTCACCTAGTTAAAGGTTTGTAACACCAATAAATTCTTCCACCTACTGAGACATATTGGATGCAACAATACTACTTTGATCTTCCACTATTCACTTGTTACTTTCTTAGTAGCATGTAAGTAACTCTTCTAACTTCTTCCCAGTAGAAACCAAAAGTTTCATACTCTTCTTCTTATATCAGTCACAATAATATGAATTTTTTGTGGAATGATGAAATAAATTCTCTCTAAACCAAATTATAATTATATGATTTCAATTTGGCCACTATATCTTTTTCTCTTATTTTATCTTTCTTTTTTAGTGCAAAACCAACTACTCTAAGATATATTATTCTTCTTTTTGATGTAATCACAAACTTCCTTTGTGATTATTAAACCAATGAAGATTAGATCAATTTAGCATCATCATAATTAATCTTCCTTGAATAATAATTAATCTTTTAAGTGGGCACACTCTATTATTATTGGACAAAAAGTGGGGGTACTATACCCAAGTACTGGTTCACTAATCTGTTCTTCATGAACCACTAAAATCTTGTGATATTAACATGTGTTGACTTTCCATGGATCATATTCTTCACAAACCATGATGATGGTATAAAAACCTATCACATGTACATAGTATTTCTTCCTTATGAACTATCATGTCTCTTCTGTAAACTACCATGCACCATGAGGCATAGTTCTTCATGGACTACCTTTTTCTTATATTGACAAAATTTCATTTCACAATTCATTTCTACTTCCATGTACTACCTCTCTTCTATGAACTGTCTTCTCTTCCGTGGGATGCCCCTACTTCTGTGGAGTTATCTCTCTTCCATGGACTACCTATTCTTCTAGATACGATTTATGATGCAAAAACTATAGATGTTTTGAGTACTACCTTGAATCCTATATGTACTGGGATGTATCACGTGGTGCGATTGCTTCAGGAATGCCTTTTTCTTATGTGGACTGCCCCTTCTTCCATGGACCACTTCCTGATTTGCAGAAGCAAACTACTTCAAACTTATCCAAATTCTTCTCGAAGTGATGATAAATTATTATAAAATATTCACTTAATTAATGAAGTTATTAGGGTCCTTTATATAGGAAAATAAATCCAAAAATCCTACAAATCCAAATTACCAAAAACTTTGATGCGGGATAACCTTCACTGTAGACTATACTTTGTGGACCACATAGCGCCTTAACCCTTTTCTCACAGTGACCGATTCCATCCACAAATAGATCATCGCCTCTCATCCAAAAACGTCAGCCTTCATTGTAATCTTCAAGCCTCCCATGAACTACGGTCATCTCATGAACCATTTTCCCTATGCAACCTGCATAGCGTGCTTCGCGGTCCGCATAGCACTGCTATGCGAAAATCTCCCTTTGCCGATTTTCCTTCACCATTCTGCATACCTCATATGCGGTCTGTAAACTATGCTTCACAATTCATGGACTGTTCTTCATGAAATCCCTTTTATAAAACCTTCATTTTTCAAAAAATAGGCTCCCAATTTTGAGGTCCAAAAATTTGGAAAACACTGGGAAACAACGGCTCCTTAAAAATACGCTTCGACAACACTGAACATTCTGATTTTTAGTCATCTTCTTTTATCAAAAAACTTATATATCATGATTTTTAACCTCTTATTGATCATCATTAGCATCATCAGATTTACCAAGGAAATTATTTTAGCTTCCCTTTCTTCCAACATCATCTATCTTTCCAATCAAACCTGAATATGATTGGCCACACCTTTTCTCCCCCTTACCTTCATAAGGATTTCCTCACAATTTCTCCAAGAAACATATGATATTTGTGAAATATAATATATAAAAGCATTATCATATTTTACTAGGAGAATTATTTAACCATGATATCTGGTTTCATCAAATGAATCAATAATAATGCTCTCAGAATCAACTACCATTCAATTGTTTCTTGGAATTTCAATACTTTAGGACTTCATCCAAGCTCCATTAACTTTGGAACTACTTCATCATATTGAACACAATGAGTTATTATTATCTTATTGAACACCATTGATAATTATTTGATAAAAAATACAATCCATACACAAAGTAGACTCTCCAATTTAATAATAATGTTTTCGCACCATCCAAGATTTATTTATTAATATGTTACCTTTCTCATTTAGTTTATTTACAAACACCCACTTGGTTCCAATTACATTTTTATTTTTATATCTTAGAACAAGATCCCAAGTTCAATTCTTCTCAATTTGACCAATTTCCTTATTCATAGCTTGTATCAACTCCTCATACTCATCTATTTTAAATACTATGTGAGATTAAATTTGTGAGATGAGTGATTTTTGATCTTTAAATCTCAATATCCTTCTAGATTCTACTAGAGTTTATTGATTTACAATAATATTTTTATCTTAAACATGTTTCTTCAGTCAATTATACTATTTCTATCATTTCTAGTAGCTTCATATTCACCACTAGTTTGTTCAAAATTAATATGAACTGTGATCAAATCCTTCTCATTTACTTCATCATTATTCTTCTCTAGCATTTTCATGTATTTTTATAAATTTTTATATATTTTATAATAAATATATATATTTTATTCTAGTTTTCAATACTTTTTATATAAAAATAGTTATCCAATTTTTTTAACCTTTTATTCCATTATCTTTAGCCACTACCATTGGTTAAGTACCCCCATGACGTTCCTTTATTCTTCATTCTCTTATTTTTTTTCTTCATATTTTTGTTCTTGATTTTCATAAATTCAGGACTACTAAAAATGTAAAAAATATTTTATAGTTGGATTTATTTTGTACTACATTTAATATAGTGTCTTTTTTTTGTCTCCGAAATCAATAGAAACCTATTCTATATATGTATAATAGTATATATATCTTCTCTCCACAAATATTTGAGATGTTGTGTTCAAATTACATAGTCCTTTCCATCTAAACTATGCTTCTGTTTTTCCTCTTTGCTACACCATTTTACAAGGGAGTATATGGCGTGCTATATTGATTCTTTATTCCATGCTTGGATGGATAAATTTCAAAAGCATTACATGTAACCTCCTTGAAATTATCTAATCTTAGTTTCTTGATGTAGAGTCCCAACTTATTATTAATATATATTCTAAATATTTTTATCATTTGAATAACTTCAAAAATTTTCTTTATAAAAAAGAAATTATTCAATAAATTATAATCAACAATGAATGTATTGAAATATAGATCAACTATTGTAGATTTTTTTCTCATGTGACCACATAAGTTAGAGTGAATTATCTCAAGTGTCATAGTTTATAGAATGGAAACACCTTTAACATAACCCTGAGTCATTTCCACTTAAATAGTTTTTATAGATGTCATCCCTATCTCTATTCAACATGGGTAGATCACTCACAATATCATGTTTTACAATTTCACTCATACTTCTTTGGATAAGATGAACAATCCTTTTTATTCCATAAGTTATTTTCAGATTTTGAACTGTGTGGTAGAAATTTTTAAGACTAGAAATTTTAAATAGATTTATATTTGATCTTATATCTTGAGTAATAATTCTTCCATACATTTATCTTTTGATGATACATGAATATTTCTTCAATACCATTTCATGACCATCATCAAAAATTTAACTGACCCTAAGTAAATAATGCTTCACCCATTTAACAAATAACACACTATTAGAATTTAAATTTAATGATTTAATTTTAGTCAATCTAACTCCTTTGATTTCAAGGGAATAATAATTTACACAATTAATTACTCCCCCTTTATTCTTCTCAATTTTTCTTAGAAATTTTTTGTGGCCAATCATATGTGAGGAACACCCACTATCAAGTATCCATGATCGGAATATTTTATTGTATTTCAATACAAATTATGTAAAGGATGAATTTCCTTCATACATATTCTTAATTTCATTTCCTTTATTACTGTTAGAGATTTATTTAGGTATAAAATTCATACACTCCTAAACTATATGACCCTGCTAACCACATTTTCAAAAAAAATCATCTAACTAGTATTTTTTTGAGTTTAAAAATAATATGAATTAATAGTAACGTATTTCTTAAATTGAAAATATGTTCTTTTTTATCAGAATAGACCCCTAGTTCATGACTTAGTAGGGATATGTTGTACTAGCATGAGTAGGCATTATGCATAAACACTCAAAAACACCACCAGTATACTCTGAGTCTTGATCTTCTATACTAATAATAGTTCTATCCTAATGATCATTCCTATTGTATATACATTAGGTGTGGTTGTTTTTTCTCAAGAGGAATTGATCTTCTCAAAACGTTCCTATCTTTATTTAATGTAGAAGAGAGTTTCTCAGTTGTTTTCCTGGTCTAGAATGATAAAGATTTTATTTTAGAACATGAATTCATAGATGCAACATATTTATTTTGAGATGTATATGGAGCTTAATTAAATTACCTATTTAGACCCATATATTCACTATATTATAATGATTCATCCTTGACCTCAACCACATTATATAATTCCTCTTCAATATTATTTAAATCATTCTCATCTTTAAGGTGTTGTGACTGTGTCTTGGAAAATTCCTCTTCATAGAGTGAATCTTTTTCTTCACGGTATTTTATAATCCTTTTTATTCTTCAAATTTTAGTTTTATTTCTGGATCTCATAAATGTATACTACTTAAATATTCATATATTTATCATTTTCATTACCAATCATTTCTTTTTCATTCACAAAAAAACTATTTTCCTTCTTGATTATTATGTTTTACTTAAGACAAGTCTCTAATACATTATTCAACATGTGTTATAACTTATCATGTTCACTTTCATCATCTTTACTAATTGATTTATCAAAACCTTTATCCTGATGAACCATAAATTTAGTGAAATTATAAAATTATTAATCATTTTATTGGATAACTTATGTATTTTAGGATATTATCCAATGATCATAAAACTTAATCTATTACTTATAAAAAAATTATTCTTTCTTACACCTAATTTGGTTTCCTCCTTTGAGATTTTAACCCATTTTTTTTTGATTTTTGTCATCATATTCATTTGATTCAACTTCTGTGACCTTCTTCTTTGTATAATTTATAGAAAAGATCCCAATTCCATTATATTTATAGCACACATGTGGCAACTTCCCTTTACCCTTACTCCTTCCCTTCTTGAATATCTATAATATAGGAGAAATAATTTAGATATAATATCCATATCCATCCTCATCATATGATTCAATTGATTATATATCTTCACAATCTCCGATTTTGAGCTTTCTCATGGAATCAAAATCCATCTCATCTTTGATCTTCTTTTTAAAACCTAAAATATTTCTCATTTAAAAAGTAATGAGAATATTGTGAAATTAATATAGAGGAAGAACATATCTATCTTACAATTCTAAAATCTTATGATCAAACTTGTTTTCTCATAAGCTTTTTCAAAATAAATAAATCATCCAACATTTCTGTAACATCTTACCCCTTCCTATTGGCTTGAGAAGAGACAAAGGTGATAATATGCCCTAGTTGACATCCCCAAGACACCAAAGGATGACAATAAATTCCAAGGACCACAAGAACATTTGGGGGTTGATTTAACCTTTGAAATTTAAAACATAAAAACTACATAAAAATAAATAACCCAACCTCTATATGATGTATGAGTACAAAATTCAATTGAAAACATAGCCAAACTAATAAAACATAACATAGTACAAGAGAAAACCAAAATTCATACTCAAAGAGAACTAACAGACCACAAAACTCAAAAATCCCAAGTGACATAAACTAGCAATACCCAACCCGATTCAAGCTCCAACTCTATATACCATGCCCTAGTATCAAGAAGCATATCTAAAGTACTAAGATACCTTACCTTTACCTATGTATCGATAGATAACATCTACAAATTCACAATAATTCCCAAGAAGGGGGTGATTCTAAACTTGGTAGGATTTCCCCAATTACATCCCAACTGACACCAATAGAACAAAAATTGTTACCAAAATTTATATAAAACAGTTTTAAATAAGTTTAAATAATTTATATCAAAACCATAAACTATTTGAAAGGAAAACAGTTTAAATGAAAAAATATTTCTGATTTATTTCTAATACCCATAACCATGTTTTCACACACACCCCATGCATGCTTAGGTGAAAGTTCAATACTCATGAGAAATCTCTCATAGATCCATCAAGTTATCACAAGGTGACCAAGACTAGGTTCCCTAATGTCACACTACATTTATATAGGGTCAAATTTATTAATTCACTCACACCAACCATGTATGAAAAATACCCATGTAAAAATATTCCACATAAAACATTTTCATTCTTTAAAGTATTTTTGGAAACACTTTACATGCATAAAAAATCATATTTTTAAAGTCAATATTTTAAAATTAAAAACAAGGGGGCTTTCCAGAAATCCATCCATTTTTAACAAATTCAAAATCCATTACCAAAATGGGATTCCATTTATAATCACATAAGGATTTAAAAACCATTTCAAGAAATCATTTAATAAAAAATAATACTTCATGTTCTATGTCAAGTAATGATAATAGAAAATCCACCTACCTTACAATGGTTGATAAAAATGAAGAGTGTCACTAAAAAACATCAAGATATAATCACAAACCATGTTCCCTTCACTAGATCAAACAATATTTCATCAAAAAATAATTCATAACACACATATATATCCATAATAGACTAGATATATGGTTCATATAGAAAGAAGATCCTTGAATCTAAGAAGAATGAGGAAGAACATTCACTTACTGATGAATCTAGATCTCAAATGCACTTTGATTCACCTAAGAATCACTTCTATATCAATTAATCTCATCTATAAAGCCTAGGGATAAAAATAATTTAAGCTTCTAGAGTTATTATATGATTAAAGAGTATTTGTGGCATTATTTCAGATTAGATTTACAATTTAGGGGTTCCAACTGTATATTTCATGCTTTGAAAAACCATGCAAAAACTGTACGGTGATACCATCTCAATAAAACCCCTCACATATTTTGATTTCTTGGTTAGATAAAACATGCAATAACCGTGTTTTTTCCACTATACCATGTTTCACAGTTTCCACTAGGAAGTCACACGGTTTGGAAAAATTATGCACCAACCATGCACCTGACCAGTGCCTACTATCTTCCCTTTCACAATTTCCTAGAGGCGGTGCAAAATTTTTACTAACCATGCTCAAACCATGAACCTCCATAAAAGTATCAAAAATATTCCAAATACCCTTGGAAACTGTATCACCCTAACCCATTTATCCACCCAAACATTGTGACGGGCCTAGTGCCACTAGGCCTTAGGTGTGCCTCCCCATACACCAAAGGATACTGACTAGAAGTGAGGATGTAAAGAGGTGATAATGGGGAGATTATACCCTCTAGTGATAATACAATAATGGTATATATAAATATAAAGTAGCGTAAAATAATGACCAATAAACATTGGAGTAGTAACCCACCCATGATGGAAGAGCAATAATATCTACAGAAGAAATAATAACCAATATCTCAAAATAGTACAATTTAAAAATAAAACACCACAACATACCATTTGTAGATACAAAAATATAAAATGCATACATATCAGGTCATATAGACAATGAGAAAAAGGGTCGCTAATGGACGACCTCAGTATGTATATATAATAGCATGATGATATAGAAAGAAAACAAAAATAAAATCTAGATGAGTAAAGAAATCATGGTACATTACCTTCCATCCCATGCTAACTCAAACACTAATATCCATCTTTGAGCCCAAACCATTACCTGAATGGAAATCCATAAATTCTATATGCATCCCAAAGGGCCTGTGTAGTGTGTGAGACATAATCTCAGTAGGCCACCACTAATGTGTGCCTAACTTACATCTATGATTACAAATGTGTGTAAAAAAACAAATAAATCAATGATAATGATCATATAAATAAAGAACCCACCTCCCTTATGTTTATCATCTATAAGGGAGTGATAACCTACTTCATCCAATGCCAAAATAACCATAATTGGAGGATCCTTTCAATAAATCCCACGGCATCCCCTAATGAAGTGTATCCTGGGTGAACCCTCATCACCTGCTTCGACCTCTCATATGTATACATCTATTCCATTGCTTGGGATCCTTCCAAGAATTATCTTGGTTGTCCATAACCAATAAATCCTCCTCATTGTCATGAATCTCAGTACCATGAATCTCAATACCTCTATTAGAATCATTTTTAATAGAAAAAGTAGAACCATATTGATTTTAGGTATTACCCATATGGTTATAATTGCTCTTGTCACCAGGATAATTTCAAAATTACTCTCTAAATACTACCTTTATTTGAAATCTATCATGAATATTAGGTAAAAAAAATTTATTTACAATGGGTCTAGGATTTGGTGGATCATTGATCCCATCCCCAGTTGTCACTTTCCCATAATTAGTGACAAGTATGCATGTTGAAGCTTCATGAACCACCTTCCCTTGCTCCTCTGAAAAAGACACATGAGAGTGAAATATGGAATTCCTAGAAGATACCATCTAAAAGCCATCATCATATAGAGGGGAAGATACTTCCTTAGCTATAGTGGAAACAACATTAGATTGTTCTGGAGTTTCAACCTAATATATATCAGCATTGAGGGGAGAGCATTGTCCCTTCATGGTCACTGGAACTTCAACATCAATTGTAACTCATAATGCCTTAGAAGTTTCATTTAAAATCTAATAGGTAAATTAATATATCAATATTTTATTACCTTTTAGAATAATGGAATAAAGTAGATGCTTTTCTTGGTTCATCTGCCTATCCACCTCATTCTGCACTATTTTTTCTAGGTCCAGCCAATATTTTCCACATACCTCCTCATCAGCATAGGAATCCCATGGATTCTGTTGTTACTAGACAAGGGTAAGACTCCCCATCTCCCTATCAACATCCATCCTCATAGATGTTTCATCCATATTCTAGTTTCCAAGATCCTTAATTGAAATTTCACCATTCTGTGATTCAGATCAAGTAGCCAGGCCCAACACTGGACCATGATTCTGGATGTTGGAAAATGATGTACCATCGATCTTCAACCCCATAAAGTATAATTCATTGGAGAACCATACTTTTTATGTTTGGAAGAATTTGATTACAGATGTATTCTATAATCATTTTTCATATGCCCCTGGATACCACATTTTGAGCATTTGATGAACCTTCAACATGATTCCTTCTAATACTTAATCGAGCTACACAACTCACGTAGATGGGGAACCTTTTCATACTGTACTTTCATTATAATCACATCATCATGGGTATATAAGATAACCTTGTCAACATAATTTGAAAATAAATCAATTTCAACCAATATTCTCACATAATGTCTGAATCTTACCATTTATATCTCTTGATCAAGGAGGATCGCAACTCCAATTGATGCTTGGATGTCATTAAGTATTTTTGGATTCCAGAAGATTCATTTGAGTTCATATAGATGAATCTAGACATACACAGAAGTGTTCTTAACATTGGAAAAATTGAAACCATAGGAACATTCATGAACCTAAAATAGACCAGTTTTTAGAGATAGTGAGTTGAGGCTCCAAGCCTTCTGTTTGAGATCCTCATATGGGAAAAGACAATGATAGAATCCTCATCCAAATGATACATGGTTCCAATTGAAAAAACCCCATAAATAAGAAATCCAACATACCAGTTTATCATGTCGCCATGGTTTTTCACCCTATGAAAAATTGAGACTTCGACAATCGAGTTTTTTCATATATCCAATCTTTAAAAGACCACATTAGAGTTATATTCAGTATGAATGGTGGATCCATTCTTGAATATTCTTCTAATAATCAAGTCCTTATATGAAGAAAATAGATGGGGACCATTGGATTCCTTCATAAGATTTACTTTTGAGGCCCCCTTATATAGGGGATCACCTTTGAAGAACCACTCAATCTAAGGTCCACTAGTGAGGAGATCCTCTAGATCAGATGAATCACATGGGAAATACATTACTAAAATAGGATTCAAATTCCATTTTCATCACTGTGAGGGGAGAGCTCACTAAACCCCATCTATCCCCCTATAGTTACTCTTAAGTATACATAAAATATGAAATATAAATATTCCCAGTCTAAAAACATGGTAAACATAAGGGAATATGTGTAGTTAATGAGTATCATTTCATAATAATGTTCGATTAACACCATACCATAAACTCATGAATTTATATATCCAATCTACATTTCCATGTGTACATTTAAAAATATCCCTAAACCCCATATAAAAACTATGTAATAAATAATAACCATAAAATAAAATGATTTATCATGTGTAAAAATATTAATAACCCATAATAACACATGAATAAAATAATCTATACTTTTTAGAGTAACATAAAGGTCACTCTAATTAAAATAAGAAATTATTATATTTGCTCCTAACCAAGTTATACAAAGACAAAGTCCATATGATAAACCTAGGGACCAATTCATCCACTACTTAATAAAATATTTTCTATTATTGGTTTTTATTTTTTTGTTAAAACTTATAATAAACCTAGGGTTATTGGGTAGTATAATCAAGACAAGTCTCTTTGTTTTACATTTATTTAGAGTTCTAACACAACTCTAGCTAAATGGGATGTTATATAATACTTCACTAGCAAGTACTATGGATCTTTTATCATATTTAAATTTATATTTATGCATGAGTTGTTTAATATAGAAAAATTAAATGTTATATTTGTTTGTATGTGCATTCATTAATTATCATAACTATGTATATTTTGTTTTTCAGTACTATGCATCTATTATCATTTCTAAATTTCTTTTTCTGATGAATTTTTCAAAATATATGTTCTAAAGTTATTTTTATTTTTTAAAATGAAATTAATTCCAAGGAAGAAGCATTTCATTGATTCTAGTCAAATCTTAGTTGAATTTTCCTCAAACACAGAAACATTTTATGATTCATCAGGATCTATCCCTACAACATTTGGGACACCCTCTATTTCCCCCCTGTCAGTATTTGCCACACCATTTTTCTCCCTCCCGTCAGCGTCTAACACACCCTCCTTCTTTGTTCCATCAGAATTTGGAACATTGCCTCCAAATTCAGTAGGTTCGTCACTCAAAAACTCTAGAGTGAGGAAATAATTAGTTACTACTATTTCTTCATGAGGATATTGGAGGGTGATGGTTATAGGTACAAATTTTAATGCAAATAAAGTTATTAAACTTTTTTTATTCCAATAACTATTTTTTTCATAAAAGATAAAAACAATGTTAATAACGAGACAAATATTAATAGTTTAAATGTATTTAATTTGAATTGATTGAAGATAGTTGCATTATTAGATTATTATGAGGTCCCCAAAGATAATGCTATAAGATTATTTGGCCAGATTATAGGCCAGTTGTTGGCTAAGCTAGTTACCATTTTATTACATATTCTGAATGGAGGAATATGCCTTAATCATGGAATAATGAAGTATTTTGTTCCTATATAAAAGTTATTTTAATACATTATGTCTCAATTAAATCCCATTATTTAATTAAATTCTAATATTTTGAAAATTAATCTCTTTGTATAGATGTTATTCCACTTTATCGTTATTGATCTTATCCCAAAAAAGTGGACGTTGAACAATTTGTTTAAGAAATGAAAAGATTTTAAATGTATATTACAGAATGAATTCAACTATAGATCATTGAAAAATCAATATAATTATGATAAATTATGATAAGGGGTACCTAGAGAGCAGTGTAAGGTGTTTTTTGATCGCCATCACCATGATAAGCACATAGTATTGAAAAATATATTATTATATCAATATCATTTTATAGATATAAATGTATATGACAAGGAGATAAAATTGAATAAACTACTATTAAATTAAATTTTATTTATTTTAGGATGTTTCAAGAAAATTTGTTTCAAGTCGAGCTAAACAAATCATCCCCACACTGACAGTTCAAAGAGTTTTTCAAGATATAGATCAACTATGGTAATATTTTCATTACTTTAAATATTTATAAGATAGAATTATCTGTTTCATATATTAAAATTTTTATTTATCTTTGTTTAATATATTCAAAGAATCTGAGGTACCAAGTCTCCCAAATATAACTTTGGTTGGATGTTCATAAGAATCTTGATAGGAGTTATATGAATGATCCCACCAAAGAAGTTGGAGTATGCATTATTTTTTCATTGTAATAACTTATTATGAGTTTTCAATTTGTTAATATGTATTGATTTAAATATGAATGATATTTTATTTATAGGTAAAAATAAAATAACTATTGGAAGTCAATCACACATAGTCATTCTCAGACTCCCAAGATGATCCATTTGTTCAAGTACTTGGGAAGGAGCATCCTGGTCACGTTCACGGGATGAGTTTGGGACTAGTACCATCTAATGTCTTTGGAATGTCACTAGGGATTATAGATACATCTACTCCTAGTTGTAGTTAATCCCTACCCTAAGATGTTAAAAGGTAGATTATAGCAGTGTAAAGCACAATTCAAGAATAAGGGAGCACAATCCAGCAACAGGTGGAACATATACACATATAGGATGTGAAGGTCATTGCTCTATAGAGAGAATTATTTGATTTATATTAGAAGATGAATGGACGTGTCCATGGTGATATTATATTAATGGATAGTTAGAGTGATTAGGAAAATCACACAACTTCATAATAATTTAGTACACAAACTTTTATTGGTTTTATCATTAAATTTAAATATACAACACTGTTTAATTTTTGAGAAAATTTTTATACTGGTGTTGGTAGTAGGGAGTGGGGATAGAGAAGTCAATGTTGTTGATCTTAGTACTTTAGGTAGTGATGAGGGTTGACTTTAGATTCAGTGATGGTGATTTGTAACTAAAATTTTATTGGTTTTAACTTCATTTTACTTATCACTTCTTCTTCTTTATTTATTATCCTTTCTCAACCACCTGTGACCATGGTGGACTAGATATTATTGAACTTGTTGTATAAATTTTAATGCTTTTATTTGATTTAAATTAAATTTTTAATGAATGTTTTATTTAAAAATTGTTTTCTATGAAAGGTTACTAAAATTTCAAACTATTGATTAAATTTAAAGTCATGTTCAACACCTTATACAAAAGGATTTCAGATTATATGATACACTTGTGGTTTGATCCCCATTATATTATTCTTATATGATTTTTTAATAATTTGAAATGGAATTGATTACTGTTTGATGATTATATAAAATTGAAAAGGGATTCTTATAAAAATGTGATTGAAGGTGGGTGGGGGAATAAGATTTAATGTGTTTTTAGGGTAATATGATATGACTTATGATTTTTTTGATCACTTAAATTAGTTAGTTTCATAGGAACCCTAGGTATCTATGTGGGAGATCAAGAAACAATTGTTATTTTAGTCATGATGAGACTCTAAATAGTATCCTATTGTGAATGAAAATCTCATGATATGGGGAGTTCTACCTAGTGGGGCTTAGTTTGAGAAAGTTGGGAGAATATTTTGTAAGAACTTCATCAATAGGTTATAAGATAATTCCACATAAGTATGTCTAGGATTTTCTCACTAGAACCTATGTTATTTCTCATGATATATAAAATCTGAAATATCTTACTTACCATTGAGTGGTGATTACTTATTTGGTTACTTTATTTATATTGATATATTACTTGCCCCTGATTTTAATTATATTGAATATACTCTTACTTTGATCATTTCCAATCCTTTATCAATGATATTTCTTCATTCCCATATGAAATTCATTACGTTACTTGTATCTTTTAACAATATTTATTTACTTATTTCATGTTTTGATTTTTTTAAGACTTTGGTTACTTTTTGGTGTTTTTTTATGGTTAATTTTTCTCCTCATTTTGTTTTCAAAATGGGTTTTCATTTAAATTAAAGACTAAATATTTGAAATAAATTTATCTTTTATTTTTTTTCTCTTAATTATCTACCCTTTGTTCAAATATCTTGATTTTTTTGAATGTTAGATATGTATAGATTATATTATTCCTTATTTCATTTTTTCTTGTATCCAAAACTATTTATTTTGATACGGATTGAATTACAATGTGTAGATTCACCATAATACGATTTTATCATTTTGTAAATTCTTATAATTCAATATTGGCCTTTTTTTTTAATTTTCTGGGGTTGCAGTTTATACAGATTTAATTTTTTTAACACTACTATATAGAGAAAGTTTAAACCACTAATATATATTATTAAATTTAGAACCAGAATAAACCACCACTAACTCCTTGTAAGTTTTAGAGAGGGAAAATCACCACTAAAATGAAATAATCACTGCTAAAAAATGTTTCATGACACTTTAAAGAAATCACCACTAAATGGGTGAAACCGACACAAGTTGGATGCCAATGCCAACTATAGTGATGGTATTAAAAACCCATTATGTAATTATTTGGTGGTGGTTTAAATAGACAATAAATGAAATAATAACTATTTTTATTCCCCTGTTTAATAGCAGCGACTATGATATGTGGGTATAGTCTCCCCACAATACCACCTTAGACTTATAGTTCTAGTCGAAAGCCTCTAGTATATGAGGAGGTTCACTTGAGTCCATGTGGAACACCAACCTATATCACTTGTTCAATAGCTCTGGGTGCAGGGTGTTATATGAGAATTATCATGTTCAAAATGATAAAAGGGCCATGGAAGCTTCTTTTTCATATTACTAACCTCTAGTGGACAAGATTCCCTTCTTTAACTCTTAAAAGTTTTACAAAGAGATAACACAAAAACTCAATGTTAATATTATGGTTGGTTCAACAATGATTTTTGAGAAAGATGATGTTGGGCTAGGAGGAGTCTCTAGTTCAGCCGTTTCTTTTTGTGAACTATATCCACATGATCCATCTATCCATCTTTTACCAACCTCTTTCTTACCTCTCTTACAACCTCTCTCTTTTAAAAAACATCCTCCTCAAACATAACCTCAATATCAATCCGGAATTTTGGATTTTTGTATTATTGTTATTATGTTTCTTACTATTTTACATTATTTAATGTATTTTTTATTCTATTTATTGGAAATAAATATTTTATACTTAATTGAATTTCTTTTATGGATAATTTCACTTTATTTTTGGATTTTATGTATTTTATGTTTCTATTTATCTCAATTAATTCCAATTAAAACATTTTTTTCATTCCTATATTCTCACAGTATTCAATCTATGTGTGCTATATTAAAAGAATTATATTCTATTTTTTATTCTTATTTTTGATCTTACATAAAGTGGGAGATGTTAGGGGAAACATAAAATTTTAAACTAAAACATCTTAAGTTCTTAGGTATTGTTTTCTCTAACATTACTAATCTAGATCTACTATAAATATGTCCTTTAGTTTTATTTCAAAATTAAATCAACCTAAAATATGGAATTTTTGGTTTTTAGTTTATTGGTTTTGTGATCATCAAAAAGGGGGAGATTGTTGGATTTCTAATTTTGATCCATCATATCCCATGTAATTATAATTTTTGATTCTAAAAAAACACATTACCTATGTTACTATTGAATCTCTATTTAAGTGTGTTTAAATATGATTTATTCATATTTTTTTATTGAATTTTGTTCTATATGAAATTTTTTCAAAGTATTTTAAATCCCTTACCCAGTGAATATGCCTACATGAAATCAATTACATGATGGATTTGGATATTTAAATTTTCTTATATAATGAATCTTCCAATGTAAATTCATATACGTGATGGACTTGATTATGTGGATTCAATTACATGGAATATCCTGTTACATGGAATCAGTTTTGTGGTCAAATAAAATATGTGAAAAACCTCTTTTGTGAAGAATTCCTTTATGTGGGGAATACATACTTGACTAGTTTTCATACGTGATATCAGCTACATGGGAAATCTTATACACATTCATGGTATACCATGAACATGAACTTTTTGGCATCATGGGATTTTTTATGTGGAAATACCTTCTCAGTAGATCTATATATATGATGATACTATCACTACTGGAATTCTTTGCTATAAAAACAGTTCAAAACTATTGTTATAGTCTAGAAAACCATTGGTATAGCCTATACCAATGTTTTTACAAACTATTGGCTAATTGGATGTTGGTATATCCATATACCAACAGTTTTTAGTGAACCATTGGTATAAGGGTAATTGAATTTTAGATATACCAATAGTTCTATCAGAACTATTGGTATAGACCCCCCATTCCAAAAGTAGTAACACCCCCACCCTACCCAAACAGCCAGAAAAAACCACCAGAAATCACTAACATTCCCAAAAATCCACCAGTAACCACCAAAAATGATATCATCACCCCACATTCGTCAATTACCTACAAAAAACATCAGTAATGAATATAAAAAAATGATAAAAAAATAAATCAATTCATTTATTCAACCATTGATAACACACATTCAAAACATCACATATATTCATGAGGACTAATCATCAAACATAAAATTTCATAAATATCAGTCAAAATATAATGGATCAATCTATCCCTCATCACCATCACCATCACCATCATCATCACCATCACCATCACCATCACCATCACCATCACCATCACCATCACCATCACCATCACCATCACCATCACCATCACCATCATCATATTTATCCTCTCCATCATCTCTATCCTCTATATCATCATCACTGTTATCCTCATCACCATCACCATCATCATCATCCTTTCCATCATCCCCATCGTCATGATCACCATCACCATTGCTAATGATTCCATCTTCCCGACCACCACTAGGACCACTACTCGGTTCACTATATAACATTTTCATCATCGACATATATGCATTACAAGATGAGGAGGTATCTGGTGTAAGTGATGGATATAAGACTTCCATAAATTTTATAAATTCATCATTTTCCCTTTAACTGCATTCACACTTCCGTATAACCATTTTTTGGGCCTCTTCTTCCTGGGCCTGACCTTGTGATTCCTGTGAATTAGCTTTTTCCAACTCGTTGCTACCATAACTGGAATCTAATTTTGTATAATATCTAGTTGGTAAAATACTCTTCCCTGGTTGACAACATACTCTATCATGGTGCTCATATCCCAAAACCTAATGTAAGTGATCATTTGGACCAAAGTATTTAGATTATTGGTGATAAAGGGAATCCAAAGGACATTGTTACAAATATAAACAGACCTTTTAATTACAAAATATATACTAAACTTTTAAATCAACAAAGTAAAACATACAATTTGGTATTGTGTCGATTCATTTACCACGATTCCATATTTCTTCTTTCTATTCGAGAAAAAAAAAATTTCTTGAAGAACATGTCCTTTAATATTCAAAACATCCTTTTTTGTAATGAAATTGAATGTATAAAACCATAATTGAAAATAGGTTATTAATAATAAATTTCATAACTAAAATTAAATAGAAATACTCTATGAGGCAATATTATTTTCTATAATGATTGATTACTTTGTGCTAATATGAAATTATTTGGTTAAAAAAAGAAATTTTATATAATAAATTGGCATAATTCAGAATATGATTAAATAATGATTTGATAAATTAACTTAAAGGGGAATTTGATGATTCTTGTTTTTATATATTATTTCTATGAATATTAGGGCAATGTGATTATAGAAAAATGGAATTGGAATGTATTTATTGAAAAAAACTAATCAAGATTAAATACATGTATAATATGCTAAAATGGAAAGGTGAAATGTATGATAAATGTGTTCTTATTTGTTTTTCTATGTTTCTATGCTTTAATTTTAAAGTGATTAAAATAGAGAAAATCATGGTAAATATTTCATTGATGGATATTGATGAAATCATATAGTCAATATTGGTGTTTATTTTCATTAAAAAGGCACATGAAATAATAGGATTTATTATTTATTTGGTTAAAGAATGTTAATTTTTAGTTAGCATGAGAGTAAGTAAGGCCATATCACTTTTGATCCTTGTTTTTCCTATTCATTTTTATATGGTATAATTTTATTTAGTTCTTTTTAATTCAATTTTTTTAAGTATGACTCAATTCAATTAAGTTTGGTTTACTTATATTCAATTTCTATTAATTATAAGTACCCAACATTAAACATTACATAATCATGAGTTAAATCAAGAATTCACATTGAGGATCTATTCAGGTTTAGAGTTTTAGAGAATTAGGACTTAAATATTACATTTCATCATGAATATTACATGTAGACACTACTACACAGTATCCATTTTTTATAAAATATAAACTCTTAAAAATAAACATGTCTAGTTCTATGTTTTAAACATCATGACCTTTCCTTGATCCCGTCCTTTTCTCCGAATAAAAGATCACTTCTTACCCTTTTGTTAAAAAAATATTACCATAAAACCCATATAAGTCACACATAACATAAATAGGTAACTTGGGACATAAATTTACTTAAATGGAATAACTATACGGTCAACTTCCACACATATCAATAAATGGAATAGCCTAATAGCTAACTTCCATACCCAATGCATTGGAGGTTATAACATAACTACCCGTCCTGGTTTATCACGACACCACCCGTAATTTGGTTTATCACGTAACCTCCCGTCAAATATCCAAGTACCATTATAAAATCATAACACATAAAATATTACAAATATAAAAATTTCACTAATAACATTTCCACATTGCAATTACAATATATCATTTCAAAACATTTACATAATCAATTCTTAGTCAAACCATTTTCAAAAACATTTAAAACATTTAATAAAGAGATTTTTGAATCAAAGTTTCCCATACCACTTTGAAGCTTTCGAAGGAATTAAAATTTTAAAACATTAATTTCCATATAATTAAATACTAAAAACATTTTTTAAATCATTGAAATTAATGAGAAATATTTAGTAGAATAATTCTTTAAAGCTTTTAAAATGATGTTTTAGTTAAAGATTCTCGTAACACTTGAGAAAAACTTGGCTAAACATAATTAAATAATAGAATAAAAAAACTTATAATATCACAAGAATAAATATATTAATGATATAATATTTCAAAGGGCAGTATATACACCATATAAAAGTGAATTTTCCCATAGAAACAATGAAGTCTCAAGGGAATGTAAATTGAGATGAAATCCCTTATAAAGATGGTATCCTTAGATTAAGGATAAATCAATTACATAATTATGTGTGAAAAATATAAATACACTCAATATAAGTGGATATTAAGTGTGAAAAAATCAAAGGTCATTCACACATATTTATAACATGACATAATCAATAAATAGAAGTTTAACCAAAATAATTGAATTTGGGTTAAGAAGTTCCCTAAGAGAAATTCGATAGCCTAAAGACGTCACATTAAAATTCATAAAATAATTTAATGAGAGAGAAAAGGGTATATCATCACTTGTACATACAATTTATATCATTAAGGATATATAATAACATATCCCAACATTAAAAGATGTAAATTAAAAGACATAACAAAAATAAGTCTTTTAAAAAGAGGAGGGTGAAAGGTTCCCTTACCGATTTGGTAACATATGAAACATTCACCATATGAAATAAGGATCATAAAATGAATATTTAATTACCCATAAATTAAAGTATATTACACAATGAATACAATCATGGGAAGTACATACACCATACAAAAGGAAATAGTGT
Source organism: Viscum album (assembly GCA_963277665.1). Classification (NCBI taxonomy): domain Eukaryota; kingdom Viridiplantae; phylum Streptophyta; class Magnoliopsida; order Santalales; family Viscaceae; genus Viscum; species Viscum album. The sequence continues at coordinate 635,559,730 of OY728138.1, read as the reverse complement.
CAATATATAGCTTGAATCTCACGGGAATAAGAAGTGAGATGAAAACCCCTTACCACGTTGTAATCAATCGAGTCGTATGACCAAAAGTTAATAACCAACAAATGAAAAATATAATAACATGAATATAAATATAATAATGATAATATACATCAAATGGCAGTAAACAATACACCACATTCAAGAAATAAGTGGCAAATAATGGAAATCTCATGGAATTAAAAGTGAGATAAGAAACCCCTTACCTCGTGCCCGACTTGACTCATTCATTATTTAATTTCAGGAATAATAAACTAATATTAATTTATACTTTCTTAATAACCTTTTACAAGTTTATTATTCCCTTTATATAACTTATTACCATGTTATAAGCATTATGTAATCGTTTAAGTTAATAATGGTAGTTTTGTCGATATTTGGTACTTTAGTCAAAAATAAACTTCGTATAATTACAAGTTGTTCATGTCATCAATAGTCCATTATATACAGAATGATATTTATGATTTATATATCATATATATATCATATATATCCAGTATATATATTTATTTATAACATTACATAACATTTGGAGATAAGAAATAAAATGCACCGTTCATGGAGACGGTAAGCCGTATGTACGCATGAACGATACTTCCATTTATATTTATTATTTTAATGGAATGAAAACTTAATGGTACATAGATTTATTATAATTCCAGTATAATATCATATATAATATCAGTAACACTATCCTTTATACGTTCCATGTATGTCATGAAAGAGTCATATCACTTTGAGGGGGCGGTAGTCCACACTTCCTCAAATGAAATTATCGCGTTTACCCATAATGGAAACCATAAAGGTATAATATAAAAGAAAATATAGAATTATAGAGACAATATAAATATATTATATATCAAATTTAAATACAATTCCATCTTAATGGCCATCGTAATAGGTGGTAGGAGATAATTGAACAATCATGGTTTCGTGAGGCAGTAGTTCGCCGTCCACAGAAACAGTATGTTCTTTACCCATTAGATGGAGGTGTGTGTAAGTTTAGATAGAATAATTCTCATAAAAACAACCTAGTATATTTATGATACTGTTTTTTCCATAAAATAAAGGAATAAAAAGAGTTTAGGGGGTTGGATAAGGAAAATAAAACAAAATAACTTAAGAGAAGATGTTACCTTTATATCGGGTAACTCCCTTTGGTTTGAACCAAAAGGTTTTCATGAAGTGAATTATGCCTAAGGTAAGGATTCTAAGTGGAAGATAGGGATTTAAGGATCTTAATTGGGCAGATTTTGGATGGTCCAAGGGGCTTGAGAGGTGTGAATAATGAGTTATAGGTTAGAGATTTTTATAAGGGGGAGGAGGGGCTCTTTTGGAAAGTTTAAAAATATTATTTTATTATATAATGATTCTCAGTTTCTAAAGGTCCAAAACTCATTAAAGTCAAAGATAAGATGAATCATGTTTTAAATAAAATCATCCAATAATAATTGTACTGGTTTTGGATATTATTTTAATTTTTATAATCTTATTTATTTAAATCATTCATTAATGAGGTAAACACTGGATCATTATTGTGTCATAAATAATTTTATTTATATGATGTCTAAAAATTATAAAAAAATACCATGATGTATGAAATATTTTTAGATTTCAAATTAATATTTATTTTTGAATAGATAACTTATATAATCCTATCTAAAAAATTTATTTACTAAAAGATATATGTTTATGTCATTTTTGTCTTTACTTTAAATTAATTAATATAGAGTGTCATTATCACTCTTAAGTGGCTCAATGGGGTCCCAAAATCAATACAAGAATGATATTGGTCAGAAATGACTTATCCAATAAGGTTCGGATAAGTGTTAAGGTAATTTTGTATTACTATAATATTCTTTTAACTTGAATTGCTCTATTTACTTTTAACCGCGGTAAATAAAAGTCAAAAGTTACTATTCACCAAAAATTATTTTCATCTTATTGAACCAAATTTTACTTAATAATAACAACTATGTATGTTGGATTTTTGAAATTCTATTCACATAAGCGGTAAAATTTCATTTAAATGAAAAAGTCAGTTTTTAACTACTACTCAGTGTTTTCACTATTCATCAAAAATTGATGTTTTTCAGAACAATACCAAAAATTAAGCCTAAGATATATTTGATATTCAAAATTAAAAAAATTCCTATTTTACCAAATTAAAAACATATAAGTTGGATTAATTAATTTAAAATTAATTCCTGCTGTCAAAACAAAAAGCGTGTTTTTAAAGAAATAATAACTATCAAAAGATTGCCAATTATTTATGTTCAATTTCAAAGTGAAATTACTTCCAATGACCAAAATTGGATGAAATGGTAAAAATATAATCTAATTACACTTTAAAACCAATTAAAAAGATAATATAACCATATAAATAAATTATTTTAAAAGGTAGTTTTGAATTAAAATACATGATTTTTTAGTATTCATTAAAAAATGAATTTTATCAGAAAAATACTAAAAATTTACCCAAAGTAAATTTTGATGTCCTGATTATAAAGAAGAATTTTATTTTGTCTAATATAATATATAAAAGTGACTAAAAATAGATTTAAATATGTTTTTCTATAAAAAGGTGGTAAATCGACCTTTTAAAAAAATATTAGATTATTTATGCTGAAAATTAGATTCATTCACATTTTAAGCCACTAAATTTTATGGGATAAATATGAAAACATTTAAAAAACATGTATAATCATATTGTATTTAGTTCTGTTCATTCCCATCATTACAATGGCTAGGCTTTAACTACCATTTAAAATAATAATGTATTATTATTTTCTAGTACGACTCAACATTGTGTGAAATATAAGACTTTGGAAAAACCCATTGTTGCGTGTCAGGTACACCATTGAATATAGAATCCCCTTTAAAATAAAATTAATATTTATTCAAAAATATTAATAAATATGAAAATTTTATATTCTTTATTTATCCGGGATGTTACATCCTTCCCCCCTTTTGGAAATTGTGTCCTCACAATTTAAAAATTGGACTTGGAAACTTCATTAAAAGTCCCACATTGGAAAAAGAGTCAATAAAAAACATCACTATAAAATAAATAAAGTGAAATGAAAAGGTCACCAAAGATATCCCATACTAGGATTCCATGTAAGAAAACATGGATATGGAGGAGAAACAAACCATCACAGTTTGATGGAGAGTGGTAGAAAACATGATTAAGAGAAAGTTAACCACCAGAAAATCACAAACTTGTGATGGGTTAAACAATATTTGATTTCTCGGTAGGAAAAGTTAACAGAAAATGTTTTTGTTTTAAGTTACTTTTCATAATTTTGAGGAATTTATTTATGAGCTTAACTAAAAACTTATGGAAACATACTTACTTTTCAGGTATACATTCATCCTTTACTAAATTTCTACAACAAACTAATCTTTTCTCCAAACTATGAGTATTAAAACTAACTTGGTCAAATTAAAAGTGTTAGAATAAACTTCTAGAGTATCTTATTATCTAAAAAAGATGAACTATATATTTCCCCTATCTTTAGACATCAACCAAAACCAAAATGTTTAGTACAAGATCAGATAATCCCCAAAAAGGATAATACTTTATAAAAATAAATACTACTCTTAATCCCCAAAATTCGACAAACAATACCCAAGGTTTGGAAAAGACCATTCAATACACAAATGTCCTTAAAATTCTTCAAAGTAACCCAAACCAAGATTGTAACCCAAAACTTAGAATGATTTAATCACATAGTCTTCCACAGTAAATCTTAACATTTATCTCTAAATAAAATCAATTAATCTTAAAGTATCATACTAAAGTATAATTAACCAAATCAAATATTCTCTATGATAGGTTAATAATTTCTATAAATAACCCAAATCACCATATTTCGATAATAGAAACATAGATTCTTCCAAAATAAAATTACACCATTACTCGTCAAAAGAAAAGATAATTATTCCTCGAATAACATTTTCATATATCAAACTTTAGGGTTACACATACTATAAAAAGTCTTCCAATGTAATCCCATAATCAAAAGATCCTTAATACTTTTAATCATTTTATCATCCTAAAATATACTATAAATCTTGAATCTATTATATGTTGACTTCTTACTCATTCAAAATTCTTCATGATCCATTAACCATTATTTACCAACTTATTCTGAAATACTTATTTCCTACAAAAAAATCATGAATCATATCATAAGATTTAATAATATCAAAACATATGTTAAGAAATAATCCATACGTTTCATTGGTCATTGTTAGTTTCTTCATCCTAAATCTAAAAAGAATTAGGTATTGGTAAACATATATTTGTACGATCCTGGTGATCCCATTCCCAAAACATCTTTGTAGGGCATCTATTTATATAATGACCATGCACAACACATTTAAAACATTCAATTAATCCCTCATAAATAACTTCTTTCCCTTTCCTAGAGTCAATTGGATGCTTATTTTTTCCATGGTAGGTTATTGCTTTATGACCTTCATTCCCACATCTATAGCATCTTCCTATCCCTTTGAATCATTTTCCTAGGTGTTATTTTCCACATCTCTAACACATTGGTTTTTGAACATAATTACCTTTATGATTATTACCTAAACTTCCATAGGGATTTATTTCTTGCATATACGGTGCCTTATAAAAATCCCCAAGGTTCAAGTGGTCAATAATGACTCCAAATAGTTTGTTGAAAATAACCACAAGAGTTTTAATTGTAGATCCCATTTCATTCAGTTTCTCATTAAGAAAACCGTCACTGTTTTCTTCACATCCACTATTACTCTGGTGCCTTCTAGATCTAGCCATTTACTAAAACCAAAAAGGTCAGTGTGAGTATACCAGTAAAATCATCATATAATATCTTATTAGGAGGGAAAATACTAAGATAGACTTATTCATGTTACCTTAAACTAATTCAATTTATCTAAAATAACTATGATTCTTTCTAATATTCTAACCATTATGGTTATGTATATTATGCTTAAATAACACCCTAACCTCTAAAGTTATCTAAATCGACCTCTGATACCAACTATAAGGACCCAGCCTTAAACATTACATAATCTTGGTTTAAATCAAGAATTCACATTGAGGATCTATTCAGGTTCAGAGTTTTAGAAAATTAGTCCTTAACTATTACATATCAGCTTGAATATTACATGTAGACACTACTAATCAGTATCTATTTTTTTATAAAATATAAACACTTAAAAAAGAAACATGTCTAGTTACATGTTTTAGACATCATGACTTTTCCTTGATCTCATCCTTTTCCCTATTCCACTTCATGTCCTGTAAAAACCATTTCAAAAACATAGGATGAGAAAAAATCTCAGTAAGGGATACACAATGAAGGAAAACTTTTAGTTTTTCAAAACAACAAGTAAACCATGAAAACTTTATCATAAGTAATAATTTTTACCTTTATGAAGTATTAAATACTCTTCTGTGAATAAAAGATCATTTCTTACCCTTTTTTATCCAAAATATTACAATAAAACCCATAGAAATGACACATAACATATATAGGTAACTTGGGACATAAATGTACTTAAATGGAATAACCATACAGTAAACTTACACACATATCACTAAATGGAATAGCCTAACAACATACTTCCATACCCAATGCTTTGGAGGTTATAATGTAACCACCCGTCCTGGTTTATCATGATGCCACCTATCATTTGGTTTATCATGTAACCTCCCATTAAATGTCCAAGTACCATTATAAAATCATAACACATAAAATATTGAAAATATAAAAATTTCACTAATAACATTTCCACATTTCAATTACAATATATCATTTCAAGACATTGACATAATCAATGGTTAATCATACCATTTTCAAAACCATTTAAAACATTTAATAAAGAGATTTTTAAATTAAAGTGTCTCATACCAATTTAAAGATTTTAAAGGAATTAAAATTTTAAAACATCAATGTACATATAAATAAATACTAAAAACCATTTTTAAAACATGGAAATTAATGACAAATATTGAGAAGAATAATTCTTTAAAGCTTTTAAAATGATTTTTTAGTTAGAGAGTCTCTTAACACTTGAGAAACACTTGACTAAACATAATTGAAGAATAGAATAAAACAAAACTTATAATATAATGAGAAAAAGGATATTCATGATATAATATTTAAAAGGGAAGTATATACACCATATAAAAGTGAATTGGTTCATAACAACAATGAAGTCTCAAGGGAATGTAAATTGAGACTAAATCCCTTATAAAGATGTTATCTTTACATTAAGTATAAATCAATTACATAATTATATGTGAAAAATAAGAATACACTCAATATAATTGGATATTAAGTGTGAAACAATCAAAGGTCATTCACACAAATTTATAACATGACATAATCATGAAGTATAAGTTTAACCTAAAGAATTGAAATTGGATTAAGAAGTTCCCTTACAGAAATTCGAAAGCCTAACGACGTCACTTTAAAATTCAGAAAATAATTTGATGAGAGAGAAAAGGGTATCTCATCACTTGGACATAAAATTTAAATCATTAATGATATAGAATAACATATCCCAACATTAGAAGATGTAAATTAAAAGACATAACAAAAAGAAGTATTTTAAAAAGTGGAGGGTGAAAGGTTTCCTTACCGATTTGGTAACTTATGAAACATTCACCATATTAAAGAAGGATCATAAAATGAAGATTTAATTATCCATAAATTAATGTATATTACACAATGAATACAATCATGGGAAGTACATGAACCGCACATGTAACAACCCGACCCCTCTAGGCTGAAGCCAGTGCATTACTTGTGATATTGGCATGGTTAGAAGGAATGAAAATCACAAAGGAATGATCATTTTAGCAGTCTTTATGAAACTAGATACATATATGTTAATCAAATTACATTGGAAATGTTTACAAAATACAATACATAACAAAAAATAAAAACGGAATCCCCAAGAACTCAATAAAAGATCTTTTCTTCATCACCTGTTGAAGGTAGACAATGAAAAGGGTGAGCTCAAAAGCTCAGTAAGGGTTACAAATAGCAGAAGTATGAGTACAATAATAAGTGTCTCACAATCAATTCTGACATAATCAATATGGTTTAGTGAGTAAATTAATAACTAATTCCATTAATAAACTAAGAATAAAACTGCATCCATAGATTTTGTCACAGTGAAAACCTCATGGATAATAATAAAAACTAATAATGAATAAAGAGAATGCTTATTAATTGGAAGTCATGTATCTGGAACATGAAACCATAATACCGTAAAAACTATTTAGTTCTATGGGTAGATTCCCTTCTGATTTTTGGAAACAAACTCGAAGGGTTTGTCGCCAAACTGTTTTGTCTCATTAGACCTACCGATGCATCGAGGGGATATAGCGGGCCCCACCTGCCACTGCATGTCCAAAGAATTATTTATAAATTTATTCAATACAAGAGAAATAATCTTTTTTAATATCTATATAGAGTAGAGTATATAGATTCATCAATATTTCAATAATTAAAATAACTTTCCAAATAAACATCGTATGTAAGATGGTATACGGTTTAGACAACAAACATATCCATGACATGAGATTATGGATATTTAATATAAGTATATTTTCAAATGAAAAGTGATCTCAAATGGGCATAGGTACACTACATAAGGATTATTAGGTGCACAATACAAGTTAGTCACAACGAAAAGGTATTTGAGACAAAGTCCCTTACCACAATCTAATCAGTCGAATCATATGACCAAAACTTAATGAACTTCAAGTGAATCATTGAATAACATGAATATAAAAAGAATCATGTTATTATATATAAAATGGAAGTACACAAATACCACATACAGGAAATAAGTGGTGAACAATTAAAATCCCATAGAATTGAAAGTGAGATGAGAAACTACTTACCTTATGCTCGAGTGTGTTCTTTGTTTGTTTTAATGACTGGAATAATAAAATTTAGCTTCATTAATTAAAATTTCAAGAACCTCCTATACATGTAATTCATTTAGTATAACCTTATTAGGTTAATTCATGGCCATTTCTATGGGTTTAATTGGTTCAATTTTCATGTTTTGGAAGCATTTTCTTCCTTGGTTTTCATGGTTCGTTTAGTTGTTTCCATGAATGGAAGTTCATTTGAAACATGGTTAAACATCCAGAATTGTTAATACATATTATTAACGAAATTATGGAGATATAAATTATCTTATAATGATTTTGGGTTATATACCATCATGATGATTCATTAGTTAAAACATTAATGATGTTCGTTTAGATCGTTTTAGTGGTTCATTGATAATAACAACCTCATTTTGTTTTATAAATTAGAAGCATGAGTACCAAATAATTCCAGAACCATGGGTGAGTCATAACACATATATTATAACCTGGTTAAACCATATAAATAGTTTCATGACCAGACTTGAAAGAATTAATTGAAATTGAGATTACATCATCCATGATGTCGGTAATTCGATATATCACAGACAATGTTTTTATTCCTTAAATAAGTGGAAGAGGAAAAAAATAATGATGAGGATTTTCCATAAACAAGATAACATCAAGAATATACATGATTTCTGGAGATTTCATGCCTCTTGGGTAATAATATATGAATAAAGAATAAGGAAGGAACTCAAAATAAAAGAATAAGTGAGAAATCTCTTACAAAAATTCGGCAGCCCAATGGCTATGCGACAGGGTTTTAGAAAACATTAAGAAGAGAGGGGAGAAGTGTCACCCATCCAGAAATTAATCATAATACAGAAATATATCAATAATAATAAGTACATAAGAACATGGTATGGAAACTTGAAAGTTATACCACATAAAAGAAAACTTGAATGGAGAAAGAAATAGAAATTGAGAATTTTCTTACCCTGTAGAGTAACCCTTAAAACATGAAGGTTGGGACCATGGGGGCTTGAGGAAACCTTGGGAGAACTAATATGGAGGTAAGGAGGCCAGATATTCATTTAGGTAGAATTGGGAATGAGTTCAATTAATGGAAGAGTTGGTATTTATCGGAAAAGTGAGGGATTATTTTAATAATTTTCAAGGGACACCTCATGAGTGGTATCTGCCCATGGTATAAGCCACTTAGGACACCTCACATATTATTTAACTATACACAAGTAGAACAGATTTATGACATCATTATTACATCATTAATGATGTCATTAACACACCAAAACTAAAAACTGTATTTTTTACTATTCATTGAAAAATCAACTGTTTCAGAAAAATTCCCAAAATTCACCCTAACCATTTATCAATGTGTAGATTTCAAAAACGAAGTCCATTTTTTGAAAATAATTTTATAAGTATTTTTAATTTAATTTTTAAATAAAGTCATAGTTAATTCTAAAAATAACAATCTTAAAGGTGCAATTAGTTTTATTTTCATTGAAAAACTAATTAAGATCTCATTATCTTATTTCTTTAAGAAAATAAAATAATATTATTATTTACTATTCATAAGGGTGATATTACTATTCATATTACTATTCATAAGGGTATGTTACTATTTACCAAAAAAAATTTGGTTCTATCAGACTCAAAATGACTTACTGGTCACAACTCTAGATGATCATTTTTCAAAATTCAAAACATAGAAGTGGGAAATTTATGTTTAATGGCTAGGATTTAGCTATCTCCTAAATAACCTAGTGTTGTTTCAAAGGAACAAAGTGATGAATATAATTTAACTCAGTGATGAATAAAGAAACATACCATAAAATGTTTGGGATACTACAACACAAAAGGAAATAGTGGCAATATAGCATGAATCTCACAGGAATAAGAAATGAGATGAAAACCCCTTACCACATTGTAATTAATTGAGTCGTATGAACAAAAGATAATAACCACCAAATGAATAAAAAAATACCATGAATATAAATATAATCATGATAATATAAATCAAATTTTAGTAAACAATACACCACATGCAAGAAATAAGTAGCAAACAATGGAAATCTCACAGAATTAAAAGTGAGATAAAAAACCCCTTACATCGTGTCTGACTTGACTCGTTCATTCTTTAATTTCCTAAATAATAAACTAAAGTTAATTTATACTTGATTAATAACGTTTTTCAAGTTTCTTATTCCTTTTATATCACTTATTACCATGTTATAAACATTATGTAATCATTTAATTTAATAATGGTCATTTTGTCGATATTTGGTACTTGAGTCAACAATGAACTTCTTATAATTACAAGTTGTTCATGTGGAAAATATTACATTATCTCCAAAATGATATTCATGAATTATATATCATATATATACAGTATATATATATATATTTATAACATTACATAACATTTTGAGATAAGAAATGAAATGCATCATTCACGGAGATGGTTATACGTATGTATGCATGAATGCTACTTCCGTTTCTATTTCATATTTTAATGTAATGAAAAATTAATGACACATAGATTTATTATAATTTAATTGTAATATCATATATAATTTTAATAACTCCATCCTTTATACGTTCCACGTATGGAATGAATGAGTCATATCACTTTGAGGGGGCGGTAGTCCGCACTTCCTCAAATGAAATTATCTCATTTACCCATAATGGAAACCATAAAGGTATATTATAAAATAAAAATACATAAGTATAGAGAAAATATAAATATAGTATATATCACATGTAAATAAATTTCCTTCTTAATGGCCACCGTAAGAGGTGGTAGGAGATAATTGAAGAATCATGGTTTCGTGAGGCTACATTTCACCGTCCACAGAAATAGTATGTTCTTTACCCATTAGATGGAGGTGTGTGTAAGTGTAGTTCTAATAATTCCCAGAAAAAAAACCTTGTATATTTTGATTATAGTTTTTTTCTATAAAATAAAGTAATAAAAAGAGTTTAGGGGGTTGGAGAAGGAAAATAAAACAAAAGAACTTAAGACAAGACATTACCTTTAAATCGGGTAACTCCCTTTGGTTTGAACCAAAAGGATTTTATGAAGTGCATTATGCGAAAGGTAAGGCTTATTTGTGGAAGATAGGGATGTAGGGAGATTAATTTGGTAGAGTTTGGATGAGCCAAGGGTATTGGGAGGTGTGAGTAATGAGTTATATGTGAGGGATTTTTATATGGGCGAGGAGGGCCTCTTTAGGAAAGTTTAAAAATATTATTTTATTATATAATTATTATTGGTTTATAAAGGTCCAAAACTCATTAAATTCTAAGATAAGATGACTTGTGTTCGAAATAAAATCATTAAATAATAATTGTAAAAGTTTGGGATATTTTTATAATTTTTATAATCTTATTTATTTAAATCATTCATTAATGAGGTAAATACTCGATCATTATTGTGCCATAAATAATTTTATTTATATGATGTATAAAAATTATAAAAAAATACCATGTTGTAGGAAATATTTTTATCTTTAAAATGAATATTTATAGTTGAAGAGATTACTTATATAAACCCATGTAAAAATTGATTTACTAAAAGATATATGTTTATGTCATTTTTGTCTTTACTTTAAATAAATTAATATAAGTGTCATTATCACTCTTAAGTGGCTCATTGGTGTCCCATAAAAGAGTCAAGGATTATCATGGTCGGACATGAAACATCTGATAAGGTTAGGACAAGTGTTAAGGTAATTTTGTATTATTATAATATTCTTTTAACTTGAATTACCCAATTTACCTTTAACCGTGGAAAATAGAAGTCAAAAGTTACTATTCACCAAAACTTGTATTCATATTATTGAACCAAATTTTAATTAATAATAACAACCATGTATGTAGGATTTTTGAAATTCTATTCACAGAAGCGATAAAATTTCATTTAAATGAAAAAGTTGTTTTTTTAACTACTACTATGTGTTTTCACTATTCATCAAAAATTGAAGTTTTTCAGAAAAATACCAAAAATTAAACCTAATATATATTTGATATTATGAATTAAAAAATTATGTCTATTTTACCAAATTCAAAACATAGCAGTTGGATTAATTAATTTAAAATTAATTCCAACTGTCAAAACAAAAATCGTGTTTTTCAAGAAATAATAACTATCAAAAGATTGACACTTGTTTATGTCCAATTTCAAAGTAAAATTACTTCCAATGACAAAAATTGGATTAAATGGTAAAATAATAATTCAATTACACTTTAAAAACAGTTAAAAAGATAATCTAACCATATAAATAAATTAGAATAAAAGGTAGTTTTGAATTAAAATACAGTATTTTCACTATTCATTAAAAAATGAATTTTATCAGAAAAATACAAAAAATTTACCCAAAGTAAAGTTTGATGTATTGATTCTAAAGAAGAATTTTATATTGTAAAATATAATATATAAAAGTTAACAAACACATATTTAAAGATGGTTCTCCCTTTAAAGGTGGTAAATCGACCTTTTAAAAAATATTAGAGTATTTATGCTTAAAATTAGATTCATTCATATTTTAAGCCTATAACTTTTACTGGATAAATGTAAAAACATTTAACAAACTTGTATAATCATATTTTAGTTAGTTCTGTTTATTCCCTCCATTACAATGGTTAGGCGTTAACTGTCATTTAAAATAATAATAATATATTATTATCTAGTATGACTCTACATTATGTGAAACATAAGACTTTGGAGAAACCCATTGTTGTGTGTCAGGTATGCAATTGAATATAGAATCCCCTTTAAAATAAAATTAATATTTAATTAAAAAATATTAATAAATATGAAAATGTTATATTCTTTATTTACCTGGGATGTTACATTAATGATGTATGATTTCATTATGTTTAACATATTTTTTTATCTCAATTCAGTTTAGTTTATTCTAGATCAGATTTATTTATTTGGATTCACCTATATTTGTTTATAATTTTTCATTTTAATTTGATTTAGTTTGTCTATCCCTCATATGATTCAGTTTGGTATATGTTACTTTATATTCATTTAGTTAAGTTAACTTTCATTTGATTTATTTCAATTCAATTCAATTCAATTTTCTTTGTTTTAGTGTGATTAATTTCATTTTTTATTCACTTTTTGGATCATGTTGAGAATATTGAATTTAGATTTTTTATTTTCTTGTTGGTTTTGATTCTAGTTAGGTTGGTTCATTTTCATCATATTCTAATCATTTCAATTTGGTATTATTAAGGTTTTTTTCATTAATGATTTAGTTATGATTTGAATTTAGTTGGTTCGTGATTCATTGATTTGGTTCTGGGACTTCATTATTGGTTTCTTTAGTTTCATATTCATACAGTTCTTGTTGATTTAGGTCTAGTTAAATCATTTATATTCAATTTTTCTTGATTAAACTTATAACAGTTATGTAGGATTTTCTTTTTATAAAAATGAAACTTTTTTTTTACATTTAATTTAATTTAATTCTTTATTGATGGATTCTATTTTTTTGGTACAATTTGGGTTTGGGTTTCCTTACCTATTTAGTTTGTTTCAATACAATTAAATTTTATTCTAGATTTATTTGTTCAGTTTTTTGGATTTTGGTTTGGCTTGTTTTTGGTCAAATTATTTCAACTTAGTTTATCTTGTTTTTTTTCTATTTGATTCACTTTGTATTGGTCATTATAATTTTTTTTTCAGTTCTACAGGGGTTGATTTGGTATGTTATGTTTGGGTTAGTTTATATATTTTTTTATTATCATCCATTCACTTCAAACCAATGGATATAGTAATGTGTAATAGTAATTCCTTTAACAAAGGGGAGGATTTCAACCTAGTGAACACATTGATACATAAGAGTCCCTAACATATATTTAAAGGTTTATTCCTTTCCCATAGAGGAGAGATAGTATGTACATAAGTGCAATTTTTGTTGATGCATAATGTTCCACTTCAAATCAAAGGTCATACATAAGGGTTAAGTCCTTTCAAAAATCAGAAGAGACAAAGATTCCACTATGTGGTGTACATCCCATGATACTTGAAGATTAAATATATTATCATATCTAATTATTACTAAAATCATTAATCTATTGTAGAATAAGGAAATTCAATAATTGGGAAAATTTAAAGGGAATGCCGAAAATATTCGAATATTAGAGAGATTTCAAATATGTGTATTTTTTAAAATCAAAGCAAAATAATATCAATAATGATTACTTGGATTTAAATAGGTTGTTTTTCTTGATTTAAGAGACAATATTGATGGGAGATGATTGGGCCATCGATTGAGTGAGAGTTGTAAGAAATCATGTCTTCATTCTTTGTGGAAATGTCCAGTTAAGTACATTATAATATTGATCTAATGGAGACTTATATATCCTCTTCTAAATCAATATTTATTTATTTTTCTATCTAAATTCTTGAATCACGCTCAAATTTACCCAAGAGATGAAGGTAGAACGGTCCTTGTAGTTTATCTTGGGTTATTGAATCCTTAGAGACCTAGGAAGTAACCTATAGATATGTACATTATATGGATGTTTTTTGACTATGAAGTGGCCAACTTGGGTTTATTTTATATGGGTTTAAGGTATCACTAGAAGATTAAAGTTAATTCAAATTAATATAGTGATTTGATCCTAGGTTATCGCTTGGGATGGAATGGATGAATTCCTTTTTTAATGATTTCAATTTCTTATATTTGAGATGGGTTCATTTAAAAAGATCAAACAACATCATCAATTACTGGTTTAATACCTACACCCTTTAATACTAATCACCTATACACTTGAAGGATCAAAGTTTTGATCAATTCAAGGTAAAGTTTCGTATTATCCCTTGAAGTGTGTGGCTTTAAATTCAACAAGGACGATGAAGTTTAAAAATCATCAAATAAAAATATAAATTAAAGAAGTGATTAGACATTAATGGGGTGATAAAAAACATACAATCCATCCCCTTTCTACTCCCTTGGATCAACCCATAAGTGGGTTATCCCTCCATTTATGTTATGGTTTCAATGGAAGCGGGAAGTAGACTCATGAGGGAGGAATTGAAGAAGTAAAGAAAACAATGAAATAACGATCACTCCACCATTTTGTGACAATTTCACAAGTTTTGGTGTGAATAAATTCACACCTTGAACCAACAGTATCAAAGTGATATTAATAACAATAGAATAATATGAGAAGAAGAACTTTTATTAAGAAACTAAAGTGAATTGAACAACTTACATGTGAAAGACAAACTTGAGACAACAAAATCCCAGCATAACATTACAATGAAAGGGATCTCAAAAGATGAAAAAAATCCTCCTTAACCACTACCTTAAATAGGGATTTTGGGAGCCTTGGGTTGAGACTATAACAGTAAAAAGCATCCCACTTGATTATGGTAGGCCTAGTGTGGTGGAAATCTTGTGGAACTTGGACTTTTCCACTCTTGACCCGAGGTGGCAACCAGCTTGTAACCACCGAACAGACATGCCTGCACTACCTTCTAGATGGCAGAATTTGAGTGGGCCATAGAAGAATAAAATGGGGCCCTGGATGTCTCCTAACCTCCTGTAATATTTTGGCCCATTTTGAGTTGTGTATTCAGAGATATGTTTATATTGGTTGGATGTTTTCTGGGCCGTAGAATCTATCCCATAATTTTATCTCCACATTGGGATGCCTTAATATCCACCATGGAAGCCGAATTAGCACTGGCTCCTGAATAATGATTTGTTCCTATACATGTATTCTAGCATCCCACAAAATTTGGGCTTCATTGGGCCTGTATGTTGGGCCCCAAATTCTTATCAGTGGGATGGTGTCCAATCTAACTTCTTCAAAATTGTTTGCATGAAATCCCATTTTGGTGGTCTTTCAATGTGGATCTTCCAACACTCCACAAATATGAATTCTTTCCAATATAATTATAAACCTGAAAATTAAATATGAAAATAAAATCAAGATCATTGGGTACTTTAAATGATGTTAAAAAATGTACCACATAATAGTGCATTTTTAGACGGAATTACAATCATAATGTGAAATGTTGTTCAAAGTGTAAAATGCACTAAAATGGTGTTTATGAATAATAAATCACATGAATATTATATATATTAAGAATGAATATTTGCCTCATTTAGTGGATAATCACACTCCAACTTGAGTTTTGCTAGTCTCGAGCAAAATATATCTCAACAATATGAAATTCTAATTCCCTTTTCCAAAAATATTTTAGTACACAATGATCACCAAAAACCCTTATACCAAAAAATCATGAAACCCATCAAAATATTTTAATACATGATATTTCCATAAGAATATTACAATCCCAAGCCCATTCCTTTGTTCAAATTCATTTCCATATTTCATCCAATATCAATTAAGAGTGATGATGTGTTGTGCATCGCATTAGACATGGGGGTTCATCTTTATTCAAGAGGGAAATGATGGAAGCGCTAGGTGGAATCACATTTCAATATTAAGATGAGTATTCAAATTTTTTTTATTGTGTTTTTTGTTTTGTTTTGTTTTTTCAATTTTTCCATGGTTATTGAAATTGCACTCAAAAGAGTCAACCCCTGTAGCGAGACTTTTCCGATGACTCCCAGGCTCAAAGACCTTAAGGCACAAAGTGAAACCCACATAATCAGGCATCATCTCATGTTAACTTAGTCAAAAACAAATTAAAATTATCAAAAATAGATATAAAATTACTAACTTTGGGCCAGACAACTATGGAGTCATGATCCCCTAGTGCCAAAATCCACACATTAGGTCATTTCATTGCTCTATGCACAAATTTATTGGTTTTTTTAATTTTTTTATTGAATACTCATATTAAAACTAAAATGATCACCAAACCTATGATATTTATTTAGGGAACCCCATGAACTCAAACTAATACCCCACTATCCAAAGAACGTGCATTGCGATCTTTTTTTTATTTGAATAAAAATATAAATGATGAAATATCACATTGGACAACCACAATTTCCAAAATCTATGCTCATGAAATTATACAAGGATTAAAATTAGAATCGGGGCATACTAAATTATTTGATATTCAGTTGCAAAGTGTGCAATGTGTATTACCATGTCCAAATTTAAATGAATTTTTTCTTTCATTTCGGCACACTTTTTTTTTCAAATAATTCATTTTTTTGTCACAAAAATATTTTTTATTTTATCTCCCCACCCAACTTAGAATAAAATTGTCCCTAGTGTTTAAAGAAAAGAAAATTTAGAAGGGGGAAGAGTTAGAGAATGGGAGTTAAAAAAGGAAATTGAAAACAAGGATCATGGAATGAAGTCACCTGGTGGTTGAAGTTGAAATTCTTACTGCTCCCTTTTAATCCCTTGATCTCGATGTCACTCTGAGAATTCCCTAGTGGAAAAAAAACAAAAAAAAAACGAAAAAACTATATATATTTATATATTTATATAATAAAGAAAGTAAAAAATAAGTATATATAATAAAATTATATAATAAGGAAGCACAAAAGGCTGTAGGTCAGTGGTAAGCACGCGCCCCTGTCTCCCTTCGGTCTCAGGTTCGAGTCCCCACGGCTTTGCAGATTGTGACGGGGTTTTCCCCAAGACCTATGAGGTGGCCTTTTAATTTTATTATTATTATTATATATTTTTTATTTTAACCTAAAAACACATAAAAATAAAATGAATTGATGATACATTGTCTTCTTTTTAAATTTCTAGGTAAGGTATCACTCAAGGATCACACCACATGATACAGATGAATATGGTGCTCCCATTTCATACCCATCCATACTCATAATAGAAGAACATGTCAAAAGTCTAGTTTTTTATTTTTAAATATCAAAATGATTCATTAATCCTATTTAAAATATAAATTTTATTAAAACAACAAAATGATTGGAAACTTGAAAACCATGGGATGCCTCCCATGTAGCGCTTTGTTTAACGTCGCTAGCTCGACTTGAACCCACATAACTTACCCAATACCAACATTAAAAATTTTAAGGACCACTTGTTTCACCAATTAAACTAGGTTTATATTGATTCTATGTTTAGAATTTTTTTCATTAACAAACCTATGTTCTTTAATGAGTGGGTAAATCCAAGGAATATCAGAAATGGTGGATTTAGTTGCTTCTCTAGTCTTGCCTAAGACATCAATAATCATTCATACATTTTCTTTTTAAATAGAAGTGTGAATTAAAACTAAAAGTTCATGGTTATAACCTATTATGGGATACTTGATTCACGGTCAAATTTTCCCAAGAGATGAAGGTAGAACGGTCCTTGTAGTTTAGCTTGGGTTATCGAATCCTCAGAGACCTAAGCAGTAACCTACAAACACGTACATTCTATGGATTGTTTTTGTCTATGAAGTGACCAACTTGGTTTGATTTTAGATGGGTTTAAGGTATCACTAACATATTGAAGTTAATTCAAATTTATATAATGAGTTGATCATAGGTTATCTCCTGGGGTGGATTGGATGAATTCATTTTTTAATGATTTCAATTTCTTATATTTGAGATGGGTTCATTTAAGAAGATCAAACAACATCATAACTTACTGGTTTAATACCTACACCCTTTAATACTAATCACCTATAAACTTTAAGGATCAAAGTTTTGAGCACTTTAAGGTGAAGGTTCGTATTAAAACTTGAAGTGTGTGGCTTTAAATTCAATAAGGACGACGGAGTTTAAAAATCATCAAATAAAAATCTCAATTAAAGAAGTGATTAGAAATTAATGGGGTGATAAAAAACATCCAATACATCCCATTTATAATCCCTTGAATCAACCCATATGTGGATTATCCCTCCATTGATGCTATGGTTTCAATGGAATCGGGAAGTAGACTCATGAGGGAGGAATTGAAGAAGTAAAGAAAACAATGAAATAACGATCACTCCACCGTTGTGTGATAATTTCACAAGGTTTGATGTGAATAAATTCACACCTTGAACCAAAGATATCAAAGTGATATTAATAAAATAAGAATAAGATGAGAAGAAGAACTTTTATTAAGAAACTAAAGTGAATTGAACAACTTACATGTGAAAGACAAACTTGAGACAATAAAATCGCAGCATAACATTACAATGAAAGGAAGCTCAAAAGATGAAAAAATACTCCATAAAAACTTCCTTAAATATACATTTTGGGATTCTTGGGTCGAGCATACAATAGTAAAATTCATCCCACTTGATTATGGTAGGCCTAGGGTGGTGGAAAGCTTGTGGAACTTAGACTTTTCCACTCTTGACCCGAGGTGGCAGCCAGCTTGCAACCACCGAATAGACGTGCTTGTAATACCTTCTAGATATCCAAATTAGAGTGGTCCATAGAATAAAAAAATGGATCCCCTAATTTCTACTAACTTGTTGTAACATTTGGGCCCATTTGGAGTTGTGGAGTCCGAGATATTATTAGATTGGTAGGATGTTTTCTGGGTCGCAGAATCTGGCCCAGAATTTTATCTCCAAATTGGGATGCCTTAATAACCACCATGGAAGCCGAATTAGCACTGTCTCCTGAATAATGATTTGTTCCTCTATATTTATTCTAGAATACCACGAAATTTGGCCTTCATTGGGCCTGTATGGTGGGACCCACATTCTCATCAGTGGGCTGGTGTCAAATGTGACTTCTCCAGAATTGTTTGCATGAAATTTCATTTTGGTGGTCTTCTAATGTGGATCTTCCAACACTCCACAAATATTAATTGTTCCCAATATAATTATAAACCTGAAAATTAAATATTTAAATAAAATCAAGATCATTGGGTACTTTAAATGATGTTAAAAAATGTACCACATAATAGTGCATTTTAAGAAGGAATTACAATCATAATTTGAAATGATGTTCAAAGTGTAAAATGCACTAAAATGGTGTTTATGAGTAATAAATCACATGGATATTATATATATTAACAATTAATATTAACCTCATTTAGTGGCTAATCAATTCTTATAGAATTATTGTTCTTGTAGTAAACTGATTGTTTTTTCTACAATACGATACTTTTTATGGTTCTATTTTGAATTCAATTCTTCAAATTATTTGTGAATGTGGTTTCATTTGTTGATTGTGATGAATATTGTTTATTCATCAAATGAAAGTAATTTAATTGTTTTCTCTATTTAAATTTATTAATCAATATTTTGATTAAGATAAAAGCAAATTTGATTGTTTTTTATTACATGATATTTATTAAGTAGTTATATCATTTTTAGAGGAAGAATAGAATTCATACTGAGGTTTTAGTTCATCTTACAGGTTGGATTATGTGAACTTTCTATGGTGCTAGATTGGATATTAAAAAATTATATAGTAGAAAATTATTTTGACAATAAAGAATGTGTAATCCTAAAGTAAACATCAATTCAGAGTTGTTTTATTTTACCTATCCATATAACATTCTCATTTAAAAAATTATTTTTACTGATCCTTTAATATATTTAAAATAAAACCCCTTGCTTATTAATAAAATAAAAATTAAATAACAAGAAAAGAAAAATTAGAGATTAGTTGTAATCTACATGAGAGGGGAACAAAAGGAAATCTATCACTACATTCTAATGGAATAAAACATGAATACAAATTCACAAAAAATCTCTACCTTTCAACCAACAATGTAAAAAATGAGACATAATTTTAGGGGGATAAAACCTTTGGAGAATTTGAAAACATATTATTTATATAAAATGTATAATATGTTAATGAAATATTATTATAGTTATGACTGGTTGAAAAATCATGTTGAAGAATATACTATATTTATAAAAAATAAGTTGATTCAAAGAGAACCTCTAATTTTTTTTTCAAAGAACATGGAGAATAATAGGCTAACCATTAAAAGTAAAGGGATTTTTTTGAAATTTATTAAAAAATTCATATAGATTATCTTTACTACAAGGAAAATTAAAATTATATAAAAATAATGGTTTCACATATTATACATATGAAGTAAAAAAAAGAATGCACTTATACTATTGCGAATTTAAGGAACAATTAAAATACTGCACTTGAATATATATTCTAAAAATGAAGAAACTTATTGAAAGGAAATTTGAGAATCAAAAAATTTCAACCCAATTTATAAGAAAATAATATGGAAGAAAAAACTCTAAAAAGTGTGTCCATAATTGAAAAATTAGATTTCTAATGAAATTAAATAAATATTGATTTAATTCATTTTATTATAGAGGATTCTAAAAATATTCTCAATCCAAAACTAAATAAAAAAATCATCTAGAACCAAGAAGGTAAGGCCTGACCATATCCCCATATCATTCCTTATATTTATATCTTTATATGTTATTTTCAAATGGGGGAAATGTATTGTAGTGAAAGAATACAATATTCATAAATCTAATGGTTTAACTAAATAAGTTATGTATTAATAAGAATAATCAATTTTGTTCTTTCAAATGGAAAATAGTATGAGGTAAAGTGTGATAATTTAGAAAGGGAAGTGAAGAGAAATTCATAGAAAAAAATAAAAAGGAGGACATTGAAGTGTTGAGAAATTAAATATTTATGAGAAAATCATCTCATATATATTCTATTACGACCCACCTTTTGGGTGAGTGGTAGAGATGGTAGTTGGACACTACCCACCCAAATAAAGTCCCATGGTTCTTTTATTTATTATGTCATGGTCCATAGTGGTGGATGTAATCATCTATTATTATTTTTTATTTTCTGATCATTTATTCACTTATAATGAATACATATAATTTACAATTGACGAAATTTTATGTAACACCCTGAAATTCTAAAGTAAGAACCTTGTATTGGATAGCGTGTACGACACACAACACCAAGCACGTAAGGGAATATAATATCTGAATACTTTATAATATATTTATTATTAAAAATAAATTCTATATATTTCAATGCATTAAACACCTACTTATATTTAATTAAAATAAATATCAACATTCCTCTATAGCTTGCATTACACAGAAGAGTGACCTTCAATGATAGCTTGCATTACACGTAAGAATGAGTTTCACCAAATAAAAATGTATGATTAAAATACTATTTTTTAATATAATATGATATAACCTAGATATTATGTTAGAGTTTATGAATATTATTAACTAAGTTATGAAAATTTATTCTTTAAATAAATGTAAAATTAATTCATAGGTTACCAACAAATGAGAAATGAAAATAAGAACCAATTGGATATAAAAAGAAATATTGTTATTGTTATGCTTCCAAAGGAGTTTTATCTTAATAAACACAATTAATTAAAATTATTTAATGATATTAATGAAATATATTTGTTATATATTCAATCAAGTATTTTTTATATTCATCTATTAGTTTTGATAGGCATAAGATAAGAACAAACCCACTTTCACACATAGAAAACTTATATTTTTATAAAGGTAATTTTATGGCCATTTAGTGGAGAACCCAATTTAAATATGAATTTTAAAACTTTAATTAATTTAATATGTAAGAATAAATTTCATATTTAAAATTTAAACATAAAAATTAGGTTAAGGTGAATTTTTTAATTTTTTTGAAAAATATTTCATTTTTTAATGAATAGTTTAAAATACTGAATTTTAGTTCAAAACTACTTTTTTCATATAATTTATTAATAAGGATAAATTATAATTTTAATTGGTTTTAAAGTTTAATTAAATAATTTTTTTTATCAATTAGTAAAATTTACATCATTTTAATCGATTTCACTTTGAAATTGATTATAAAAACATAGAAAACATTTAATTTTTTTTACTTTTAAAACCTGCAATGTCGTCCTGCATGCGGGATGAATTTTAAATTAATTTACACCACTTATATTATTATAATTTGGAAAAATGAATCATCATAGTTTATAATTTCTAATAATTTCAAAAATTTTTGTCTAAAAAAATTAGTGAATGTGATTAAAATTAATTACAACGATTAAGGTTAAATTAAGCTTAATAAGGGACTAAACCACAAAATTATAAAAGAAAAATGACCTATAAACTTGTACAAGATCTATTTTATGTATATATATAGATCCTATCCAATATTTTCTCTAAATTAGACCATTATTTGATCTACTATAATCATGGAAAATATGCATAGAATTCCTTTGTAAAAATATCACAAGAGTGCCACTCCTCCTCCACTATAAAAGGGCCTCCTCTCCTACAATTACTCACACCTCTAAAACCACGTAGGTTTGGAAAATATATGAAATATTCACTTAGAAAAATATATAACCTGATCCTAAAAGCCTCATATTGGGTAGAAATAAATTGAAGGAAGCTTTTGGTTAAAACCAAAAAAAGTTACCCAATTAAGAGTTAACATCATTCCTTAAGCTTTTTAGTTTTATTTCCATTCTCCAACCCATTAAACATTTTTATTATAAGATTTTATAAAAATAAAAATATCATAAATTACTAAGATTTTGTTATAATATGGGTTATACCTACACATACACATAATTCCATCTAATGGGAAACGAACATATTGTTTCTGTGTAAAGCGAACTACTGCCTCATGAAACGATGGTTGCTCATTTTTTTCCTTTAACACCTCTCATGGTGGCCATTATGATGGAAAATATTTTTATATATTTTTATATATGATATTTATTATTTTTTATACTTATTTAATTCTTTTACAATACATATCTTTATACTTTCCATTTTATGTAAACAATGATAACATCATTTGAGGAAGTGTAGACTGTTGCCCCCTCAAAGAGTTGTGATTCATTCACACTATACATGGAATGTATAAGTGATGATTTAAATTAAAATTATGTGAAATAAAAAACCTATATATTATATTCATGACATAATTATCTTTCTGTAAATATAAATATCATTTTCTTTATTGTCCTTTTACACACTGAAAGGTGATAATGTTGGTTTTGGACGAGTGAACTACCGCCTCCTCGATACGATGTGATTCCTCTTACAACAAAAGAATTATATATATAATTATATATGATTAAATAATATTTTATTTATGATATAATTATAATTATGGAAATATATAATGTTACTTACCTTCTTTCCATAATGATCATTGAAAAATGGTAATGTTACTCCTGCGTACATACGACCTACCATCTCCATGATTGTAACATTGGTTCATTTTTCATAACCATGTATAATTATCATTTTTAAAATTATAATTGATGTATTAATATCATAACTATTTCATGATTATTATGCTAGAGATGTTATATAATGACCCTTTTGACCATAGTTGACCTACAAATTTTTTTTGACACATAAACCGAATTTAGTCAAAACAACAGGTGTAAAATTAATTGTTTAAGTATTTGTATAAGACATAGTAAAAAGTAAAATAAATTTAATTATAAATATAAAAAATGTTCTAAATAAATTATATAATTAAAATAATTTTATTATACAGGATGTTAAAGGACGTTCACATGAAAGGAAAGGCGATGTAAGGGATTCTTATCTCATTTTTACATCCATTAGATAAATGTCATGTTCACCACTTAAATATTTCATGTGGTGTATCTAATACCCATTTTTTTATATTATATCATTAATACTATTATATTCATGGTATTTTAAACTTTAATTAAATGTTATTCATTAATGATAATTATGATTTAAAAATGTTTCAATGTTGTATGAGACACTTTAGAATATTTAAAGATTATTTCCCTCAAAAATAACTTTAATGATATTTCCTTAGTATTTCTATTTGAGGAAATTATATAAAAATTGTTCAATAAAACCTTTTATTTTCCTCTACTATAGTTATTCATAACCATTTTCAATTATTATATCCATTTTCCCACTCTTTGGTACTCAAAAGTTTTTAGAAAAAGTTTTTCAGAAAACCCGATATTGTTTCTCTCTTTAGTCGGAGAACCTGTTTTCTTCTAAAAACCATGTTTTATTGAAAAAAAATTCAAAAATGTTTTTAAAATAATTTGATAAATAAATTTTTACACTTCTTTTACCAATTTTTTCAAAGGAATCTTCTTATCACTTTCCGAACAAGGTATTTTTATAACATTTTTATCATACAAAAGGAATATTCTTTTTACCTTGCACAACACATATGGATTTACCCGCAATTATTCCATTGAAGTTTTATTTGAATGTTAAAAAGGTTAATTTTTAAAGGAAAATGTTTTTAAAATTAATTTTCAAATAAAAGGTGAAAAAAAGGATATTTTCCCAATGAATGGTTTTAAAAGATATTTTTATAATATTTCCATTTATCAATAACAAAAAACCTTTATTTTACTCCAATTGGGGTATGTTGTATTGATACAGTCCTTAATATTCATATGGATGGTTTATGGTTGATTTGGAGAAGGATAATATTCACATTAACTTCCTTGATTCCTCTTGTCCAATTAAAATATTCAATTTCCTTTGATAACTAAACATTGAATTTCCCCTATTTTTCCATATCATTTATCATGGATATGTTCATTGCCTAAATCATATATCATTTTTATGTGGTGTTCAATTTGAATTTTGTTTGATTATTTCGGTAAATATTGATAAATATCCATCTCTTACTCCATATAGATATTTTATAAGACACATTTTTAAATTTATTATTCGATGTATTTGGAATGTTTTGGACTGATATAACACAGGTGGGGCCCAGTTATAGATATCCACTCGATGCATCATTAGTCTCATGGGAAAAGTCATTTGGATAGCTGCCTTAGGTGGTTTTTTACCTGATATGTTGTAAACTGTCTTGTGAAAGGTCTTGATGGTAATGGTACCATGTACCTAAGAAACATGGAATCTAATAATCAAACATTTCCCCCATATTAGTTTTAGTTATTGTTCATCTATGAGATTTTACAGAAATATATCTATGGATACATTTCATTTTCAATTATTTAGATGGAATTTGTTTTAGTTTCTTACGTTTATATATTTATTTTGTCTCATCTAGTTATTTATATGGATTGTGTTTTTAGTTATTTACCTTGATATATTGACTATTCTCATTGATTCTTTATTGCTTCCACTATATTTTTCCATTACTGAGCATTTGAGCTCACCATTATTATTTTTCTTTCCCCAAGAATCTATGAAGTTTTATATTAAATATATGAATGGATTTACCAGATGGATTAAAGTTATCCTCAAAGTTATTTATTTATAAAGAAGAAAAATATTATGTTGTAATTAATATATTATTTTTTCATACAAGAATCATGTAAGTATCTGGTTTACAAATACTACTAAAATCTCGATCCTTTGGGGTTTGATTCCGTGTAATCATGCCAATGTAATTGATAGTAGACACTAGATCTAAGATTTCTAGGGTCGGGTCCCTATAGTTGGTATCAAAGGAAGTTTAGTAGCAACCTTGGGAACTAGATTTAGGAAATCATAGGTCATAGAACATAACCATAAGGTAGAAATTGAGGATAATTATTGAAGAACATCCTAAAATTTTTTTATGGTGGAGATTATGTTGGTATTTTTAGCAATACATGTATGTCTGAATACTAAAAGAGGACATGGTTTTTGCACAAATATACCTAGGAGTAATAAATCTGAATAGGTGTTTCAATCCTGACTCAAGGTAACCAGGTACATAAAAATGGTCCTTACAACACACCTAGTTTGACACCCCTTAGGGATATTCTTAGAACAATTCACATTTTCTTTACAAACCATTCTGATGAATTATAATGGATAATGAGAACGAATAATCATTGTTAAACCTAATGTGTTTTAGATTAAAGATAAGGTGTCACTATTTAGAAATCCAACAAATGATATTATGGATAAATCCTAGTCCAAGGAAGCACCTATATTAGAATAAGTGGATATAGTATTTATGTATTAGGATTGTATTAAAAACCTTAGTTAAAAGGATATTTAGTGATTAACCTAATTTCAAGGATGTCCAACATAGTTATTTTAGAAATTATATTAATATGGTTTTAGAAAACAACAACCTATAAGCTAAGTGATAACCAAAAAAATCCAGCAAGGCCATAGGTCTTGAACCCTTAACTGAAGGAAGATAAGGGTTTCACTCCAACCACTTTCCAAGACAATGTCCTTGTTAAATTTTCAATATTTCTAGTTAAGAGATTTGATGAATAAATATTAAGAAAGAACTGATAGTATCAATTTTTAAGATTATATATTAATCTAAAAACCATATTGGTTTTGGAATATATTTTAATATAAATAGTTAGACTTGTGAATCTTTTATATGCCTTACAATCCATTAAATTGATTTTAGTGATTCGGGAATTAAAATTATTTTTTGAATGAATTGGAAAATTGATCAAAGCACAACCAAATGTTGAAATTATGTTTATAGAAATATATCAAGTAAGTATACTTAACAAGTAAAATAATTTCTCAACATTATTAAAATGATCAAAAAATTGTCCTAATACCTTAATTTTTGTTGAACTGATGGTCTTTTAAATCATCGAGTATTTATGGATTTTTGGACCTCAACTTTCTATTGATCATTCACTTATTTCTGATTCACGACCTCTTTCACTCTCTATAAATATTAAAACTCTTATTCCAAGTACGTGTATCTACTTTTCACTAATGTTCTCCTACTTAGAGACCTAGTTTCATGGTTGTCCATGTGAACTTGTACTTCCCATTCTCTCTTTTCTAGAGGATTTATTACAAACCCTTCTCATGATGTGGGATTTAAAAACTGGAAATATATAACAATATATCACTAATATTAAGTTTAAATTTATTGAATGTAATTTAATTAATGTGGGGAGAATAAAACACCCCTAAATTCTAAAGTAAGAACCTTTTATTGGATAGTGTGTATGACACACGACACCAAGCACATAAGAGAATATAATATCTGGATAATTTATAATATATTAAATATTTAAAATAGATTAAATATATTTTAATGCATGAAAGATGTATTTAGATTTAATTATAAGAAATATATACCTTCCTTGATAGCTTACATTAAATGCAAGAGTGACCTTCCATGATAGCTTGTGTTACACGCAAGACCGAGTTTCACCAAATAACAATGTATTATTAAAACTCTATTATTTAATATAATATGATATAACCTAGATGTTATGTTATAGGTTATGAAAATTATTAAATAACTTATGAAAATTTATGGTTTATATAAATATAAAATTAATTCATTTGTTACCAACTAATGAGAAACAAAATTAAGAACCAATTGGATAAAAATATTATTATTTTTTATGTTTCCAATGGTGTTTTATATTAATAAACATAATTAATTAAAATTAGTGAGTTATAATAATGAAATTTATATGTTATGTATTCAATCAAATATTTTTTATATCTATACATTAGGTTTTATAGGCATAAGATTAGAACAAACCTAATTTCACACATAAAACCTATAATTTTATATACCCCCTTTTAATGGATAACCCATTTCAAATATTAATCTTGGCACTTTAATTTATTTAATATGTAAAAATAAACTTCATATTTGAAATATAAACATAAAAATTATGTTAGGGTGAATTTTTGATATTTTTTAGAATCATGTCATTTTTTACTGAATAGTTAAAAATACTGAATTTTAGTTCAAAACTAATTCTTCATCTCATTTATTAACAAGGTTAAATTATACTATTAATTTATTTTAAATTTTAATTGGATCTTATTTTTATCAATTAATAAAATTTAATTCATTGGAATCAATTTAACTTTGATGTTGATTATAAAAACATAGGAAATGTTTGATCGTTTTTACATTTAAAACCCGCAATGTCATCCCACCTATGAGATGAATTTTAAATTAATTTCTGCCACTTATGTGATTATAATTTTTAAAAATTAATTCTATATTTGGAATAATTATAATTTCTAATTTCTAATAATACCAAATTTTTTTTTACCAAAAATATTAGTGAAAGTGATTAAAATTAAATACAATGATTAAAGTTAAATTAAGCTTAATAAGGGACTAAACCTTAAACTTATAGACAAAAACAACCAATAAACTTGTCCAAGAGATATTTTATGGACTTATATCAAACCTATACTCCCTTGGATCAAAAGTTTACCACTATTTGATTCAATTTTAACATGAAAAACATGCATATAATTCCTTTGTAAAAATATTACAAGAGTGACACTCCTCCTCCACAATAAAAGGACCACCTGCCCTCTCATTACCCACACCACTCAAACCACATAAGTTCATCCAATATATTTCCAATTAACTTAAAAAAAATCCTAAACTCATCCTATAATCCTCCCCTTGGGCAGTAAGCAATCCAATGAAGCTTTAGGTTCAAACCAAAAGGATTTACCCAGTTAAGAGGTAACATCTTTCATTAACGATCATTGAAAAAATGGGAACGTTACTCATGTGTACGTATGACCTACCATCTCCATGATTTTAACTTTGGTTCATTTTTCATAACCAAATTTAATGATTGTTTTTTAAAATATAATTTATGTATAAATATGATAATTAAATCTTGATTATTATTATGAATATGTTATATAATTACACCTTTGACCATTGTTGACGTACCAAAGTAGTTTTTGACACATAAAACGAATTTCACCAAAACAAACGATGTAAACTTAATTGTTTAATTAGTTGTATAAAACATAGTAAAAAAGTGAAATAAATTCAATTTAAAACATGAAAAAGGTTTTCAATCAAATATATAATTAAAATAATTTTATTATACAGGAAGTTAAAGGAAGTTCACCCGAAAGGAAATGCAAGGTAAGGTATTTTCATCTCATTTTTTACATCTGTGAGATAAAATGTCATGTTCACCACTTACATCTTTTGTGTGGTGTATCTACTTCACATTTTTTATATTATATAATTAATCCTCTTACCTTAATGGTATTTTAAACTTTCATTTAATTTTATTTATTAATGAGAGTTATTATTTAAAATGTTTTAAAGTAGTATGGGACACTTTGGAATATTTAAATATTATTTTCCTTAATAATTACTTTAATGATATTTTAATGGCATTTTCATTTGAGTAAACTATATGACCATTGTTCAATAAAAATTTTAATTTTACTCTCCTATGGTTATTCATGACCATTTTCAATTATTATTACCATTTTCCACTCTTTGGTACTCAAAATGTTTTAGAAAATGTTTTTTCAAAAAACCCGACTTTTTTGCTCTCTTTAGTTGGAGAACCTATTTTCTTATAAAAACAATGTTTTATTAAAATGTTTTCAAAAAAAAAAATTAAAATGGTATGGTAAAGAAATTTTTACCCTTTTTTTTTAATTTTTTTCAAATTACTTCTTGTCACTTTCCAAACAATTCATTTTTCTAAACTTTTTACCATGAAAAAGGAATTTTCTTTTTATCTTGTATTGTGCACAAGGATTTACCCAGATTCATTCCTTAAAAACACCCTTTTTCATGTTTAAAAGGTTATCTTTTGAATGAAATGTCTTTAAAATTTATTTTCAAAGAAAATTTTTATCAAAAGTTTTTCAAAACAAAAGGATATTTTCCTCAAGAATGTTTTTAAAAGATCTTTTTATAATATTTCTATTCATCAACAACAACAACATTTTATTTTACTCCAATTGGGGTATGTTGTATTGATACCACCATTAATAATACTATGGATGGTTTATGATTGATTTTTCCAAGGATAGTATTCACATTATGGGATTGTATTAAAAACTATAGTTAAAAGGAAGGACATGTGTGAAAATAAGTGGATGAAGTATTTATGTTTTGGGATTGTATTAAAAAACATAGTTAAAAGTATATTTAATGATTAAACTAATTTCAAGGATGTCCAGAATAGTTAATTTTGGAAATTATATTTATATGTTTTTAGAAAACAATATCCTGTAATCCAAGTGACAACTAATCAAATCTCGCAAGGCCACAGGTCTTGAACTCTTGACCGAAGGATGAGATGGGTTTCAGTCCAACCACTGACCTACAAAATTTCCTAGTAAATTTTTCATTCATTTTAGTTAAGATATTTGATGAATAAATATTAATTATGAATTAATAGTATCAATTTTTAGGAATATAAATTAATTTATGAACCATATTGGTTTTGGAAATAAGTGGATGAAGTATTTATGTATTGATATTGTATTAAAAACATCAATTAAAAGGATATTTAGTGATTAACATAATTTAAAGAATGTCTATCAAAGTGATTTTGGAAATTATATTAATATGGTTTTAGAAAATAACAACCTATAATCTGAGTGACAACCAATAAAATCTGGCAAGGCCATAGTTCCTGAACCATTGACTGAAGGATGATAAGGGTTTCATGCCAACCACAGACCTACACAATGTCCTGGTACATTTTTCATTAGTTTTAGTTAAAGAGATTTTATGAATAAATATTAATGATGAACCGATAGTATCACTTTTTAGGATTATAGATTAATCTATGAATCATATTGGTTTTGGAATATAGTTAAAGACAAATAGTTAGACTTGTCACTCCTTTATAGGCCTTACAATCTGTTGGACTCCTCGTGTATTAATAATGTTTTAATGATGACAAATACTATTCAGTCTATGAACCTTGTTAATCCTATGTAATCTATCTCACATTAAATGTATAGTTGTTTAGTAATTCTATCCAAAGATCTTAAGTGCTGTACATTCTGTTTGATTACTGTACAATATCTTTGATTTACTTTATAATGATTTCTTTGAAAAATTATTAAGTCTAATCCATTTTAGGAATATCACTGCTTAAGTCTGAATACAGATTTTTGGCTAAGTCTAAGACACCATGAGTCTGCCAACAGTTATGTTTTTTTGGAAAAGGACCCAGACACCATGAACCAAACACCGTGAACTGGACACCATGACCATGAGACACTATGACTATGAGACACCGTGACCAGACACAGTTACCAACCAAACACCGTGACCATCCAGACACTATGACCATCTTGACACATTGACTAATCCAAACACCATTTCAAGGAGACACAGGTTTATAGAGACACCTTTTATAGAAAAACTGTGACACCATTTATTAATATGTTTTTTCTTTTTTCAATTTAATCTCTAACGGCCATATTTGAAGATTTTAAATGAACTGACATAATTAATGTTTCTTTGTAGACATGTCACCTGACAGTACGAGGTAAGAGGTGTAGAATACATGCTACCTGTCGGCTCCAACACATGCACTCCAAGATAAAAGAGTAGTGCGGCCCAAAAACAATGTGTGCATGAAAGTGTAATAACGTGAAGCAAGTGTGTGATCACGACACCGAAGAAAACTCTTAGAGAATTCTTGAAGAGATAATTGTCACATACTACTCGACACTGTTGAAGAACACACGAAGCATACTCAACTCCCAGAATGGACGACATCTTCACCACAAAGAACACCCTCCAAAGCTAACTTACGATACTCTGTTTTCCATACTAGGACTTTATTTCTGCATCTACTTCATCCTAGAAGTCCAAAGCTGTATAAAAAACCACTCAGAGCACTTCTAAACTTTATCTCATCATTTCTGATCTATTGTGTATCATTTTATTAGCTTTCAAGTAGTGTGTATATCTGTATAACAACACACTCTGTATCCTGAATTAAACTGAAGGATACAAGATATCCTTTCTCAAGCATCTTTTTACACTTGTGTATACCCATGGATAAGTGTGGAAGAGGTCCCTATGTGGCCTGGTAGTTTGTACCCACGTAGAACTTTGGAAGAGGTCGTGTGACCTAGATAGTCTTGTGTACTGTTGTGAACCCCGATCCAGGGTGTGGATAAAGTTTATTTATATAAAATGCTTGGTGGTAGGTGATCACCAAGTGGAGTGGATTAGGACTCGGCTTGAGACTGAACCACTTGTTTTATATCCGCTCTGCTGTTTAGATTTAGTTTTCTCTGTTTTACTATTTAATTTAGAATTCACTAAATTCACTTTGATGGTTAATATTGGAAAGAATTTATAATTGTATTGCCTTATTAGTATAGCTTCAAAAGTAATATTAATAAAAAATATTAACATTACTGATAATTAATCAATATTCTAAGAATTTATTTGAACAATCAAACTTTCATAATAGTATAACCTTGATTAACTGGGTTGTATTTAAATTTATTGTTAAAACATTTTAAGATTAATTTTTGAACAGAAATTTTTATAGACACTTAATTCAACCCACCCCTCTTGAGTGATCTACTCTGACCAAAATTTGGTATCAAAGGCTATTTATTAAGACTCTATTTTTTAACCTTATTCAACTGTGATTGTAGTTATACTGTAAAGATCTATAAATTTCAGTTAATTATATATTTCTATCTCTTTAAATGTATTTATTTATTATGGATAATAGATTGGAAGGTTCTGTAACCAACAGAACATAATTCTTTAATGAAACCAATTATGCTCAATGGAAAATTAAAATGAAAATGCATTTAGAAAGTATGGGTTTTTAAATTTGGTCTTCAATTATAGATGAATATAAGATTCCTGCTACTAATAGACCCACTTGGGATGAACCTACCAAAATTTCATACAATAACAATTGAAAAGATATGAATTATTTATATTTCTATTTAGAAGATGAATAATTTAATAGAATTTCCTCTTGTAAAACTGGCCATGAAATTTGGGATATCTTGTGTGTTTCACATAAAGGAACTTCCAGTGTGAAAGAAATGAGAATTAATACTTATAATATTAAATATGAAAACATTAAAATGAAACCTTATGATTCTATTTCTGACATGTATCTTAGGTTCAATGAAATTATAAACACAATGATTTCTCTTGGAAGAGAAGTCACTACTAAGGAATAGATCATGATAATTCTCAAATTTCAACCTGACAGATGGAGAGGAACCTCTGTCTCTATTAGAGAATCATGCGACATCATCAAGATACCTATAAAATAAATCATTGGGAAACTGATTATGTATGAAGATGAGCTGAAAGTAAACAAGTAAGATGAGGATGAACCAAAAAGGAAATCTGTGGCAATCAAGACCACCACCTCTAAACACAAAGACAAAGGGAAATTGGATGCTTCTGTAGAGAGTTCCAGTAGTGAATAATCATCACCTACTATTGAGGAGGAGATGGATAAATTATCCAGAAGACTCAAAAGATTTTACAAGAAGATTTTTTTTTTCAGAAAGCCTAACTTCAAGGGAAGATATGATCAAAAAGGAAGTTGGAAGAAAGACTGGAAAAGAAGTGACAAGATTGATGAGATTTTCTTCTATGAATGTAAGTGCAAAGGAAATATCAAGGTTGACTTTACAAATCTCAAGTAAAAAAAGAGATATGAAGACAAATATGGAAAGCATAAAAAGGTAATGAAAGAAACCTGGAGTGATTCTGAGGATAGTTCAGTTGACTCAAAAACATCACATGATGAACAGGCTACCAAAATTCATACACTGGACTCTTCTGTACAAAATTCATACTATTATGGAGATGATAATGACTTTGAAAATATGTCTAATGAATAAATGTTTTGTAATATTCTTGAAGAAACATGAAATTAACTAAAAGATAAATATAATTCTTTGAAGAAATAGTATGCTCTTACTGTGACTATTAAATATGAACTCACAACTGAAAAAAGGGAAAAATGCTCAATTTCTCAAGGAGAACAATGAATTAAAAATGTCTAATGATCAATTGAATAATGACTTAGAAAAGTTCACCAATGGGAAAAATAATCTTACTCAAATGATAGGAAAAAAAATTCCCCCTAAATACAATATTGAAAGTGGTTATCAACTTGGAAAAATAAATCTTGGTAGAACAAACTTTGATTCTAAATCTAGGAAATACAGCTTTACTCCTAGTTCTAGACACAAATCAACTAGTTCATGTTATGACACACTTTATACTATTTCAAGTTTTTCTGGACCCAATAGAGTTTATTTTTGAAATAATTTACATAATTCTTATAGGAAACCTATGAGGAAGATATGGTTTCCTAAAGCACTTATCACTAATGTTACTGGGCCCAAACAAGTATGGGTACCAAAATCTATTTTCACTTGATCATTTTGTAGGAAAGATTCTTAAAGAGTTTTGGTAAAAGTTTATTGTACTTGGATAGTGGGTGTTGAAGACACATGACAGGATACTACTCATTCTTCAAGAATATCCAAAAAATTGATGGAGGACAAGTCCCATTTGGTGACAATGCCAAAGGAAAAATCATTGGCCTTGACCAAATCGGTAACTCTAACTCAGTTTTGATTTCTAAAGTAATGTTTGTTAATGGATTGAAATACAATCTGCTTAGTATGTCATAATTATGTGATGATGGATTTCATGTTAAATTTGAAAAAGATTCTTGCAATGTCTTTAATTCTAAAATGAATGAGTGTTTTCTGCATTAATAAATGAAAATGTATATTCTATTAACTTAGAGTATTTAGTTTCTCAAAATGATTCATGTTTAAGTGTATTTCATAAAGAGTCTTGTCTTTGGAATAGGAGACTTGGACACTATAATATTCACTCCCTTAGAAATCTGACTAGAAAGGCTTAGTCAAAGACCTACCCAAACTTGAGTTTCCAATTGATAAAGTGTATAATCCCTGTCAAAAGGGAAAACAACACAAAATTTCCTTCAAACCAAAGAAATAAGTGTCAACTTCTCAACCTCTTTAACTAGTTCACATGGATTTATTTAGACCATCTAGAGTTTTTATTTTAAATGGGAAGCACAATGTTTATGTTCTTGTAGATAACTTCTCTAGATATACTTGGACCTTATTTCTAGATCACAAAAGTGAAGCTTGATCTTACTTTACCAAATATTCCATGTCTGTAGAGAATCTTAGTGGTCTTAAAATTAAATCCTTGAGAAGTGATCATGGACATGAGTTTGAAAATCAAGAGTTTGAATCCTTTTGCTCACAAAATGGATATAGTCACAATTTCTATGCCCCTAGAACACCTCAATAGAATTGAGTTGTAGAAATAAGAAATATAACCCTACAAGAGATTTCTAGAACAATGCTTAGTGAATATGACATACCTATTTATTTTTGGAATGAATCTGTAAATACAACATGCTACATAATCAATAGAGTATTGTCTATACCTATTCTTAAAAAGACTCGTTATAAGTTATGGAAAAATTGAAAACCCAAAGTTAGCTACTTTAATGTTTTTGGTTGCAAAGTCTATATCCTTAATACTAAGGAAAATCTTGACAAATTTGCATCCAAGAGTGAGGAAGGAATCTTTTTAGGATATTCAATTTCTAGTAAAGTCTATAGAGTGTTCAATAAAATAACTAAATGTGTGGAAGAATCTATCCATGTCAAATTTGATGAAACAGATCCACATGAGCCTAAAACCATTCTAGAGAACCTGGATGATGATGTATCAAATCTAGACATTAATTAAAAATCCTCAAACCATTCTGTGAAAGAATCTATGAAAACTTCCAGTTCTATAAATTCCATATAATTAAGTCACAATGAACCTGAACCTGTAGATGAACCTGAAATCACTAGTCCTTCCTTTTCTAGAGCTTTCAGAACTCTTAAGAACCATCCCTTAGATGTTTTGGTAGAATACTTAGGCAAAGGAACTAAAACTAGATATTCTATTAGAAATTAGGTTGAACATCATGTCTTCTTGTCACAACATGAACCTAAAAACATTAATGATGCTATCAATGATGAATTCTGGGTGATGGCTATGCAAGAAGAACTTAATCAGTTTTAAAGGAACAAAGTTTGGAAACTTGTTGAAATACCCAAGGACACATTCACCATAGGCACTAAATTGGTGTCTAGAAATAAGGTAGATGAAGTTGGTAACATAGTTAGAAACAAGGCTAGGTTAGTTGCACAAGGATATAGTCAAGAAGAAGGAATTTACTATGAGGAGACTTTTACACTAGTTGCTAGACTTGAAGCCATCAGAATTCTACTTGCTTATAATGCACATCTGAATTTCAACATATATCAAATGAATGTTAAGAGTCTATTCCTAAATGGGTATATTACTGAGGATGTCTTTGTTGAGTAATCTCTTGGTTTTACAAATCCTCATTTTCTAAATCATATTTTTAAATTATCAAAAGCATTATATGGTTTAAAACAAGCTCTAAGATCATGGTATGATAGGCTGAGTACTTTTCTTATTTCCAAAGGTTTTTCAAAAAGAATAGATAATACAACCCTTTTTATAAAATGAATTTCCAATTATTTTCTAGTTATTCAAATCTATGTAGATAACATTATCTTTGGATCTTCAAGAAATTCTTTATGTATTGATTTTTCTAAAATGATGTAAAACAAATTTCAAATGAGTTTAATGGGTGAACTAAAATTCCTTCTTGGATTTAAAATCTTTCAAAATAATGATGATATTATTTTAAATCAATGTAAATATACTAGAGATATTCTAAAATGTTTTGAATTGGCTAGAACTAAAGTTAGTGACACTCCAATGAGTACCACTTTTAAGTTGGATCATGATGAAGATAGAAAATATATTGATCAAACCAATTATTGAGGAATGATTGGAAGTTTACTCAACTTAACTTCTAGTCAACCTGACATTATGTTTAGTGTGTGTATGTGTGCCCCCCGTATTCATGAAAATCCTAAGGAATATAATTTAAATGCTGTAAAGATAATTTTTAAATACCTCAAGTATACACCCAATCTAGGACAAATCTATCCTAGAGGACAATCATTTGAACTGGTTAGTTATTCTGATGCTAACTTCAGTGGCTGTAAGTTCGATAGAGAAAGAACCTATAGAACATGTCACTTTTTAGGCAAGTAACTAGTATCATGGTGTAGTAAGAAACAAAATTTTGTTTCACGATCAACTGCATAAGCTAAATACATAGCTATTGGTAGTTATTATGCACAAATTTTGTGGATGAAACACACATTACTAGATTATGGATATCAATTCCGGAATGTACCTATAAATTGTGACAATACAAATGCTATTAATATCTCAAAAAATCCTATTTCACACTGTAGGAAAAATCATATTGATGTAAGACATCACTTTTTGAGAGATCATTATCAAAAGGGTGATATCACTTTGGAATTCATTGAAACTGAATATCATCTTGCTAATATATTCACCAAACCATTAAATTCTGAAAGAATAGACTACATCATACATTAATTAGGTATGATAAACCTTAAGTAAATATCTTACTATTTTATATCTCACTATTTCATATTTTACTGTCTTAAGACTTACTGTTTCATGTTTACTATCTAACTGTAAACACTTATTACTATCTTGCTGTGAGAATTCTTTTTTATTTTATTTATAAATTAGAATCTGTATCATGGTGATTAATTATTTTACCCTTTTTCTTTCCCATGTTTCTGTTTTTTCGACGACTGGTATTCCTAAATAATAAAATAAAATAAGTTTCACTCATCCTTCACTCGATCACCCTTCTATTCTCTCAAACCATAACCCTTCTTCAACCCTTAAACCCTTGTTTCTCTCGAAACTTCAGTGAATGCCCAGGATGAAACATCCTTCTTTGTTGACTCCCAAGAAATGCAGTTCCAAGAAGAAGAAGATCGCGCCTAAGTTATCACCTATGGGTCCTATGAATCCAAATATGGTGAACCAAATAGTTGTACCTAAGAAAGAGATATTCCCCAAGTGGCTTCTGTCGAGTAAGTCTCTGGTTTTGAAAGTACTGAATGAGCAAGGTTGGTTAGATTGGTTTGCAAAGGAATATAGACTTATCTACCTGAAGCTAGTTGCACAATTTTATCAGCATGTACTATTTTCGTTTGATTCAGAAAGTGGGTATGTTATAAGAAGTTGGATAAATGTCCAGAGATGCATGTTTTATTCAAGGTTATGGGCTACATGCCTTAGGATACCTCATGAAGGTATTTTTGAATATTACAAGATAGGTCCTCCACCTCCAAGTGAATTATTTGTTTTGGAATATTCCTTGAAAAGTTTAACTTGAAATTACACCAAGAGGAGAGACATCACTGCTGAACTGGATGGAGAATCTAGAATTCTATTTAAGTTTATTCAGAACTTTATTATCCCTAGAAAAGGTGATTTTTCTGTACTTAAATATCATGATTTTTTTGATTCATCTCATGAAAAAATGTACATAAGGTCAATCTTTGTAAGTATGTCATACACCACATGTGTGAATTGATCAAGACCACATCCAGGTCAACCTCCCTATTCTATTCTCGGCTTATCTCATCCATTCTATATTCCCAAGGATTGGTTGGACCAAATGAATAAGTTATCAAGGATTATGAGTTATGTCTCTCAAAATGTATTATAAAGACAATGAAAGTCAATTGGAATCCTTGAAAAAAGGCATGGGTGGAAGACAATGATAGGATCTATGAAAAGTTAAATCCAGTGGAACATACCTTAAGACGTAAATGTATTTATAATCCTAGATTAGAACCAGATGAAGTTGTTGAGTATTATAAAGATGAACAAGAAGAAGAAGAGGATGTTGTGTCTTCTATAGAAACTGTTCTTGATTAAGAAGATAATACTCTTACTCCTCAAGTAGTAATTATGAAACAAGTCCATGCTTCTAAAGATGTTGATGATCTGGAAGACTAACCCAAAGTTGAAAAATAATCTATTGCTAAAGAAACTAAAAATGATGCTATTGAAGAACATATAGAAGAAGAAATTCTTGTTATGAAAGAATATACCCTTGAGAAACTCCCAGAGGAACAATCTGTTCCTGAGTCATTCTTTCTACTGATGAGATAATGGAACAAGTATTTAAATTGAATCTAAAGGAAATGATTGAGGAAGAAAGGTATGAATTCATGGAAATAACTCAAGGTCCTAAGTCTTTGAGTCCTGATAAGGATAAAACTGTTGAGGGGGATAAGCTCCCTAATATGGAATCTGTTATAGTGCCAAATCCTATTGATCCAAGCTCAGTGGACACATTGTATAAGTTTCCTAGTCATTTTGATGTGAATGATTCATGAGAAGTCTTAGTTAAAGGCATTGACCTTTCCACTATGTTTCAATTGAAAATTTAATCTTCTCCTAAAGCCATATCTTCCACATAACTTGAGCCTATCTTAGCTGCTATCTCCGAGCCTTCACCAGAACCTCCAACCTTGGTGAGTAAAGATGACTTGAAAGAATTTGGAGCAAACCTTTTCTCTGGGGTTGAACAACTTCTGAATACTCAACCAGCTCCTGTAACAAATCTAAGTGATAGAGATGCTTCACTGTTATTGGAAAAAGTCATTTGGCAGATTCACCCCAAAATGCTTCATGAGATTCAGGAAGTCAGATTTGAGAACAAAATTCTTAGTGATGAAGTAAAGACTCTAAGAGGTATGGTTGAGGAAATGCATAAAGTGCTGAATTCAAGATCAGAGCTTTCTTATCATCCTATTGAGACTATTATATCTCAAACCCTACAAGATACTGACTCTCTAATTCAACCTCATTTAGCTTCATTATCTGAAATGGTAGCTGAAAGAAACAAAAAAATAGTGAAATATTTTTGTGAGCTTGTTTTTGGTCTTAACAAGCTAACTGATGAGTATAAGGGGTGCCTTCTGAAAGTTCTCAATCAACTGAAATCACTTACCTCAGCTGTCACGGATTCCAATACCTCTAGTAAATATTCTCAACCTTCCTTAGATAGTGATCTATTTCAAACAGTGGTCAAAGAGGAACTTCAAGTTGTTCTTAGTGGTTTTAATAAAGAATATCTATATGAATTTATCAAGAACAGTGACATAGTTCTTGATTTGGTGAAAATCTATTCTAAGATTTCTAATTATGCTTAGAAATAAATTTCCAAGAATGTGGACATCTATTTCAACCGAATATTCTCTAAGACTGATAGGACCAATCATTTCAAGTACCTTGTGGAAAATCAGAGGATTCCTCTTGTTACTCAAGCCTTCAAGACTCAAGTTCAAAATCTCACAGAGTTCACTCATCTGTTTGATAAGTTTATGGAAAATAAGGATGACTTTGAAAAATCCATAAAGTATGGTGGGGAGATCATTGCTGATTTTATCAAGCTTTTGAGGCCCTATCTTCATGTACAGAGTACTGCCATAGTTTCTCCTACGGCTACCCCTCTAAGATCTGGTTTTCCAACCTTCACCTCTACCCTAGACTCCACTTCTATGTCTGTTAGTCAGGCCCGGAGTCAGATCAAGCCTGTAATCCTTGATCAATAGTTTCCCCAGTCTTCTACTGCACCTATATTGTCCCCTTCTCTATTTGAAGGTCTTCCTTTACCTTATCTGAAAATCAGGTCACTCCCTTCTTCTACCTCCACCTCTGCTTCTATGTCTTCTTCTTATGATCCTTATGCTAAGAACAAAGATAAGACCAACCAGTGATGGAGACCAGTGACTACTCTCTTTCGATAGGACTGCTGTTTCGTTTTTTTTGTCGTCTACTATTTGTACTGAAACTCTTTTTCGCTAATGCATTATGAACTTTTATTCTCTTTTCCTATTCACTCTTTTTGATAGTCCAAAAAGGGGGAGAAATCTATATATGTTATATACACATTGGTCTATATATTTTATATTCACATTGGGAATATGTAGTTGGAACAAATATACACTCTAAATATACACGATTTTTGATCATAAAAAAGGGTGATATTGTTGGACTCCTCATGTATTAATCATGTTTTAATGATCACAAATCTTATTCTGTCTATTAACCTTGTTAATACTGTGTAATATATCTCACATTAAATGTAGAGTTGTTTAGTAAATCTATCCAAAGATCTTAAGTTCTATACATTCTGTTTGATTACTGTAAACTAACTTTGATTTAATTTATAATGATTTATTTGATAAATGATTAAGTCTAATCCATTATATGAATATCACTACTTAAGTTTGACTACAAATTTTTGGCTAAGTCTGAGACACCGTGAGTCTGCCACCGGTTATGTTTTTCTGGAAAAGGACCCAGACACTATGAACCAGACACCATGAACCAAACACCGTGACCATGAGACACTGTGACTATGAGACACCGTGACCAGACACCGTGACCAACCAAACACCACGACCATCCATACACCGTGACCATCCAGACACCATGACCAATACAGAAACTGTTTCAAGGAGATACTAGTTCATAGAGACACCGTTTACAGACAAACCGTGACACCGTTTCTTAATATGTTTTGTTGTTTTTCAATTTAATCTCTAACGGTCTTATTTGAATATTTTAAATGCACTCACATAATTAATGTTTCTTTGTAGACATGTCACTTGACAATACGAGGTACGAGGTGTAGAATACATGCAACCTATCGGCTCCAATATATGCACTCCAAGATAAAAGAGTAGTGCGGCCTAGAAACAACATGTGCATGAAAGTGAAAAAATGTGAAGAAAGTGTGTGCACACGACAACGAAGAAAAAACATAGAGAATTTATGAAGAGAGAATTTTCACATACAACTACACACTGCTGAAGAACACATGAAGCATACTCCACTCATAGAATGGATGACATCTTCACCATGAAGAACACCCACCAAAGCTGACTTGCGACACTCTATTTTCCATATGGGGACTTGATTTATGCATCTTCTTCATCATAAAAGTCTAGAGGTGCATAGACAACCACTCAGAGCACTTCTAAACATTATCTCATCATTTCTGCTATGTTGTGTATCATTTTATTAGCTTTCGAGTAGTGTGTGTATCTGTATAACAACACAATCTGTCTCCTACATTAAACTAAAAGATACAAGATATATTTTCTCAAAAATATTTTTACACTTGTGTATATCCATGAATAAGTGTGGAAGAGGTCCCTGTTTGGTCTGGTAGTTTGTACCCACAAAGAACTGTGGAAGAGGTCGCGTGACCTGGATAGTCCTGTGTACTGTTGTGAACCCCGATCCAGGGTGTGGATCAAGTTTATTTATATAAACTGCTTGGTGGCAAGTGATCACCAAGTGGAGTGTATTAGGTCTCATCTTGAGACTGAACCACTTGTTTTATATCCACTCTGATGTTTAGATTTAGTTTTCTCTCTTTTACTATTTAATTCAGAATTCACTAAATTCACTTTGATAGTTAATCTTGGAAAGAAGTTATAATTATCTTTCCTTATTAGAATATCTTCAAAAGTAATATTAATTACAACTTTTAACATTAGTGAGAATTAATCAATATTTTAAGAAGTTATTTGAACAATAAAACTTTCATAACCATATAACCTTGATTAACTGGGATATATTTAAATTTATTGGTCAAAACTTTTAAGAATAATTTTTGAACAAAATTTTTTATAGACACTAAATTCACCCCCCCCCTCTTGAGTGATATACTCCTACCAACACAATCCATTAAAAATTTATTTTAGTGCTTTCGACATCAAAATTAATTTTTGAATGAATTGGAAAATTGATCGAAGCACAACCAAATATTAAAATTATGTTTATAGAAATATATCAATTAAGTATACTTAGTTAGTAAAATAATTACCCAACATTAAGAAAATGATCAAAAAAATGATTTCCTAATACTTTAATTTTTTTTGAACCGATGGTCTTTTAAATCATCAAATATCTATGGATTTGTCTCCCTCAACTATCTATTGTTCATTAAC
Organism: Viscum album; assembly: GCA_963277665.1. Taxonomy (NCBI): domain Eukaryota; kingdom Viridiplantae; phylum Streptophyta; class Magnoliopsida; order Santalales; family Viscaceae; genus Viscum; species Viscum album. Next base: position 635,516,219 of record OY728138.1, on the reverse strand, counting down.
TTATTTGTGATTGATGAACTCTTTCACTACCTATAAATATTTATGATTTTATTCCATGTACGTGTCTCTACATTCCACTGATGTTCTCCTACTTAGAGACCTAATTACATGGTAGTCCATGCGACCTTTGTACTTCTAATTCTCTCTTTTCTAGAGGATTTATTACAAAACCTTCTCATGATGTGGGATTTTAAAATTGGAAATATCAAACAATATATTACTAATATTATGTTTAAATTGATAGGATGCGATTTAATTAAGGCAGGGAGAATTTAACACCCTAAATTCTAAAGTAAGAACCTTGTATTCGATAGAGTGTATGACATGCGACACCAAACACGTAAGGAAATATAACATCTAGATAATTTATAATATATTTATTATTTAAAATAGATAAAATATATTTCAATGCATTCAACATGGATTTATATTTCATTACAAGAAATAGATACCTTCCTTGATAGCTTAAATTACATGTAAGAGTGACCTTCTATGATAGCTTGCGTTACTCGCAAGATTGAGTTTCACCAAAAAAAATGTATTATTAAAATACTATTATTTAATATAATATGATTTAACCTAGCCGTTATGTTAGATGTTAGGAAAATTATAAACTAACTTATGAAAATTTTTGGTTTATATAAATATAAAATTAATTCATCGGTTACCAACTAATGAGAAATAAAAATAAAAACCAAATGGATAAAAAAATATTATTATTTTTATGTTTCTAAAAGAGTTTTATCTTAATAAAAAAATTAATTACAATTAGTGAATGAAATTAATGAAATATAAATGTTATATATTCAATCAAATATTTTTTATATTCATCCATTAGGTTTTACTGACATAAGATAAGAACAAACCCAATTTCACACAAAAAACCTATAATTTTATAAAGGTAATTTTACTGACTTTTAACGGAGAACCCATTTTAAATATGAATTTTTAAACTTTAATTGATTTTATATTTAAAAATAAAAATTATCTTTGAAATATAAACATAAATTTTTTGTTAGGGTGAATTTTTGATATTATTTGGAATCAAGTCATTTTTTAATGAATTGTTAAATATACTGAATTTTAGTTCAAAACTGCCTTTTCATCTAATTTATTAACATGGTTAAATTATAATTGTAATTTCTTTTAAAGTTTAATTAGATCATATTTTTATAAATTAATAAAATTTAATTCATTTTAATCAATTTAAATTTTAAATTTATTATAAAAAAAGCAAACTTTTGATCATTTTTACTTTAAAAACCCGCAATGTCATCCCACCTGTGGGATGAATTTTAGATTAATTTCAGCCACTTATATGATTATAATTTATAAAAAAGGGTTCCATATTTTTAATCAGAATAATTTATAATTTATAATAAGACCACATTTTTTTTACCAAAAATATTAGTGAAAGTGATTAAAATTAATTTCAATGATTAAGGTTAAATTAAGCTTAATAAGGGACAAAACCTTAAACTTAAGGAAAAACGATCCATAAACATGTTGAAGAGAGATTTTATAGCCATATATAGAACCTATACTCTCTTGGATAGAAATCTTACAATTATTGGATCCAATTTCAAAATTAAAAACATGCATGGAATTCCTTTGTAAAAATATTTCAAGAGTGCCACTCCTCCATAATAAAAGGACCTCCGCTCCCCTCATTACTTACACCTATCAAACCAAATAGGTTTTCACAATATCTTCCCAATTAACTTAAAAATATCCCTATGATAATCCTATAATCCTCCCATTATGCAGAAAGAAATCCAAGGAAGCTTTGGGTTCAAACCCAAAGGAGTTACCGATTAAGAGGTAACATATTTCCTTAAGATTTTTAGTTTTATTTCTAATATAAAACCCCTAAATCATTATTATTATATAATTTTATAAAAACACTAGTATCCTTAATATACTATTAGGTTCTTATTCTATGTTTTAGACCTAAACTTACACACAATTTTATCTAATGGGCAACAAACATACTATTTTTGTATATGGTGAACTACTGCCTCACGAAACGATGATTGTTCATTTTTTCCTTTACCACCTATCATGGTGGAAATTATGATGGAAAATCTATTTATATATGATATATATTATATTTATTATTTATTTATACTTATTTTATTCTTTTAAAGAACATATCTTTATACATTCCATTTTATGTAAAAATGATATCATTGTTTGAGGAAGTGTACCGCCCCCTCGAAGCGATTTGATTCATTCACCCTATACATGGAACATATGAAGGGTGGTTTCAATTAAACATATGTAAAATAAAAATACTATATATTATATTACTTAAATAATTACCTTTATATATATATATCATTTTCTTTTTCATCATTTCACACACTAAAAAATGATAATGTCGGTCGTGGATGTATGGACTACTGCCTACTCGACGCGATGTGATTCCTTTTACATCACAATAATTATATATATAAGTATATAAGATTAAATTATATGGTATTTATGATATAATTATAATTATGGAAAGATATACTGTTACTTTACTTATTTCCATAACGATCGTTGAAAAATGAGAATGTTACTCATGCGTACGTACGACCTACCGTCTCCATGACTGTAACTTTGGTTCATTTTTCATAACCATATTTAATGATTGTTTTTAAAATTAAAATTGATGTATAAATATGATAATTATATCTTTATTATTATTATGAATTAGTTATATAATGACCCCTTTGACCATAGTTGACCTACCAAAGTTGTTTTTGACATATAAACCAAATTTGGTCAAAACAACCGATGTAAACTTAATTGTTTAAGTAGTTGTATAAAACATAGTAAAAATTAAAATAAAAGTAATTTTAAACATGAAAAATATTTTCAAGAAATTATATAATTAAAATAAGTTTATTATACATTAAGTTAAAGGATGTTCACCTAAAAGGAAATGCAAGGTAAGGGATTCTCATATCACTTTTTACTTCCATGAGATAAAATGTCATGTTCACCACTTAAAACTTTTGTGTGGTGTCTCTACTTCACATTCTGTTATATTATATCATTAATCCTATTGCCTTAATAGTATTTTAAACTTTCATTTAATGTTATTCCTTAATGATTATTATGATTTAAAATTTTTCAAAGTGGTACGAGACACTTTGGAATGATTAAAGATAATTTTCCTCAATAATAAATTTAATGATATTTGAATAGAATTCCCATTTAAGTAAATAATAAAACCATTGTCCAATAAAACCTTTAATTTCCATCTACTATGGTTATTCATGACCATTTTCAATTATTGGTATAATTTTCCACTCTTTGGTACTCAAAATGTTTTAGAAAATGTTTTTCTGAAAACCCAACTTTGTTTTTATCTTTAGTTGGAGAAACTGTTTTCTACTAAAAACTATGTTTCTTTAAATAAAATTTAAAAAAAATTAAAATGATTTATTAATTAATTCTTTACCCATTTTTTATTTTACCAATGTTTTCAAAGAAATATTTTCGTCACTTTCCGAACTAGGAATTTTCTAACCTTTTACCGTGAAAAAGGAATATTCTTTTTACCTTGTACAACATGTAAGGGTTTACCCGCCTTCATTTCTTCAAAGCTTCATTTTCATGTTTCAAATATTAGTTTTTAAATAAAATGTTTTTAAAATTTATTTTCAAAGAAACAGTTTATCAAAAAGTTTTTCAAAACAAAAGGATATTTTCCTCAAGAATGTTTTAAAAGATCTTTTTATAACATTTCCACTCATTAATGATAGAAAAAATTTATTTTACTTCACTTGGGGTATGTTTTATTGATTCCAACCATAATATTCCTTTGGATTTTTTATGATTGATTTGGCCAAGGATAGGATTCAAATTCTCTTCCTTGATTCCTTTTGTCCCCTTGAAATATTAAATTTTCTATAATCATTGAACATTGAATTTCCCCTATTTTACCATATCATTTATCATGGATATATTCATTTCCTAAATCGTATATCATTTTTTATAAACTGTTTGAATGTTATTTGATTATTTGGGTAAATATTAATAAATATCTCTCTTACTCCATATGTATATTTTATAAAGCACATTGTTAAATTGATTATTATATATATGAGGAATGTTTTGGTCTGGTACGATACAGATGGGGCCTGGTTATAGATATCCCCTCGATGCATCGATAGTCTCATGGGACGAGTCATTTGGATATCTACCTTAGATGGGTTTTTACCTGATATATTGTAAACTTTATTGTGAAAGCTCTTGAAGGTAAAGTTACCATGTACCTAGGAAACATGGCATTTGATAATCAGTAATTTCCCTCATATTATTTTCAGTTATTTTTCATCCATGATATTTTGCGTCGACATATCTATGGATAAATTTAATTTTCATTTATTTAGATTTCATGTGTTTCAGTTTCTTACCTTTCCATATTAATTTTTCCTTATCTAGTTATTTGGATGGCTTGTGTTTCCAGTTATTTACCTTTCCATATTGACTATTCTCATTGATTGTTTATTTCTTCCACTATATTTTTCTATTACTAAGAATTTGAGCACACTGTTTTTATGTTTCTTTCCACAAGAATCCAAGAATAATTATATGAAAGATATGCAGGGATTTACTAGATGGATTAGAGTTATCCTAGAAGTTATTTATTTAGATAAAAGAAAAAAATTATGTTGTTATTCGTGTATTATTTTGTAATACAAGAATCATGTATGTATCCAGTTTTCCAAGACTACTAAACTCTCTATCCATTAGGGCTTGATTCCTTATAGTCATACTAATGTAATTGATAGCAGACACTGAATCCGTTCTTTCTAGGATTGACTCTCTATATTTTATTTCCATAAGTTATTTAAATAGAAAAATTATATATGAGTGTCATACCTACTTCCTTTAATGGTTTAGCATCGTATTCTTCCCCAAAGTGTGGAGGTATTTAGTAGCATCCTTTTTTTTATTTCTTCTTGACACTTACTAAAAAATAATTTTCAATAATAAAAAACTAAATATTAGTGAAAATCATGGTAATTTTCATTCAAAACGCTCAAATTTTATTAATACTTTGAATTTGGTACTCATCTAATAATTTTTTCCCAATAATATGTTTATACACTCATTCATGATAGGTGGGGCCACTAAATTAGTACAAACTCTAGAAGTCTATCAATTATACAACTCATCATAGGTGGGGCCTCTCTCTAATTTAGTGATTCTTGTTTTTCACCCTTTTCATTCATATCACTTCAATATTTTACATTTCTTGCATTTTAAAACAAATATGGAATTAATTAGAAATCCATAACAAATGTGTAATCCAAAAAATAAATAATATGAGACATGAATTAATTATGGAATACCAATTTTCAAAGAAAATAATGGATATGTAGTGATATAAGAGAAGGATTTTATTTGGTTTATTTCATTTAGTTCATTTTAGTCAATTTATTAGGTTATTTTTCCATTTATATTTGGATTAGGTCATTTGGTTCATATTTTGGGATAATTCATTTTTTCCATTTTTTGGTCAGGTCTTTATTTTCATTGGTTTCGATTTTGATTTTTATTAGTTTAATATGTTTCAATTCAATGCATCTTGTTTTTTGTTCATATTTAATTGTTTTATTTTTCTTTGGTTTGGTAGGTTTTAATATAATTCAATTCATTATTAGAAAATTAAACTCCAATAAAACTAAAACCAGTATATATTGAAAATGAAAATGAATTTCAAGTTGGATACAAAATATTTATAATCAATAGTAAATCAATTATAATAGTAACAACCTTAACAACCTAAGCTTATCTAAACCAAAATAACTAAGAAAATATATAGATTATTATATATATTTCCCCCCACAACTTCTGGTTCACAATAAAATATGAAAATTGGACTATTAGAGTCATCATAAGTAATAAATTGATTGGATCCAATGGGATAAGGTATGGTGTCAATTTCATTATCACCATAATAAAAATATGACTTGTGATTACTTCAATAATGACACAAAATTCAGGTCACAGATGATATTTCACCTAAAAAACATATTTTATTATTGATGTTAATATATATGGCTCATCTGTAGCAAGAGTGTGAGTCATGTTAATAACTTAAAATCCACAATCAGAAATAAATGTCTCATGTCTCATTATCAAATCAAGCCACTTGTATTTAATCATAGTGACTCGATCATGAGAGTAATAATATAATATTAGTATTTTCTCAATGACTCCATAATAAGATGAATTTTCAAATTGAGGTCTACTATCAGATGCACTGGCATAACAGTATATTATGAAAGTTACCATAACACCATCATGTTGTGTTCTCATGTTCATTTCCCATTCAATGATAATAAATATGAACCCATTGATCACAATTTATTTTCATTCTTGAACCATGGAGTTAGGATGAAAAATCGAAGCTCTTATTTCCTTATAGATAAATTCAGCATGAAAAATCAATACCTAAAATATAAATTAATATTGAAATTAATTAATTATTAATTTCATTAATTTATTATTTTAATACTTCTACCATCAATTTCAACCAAGCAGAAAACTTTTTTCTATGAAAATTCTCTCTCATTCTCAAAGATAAAGAATGATGCTTTCTATTTATCATTTATTTTTTTCCCTACTGAAAAATAGAAATAGTTTAACAGATATGTACAGTTACATGATATGAGATAACATTTACTTGTTATTTTACATTATTTATGTAGTCATCGAACAAATCACAGTTAAACAAAATTGTACGATGTTCCATCTTCCGCTCTTCAAGGCTTAATTTGGTCAATGTATATAATCTAATAATTACCCCAGTTTGGGGAAGTGATGGAAAATTGGGTTTAATTTTCTCATACTATTCTTGTACATTTCCCATTGGTATGTTTTATCTCATAGTCACTTCAGAAAAATGCATTGAATAGAAATCTATACATTCTTGAGCCGAGTAACCTTTTACAATAGAACATTCGGAATGATTCATGTTCTATACATAAGACTTCAATGTGTACATATTTCTTTGAGTTGGATACATCCAATGAAAAGAAACATGTCCTCTGAGAAGTATTTCAGTTGGAAAATGGATTATTAGATGCATCATTCATGTGAAAAATGGTGGAAAAATATTTTCTCTAACACACACAAAATTAATGGTGCCTCTGCCAACATTTTTTACAAGAAATACTTGGACAACTTCTTAGCACAAAGATATCTATAAAAATGGAAGAATAGAATAAATGACAAAATTTTCATTATTGGATAGTAGATGATATATTTTTATTAGAATCAACTTATGTAAAAGGATGTGATAATCATAAGTCTTCAAAGATTTCAACTTCAACTCTCTTCTGTTGACCAGTTTTGATATGTCTCATTAATCTCCATCAAGATCATAATAGTCTCTAGTTATTTTAGAAATTTTTATTCTACAGTTTTCATCACATAAGAAGAAGATGAAACTTTCCATTTATTTTCACTAATATACACAAGATTCAATTCTGGTCTAATACCCCAATCCACTAAGTCACGCCAAGATCATAAATCATCTTTTGTCTTTCCCTTGACATTTATAAAAATTGAAATCATAATTTCACATAAATATTTTTTTCAATATGAATTACCTCAAATAAATGACGTAACAAATTGGTTGACCAATAAGGAAACTCAAATAAGATACCTTTCTTCTTCCAATTATAATTGATTTCAGTGCAAACATTCTTCCTCTTTCTAGATTTCATCTAAACCTTCCTGAATGAAAAACTGACATCTTTCAATTCATTAAACACATCAGTTCCAGACATACACGGAGGTGGATTTTCGGTCTCCATGGTATTTTAAAACTTTCGATGAATATTACTATATGAATGATCCATTTTTAAGAATCATTGATGTCCAATTAAACTGTAAGTATGAAGATATTTTGGCCTTTAGATTTTTTATTCTTCATACAAATAGGACATGATAGTTTTCCCTTTTTACTTCATACATACATTATTTCATAAGCTAGAAAATCATTTATCATCCATATAAGCACATCACACATCTCAAATATGTCTTTTGAACATGAATCATGTGTGCACACACCCTCATTCCAAAGATGTTTCAAATATTTTATTAAAGTTTTCATTTATACATATATATCATTACTGAGACTAGAAGGTCTAGATATTATTATACTTGTGAAAGTGAAAGGTTTTTTCATACAGATCCATGGAGGAAGGTTAAAAATGTGTATGAAAACCATCTATGTGTTGTGAAAAGTAAGTATATACACAAATGGATTAAAACCATCACATGATAGACCCAACCTCACATTACAAACATCAACTACAAAATCATGATATCAAGCATCAAATGTACTCCACAAAATCCATATGCATGATGAATGAACTCATCATTATACTTCTTTCTCTTGATATCATACTATCACATTTTTACTGATATTTCATTAGACATGAAAATATTCTAGAGACTAGGAATCAATAGAAAGTGCCACATTACTTTCTATAGAACACAGAATGGTGTTTCATCATCCTTTGGCTTCAATCAAGAAGTACCACATTTTATATAATCATTTCATTTAATAGTTTCCTCTCATTATAAGCTACAATCTTTTAGGCACACATTTTTTTTTATAGAAAATCCAAGTTCATCAACTAAATTTCATTCTATATAATAGTTTGAGATAATATCTACATCATATGGAAGTAATTACTTCAAAAATGTAAGAATATAATCAATGATATAATTAGAAATCCCATACATGGTTTTCCCATGAAATATTCAGATTAAAAATTTAACTTTTTCATTTTACTACATTGCTGATATACTAGATTCATGGTAGAATCATTTAATTTTTTCACCCAATCAAAATCATCATTTTCATTACATGAATCATGTGTATGAAAAAATAGTCATCTAATAAATTCTCGAATCCAGTCCTCTCATTTGGATCATGAACATTTTTAGATTTCATTTTCTCTCTATTATGATACCAAACATAGTAGTTTATTTGGAAACCATATTTGGTTATATGGTAGCTAACTTCTTCCTGACTCAACTAAGGTCTTACAACATAATTATTACATGGGAAATGTGTTCAGACATTATCTTAAACATTGTTAAATGAAAAATCTAAAAGGATATCCAACCTATTTTGAAAATTTCTTGAGATCCAAGCAGTTTCTTACATAAAACTTCTATCAATTATATAAAAAAATTATAAGTCATGTATTTAAAATAATTAAATGAGATTGAAGTTAAATTGAAAATTTATTTAAGGAAATGGGAATTTTTCACTTTATATGAAATCATAACTAACACACTAGTCTATATAATAATCATAATATAAAAGACAAAAAATATATATATATAGAATATAATACTATAAATATAAAACCATGACATTGAATTCCATTATATCAATGAGTAATAACTATATATAATACTACACAAAACTATGTCTATAATTTCTATTTTTATTTTTTTATCTTATTCAATTCACTTCTTAACTAATGTTATTATTATTATATAAATTTATGAATAAAAGATTACTATTTCTAGGTAACCATCTTCTGTACCACACATAAATTATGAAGTTATGTTGGATAAATCCAAAATTAGTGGTTTCTTATTCTAAGGGATGTTAATGTGAATCCATACTCACCTTGAGATCAATGCAAGAAAAATGATTCTATATATGTTGTAGGAATTATTATGCCTTGGATTTCTATAAGGAATGCACCTTCAGTGGAAGTTCCTTGGTAATAATGAAAATTTTTAGGAAAGGATAATTTGGATGCCTAAACTTGTAGACTTCTTTTGTGTTTTTAAATGGGATGGTTGATGATTAATCTAAATGGGTAGATGTTGGGTGGAGAAAGTGTGGGTTGATGTTGTGGAATATGGAATGTTTCTAGTGTGGTGGGTGTGCATGTTGAAGACTTTGGAATGAGTGAGAGACCCAATTTTGAAGTGAAGTGCGGAGTAATTTTGAAGAGAAATGTTAAATAATTAAAAGTGGGTTAGTTTGGTTCAAATTGGTTCTATTTAGTTTGTTTAGAATCAATTCTATTTGTTTTGGGTTAGTGTTATTTGATACATTTTGGATGAATTTGGTACAGTTTGGTTCTATTCAGGTTGGGTCATTATGGATTGGTTTAGTTCAAATCTTTTCCTTTCTTGTTTTTTGGCTTGGATTGGTTTATTTTAAATATATAATATATAATTTAGGTGGGTTACATTCAGTTTAGATAAGTCCTATTAATTTTTCTTCACTTTGGATTTCTTCAATTTGATTTGTTTATGTTCTACTTGCTTGATTTTGTTTTGTTTTCTTTGGATTAGTTTAATTTGGATTTTTTTTGGTTTTTTTGGGTCAGGTCGGGATAATTCATTACATTTATTCTATTTGGTTCTATATTTTCTTTTTTGATTCGAATCATTTTTAGTCAATTCTATTTGTTTATGTTTGGTTTGGTGCTGGTTTATTTAGTTTGGTTGGGTTTGGTTTTTTTATTTTGTTTAGGTCAGTACATGCCTATTACTGTTTTATTTAATAATGTTCAAGTGAGTTCATTACTGGTCATTACTACTGAATTTAATTTAGATATGTTTTTTTATTTTAGTTCAGTATGAGGAAATTTAGTGTAGATCAGGTCTACTCAAGTCTATTTGGGTAAGATCAAGTCATTTCAGTTCAATTTAGTTGGTTTGGTCAAGTTGGTTCGGTTATGATATAGATAGGATTTGTTAGTTTGGTTAATTTTCAGTGTGTCAAGGTTTGATTGGTTTAGTTTATCTATTTTCAAGCCTAGTTAGGTCAGTTTGGTACAATTCAATTTTCTTAGGGTTTGATCTGTTCATTTCAATTTAGTTTATTTATTATTGAATTAGGTATTCATGGAATATTTCAATTTTATTTAGTTTGGTTTGGTTTCATATTTTTGATTATGTCATGTCATTTCAAGTCAAGTTGGTTCTATTTTGTTAGAGTTAACTTTGATCCATTTCGGCCCATTCGAGTTAGGTTGATTTGGGTAATGTCAACTCAGTTTTGTTTGGATTGGGTCGGTCTAAAGAATTTCTATTCAAGTAGGTTTGGTTCCCATTTTTCTAGTTTGGTTTAGTTCAATATAGTTTGGGTCTGATTTGGAAAGTGTTGTTTTATTTGATTCAAAATAGTTTTGTTTGTTTTGTATTCATTATTGTTCGATTTTGTATAGTTTAGTTTCATTTAGTTTGGTTTTTTTTAGTTTGGTTTATGATCATTAGAGTTGATTTTGTTTTGTTTGATAATAGTCATGTTAGTTTTTTATTTTCATTTCAAATTAAGGTTTTTTACCTCAAATTAGTTCATAACAATTTGATTTAGGTCGGGTTGGGTTTGAATATAACTAGAGGGACTCGATCTTAACTACACTAAACCAACCTAAATCATAGAAAACCAACAAAAACAAAACCGAATAGAATTGAAGAAAAAATAATTGAACACAACCAACCATAATGATAAAATATTAGCAGAATAACACCTGAATCAAATAAAATTGGACTAAACTAAATGAAACCATATTTAACCAAAATGAAGAAAAAAAAGATAATGACCCTATCCAAATTGAACTGGACAAACCCAAACTAAACCCAAATAGTTTAAACTAACCCACACAGACATGCACCAAATATAGGAAAGCCTAAATCAAACTAGATTAATCATAATAAAAAGAAATTAAATGTCCAAAAAAGATAGAATGTACCGTGGTGTTTTAGGCCTAGAATAAAAATGAACACTACTGGAAAGGGGATCTTTCCCAACGCATCTATCCCCACGTTTTAGAAAAACTATGGGGATATCTCTTTTTTATTATCTATTCCCACAATTTTAATAAAACTAGGGAAACCAATACCCAATTCCCCGAATATTATCACACTCCTCCTCTCTCTTCCATCGCACTCCTCCACTCTTCCATCATGCTTCTCCTTACCCTCGCTTCCATCACCCTCTTCCATCACACTCTTCCTCACTTCCCTGACTCCTGGCCCTCTCCTCTCCTCCTCGACCACCACCTCCCCGCCATCTGACCTCTACCGCTCGGCCCTCTCCTCTCCTCTCCGACCTCCACCTCCCGGCCATATGACCACCACGTCCTAGCCATCTCCTATCCTCCCCGGCCTCCGCCTCTCTACCCCCACCTCCAGTGATGTCCCCCCTCTCAAATCCCTCTCATCCCAGCCTTGGCCTCTGCCTTAACTTCCCCCATCTCTGGAAATGTGCCGTCCTAGCCTCTGCCTCCCTACCCCTAGCTCTGGCATCTAGGTATGAAATTTCTTCTCCTTGTTTTTCTAGTGGTTGAGATCTCTTCTGTTGAGTTGGGTTTTTGAGATATCATATCTCAAACTTATCTTTCTTTCAATATGAAGCTTATAACAGACTTAAATGTATGTGTTTGATCAACAAGTGAACCTAGAGTGAGGTTTGGAGTAAATAGGTGATGCTAGAGAGCATTAGGCCCCACTCTTTTTCTATTAGATGAGTGGATAAAGAGGAATTTTGGGTTTTTTGGTCTCATATCTTTCATGCTTTTCAGCCTCTATATTATTTTTTGATGTGTTGGAATATGGTGATTCATGCATTGAAATATATTCTTTTTGAATTTTCTCTATTTCGATCCCTATAATTCAGCTCTATTACAAGAATTTTAGAGTTCTTAATAATTTTGGTGGTGAATTTAGGGTGTTCTTATAGGATTATTAGTTGGAAATGACAAGGAAGAAACCCATTTAGGATAGATTATGTATTTAATCAAGACTATATCAAACTCTCCTAGATTTCATTTAGTTCCGTTTTTATTATGGTACTAGTCTTATCCCTAAGATTGTTTATGAAGGTAATACTATGTATTTTCATCACTTTGACCTTTTGGAGAATCACATGGATTGATGTATAAAAATTCATATAGTGGTTTGATATATACTTTATTTACATTTGTCAATGAATGTTGATGGTCCTATAGAGTCTATTACGAATTCGATGCTTGAATTAGAATTATTTGTTGTTGTTCTAAAGCTAAGGATGGAGGCTCTTCCACAGCTTCACGAGCTGGGTGGTGGCTTTGGCAAGAGAGAAAAGGGTGGAAAGGTGCCCCCTCGAATCTGTTTACTAGTGTTATAGTGAATTCACCAACTAATTATGGTGTAGTGAGTCTAGGATTCTCATTTGGGATGGGGGCTCTGTTAATCCTCCTTCAGATATATTGTAGGAGTTATTATATAAAGGAAATTCGATATTTGTTGGTAATCCCATGATGGCATGGAGTAATGGAGGATCCTTTAGAAAATCCTAGGTCAAACTTTTCCTCACTCAGGGGGAAGGATCTTTTGGTAGTAGTTCTCCTGAATGGGGTGGGGTGAGGGGAGAGAGAATCTCACTAGCCTCCTTTGTAATGAGTTTTGCCTAGTATTAATGATACCACTCTTTTTAGTTGGAGGGGGTCTACATGTAATTCACAAAATAGGGTAGGAATTTTTTGACGGGTTTCTAGAATTACTATTACAGAGTGACCCATCTCTTTATAGGAATCCATTCTAATAGACTCTAAGATAGGGTTAGTTATATAAGTAGTGGAAACCAGTAGGGAGGTGTATTGACCTAAGTTTTCATCAGATGATACTTAGATAAATTTTATGTTTAAAAAAATAATTAAGACATTATTAAGGGTAAAAGCTAATTTTACTATAGTATGAAACTTCACAATTTTTTTGAAGGTTTCTTTGGTTCTATATTGTGATGTTTACCCCAAGTCTGCCTTTTCATATAAAAAAGAGTGTAAAGTATCTTTAAAAATAATATAAAAATATACTATATTATTTTTAGTCCATTCATTTTATGTTTTTTAATGTTTCTTATATATCTTGAATAGAGTCTCATATTGAGAAACCAAGATAGAGATTGAATCTGAAATGTGAATTTTACCATATTCATGGCTTAAGATTCATTTTAATTGGGACTCTTGGGTGTTTTAGGTCATGAGATGATTAAATAAATAATTTAATTATTTAATCAATTGGTTTTTATACTAAGAAACCCATGAATTTATTTATTTAATCCATATTATGAAATCTCCCTAGGGTTAGTTGTTCTATGACCACATGAACCTTAGAGGGAGAGGAAGAAGAAGATGGAGTGAGGGCTTGGTAGTGATGATAAATCAGGAAAGAAATATCAGTTTTTTAGTGATGTCGATAAAAAGTACCTTGGTTGTGAAGTAGAATCAAATCAACATCATTTCACCATCATGGTAGGGATTTTATATATATGGATTTATCCCCATTTTTTTCTTGATTTCAACATGGAATAATTTTCTTTAAATTGAATCAATATTCAGTTAGCAGATGACCTTTTTAACTTATGATATTTGGTTAAAATTATGATATTGTGATAACTGATATTGGGACTAGAAATTACTTCTTTGTTTATTTATTGTATGAGAACGTAGATGATTCCTAATCATATAGGCTCATCACTTCTATTCTTGTGGTTTCTTCTATTTCTCCCACCATTCTTTACATGTTCATCACTAACTTTAGATTTTAGCTGATGATTCAACTAACATCACAGATTGATTTTATTGCACAATTAAAATAGGTTCAATATATTTACATTGTGTGTTCTCCATGTAGGATTATGGCGTGAGGATGTATTATTGGATAAGATAAAATGGGATAGGGGAGACCCGTCTGGGTGGTGACTGTTGCGATATCATCCTCTTATTCCTCAGTAGAGAGACCCATCTAGGCGGCGACTGCTACGCCGCTATCCACACCATAAATCTCCACTGCTAGCCCTCCATGATCTCCACAATTGGATACACTACCGGCGAAACTTATGCCCTCCACGGCTACTTCAAAATTTCCAATCCAGAAACCTAGTCCCTAGTGGAGGAGGAAGACAGCGAGAAAGAAGACCCGGAAAATCCCTGACCGGTGGTGAGGGATCGGGGTTGGTGAATGGTTATCTTTCGCTTAATCCCATATATAAACTTAGGATTCCAATTGTGAGCGATGTTTAAACAATGCCCTTTGGGATATTTATATACGACAAGGATCTATTGGAAGATGATAGAAAAAATGTTATCATTATCCAATGATATTTATAAAATTATATCATATAGTCAGGTGACATTTATAAAATTAACATCTAAGGATCAGATGATGTAGAAAAACATGAAATTCTATTATCCACTTATGTTTATTGATTTGAAAATGGGTTTTGTACCTTGAGGATGCCAAGGATCTACACTTGCTATTTTACAAATTCAATTCTTTTGATTGGTCAGGGCATGATGATCAGGGTACATTTAATGGAGGAGACACAATTACTGCATATAATAATCTTTTGTTGTTGTATTCTTTTTAACTCCCCGTCCCAATTTACTCTCATTCTTCACTATCACAAAAATGGGTTTTCACAACGTCACTGTTTAACAGTGCTAAAAATACATTGATAAAGAATATTTTTAACGACGCTGAAAAATGTTGTTAAAATTTCCCTTTTATCAGTGCTTTTTTTTGAGCTAATAAATGTATCTCTTTATCGGCATTTTTTAACACTGTTAAATGAGCCATTTTTATCAGCATTTTTTAGTTGTGCTGATAAATGAGAGTGTTTATCAATGATTTTTTACTTGATCTGATAAATGGTATATTTAAAAAAAATCATTCAAAATAATATATTAATATATAAATTTATAAATATATTTATATTGATATAAATATAATATATATTTTTAAATATGTTTTAAATAAGTATAAATAGATATTTTCTCTTAATATATAAGAAATTTAGTGAAAATGGTTTATAAAATATTTTAAAAAATATTATTAATTAAAAAATTTCTAATTATCATCGAGTAATAATCATTTAATAATAATTTGATGAAAAAAAAATCAAAAAATCAATAAAAGATAGAAAATAAGTTCAAAACGTAACCCAGATTTCTAACAACTATAACTTTTGATCCGGGTGTCTGTTTGCTCTCTACCACATATCAAATCGAATCCTACAACGATTTCTACACGATGGTAACAAATCAAACCTTCTGTCACATTTCTCAAGGACAAAAAGTCTTTGAAGGCCTCTAAAACTGAGTTTTTAGTCAGGATACCCAATTTTTTTAACATTTGATGGAATTTCAAACTCATTTCAAGGGGTCTTTTTCCCTTTTTCAGTGGGAACTGAATTTATTCCCAGGGATTACATTCATATTGATATTATGGCTTTTAAATTTTATGTTTTTTTCATAATGTACTGTTATTTATAACAAAATATATACATATATATATATATATTATATATTAAAACATAAAATTTTAAGTTTATAAATAAATAATTAAACATATTTACATATAAAGTATATTTCTCAATATATAAGCCTTATAATATCCATTTCTTTTAAAATACATATATATGAATATTTATATACCTATATAATGTGTGTGTGTGTGTGTTAGTGTGTGTTTGTATTAACAAACTGATATATATTATCTATATATTCTAACATATGAAAATACATATTAATATATAATATATGTATATATATATATATAAATATGTATAATTAAACTTACAAATACACATATATATAATATATATACATGTGTATTTATGTTGTATATAGTTATGTATTTATATATTTATAAACACACACAGAAAACATATTTTATAAATGTATTTAAATCCAATCTTATAAATATATATTAACATAAAAATAAATATAAGAATAAAAATATATATGTAAATATATATATTTAAATAAATATAAATATATATTAATATACGAATAAGTATATAAACATATATATTAATATACGAATAAGTATATAAATATATATATATATATTAATATAACTAAATATATTTATTAATATAAATCTATATTAATATACGAATAAATATAAATATATATAAATAAATAAATAGATATATCATTAAATTAAGAACAAAACAAGATGAGTGAGTGTTAAAGGTGCATGCGCGCAAGGGAGAGGTATCGAGTTCGAATCCAAGCAGAGGCAAGGTGTGCGGGTGGGTGCAGGGTGGCTAGCATTGTTAAAGGGTGGGGGTGGGTGCACCTAGAACTATTAAAGGGGGTGGAGGGGGTGCGGGCGGGGCTTCCTAGTGCTATTAAAAGGGGGGGATCAAGAACTATTAAAAGGGCGAGTCTCTGATTTAAAGATTTTTTAAAACTTTTATAAACACTTTTAATAAACCGGTGATTAAAAAGGTCTTTTATCAGCACTAATAAAAGACCCTTTTATCAGTGCTGATAAAAGGGGCCTTTATCAGTGCTTTTTTAGTACTGATAAAAGAGACCCCCTTTTAATATCGCATCGATTATCAGTGCTTTTTTAGAATTGATAAAGACCTTTTTTAGTACTGATAAAACTGTGTTTTGTGGTTGTGCCTTCTCAATCACCGCACTGCTCCTATAACCTCACTCCCCCACCCACTGCCTCCACACATTTCCATCCTCCATCCCACCACCATTGAGTCGTCCTACCCCTGTCACACCCCACCGTTGAGTCCTCTTGCCTTTGTCAAGTTGTCCCACCCCCATCGAGCCATCCCACCCTTATCAATCCCCAATGCCAAGCCCCCACCCCCATTGAGCTATCCTACCTCCATCGATCCCTATTGCCGAGCCTTGCCATAAAGGCCTCCCACCCCCGTCAAGCCCCATGTCACACCTCGTCATCAATCCCCAATCTTGTCATCCACCTTTACCCGTCATCAAGACCCCTCCAGTTGAGTTGTTCATTACATTAGTATTTTACAATTTAAAACATTGAAAATATTTGTACACTTTTTTTGCCCATATATGTGATTCTGAGAAGAATCTTTGACCCTTGATAATTTAAAATTTTGAATTTCTTATTATGAGTTAGAAACTTATGTTTATAATTTTGTTGCTGATTAAGATTGAAATGGATTTTCAATTATGATTCTAGTAATTAAATATATTTTTTTCTTACATTTGGGCCATGATTATTATATTTTATCTTTGAAATGTTTATTCTTCTTCATAAACTTCCTGATTGAGGGGCCTATTGCATGTTCTAAGCCCGCCAAATTAATCTCTTCATTTGTAACTTTTTTTTCTTCCATTCTCCCCCCTTCATGTTATAATTGGAATGCAATGAATGTATGTTGGTAATGGACTCTCAGGTGCTAGAAAAATATTTTGAATTAAAAACGAGTCAAGCCCCAAAAATGGGGGAACCTACTCAGTGAAGTTACATTTTACTTTTTGATTCCATGTCTCACCCCATGACACTCATAAAAATTATTTATTTGTTGTTTTTTCTACTATACCTATGGGTTTCTATTTTTCATTTGTTTCTATTTGATGTTAAAGTTTTATACTTGAAATTTTTAGTTGTTAATGAGGATCAACCCCATGTATTATGTGGTGTAATGGAGTCAAGACCCTACTATATTATTTGAAAACAATCATGGAATGATAATTGAATCATTAGTCTGGGTTTGGTTGCCTAGCCAATTCCAGAACAACTTTATATATTTGTCTATTTAAAAAAAACCTTTTTCCAGTGATTTAAATTTTAGAGAACTAGTTTTTATTTAAAATAAATCATACCTAAAAAATATTAAATGCATGTTATTGGTATCAAATATGATTTTTTCCTGGGATTTTTGAATGTATTTTTTGGTTTCACTTCTATACAACCATCAAATGTATTTATTTTTTGATGTTTTACCCCTCTTTATTGTTTGAAACAATTATTTATAGAATTTATGTGTGTGTAGGTGCATCCACAAATATGCACAATTAATCCATGTAAGATATTTCATTATAATCTATATGTGTAAATTCTTTGATCAATATAATTTACAGGATCTACATTATGATATTCAAAGAGGCCCTCACAGAGTTAGATCTAATGTTCATTATTGTTCTTAATTATGTTTTCATATATTATTTATTGTTAGATTTGATAACTTCCCCAACTGGTTTGGTATCACTTAGTATTTTTTTCATCTCCTTAAAAATTTTCCTCAGACCATGTCTTCATTGGTTCATAATTTTTAATGATATGAGTTTCTTTATAATTTAAATAAGATATTTCAATTATTTTCTTTATATTAAATAAAAATATGGATAAGAGATGGATTTAAATAATAGATATGTTTTTTTGATAAATATTATGAGGGGATTAATAGATTTATGGATTTAACCAGTGGATTTCAAAGAGATTTGATTAGTTATCCATTAAAAAAAATGTGCAAATAGATATCTCTTCAAACAAGATAGTGTTAGAGAACATCTATTTCTGAATTGGTTTTTAAAAAATTATAAGACATAGACACATCATGGAGAAGTGTTTGTTTGGTGTCACCAATCAGAATGTATTCATACAGATGTTGACTTGAGAATAGTTGATATAATGAACATAATTCTCAATGATATGATGTTTTAGTTTCAACCTAAAGGTAGTAATGTTATAAATGATGATGTTGGAGGGGGTAATCTCCATTCTTCTGCAGATGAAAAATCATTTAAATCATTTGAAATTTTTTATGATGCACGTTCTGAATTATATCATGGATGCACTAAATTTAGTATATTTTCGTTCATCTTTGAAATTTTTAAACCTGAAGGCCTTGAATATGTGGACAAACACCTCATTTGACATTTTTTGGTATTGTTGATGTAGGTACTCCCTACTAGAGTGAGGATTCCAAAGTCATTCTATCAAGATCGCAAGTTTACAGATGACTGTGGTTTTACATATGATACTATTGATACACGCCATATTGTTTAGCAAATAGAATGTATAATTCAATACTTGTACTATTTTCTATTCATCCAGGTGGAAGGCCAATGAGATTAATAAATGTAGTCAAATTCTTCCTGAAAGGGTCTCGAATGAGGGGAAACAAGTTGTCACTAAGAAGATAAATTATTTCCCAGTGAAACCATGACTAAAGAGATTCTTCATGTCAACTAAAATTTCTAAACTGATGACATGGAATTCAGATAGAAATAAAGAGTTTGATAAATTAACTCACCCAATAGATTCTTTAGTATGGAAATAGTTTGATCAAAGACACCAATACTTTTCTTGAGATGATCATAATATTTGAATGGGTTTGGGTGAAAATAGTTTTACCCTATTTAGGTCCACAGTTGATGCGACACATAGTACGTGGCTAGTGGTGTTGGTTCCATACAACCTTCCCCCATGGGTATGTATGAAGAAACAATTTTTTTTACTTTCAACTCTAATTGATGGACTGAGAGGACCTGTCAATAAAATCGATGTTTATATGAAAAATTTGATTGATGAGCTGTAATAATTTTATTCAGATAGTGTGATGAATTTTGGATCGACATCTAATAAAATGTTTATACTCTAGACTACTTTTCTATAGACAATTAATGAATTCTCAATATATGCTAACTTATCAAGTTGGAGTACAAAAGGATAATTCTCCTACCCTTGTTATAATAAAAGTAAGAAATATTTATGACTTGATCACTGTATAAAGGGGGAATATCTTGGTCATAGACAATTTCTTTCCCCATTTCATAGGTTCAGAAAAGACATTGTGTCATTTGATGGGAATAAAGAGAATGACCCATCACCACAAATAATGTCTGGGGTTAAAATTATTGCAAAACTTGATCAATAAAACATTCATACAATGTATGGTTTTTAGGATTTATTGGCTCTTTCATTTCCTTCTATTCCTGCTAAAAATGGACAATGTAGTCATAATAGTAATAATAGATTTATTTTATTCAACGTGAATTATTATAAAGATAATATTTTAAGGAATAATTTGGATGTGATGCATGTTGAAAAAATGTATGTGATAATATACTGTGAACCATTTCAAGAATCTAGGGGAAATCAAAGGATAATTCTAACGCTCAACATGATTTTTCAGAAATAGGATTTAGAAAACCTTTACATTTATAGCTATGTGATGGTAATCTGGAATACATGTCTGTTGTACCGTACACAATGAGTAAAAAAGAAAAAGAAACATTTTATCAATTTTGAAGACCATCATGATGCCTGATGGTTATTACTCTAATATTCCCAATCATTTCAATATGATGAACATGAAATTACAGGGGTTGAAAATTCATGATAATCATATTATACTTCAATATTTAATCCTAATTGCAATTTATGATTGCTTACCTACCCAGGTTGTTGATCCATTTATTAATATTTCTAATTTTTCATCCAAATATATTCAAGGAATCATCGCAAGAGTTATTTGAAAAATCCTTAGGATAGGATTTTTCTTGCACTATATATCCTAGATAAACTATTTCCACCATCTTTTTTGATATCACGATCCACTTGAAAGTGCATTTAAATAGTGAATTCATTGCAGTAAGTCCCATGAAATTTCAGTGGATGTATCCAATATAGCGATACTTAAATACATTGAAATGATATGTTCACAACAAAGCTTGTTCAGAAGCTTAAATTTCCAATGTATATTTTAGGGATGAGTGCTCTAATTTTTGTGATTCATATATTTATGAGGATGAAAAAATGTTAGATAAACCCTCCCAAATTGATGAGGGTCCAATTAGAGAATGGATAACATTTGATATGCACAACGATGAGTGGGTCCATGCTCATCGATATGTGTTATTCAACACTCCATTGGTTATGAAATTGGTACAGTAACTTGTATAGTTAATATATTATGCCTTACATTTCTATATTTATTTTATTAGTTAACCTTTATTATGTTGTAATTTAAGTCTCATATCTCTATTTTGAAACTTGAAAGGCCTCGTGAAACTGACCATTAAATCCAAAATTATCATTTCAACACATTTCATGAGCGGTTCAATACTCACTTTGAAATAAATAATTTATTTAATATTTTTATAGTGAAACTAAGATATTTTCACAATACTTTATCCATTTAATTATGTGAAATTTATAGATTCACAAGATGTGTGACTTAAGTACTCATACTGTGAGCGAATAACTCAACCAACTAGCCGATGGACCATTTATTACAGCTCATCGCTACAATTACTTAGATGATAAAGGATTCTGATTCCGTATTAGTGATGTTGACATGAACCAAGCCATGCAGAATAATGGTGTTGGTTTTTCATCTGTTGATGCAGGTTATTAGTATAGATTGCTGATGGATATTATTGAGTTTTTTATAGTCATGGATTAAAGGATATATTGTTAAGGTGTGATTGGGTCGATCTGGTTTGTGGAATAAAATTTGATCAAATCCAAATTATGTTGATAAACTTTAACAATATGATATATAAATATGATCAAGTAATAAATGTTCCCTTCATACTAAAATTTAAGGAAGAGATGGTTTACTTTGTTAGCATTGATTCTAATTGGAAAGTTGGGGTGAAAATGTCTAGAAGAGGGGTTTTTTATGATTGATCGAGAGGAATCAGATTTTTTCTCCTTTCTTGATCAAAAACTTGACCAAAAAACTGTAGTTTTATGATAAAAATATATAAAATGGTATAGAGAGACAATTAAAGGAGATACGGTAGACTTGCATGATTATTAAAATATTGCAATTCTTTTTCGAGTTAATGTTTGTAAAATTATTTATGAATTATATGTTTAAAAATTACTTGATTTAACTGTATATGTAACATACCAAGTAAGTAAAGAATTATGGATTTTAATATCTATGTCTATTTATGAATTAGATAGTGTTTTAAGAGACTTAAAATGAGAATAAATCCAATCTTAAGCATAGAATTCTTTAATATTTTTAAAAGATTTTTTTACCGCCTTTTGATGGAAAACCATTTTTAAATCGAAATTTTGACAATTTTATAAGATCTATTTTTCAAAATAAACTTATTCATTAGAATTGGTACATTGAAATTTACTTTGGATAAATTTTTGGTATTTTTCTGACAATCTTCATTTTTTAATGAATAGTGAAAAAATACTGCATTTTACTTCAAAACTGCTTTTTTCATCTAATTTAATTATATGGTTATATTATATTTATAACTGTATTTAAAGTGTAATTATAATATATTTTTACCATTTAATCCAATGGTAGTCATTATAATTGATTTCACTTTGGAATTGGGCATAAACAAGTGCCAAACTTTTCGTAGATATTGTTTTAAAAAAACCCGCTATTTGTTTTGACAACGGGAATTATTTTTAAATTAATTATTACAATTTCTGTGTTTGGAATTTGGTAAAATGTATTCCATATTTGAAATCATAAGGTCCAAATTATGTAATTTAGACTCTTTTGTTTTTGGACATTGTGAATAGTAACGACGGTAATTATCTTTAATTATCATGACTAATTAGTAATCAGGTAGTTAAGGGTAATAGAATAATATCATAATAATAACAAATGACCCCAACATGTGTTTTAATGCTATTGGTTGTGTCATGGCCGACCATGGGATTCTTTGTGCCAAAATTAGGTACCCCATGGAATCTCTTTTGGGTGATAGTGACACTTTATCATTTTATTTTTAAAGAAAGGAGAATATCACAAAAGTATGTAACACCTAAGTAAAAATTTTTTAATTATGTCTACCTAAATTATATCTTGGATTATAAATAGTCACTGGAAAGATAAAAAGATTTAATACATCATAGTATTTTTTTTATAATTTTTAGACATTAAATAAATTAATTTTTTTATGACACCATGATGATGCAGCGATTACCTCATTAATGAATCATTTAAATAAAATGAAAAGATAATGTAAAATATAAGACTTACACTT
The DNA here is from genome assembly GCA_963277665.1 of Viscum album. Classification (NCBI taxonomy): domain Eukaryota; kingdom Viridiplantae; phylum Streptophyta; class Magnoliopsida; order Santalales; family Viscaceae; genus Viscum; species Viscum album. The sequence goes on along the minus strand of OY728138.1, from coordinate 635,492,427 downwards.
GTAAAAAACCTATTTTATGAGTATATTTCGAACCCTTATCACCTTATCCTCGAAATATATCAATGTGGGACCTTTAAAATCCGAAACTCATTTTAATATAAAGTAACATTTCTTGACTTTCCAAGAGTGCCCCTCCTCCCTCTTATAAAAGGCCCCCACATCTACCTCCTTACCCACACCTCCCAAGCCATTTACTCGGCCAAGATCTTCTCATTTTCTCACTACACATCCATCTCTTCATCCTAGAAGCCTTACCTTAGGCAGAAAGCTCTTCAAAAAACCCTTTTGGTCCAAACCAATAGGAGTTAACCAATTTAAAGGTAATGTCTTCACTTGTGTTATTTTGTTTTATTTTGCTTCTCCAACCCCCTAAACTCTTTTTATTCCTTTATTTTTTTAAAACACCAGTATATTCAATAGACTAGGATGTTTTTATGAGAATAATTCGAGCTACACTTACACACACCTTCATCTAATGGTTAAAGAACATACTATTTCTGTGGATGGAGAATTTCTACCTCACAAAACAATGATTGTTCAATATTCTTTTAACACCTTTCATAGTGGCCATTAAGATTTAACTCTATTTATATATGATATATATTATTTTTATGTTTTCTTATGCTTCTTTATTTTTCATTTATGGCATACCTTTATGGTTTCCATTATGGGTAAACGTGATATCTTCATTTCAGGAAGTGCGGACTACTGCCCCTCAAAGTGATTTGATTCGTTAATGCCATATGTGGGATGTATAAAGGATGAAGTTAATGATATTATATATGATATTATACTGGAATTATAATATACCTTTATATCATTATGAATTCATTCCATTAAATACGAAATAGAAATGAAGGCAGCGTTCATGCGTACGTACGGCTTACTGTCTCTATGAACGGTGCATTTCATTTCTTACCTATAAATGTTATATAATATTATAAATGCATGTATATACTGGATATATATGATATATATCATATCTACATCATGAATATAATTCTAGATATAATGGATATTTTACCACATGAACAACATGTAATTATAAGAAGTCCATTTTTGGCTCATGTACCAAAGATCGACAAAACGACCGTTATTAACTTAAATAATTACATAGTGTTCATAATATGGTAATAAGTGATATAAAAGGAATAATGAACTTGTAAAAGGATCTTAAGCAAGTATAAATTAACTCAAGTTTATTATTCAGGAGATTAAAGAACAATCGAGTCAAGTCAGACCCGAGGTAAGGGACTTCGTCTCAATCTCCTTTCATTGAGGCATATTTTGTTTTATACACAAATTTATTTGATACGATGTATAAACCCCTTTGAATTTTACTTTTATTCAAAAGGAATATTTTTATATGAAGCGTTTTAATAAACGACAAAAGGGAATGTTTTTGTCATACGTATGCGGCGACAACGACTTCTCTGCCGCCGTGACCATTATTTGAGTTTCGGCTTCCTCTACAAGCCATAACGTTTTTTAAATGAAAAATAAATACCATGTTTTAAATTTATTTCATTTTGGTATTTAAATTTTTTTTGATAATTTTTTTATTATATCAATGTGTTATTGATATTTTGTGATTGAAATGTGGAAATGTTATGTTTCCTTTAAGCATGTTTTATTTGATACGATTATGTTATGGTTCTTGGGAATTGTTTATGAAGATGGATGGTTCCGTGATAAACTAAGGGCGGGTGAGCCTGATATATCTCTCCAATGAATTGGGTAACGTGAATGGGTTAAACACTATGGTTTCTATGAAGAGGTTTAGGGAATATACTGTGATGGGTATTCCAAACATAACCATGAGGGTTACTCCCTACGTAAGAATGTTATGAATGCCTCAAGTTACCTTTATGTCATATGATTTATATGATTTATTCATTATTTGATGAGGTATGTTAAAGTGCTTATGTTTTATGAGTAAAGTATGATTTCATTAATTCTTATGTATACATGGACTAATGTTTTCATTTCGTACTTTTATATCCCTTACTGAGCTTTTTATGCACATCCCATGTTTTTGAAATGTTTTTCACAGGTCAAGGGAAAGGTACATGATGTGATGATAGTGTCAAGGAAGTGTCATGAAAGAATCCATGTTTTGTTTTAAATATGTTTCCTTCGATGGAAAAAGTGAATATTGTATTTAATGTAACCACCTTGTTTAAATGTGGAATGTAATGCATGATTTATGATCTAATTCTCTAAAACTATAAACCTGAAAAGATCCTCAATGTGTAATCTTATAATAACTTAAGATTAAGTAATGTTTAAGGCACGAGGCCTTATAGTTGGTATTAGAGGTCGGTTTAGATAAGTTTAGGAGTTAGAATTATATTAAATGATTATCCAAAAATATTTTTTTAATGGTCAAATTGAAATGATATAGAATTTGAAGATTACCATGTTGCTTCATATAAGACATGTTTGTTCAGAATGGTTTTCCGCAGAGGAAACAGGGAAGCAATGCTAGGAAGGCATACAGAAGGAAATGACCTTTCTAATCAGTATCCTAAGATGGTCGGAATTAGAACTGAACAGTTTGTTGCAGTAATGACATAGTTGACTCAAGCGATAAATGGTGGTGGTATCCATGCATGAGATCAGCCAGATCAACTGCAGAGGAACATGTCTGTGGTGGAACATTTTATGAGGCAACATCCACCATCATTCAGAGGATCATCTGACCATGTGCTAGCTGAAGGGTGGATTAAAGAATTGGAGAAGATTTTTTATGTCATGGGGTTTTCAGACAATCAAAAGGGTAGTCTTGCAATTTACCGTTTGGAGGGTGAAGCAGATCAATGGTGGTCAATGGTTAAAAATATCAGGGATGACGATGAGATTGATGCTCTCGACTGGGATGAATTCAAAGTTATGTTTATTGAGAAGTATTTTACTAAGGATGTTCTACTTAGGATGGAAAAACAATTCTTGGAATTGAGGCAAGAGGACGACTTAGTGGCTTCTAATGAAGATAGGTTCACTCGATTGGCAAGGTATGCTCCAAATTTTATTCGAGACCTTGATAGTAAAATCAATCATTTTTACTCAGGATTAAATCCAAAATATTGAAGGGCTTTAGCTTCTCGTGAGTTCAAGAGTTTTGAAAAGCTTGTTTGATGTGCTGAGAAGGTGGAAATGGAGTTTTCCAATGATCAAGTGTTCTATAGAAACCAACAGAAGAAGAGACCAAGGTGGCAGGAGAAAGGGAAGAATTCTTCAAAAAGGTATGATGTTAAGAAAACTAAGTTTTCAGTTTGTGATAAATGTGGTAAAAGGAATGATTGGGAATGTCTTCTGAATTCTAGAAAGTGCTACCGATGTAGTAATATGGGACATAAGGCTCGTGATTCCACTAAAAAATATCAGGGTGGTGGTAAGACCAAATATGATTTACAGTTAGTGAAATGTTTCAAGTGCAATGAGATGAGTCATTATACAAACGAGTGTTTGAAAAAGAGCTCAAATGATGGGAAGCAGTCATACTACAAGCAAAAAGGAGTGGTGAAATCCTTTGCAACTACTTCAGCAGATGTTGGGCCAACAAATGAAGTGGTATCAGGTACTTTGTTTGTTTTATCAGATTATGTTAATGTGTTGTTTGATTCGGGGTCTACACATTCTTTCATCTCTGAAAAATTTTCTAGTAAATTGGGAATTGCATCTCAAGAAATGACTCCTGAACTTCTGGTAAAAACACATGGGGGAAATGTTGAGGCTAAAATAATTTATAAGAATCTTCCTATCCTTATCCGTGGAAAGAACCTACTTGCAAATCTTATTATTTTACCTCTAGTGGAGTTTGATGTTATCCTGGGTATGGATTGACTCTCTTTTTACCATGCTAAGATTGATTGTAGAGATAAATAAATTTCTTTTCAGAAAGACTTTTAGTTTGTGTACAATAATGAACCCTTAATGTTGATAACATATCAAGAGGCTGAGAAAATTGTAAAAGATGGAAATGAATGTTACCTTGCACATATTGTTGAAAACAAAAGAACCGCTCAGATTAATGATGTGCCAGTGGTAAATTAGTGTCCTGATGTTTTTCCTAATGAGTTTCCTGGAATAATACTAGATTGTGAAGTTGAATTTACTATTGACTTATTTCCTAATGCTAAGCCAATTTCAAAAAACTCCTTATCGAATGGCTCAAATTGAACTTTTAGAGTTGAAGGAGAAATTTCAAGATTTATTAGAGAAAGGTTTCATTCGACCTAGCACATCACCATGGGGTGATCCTATCTTATTTATTAAAAAGAAATATGGTTCTATGAGACTTTTCATTGATTATAGATCCTTGAATAACATCACTATTAAGAACAAATATCCTTTGCCTCATATCGATGATTTTTTTGATCAGCTCCAGGGAGCTCAGTATTTTTCAAAGATTGACCTGAGATCAGGGTACCATCAGTTGAAGGTAAAAAAGCTGATATTCCGAAGACTGCTTTTTGTACAAGATATATCCATTATGAATTTGTAGTAATGCCTTTTGGGATAACCAATGAACCTTCTGTATTCATGGACCTTATGAATAGAATTTTCCATGAGTTCTTGGATAATTTTGTGGTTGTTTTCATTGATGATATTTTGGTGTTTTCTAAAAGTAAAGAGGATCATGAAATTTATTTAAGGTTTATTTTTCAAACCTTAAAAGAAAAGAAATTGTATGGGAAATTCATCAAGTGTGAGTTTTGGTTGCAAAAAGTTTATTTCCTTGGTCATATTATTTCTAAATATGAGATAACTATTGATCCTGCAAAAACAAAGGTTGTTGAAGAATGGCCAAGACCCACAAATGTAACCAAGATTCGTAGTTTTCTTGGTTTGGAAGGCTATTACCGAAGGTTTGTTAGAAATTTTTCACAGTTATCTAGTCCAATGACTAAGATAACTTGGAAGGGTGTTAAGTTTATCTGGACAAAAGAATGTGATGATTGTTTTCAGGAATTGAAAAGAAGATTGGTGAATGCTCCAGTTTTGGCACTACCTTCCAGGAATGGTGAGTTTGTTATCTACAGTGATGCTTCATTGAAAGGACTTGGTTGAGTCCTAATGTAGAATGATCAGGTAATTGTTTATGCTTCACGTCATTTGAAAACTCATTAGGTAAATTAACCTACACATGATTTGGAATTAGCTGTTGTTGTTTTCGCTTTAAAAATTTGGAGGCATCATTTGTATGGTGTAAAGTGTGAAATATATATTGATCACAAAAGTTTAAAGTATATATTCACTCAGAAAGAATTGAACATGAGATAGAGGAGATGGCTAGAATTAATCAAGGATTATGATTGTACAATTCACTACCATCCGGGAAAAGAAAATAAAGTGGTTGATGCTTTAAGTCAAAAAATTAATGTGTCATTAACCATGTTACGTTTGGAAAGTGATCCTTTTGTCAAGGATTTGATGAACTTTGGCATAGAAGTTGTTGGTGCAGGATGTTCTTCTATTTTGTTTCAGGTATCAGTGAAATCTTCTCTATCAAACAGAATTAAGCAAGCACAGAAGCAAGACTGTGAGTTACAGAAAAAGGTAGAACTGGTTCAGAAGGGTAAGTTTCCTGAATTCAACATTGATAGTGATTGTGTTTTGAGATTTGGGAAGAGATTGTGTGTGTCGTGTGATTCACAGTTGAAGAGAGAGTTGTTATGTGAAGCTCATAGTTCTCCGTTTTCAGTTCATCCAGGCAATATTAAGATGTATAGAGATCTTCGAGAGTACTACTGGTGGGATGGAATGAAAAGAGATATTGCTGATTTTACTGTGAAGTGTTTGACTTGTCAACAGGTTAAAGCAGAGCGGCAGTTATCAAAAGGGATGCTTTAACCTTTACCAGTACCAGAGTGGAAATGGGAGAATATATCCATGGACTTTGTTGTGGGATTGCTGAAGACACCTTGTGGTAATAATGCAATCTGAGTTATTATTGATCGCTTGACTAAATCTGCTCATTTCCTTGCTATACGAGATACTTTTTCCCTATATCAACTTTCTCGTTGGTATCTTAAAGATATATTCAGGTTACATAGAGTTCCCCTCTCCATTGTATCTGATCGTGATCCCAGGTTTACTTCTAACTTTTGGAAAGGCCTTCAGAAGTCGTTGGGTACTGAATTAAATTTTAGTACAGCTTTTCATCCTCAATCAGATGGGCAGTCAGAACGAACAATTCAGACTTTGGAGGATATGCTACATGCTTTTTTGATGGATTATCAGGGATGTTGGTACCAACATCTTTCTTTGGTTGAGTTTTCTTATAATAACAGTTTTCATTCTAGTATATAGATGGCACCATTTGAGGAATTATATGGGAAGCGGTGTCGAACTACAGCTTTTTGGGATGAAGTGGGTGAAAGGAAGTTGATGGGACCAGAATTGGTAGAAGAGTTGGTAGGAAAAGTTCAGCTGATATAGAGACACAAGAGAAAAGCTCAGAGCAGGCAGAAAAGTTATGCGGACAACAGGAGGAAGGATCTCTCTTTTGAGGTAGGTGATCATGTCTTCCTTAAAGTTTCACCATGGAAAAGTGTGATGTGATTTGGTAAGAAAGGAAAGCTGAGTCCAAGGTTCGTTGGACCATATGAAATTCTAGAGGGAGTTGGATCAGTTGCATACCGAGTGGCTTTACCTCCGAGTTTATCTCAGGTACACAATTTTTTTCATGTTTCAATGTTAAGGAAGTACATGCCAGATCCATCTCAGGTTTTGAGTCCAGAGGTAGTTCAGTTGGAAGAGAACCTATCTTATGAGGAACAACCGGTCCAAATTCTTGACCACAGGGAGAAGGTGTTACAGAATAAGGTGATTCATCAAGTAAAGGTTTTGTTTAAAAACCAAATGATTGAAGATGCAACATGGGAATCTGAAAATGCAATGAGAGATAAATACACCCACTTATTCAAAAAGTAAATAAATTGCGGGGATGCAATTTTCAAAAGGGGGGAAGGATGTAACATCCCAATTAAGTAAAGAATTATTTATTTTAATATCTATGTCTATTTATGAATTATATAGTGTTTTAAGAGGCTTAAAATGAGAATAAATCCAATCTTAAGCATAGAATTCTCTAATATTTTTAGAAAATTGTTTTACCACCTTTTGATGGAAAACCATTTTCAAATCAAACTTTTGACAATATTATAAGTTATATTTTTTAAAATAAACTTATTCATTATAATTGGTACATTTAAATTTAATTTGGATAAATTTTTGGTATTTTTCAGACAATGTTCATTTTTTAATGAATAGTGAAAAAATACTGCATTTTACTTCAAAAATGTTTTTTCATCTAATTTAATTATATGGTTAGATTATCTTTATAATTAGCTTTAAAATTTAATTAGAATATATTTTTACCATTTAATCTAATGTTGGTCATTATAATTTATTTCACTTTGGAATTGGGCATAAACAAGTGCCAAACTTTTCGTAGATATTGTTTCAAAAAAACCCGCTATTTGTTTTGACAACAGGAATTATTTTTAAATTAATTATTGCAATTTCTGTATTTGGAATTTGGTAAAATAGATTCCATATTTGTAATAATAAGTTCAAAATTATGTAATTAAGACTCTTTTTTTGGACATTGTGAATAGTAACGACAGTAATTATCTTTAATTATCATGATTAATTAGTAATCGGGTAGTTAAGGGTAATAGAATAATATCATAATAATAACAAATGAACGCAAAATGTGTCCTAATGCTACTGGTTGTGTCATGTCCGACCATGATATTCCTTTTTCCAAACTTAGGGACCCCATGGAATCACTTTTGGGTGATAGTGACACTTTATCATTTTATTTTTAAAGAAAGGAGAATATCACAAAAGTATGTAACACCTAAGTAAATTTTTTTTCATTTTGTCTACATAAATTATATCTTGGAATATAAATATTCATTGGAAAGCTAAAAATATTCCCTACATCATAGTATTTTTTTATAATTTTTAGACATTAAATAAATTAAATTTTTTATGACACCATGATGATGCGGCGATTACCTCATTAATGAACGATTTAAATAAAATGAAAAGATAATGTAAAATATAAGACTTACACTTGTCAAAAACCTATTGTATGAGTATATTTAGAAACCTTATCACCTTATCCTAGAAATATATCAATGTGGGACCTTTAAAATCTGAAACTCGTTTTAATATAAAGTAACATTTCTTGACTTTCCAAGAGTGCCCCTCCTCCCTCTTATAAAAGGCCCCCACCTCTTCCTCCTTACCCCCACCTCCCAATCCATTGGCTGGGACAATATCTTCTCATTTTATCTCTCCACATACCTCTATTCATCCTATAAGACTTACCTTAGGCAGAAATATCTTCAAGAAACCCTTTTGGTCCAAACCAAGAGGAGTTTCTCTATTTAAAGGTAATGTCTTCACTTGTGTTCTTTTGTTTTATTTTGCTTCTCCAACCCCCTAAACTGTTTTTATTCCTTTCTTTTTTAACAAAAACAGTATATTCAATATACTAGGATTTTTTATGAGAATAATTAGAGCTACACTTACACACACCTTCGTCTAATGGTTAAAGAACATACTGTTTCTGTGGATGGCGAATTTCTGCCTCATGAAACGATGATTGTTCAATATTCTCATAACACATTTCATGGTGGACATTAAGATGTAACTATATTTATATATGATATATATTATGTTTATGTTTTCCTTATTCTTCTGTATTTTTCATTTATGTCATACCTTTATAGTTTCCATTATGGGTAAACGCGATATCTTCATTTTAGGAAGTACGGACTACCGCCCCCTCAAAGTGATTTGATTCGTTAATTCCATATGTGGGACATATAAAGGTTGGAGTTAATGATATTATATATGATATTATACTGGAATTATAATATAATTTTATATCATTATGAATTCATTCTATTAAATATGAAATAGAAATGAAGGTAGCGTTCATGCGTACGTACGGCTTACTGTCTCCATGAACGGTGCATTTCATTTCGTACCTCTAAATGTTATGTAATATTATAAATGAATATATATACTGGATATATATGATATATATCATATCAACATCATGAATATAATTATGGATATAATGGATATTTTACCACATGAACAACATGTAATTATAAGAAGTCCATTTTTGGCTCATGTACCAAAGATCGACAAAATGACCGTTATTAACTTAAATAATTACATAGTGTTCATAACATGGTAATAAGTGATATACAAGGAATAATGAACTTTTAAAAGGTTATTAAGCAAGTATAAATTAACTCAAGTTTATTATTCAGGAGATTAAAGAACGATCGAGTCAAGTCGGACCCGAGGTAAGGGACTTCGTCTCAATCTCCTTTCATTGAGGCATATTTTGTTTTATACACAACTTTATTTTATACGGTGTATAAAACCCTTTGAATTTTACTTTTATTCAAAAGGAATATTTTTATACGAAGCGTTTTACTAAATGACAAAAGGAAATGTTTTTGTCGTACGTATGCGGCGACAACGACTTCTCCACCGCCATGACCATTATTTGAGTTTCGGCTTCCTCTAAAAGCCATAACATTTTTTTTAAATGAAAAATAAATAACATGTTTTAATTTTCTTTCATTTTGGTATTGAAAATGGTTTTGATAATGTTTTTATTATATCAATGTGTTATTGATATCTTGTGATTGAAATGTGGAAATGTTATGTTTCCTTTATGCATGTTTTATGTGATACGATTATGTAATGGTTCTTGGGAATTATTTTTGAAGATGGGTGGTTTCGTGATAAACTAAGGGTGGGTGAGCCTGATATAGCTCTCCAATTCATTGGGTAACGTGAAGGGGTTAAATGCTAATGTTTCTCCAAAGATATTTAGGGAATATACTGTGATGGGTATTCCAAACGTAACCACGAGGGTTACTCCCTACGTAAGAATGTTATGAATGCCTCAAGTTACCTTTATGTCTTATGATTTCAATGATTTATTCATTATTTGATGAGGTATGTTAAAGTTATTATGTTTTATGAGTAAAGTATGATTTCATTAATTCTTATGTATACATGGACTAATGTTTTCATTTCATACTTTTATATCCCTTACTGAGCTTTTTATGCTCATCCCAAGTTTTTGAAATGTTTTTCACAGGTCAAGGGAAAGGTACATGATGTGATGATAGTGCCAAGGAAGTTTCATGAATGAATCCATGTTTTGTTTTAAATATGTTTCCTTTGATGGAAAAAGTTAATATTTTCTTTAATGTAACCACTTTGTTTAAATGTGGAATGTAATGCATGATTTATGATCTAATTCTCTAAAACTCTAAACCTGAAAAGATCCTCAATGTGTAATATTGTAATAACTCAAGATTAAGTAATGTTTAAGGCACAGGGACTTATATTATATTTTTTTATTAATGTAGGTATGTCATAGGGTAGTCAGAATGGTTCACTTGATGTTGTCTGTATGAATGTTTTCATATTTTAACATTAATTTATTGTAATTTTCTATAAGTATATTTCCCTAACTATTTTTAATTATTAATTGAAAATTTACTTATGTGTAATTGTATTATAAATTTATATTTATCAGGTTCTGGAGCATCTTCCAGCAGACGCAGGGGTCCGAGTAGAGGGTTTTGATCCTATAACTCTAGATGTAACATCATGTTACTATTTTTAGGTATTACTAAACTCCTCTTTTAATAATTCTTTGGTTGGATTTCATTTAGGGTTTCCTCAGGTGAAATTTTGGGAATTTTAAATGTTTTTGGGTTATGCACGGTTGGTGCACAGTTTTCCAAAATCATGTTCCCTCTCAGTGGAAACTGTGAAAACACAATAAGTGGGGGGTTTCATGGATTTTGCATGGTTTGAAAAAAAATTCACCTACCTAGTAAAAACTATAAACCTTGAAAAAAGTGGAACACTATTAGGGTTCATGGTTTGTCTAACCATGCATCACTACCCTAGAAACCACACATACAGGTTTTAATAAATCTGAAAATTATTTTGAAATCCCAAGAACCCTAGTTTTAAGTTCTCAATGGGCTGGTATGACCATATTACACTTTCTTCTTCATTGGAGGCTCCCAAGAGGTGATTTTGGCCCCTCTACACCCCTTGATAAGTGAATTGAAGCTAATTGAAGGACGTTCGATCCCTTCTTAATAAGTTTCCTCTTATCATTCTCTCCTCTTTCCTCCATAGGGGTTTTTAGATCTATGTGTTGTTGGAGGATCAAATCCTCATTTTTTTCAGATCTTTAATCTAGGTTTTATTCTCAAATATTAATTACTGAAATTATTCATTAGAGTTCCCAAATTATGGATTTGTGTTTCATGATCATGTGATCCCGAGATAGGTGGTTCTGTTTATGTTGGATAATTTGATTAACCCTAAATATATTGATTTAAATTAAATTGTCTGATTTAAATTCAATTTCTTGATTTCAATTAAATTGATTTCAATTAGTTTATTAAGAAAGAAAATTCTAGTGAATTGAGGATCTATGTTTGATTTGGCATGAAATTGGAAAAACCCTTCAATTCCATGGAATTGGGGTGAGTTGTGGAATTGTATGGAAAATTGTTTAAATAAAATGGTGGAATTTAATTGAGGAATTTGAATTCTGAAATTGATTTTATGAAATTGATTTCCAATTGGTATTTTAGAAAATGGATTAAATGGTTTTGATAGAAACCTAATGGTATTATCTTGGAAAAAGGTATATTTTAATTAAAAAACATGTGTTTTGGTTTTTAAATTGAAATTGGCATATTGAAAATGGAATTATTGGTTTAATTTTATTTTAAACAGTTTTAAAATAAATTACCCAACTTTAATTTTTATTAGAGAACATGAAAGCCTAGGTATTAAGTGAGTTATTTGGGACAAAAATTTATTGAATATTTACAACACTAACAATACATATGAAGCAAGTCACATCCATGAATGGATGGTGATGAGTTCCTTTTTGACCAGTGTCTAAGTAATGTGTGTATACATATATCCATGATCACTACTTGAGTGCGAAGGAGTCCCATATCTTGGAATTATCCTACCTTTTGGAAGATGAAAATGTTGCTTTTTTGTTTGTATTTGAAATATATGACATTGTTTGTTACAAACTATTTTACACATGCCTTATAAATTTATATAAAATAATTTATATAAAAATATTTTTTAATCAATTGTATAGAAATTTTTCCATCATTTGAAATTTAAAGAATGATTTATTTTGAATATGCATCGAAAATACCATGCTTGTTTATTTAAAATTGAAATCTATATTTGGTTAATTAATTGTAGAATCTTTTTATGGAATCCTTGATGAGACTGTACTGGGATTTTATCTCACACCCTACCCATGCCTTTGGGTGTTTTTATATTATCTTTTTCCAGGTTTGATCAAGGGTAAATCGCCACTTGGAGGTGGTTATAGTTATTGATCCTTAGGCTTGGATAGTTGTGTCTATTGGGACTTGGGTTTTTATCCTATTTTTATGATACTTTAGGTTTTCATACTAGTTTGACTTCTGTTATACTTCTCATCGTGGAGTTTTTCCTGTATTCATGACTGACTTGTTTATATTTATTCTATTGTGTTTGTGGAATATTCATTCCAACTTTCATATTGTATGATACCAGGTTCTAGCCCCAAAACCATGGGGATCCGGAATGCCCTTTGGTCTATTTTAGGACCAACTTTTTTATTCAGTTACTAGGTTATATGGGATGGTTTGTGATAAAGTGGTATCAAAGGTTCAAGTTTTTAATCATTAATTGATGTAAGTATACAATTGAGCAATCTTGTCAGGACATAGGAAGTGGTTGTGATTGAGTTTCTATCCAACTCTAATTGTAATGAACCTTAAGTCATTAGTGGTGGTTTGGGAAATATGTCTGAAGAATTATTTCTAGTCTTTTCTCTGGTTGTGATTTGAATAGGTTTAAATCCAAATATGTTTTATCTATCTATTGGGATTAATTTTCCCTTATTACTCTGTTTGAGTGTTAATATGATGTCTTCAATTTTTTCTAATGATGTTTTGTAGCATCATGCCACTGAAAAGATGTACTAATCAGATCTAGGAGGAAGCTGGCAATGAACCATAGAGATCAAATCCTCTCATGGACTCGATTATGGTTGAGGTGATTGTGAATACTTTCCTAGATCTAGATCATGCACCACCACCCATTCCCATTTAGGCTCAAGCTGTGGAACCTCAAAGGGATGTTTTCTGAAATTGTTCCTAGGAGTTCATTCACTAGAATCAACCAGCATTCAAAGGCTCCAATTATCTTCAGGAATCTGAGGAATGGTTGAGCCTAATTGAGCTTTCATTTGAGTTCTTAGAGACACCTAATGAAATCAAGATTAAGTGTGTTACCTTTGTGATGGAGGGACCAAGAGGTAGATGGTTGGGCTCAATGGTGACAATGAGAAGAATGAGGAAATAGAGTGGAAAGACTTAAAGGATATTTTCATTGACCATTTTTAGCTAGAGTCAATGGAGTTGGCCAAGGCCATTTATTTTTTCAAACATGAGCTGGCTGACAAGACCATGACAAAATATGAAAATCATTTTGCTAAGCTAGTGCTGTTTGCACCTAAAATAGTATTCATTGAGAATATGAATATTATATGGTTCAATATGGGAATTCAATATGATATTCATTCTCATGTTTTCTTGTTGAATCCTTCTTCTTATGCTGATATACTAGATAGATATTTGATGGCTGAAATGGACATAGCTGGATAGTTAGAGTTGATGGGAGTTCTTTTTTTCTCCAAATGGTAGTTCTGTGAATTCCTCTAAGGGAAGTAGGAACCGTGATGAATCTCATGGAGGTTCTCGATAGTATGGTTTTCTAGACATCCTATAGTGCCTAGAAGAGGCCCTTTTATTTTCCACTAGTGAGGAAATTTTGGGCATTCTAAGGGGGTTTTAACTGAATCACCCAAGATATGTAGCTCCTACGAATGATCAACTCACTTTCGGAAATTATTTCATGTCCTTTATACTCCATGTAGTGGCATAGTATCATCATCACCATCTAAAAATGTGTTGAAATTATGTGCTTCACATAAAAAGGGGTTCCAACCATAAACATTTGGAACGAATCTTCTTCACACAGTAGAAGAGTCCAGAGGAATCAAATACAGGTCTAGCAACTATGAGAGGTACCATTACTATAACTTTATCATTAGTGACTGCTTTATTTGATACGGGTGCATCTCATTCATTTATTTCAACTCATATTGTTAATATGTTAAATCTTCCTATGGAAATTTTTTATTATGTGATGGATATTACTACGCCCGTTAGAATGAATAGAGATCAGGGTCTCCATAGTCTATCCTGTGTTTTCTCGTTATCAGATATCAAGCTTGTTTGGAGTTTTTTGGTTCATAACATGAAACTACTTTACATCCTTTTTAGGATGGATTGAATCATTTCCAATAAATACTGAATTGATTGTTATCTTTGATGGGTCTCCTTTATTACACCCGATGGTGTGTGTTGTGTCTTCCAAGGAGAATGGGACCTGAGGTCGATTAGATTAAGACCTTAATATCTAGAGTTAGGGAAAGTGATATTAGTGTTAAATTTTGATCTAGAGTTAGAATCCTTGAGTAATGATCTCCATCTAATTATCGTTAAGTTTCACAACATTTTCCATTCCGAATTCTATAGTTTTCCTTAGGAAAGGGATGTATAATTTTCTATCAATTTAGTTCCTAGTACTCAACCAAAATATATTGCATCTCACTGCATATTACTAGCTTAAATGAAAGAGTTGAAGGCTCAAAAAGATGATCTTATAGATAAAGTCTCTATACGGTTGAGTGTGTCACCTTGGGTGGCATTAGTTCTCTTTTCCAAGAAATATGATGGTTCACTTCTCCTGTATGTGTATTACTGAAAACTAAATCAAGTTATGGTAAATAAAAAGTATTTTTTCCAAATATATATGATATTATTGATCAGTTGAAAGGTCGAAAGAAGTTCTTGAATATTGACCTTCGATCTGGTTAACATCATTTGAGGATAAAATAATCTGACATTTTGAAATCTAACTTTCAGGGAAGGTAAATTAATTATGAGTACCTTTTCATGAAATTTGGTTTAATTAATGATCCTATAGTATTTATGTATTTGATGAATAGTATTTCACATGAGTATCTTAATACCTTTGTGGTAGTCTTTGTGGATGACATCCATTTTTAATCTAAGTCTAAGGAGGATCATGTGCATCATCTGAGAGCAGTTTTTGAATTGTTGAGATATCAATAACTTTATTCCAAGCTTTCAAAATGTAATTTATGGACCCAGGAAGTGAAGTTATCTAGGAACATGGTGTTATAACATGGTATTTTAGTTGATCCTAAAAAGTTAAAAGTTGTTACGACATGGGAAAAACCATGAAATGTTTTCAAGATTTGTATATTCTTGGGTTTAACTGGGTACTATCACTGATTTGTAAAGGAATTTTCAATGTTGGATTATCCGATGATTTCTCTAACTCAGAAGGGAGTAAATTTCACTTATGATGAGAAATTTCAAAGTTATTTTGTTAACCTGAAATGTTTTTAACTAATGCACTGGTGTTGACTCTTCCATAGGCTGGTAAGGGCTATGTGGTCTTCTATGATGCATTGGGCTTAGGTTTGGGTTGTGTTATTATGAAGTTTGATCATGTCATTTCTTATGGATATTTTCATCTTAAGCCGCATGATAAGAATTATCCAACCCATGAACTTGAACTCATATCTTTAATGATTGAACTTAAGAGTCAGTATCATTACCTTTTTAGATAAAGGTTTATCATGTTATTTGACCACAAAATATTGAGTTATAACTTCTCTCAAAAAGATTTTAATCTTCACTAGAGGATTTGGGTAGAATACCTACAATATTTTGAATTTGACATTGCCTATACCTCGTGGAAAGGTAATGTTGTCATAGATTCTTTGTACAAGAATATTCTGAACCAGGCCATAAAAGAATCATTGAAATAGTAGAACTTGATGGATCTTTTTTCACAATTGCGTATTAGAGTTAGGGAATCAAGGGCTAAAGTTGTTTTGTCCAATGTTCAGTTGTTATTTACTCTTCTCAAGATGATTCTTTAGGACTAACAGATTGATGGTGAGTTTCATAGAATTAGTGGCTCTCTTTATGGTGGGGAGACCATTCCTAACTGGTAATTCTCTACCAAGGACATTCTATGTTATCAAAATCACTTTTTTGTGATTTTAGTGTTAAGGAAAGTTATGATGGGGGACTACCATAATTCCTAGTAGGCAGTTCACCCAGGAACCATGAAGATGTTCTATGATATGTGGTGTAAATTTTGGTTTCTAGGTATGAGACATGGCATTTCTGATTTTTTCTCTCTCATTTTTCTATGAACAAAAAGGTCAAGGAGGAGCACCAGAAACCTTCGGGTTTTCTTCATCTACTTCTAGTCCATACATTTAAGTGGGATGAAATTTCTATGGACTTTGGGGTTTGGTTTCTATGTACCCAGATAAATAAAAATGAGATATGGGTTATGATCAACAGGTTGACTAAATCAGATCACTTTATACTCATTCATGATAAAACCAAAGTTAAAGAGTTTGGAAATCTCTATATAAAATATATTGTTCGTTTTCATGGGGTTCCATATACTATACTCTCGAATCAATATCCTCAGTTTACTTATTTTTTTTTGGATATGCCTTCAAGAGGCACTGGGATCTCAAGTATGATTGAGAATGACATACCATCTCAAGTCGGATGGCCTGATAGAAAGATTTATACAAAATATTGAGGATATGCTCTACACATATGTCCTTGACTTTGGTTGGGCTTGGGAAGAACATCTGGGGTTGGTTGACTTTTCTTTTAACAATAGTTAACCATAGTAAATCAGAATGGATCATTTGGAGGCCATGTTTAGATGACCTTGTAAATATATATTGTGTTAGTCAGAGATTGGTGAAAGTTACTTGGTTAGACCAAGAATTGTTCAAGAGATGATAAAAAGATTAAACTTATTTATCATAGAATATTGACAGCACAAAGCTGATATAAGTATTATGAAAATCATCATCGAAAACCATTGGAGTTTTCAGTTGGTGACTACACGTTCTTGAAGGTTTCACCCCGTTTGGGTAATTAATGACTTGGTAGGAAAGGTAAACTTGATCCTCATTTTTTGGGACCTTTTGAGGTTGTTGAGTTGGTGGGAATAGTGGATTACTATTTGGTACTTACACCACAGCTGATGTTGATACATAATGTGTTCCATATATCTCAGTTGTGAAAGTATTTATCTGATCCATTTGAGGTCTTGGGATGGAGTGATCTCAATGGTGATCCTAATTTATCCATGACTGAGTATCTAGTAGAGATAGTTGATTCTAAAATAAAGGTACTTTTCGGGAGGTAGATACCTTTGGTTTGAGTGCTATGGTAGTAATGTTCTAATGTGTATGAGATGTGGGAGAGGGAGACACTGATGAAAGAGTAGTGGCCTCATCTTTTTGACATGGAATCTTCTTAATAAGCTTTCTATGGACAAAAATATTATATAATGGAGAGGTTTTAACATCTTATTACTATTTTCAAGTATTCCTAAAACCCTATTTTTACCATTCTTTGGTTCGATTTCATTTAGGGTTTCTTTGGGTGGGATTTGGGGAATTTTGAATGTTTTTTGGCTATGCACGATTGGCGCATGGTTTTCCTAAACTATGTTCCCTCTTAGTGGAAAATGTGAAAACCTAATTAGTGTGGGTTTTCATGGATATCACAAGGTCTGAAAAACTGAGTGCCCACGTAGTAGAAACTGTGAACCTTGGTAAAAAACAGGCACATGATTAGGGTGCATGGTTTTTCTAACCGTGTAACACTATCCAAGAAACAATGTGTTTAGGTTTTAATTAATCCAAAAATTATTTTTAAAACCTTGAAACCCTATATTTATGTTCCCAATGGGCTAGTATGACCCAATTAGATTTTCTTATTCCTCGGAGGATCCTAAGAGGTGATTTTCTCCTCTACACCCCTCCGAAAGATAATCGAATCTTGGTGAACGATGTTCGATCCCTTCCCATTAAGTTTCCTATTCCTGTTATCATTTTCCCATTCTATCATCTTTTATCTCTAGGGTTTTGTAGATCTTCATTTTTTTGGAGGATATAATCCACATTACTTCAGATCATGAATCAAATTTCGATTCTAAAAACTGTTTTATCAACATTCTTCATTGGAGTTTCTAAATTAGGGCTTTGTGTTTCGTGATCCCATGATCCCAAGCTAGGTGGTTCCATTTATCATAGACAATTCCATTAACCCTAATTTACTTGATTTAAATTTAATTTCTTGATTTCAATTAAATTTAATTCAATTGGTTTATTAGAAAACCCAATTCAATTGAATTTGGGATTTGTGTTCGATTTCACATGATATTGGGAAAACCCCCTAATTCCATGGAATTGGGGTGTGTTGTAAAATTGGATGAAAAATTGTTTAAATTAAATGATGCAATTTTATTTTAGAATTTTATCTGTGAAAACTATTTGATGAAATTGATCTTAAATTGTAATTTTATAAAATTGCTTAAAATAATTTTGATATAAACCTTGTGGTTTTATCTTGGAAAAAGTCATGTTCAGATTATAAACCTTTGTTCTAGTTTTTAAATGGAAATTGGAATGTTTAGAATGGAATGATGGTTTTAATTTTATTTTAAGAAGTTTTAAAATAAATTACCCATAATTTATTTTTATTATAGCACATGAAAGCCTTGATAGTTAGTGATTTATTTGGGACATCAATCCATTGATGATTTAAAACACTAACAGTACATATTTAGTTGGTCACATTCTTAATGGGATGGCGATGGGTTCATTTTTTACCAGTGTATAAGGAATGTGAGTACACATATTTTCATGATCACTACTTGAGTGTGAGGGGATTCCATAGCATGGAACTATCATATCGATTGAAATATAACAGTGTTGCTCATTTTTTGTATTATAAATATGTTCCATTGTTTTTTGTAAACTATTTTACGCATACCTTATGAATTAATATAAACTTTTTTATATAAAATGATTTTTTAAGTCATTATTTAGAAATTCTTACATCATTTTAAATGTAAAACATGATTTTTTTTAAATATGCATGTGAAATTCCATGGCTATTTATTTAAAATTGAAATCATTATTTGGTTAATTAGATGTGGAGTATTTTTTATGGAATCCTTGGTGAGGCCCTACTTGGATTTTAACTCACACCCTACCTATGCCTTTGGGTGTTTGTAGATTATCTTCATCCAGGTTCGAGCAAGTGTAAACCACTACTTGGAGGTTTTTATCATTGTAAATATGTGGTCTTGGAGAGTTATGTCCATTAGGACTTGGGTTTTTATCCTTTTTTTGGTATTTTGGGTTTTCATACCTGTTTGACTTATGGTACACTACTCCCTGTGGAGATTTTTCTTGTATACATACTGACTTGTTTATATTTCTTCTATTGTGTTTGTGGAAAATTTGTTCCCAATTTCATATTGTATGATGCCAGAAGCTAGACACCAACCTATTGGAATCAGGAATTCCCTTTGGGTTATGTCAATACTAGATCAATTATCAGGTTACCGGGGTATCTATGATGGTTTTTGACACTAGAGCCCAATTGGATGTGTTATTTGATGAAACCTTTCATCCTGTTAGAGAAGGTGTGAGTGTATTGATTCATTAGTTGGGGAATATGATATGAGACTCACACAGATTTCTCATGACGACTCATGATTGGAATTCATCCTCCATGATACGATTGACATATTATGGATGGAGGTTCGTGTAAATCAAATGTTTATTTGTTTCATGAAATTGTTTTTATAATTATCGCAACTACTAACTATTATTTTAATAGGATAATTTTACATCATTTCCAGATGAGTTTTGGGTAGTATTTACTTCCAAATTATATAAATTATGGAATTATTACAAGGTAAGGGTGAAGATAGGTCACTAGATAACATTTGCAGGTGTGCCATAAATTCTATAGAAAGTCCCTCTGGGCATTATTCTCATGTATTAGTAGGATTTCGTTTCGTTTTGGTCGAGTGAGGTGATGATGGTAAGATTTATTTCTTTTAATCTATAAATGACTCTAATTTTTATTATTTATATTTACTGAATATGTTGGATGTATATTGATTCTACTTGTTATTCACATAATTAGGCGATACAGGGCATGCCTTCCAAACTTGGTAGACGACACATGTTACAGCTCAGACATGATATACGTTTAGAATTCTCTATTCATTCATATATTAAAAATATTATAGTATAACATTAATATAAATATGTATTTTTTGGAATCCCTTATTATAGTTACACTATTGAGGTGAGCCAACTGATCAGATGTTGATATGGGTGAGGACTTCTTGGGCAGGTAATCCCTTTTTTTTTGACATTATAGTAAAAAAATTATTTAGTAACAAATGTATTTTTATTTCATAGAAATTATTAATATTTGTTCTTTAATTAATTATGTATATGTTTCAGGATTAGTTTGACAATGAGTTAGCAGAGCTTCCAGAGGATCAACATCGTCTTATTGTGCACAGAGATGAGATAATTCAGCGTGTTGTGGTGCATGATGATCATGATTATTCATTGAATTATGGAACTAGTGTCCAATGAGGTTTAGTTGTTAGAGAAAATGAAATGAGTGCATGAAGAGATGTAGTTATGTGCACATAAACTAAGATAGATGCTACATTATAGGCTATGCAACACAATATGGATGAGAGGTTTTAGTAGTTAAGTGCAGAGTATGATAAGAGATTGTCACATATGTTATCATGCATCAATGAATTGATGGTGCAATTTCTTATAGATGGTACACAAGTGGTTACATAGGTAATAAATCTTATTAATATTTTTTATATTCTTAAGATACATAATATTTTTATATGTTTTAGGCTCTAGATATAACTGGTAGACATCGCAGTGAGTTCATTGGTGATCCAGATGAGGATGAACCTCATGCATGAGGTAATTTACATTAACATTTAAATATTTAATGTTTCATTTAAGATGAATAATTTAAATTTTCTTTTTTTATTTACTAGAATACCCACATAAAACCTTCCAATTTCTTTTCAATGAACATGTGGTCCGACTACTTTGTATCGAAATTACTACTATAGAAACATCTATAAAACATATTGACGTCATTATGTTAAATCATCTCATCATTATCAATGGAATGGTTCTTGATTATCCATAACAAAAGACTAATATTAGATGGAACCACATTGTTTCACATAGATTTATAATTAGGATCCGAAATCTGGGAACCGTGAGAGAGCTTCTGAAATGCATTGATAGAGAAATGACCCAAGTTAGAGGGCAGAATGTGAGATAGTAATCCTTATTAACCACATTAATTTGTGAACATATGGTTTTATTCCCTTCATTACGAACTGCATTTTGGAATTTTGAGTACACTTTGGACTCAACAAAATGCATATTTGAATATGATAATCCTAGAAAGTTATGAGAATTTCCAATAAAATTTCCAGACCAAGAAGAGATTTTCCTATGAACAAAGGTCTATCTTTAGTGCTAAATTATAATCTAGAAATTACCCTAGAGGCCACATCAAAGTAGGGACTTATTTATCCTCCCATCCCAATTCATTCCCCATCCCATCTAATATGTTTTACTTTATGAACATTTTCTGTAGGGATTTCCCTACAAGATCATAACATTTAATCTTTTCAATTTGAACATGTATTCTATAATATCTTTAACATTGATCCCACCTTTATTGTATAATTTTTCCATCCAAGTCCAACTATACCAATGATAGTGAACAACCTATTGAGAATCTCATAGGTAACCATTATGAGGTATTTTAATATTTTTAGTAATAGATGGGCACTCGAGTGGTATACAACACATGCCTTGTGACAAGATCCAAATTTTACAAATAATTAAGTATTTAAAGTACATTTTATAAATAAATTTAGTGATAATAGTAAAGTATCACAATAAAAATCAAGGTTAATATATAGAGTTTGTTTTTAATGAATTTGATTTGGATGTGATTAGGCTAAAAAACCATTGGAAATACTATAACTGATTTTATTTTTTTCCTATTATTTCTAAGTGTAATTATAAAGTTAACTAGTAGTATATTAAATTGATATACCTAATTGGTGATTTAAATCAAAGGATTTATATTGATCATTCTATATTTTTTTTCTTTATAATCATGGCTCTATAGTTTGTAAATTAGTATAGTATTTACATGTATTGAATAATGACCCATGATCTTGTTAATATAATCCCAATAAATGATTTCTAGTGATGTATTATAGGAGTGAAATAGTATTTTACAATATGTGCAAAAGATGGAGGATGAGACCCTTTTATTAAAATCAAGTAAAAGAAAGGAACCAAAAAGAGTACAAGAAAACAAAGGCAAAACCCAAATTGAAATCTAGCTTTTTATCTTTTTCAGCAGTATTACACATAGACTTCTTTCTTCTTCTCGAATTGCATCCTAGTGGGCCCTTCCATGACCTCACCCCTGACCTCTTGATCTCTCCCAACATAAAGGGAGATATTTAATCCTTTCGTAAAGAGTCTCAGCATAAGTGCTTTCTGAATCATAGATATCCGCTTTTCATTTCTTTCCTTTGATAGGAGAAGCACCTCTTGCTGATTCCATCATTCCCTCAACCTCCACTGATTCAGTTAGATCCAAAGTATCACTATCAATAGTCTTATCATTACCTGTAATCGATTGCGCTTTCACCACTAATGTGAAAACTGGGGACCTTGAATTCTAGTAAGATACAAGTTGAAATCCCTCATTATCTACAACAGACTTTGAAGAAGCCTGAATATTTTTATAAATAAATGTAGAGTTAGATTCTAAAATTTGATTACCCTTGCGGCCACCTGATGTGGTGATCCTTTCCTATGAGTGCTGAACTTCATCTTCAGTAACTTGTTCAGCTATAAATACTTCATCACAAATTTTAGGAGCAGAACATGATTGAGGTTGTTGTAGAACAAAACCTTTATCCTTGTTAGAGGAATCAACATTATGAGCATTCACCTCTTCAGAAAATATTTCTACCCAATACTTCTTACTCTTAGAGGTATGGTGATGATCATCTTTCTCATTAACTTTGGTCGCAACACCATACGCATCATTCCTCTGGTCAACATTATCAGAAGAAATGTCTAGTCCATCATCACAGTTGAAAATATTTTTTTTATCACCATGATGATTTGATTGAGGAACATCAGATTTCTGAGAAGGAGCACTTTTGTTCTTTTTGATATAGTTGCGCACATCATGACCACACAGAGCACATAAGATACAAACTATAGAGCATCTACAAGAAGATGATTCACAACCAATAACATTGGATTCCTTTCGGAATTTAGGCATTTTTTCATATGAGATATTTAAATCAATAATTTCATCATCCGTTTCAAGCATTACCTTGTTAACGAGAGTCTCTCCCATTTCAACCTCAACCAAGAACCTGGAAAAGTTCCCAAAATGAGCCACTTCTATTTCCCTATCAATTTTGATTAGGATGCTAATGGAAAAAAGCAACATCATACAATATTTTGGGGTGCTATAGTATCCAATTAAGTCTATATACACTTACCCAAATTTGAGTATTGGTATTACCAACCTCAACGTTCTTAAGTTTCTTATCCCATTCTCGCAAGTGAATAATCCCAGTTTGGAGCGCAATGGAACCAAAACCCCATGCTCACACTTTCAATTATTCCATGGGGAAGAGCATATGAAAGTATCCTATTCCTAGAGAGACACACTTATATGATGAAAAACCCCAAATCAATGAAATTTGCTTCTTGAGTTCCTCACTTTTCAGAGGCTAAGAGCCTTTAGGAAAAAATAATCAAGCAATATTGGAAAACTCACCCATTTTGAGGCGCTATGAGACCACAACATGATCAAATTTGATGTGTGAAATACTCACTTTTATTCAAATGGAAGAATAAGTCATTCCATTGAAGCAAAAAAAGAACAATAAATTAAATTTCTTTCATATGTAGCATCATGAATCGCCTGGATCATGATCCCAAGAGCAAGATCATGAGTAATTCCTTGCACTGCCTCAAAAGTCAACCGCGACACAAGAACCAGCTAAAAAGGCTGAGATGCTTGTATTTTACTATATATATGGATAAGTAAGATAAAATAATTAATTTTTTAAGATCATATATGTTGATGGGATTATTTTTTCATGTGATTATGGAAAATTATATAGCAATTTTTCAAATTATTAAAAGAAAATTTAAAAAATTTCTATCCCAATATAAATGAAATACATCATTAGCCCCACTTTTTATTATATGAAAGATTTCACTATGAGGGAGGCATAAAGTGTAAAAAAAATAACCCATTAAAAGAGTTAGGAAGACAAGTACACTTTTATTAATCTTTCACTGGTTCCCTTTGTGACATAGAAATATTAATAAACCTTTACCTTACTTTTTATTGACTGTATACAGACACCTTAGAGAATTAATCTAAATAAATCAATATTTAGTAATTGGTTTTCCATGCTCTGTCATTTTAAGATGGCATGACCCTAATGAGTCCCCTATAAAGATATATTGAAGAGGTGATGGGGGTGGTACATCATAATGATAATGGATCCCATGAAGAAGGCATACATCTGGCTAGGGACCTTCAATATTCTTGGGGTGGTAGAGAAGGATTCATACATGAAATTTTTCCGTTGGAAATAACTATATTTACTCAAAACTAGTAAATTCAAACATCTCTTCAATTTACTCATTAGAAAACAAAAAATTTAATATTTTGGGAAAAAACTTTTATCCCTCTCATAAATCACCAATGGTAAACTTCACATTTTAAATATTCATTTTAAACCTTTTAGATTTTAACATCTTTAATAAGTTTAAAAGCTCTAAAATATCTCTAAAATAATCCCATAATTCAAATTTAAAATGAAAATAAATTTCCTTAAATTTTATGTGTCCACTAAATTCTCTAAATTGAAAAGTGATGTTAATATAATTTGAACATGGAACACACTTGATTCTACATAAAAATCTCTGAAAATTATTTACATTTCTTTATAAGAATTCAAGAATAAATATAGAGTAGATAAACCCATGATAAGAATATAGTATAATCAACAATAGAATAAAATATCAAATACAACATGTAATAGAGTATCCCAAATTTCATTATTTTCCATTTTTTCTCAAGAACTAATGATTTTTCATGAGACAAGAATAACTTTTATATCAACTGTATAATGCGTAGAAAATGTGGACATTGATATTATAATAGTTACTATAAGAAAAATCCTATTCTTCTTATCTTTTATGCACTATATGTTAAATCTATTATATTATTTTGATTGATCATTATCATGAAAGAAATTGGATTCCCTTCAAACCATTATGTATATGGAATTCATTTCCTCTTGTATAATACATGTGTTTATATAAAACTCGATCTTAATGCATCCATGCTCGAACTTTATAGTAAAGCATTGGATGAGTCGTAAGATAGATTCTGCATGATGTAGCATGAAGTTGATATCATAAATCCTAATATCCATATATCACAATGCTATTATATATATACAGATGTGATTCATGAACATACGAATAAGGTCCAGTAGCCAAGAGAACATGAACCTACCAAAATTTATTGAAAAATAAAGGAAAACATGAAAGAGAATGGATAGGGTCAAACAAAGGACAATCCATCATCCCAAAAAAGAGAAACTACAAATTAGAACCATCTCCATAATAAGATATATCATCATCCAATTCCCATTTTGACTACAATTTCTTCTGATTAAAAAGTAAATAGTACTTATCTTTGAGTTTAACCTACTCCAGAGTAAGTTCCTTTGAAGAAGACCTGGCATAATGACCACACCCATCTCCTCCATGCCCTCAGTAATGATTTTTCGGATGATTAACCCATTTCCATGTCTTATTTTTCTGCCAATCCCCTTCCGCTTCATCCATTTCTAGATGAGGAATATTCTTTATAATAGGATTCCATAAGTGAGGGGATTCCCCATGTAAAACATCCTTCATAGTAGGGGAGACATCTGCCTCTATCTTTTTATTTCCTTTTCTAGAAAAGGAATGCTCCTGCCTCAGTTATTCATCCACTTCATTATGCAATTCCCGATCAATGTCAGTTTGATCAAAGTGAAAATTATCCTACAATGGATCATCATATAGTAGTGGTCATACTTTGGATCCTATAATTGAATCTTTGAAATCAAAGCTTCCACCTTTAATGACTTCACTGCATTCATCTCCTTTGGAATCAGTAACAAGAGATCTAATATCCATTCCTGAAGGAGTTTCACCATTTTTCTAATATAACATAGGAATATCATTCCCCTTAAATTCAGAATCTATAACGGTTTCCCTCTCAACAGTGGTGTGATTACTCACAATATATTTCTTACCAAAAGGTTGAGAAGCACCTAAATGTTTGAATTGAAAATTTTGAACATTCTTGTAGTTAGATACTTGATTCTCTATAACCCTATAGAACTTACATAATGGTGGGATAAATTCATATTTAATTTGAACATAAATTTTGCAACCATTTTCTACAAGTGTTGCAGAACCAGGTAATGGATTTATCATGTCAATATTCACAAGGACTCTAGAAAAGTACCCAAACATCCCTTGAACATCGTTCTCATCCATATTAATTTGCACACCAATATAGGAGACAATATCAATAATAATAACAGTATACCAAAGAACCCAACTGAGTCCATGAATTCTAGTCCTGATATGTGCACTTTTATGCTTTTGTGCATGTGGTTTGAACCTCAAATCCTAGATAGAAACATGATGTATCCTAGGATTAAGAACCTAAAAACTGGATCCCCAAGCACAATCCCTATATTCTACATTAGAGAAAATTAAATGAAAGTACCCTTTTTAATAGGAACAATCTGCAACTGGGAAATACCCTAAATCTAGGAGATACGTGATTTGACTTCCTCAATGTTCAGAGGTTTATCACCCTTACAAAGAATCAAATGCCCAATAAGGGAAAATTTTCATGCATCTAACCTCTCCTTTTCACATGCCCAGCTGAACCAAAATACATTACCTAGGATGGGATCTCATGGGATAGTGAAAGGTGTTTATATAGCATATTCCTTCCATTTTTTAGTGAGGTAATTTTTTTTCTTATAGGTTATAAGAACCTCCCTTTAAGGGATAAGTGGATTTTTTTTTGAGTGGGGTAAGTCTTCTGAGGGGTGAGGTGTTTCTTGTTTGAAAACTATATAATGGTAACTATACATCCTTCCTGAAAGTGAACTAGGTGATGTAACACATTAACTGCTATTTTCTAAGTATTTCCACATTAAAAATAATTGCAATTCACATATTGAGTTCACTTATATTTAGATTTTAAGAGAATAAAGTGTGTATGTAGAATGTAATTGAGTGAAAATGAATCAGAATAGTAGAAAAGATAGATTGAAATGTATTTGGAAACATAATAAATTCATATCAATTTTACTAATGAAATTAGGAAACATTAGAGGTGTGGGTTTGGTTTCATTGTTTCATATTTTCTCTACTAAATTTATCAGCTCTTTGTCAGCACATTCAATATATCTTTCAACTACTCTCTAGATGCACTCTTCATCACTTTAAAAAAATAATAGGTCACTTTAAGGATTATAGTTATAGTTATATTAATAGAATTAAGTTTTCTCAGTCTATAATTGGGTTGTGCCTCATCTTTTTTGGACACTCTCATACATTCAAGAACTAAGTCCCTATTATAGTGCACATGTTAGAATTTCAATCTTGTTACCTTTCCTATAACTCAATGTTCTTACATTAGGTAATCAAATTAGTGAAGTATTAAGATCAGATGAAGAAGATATAAGAAATAGATTCATTAAATCATTCTATGATATTCTAAAACTACACCTCATCTGAAACCCACTATGTGATTATCCACACATTCTCATGCTATTACAATCATTAATGATTGAGTAAGAAAATTTTTATTCTTGGTGATACTTAAGTATGGTTTCATCTAATGGTCTTATATGAAAATCTATAAAATTTTGATCAAAGTGAACCCAATCCTCCAAATTTTCATTCTCCATCTCCCAATACATTAAATATTTTTCTTGTAATTATTCTCCCCATACATGATGTCTTTACATAGAAAATTAAGTGTAAATACCCCTCTATGGATAAAAACTTTTATAAACATGGTTAATATCCATTAACCATTCCAATATAGATTAATTTATCTCTCTATATGTTAGATCATGTACCATTTTTAACACTTGTAATTGTATCTATCAATTCAGTTAGATAGATTTTTATAAGGATTTCATTGGTCCCCACTAGTTCGGCATGTGCTTCATGTGTCTCCATCATTGATCAACAGCTCCCAATCATCAATTTCCATTCAGTAAATTCAAGTTAATTATTAAGATTGGACATTTAATTTCTGGATCCATATGAACACCTTTAAAACGCTTTTGATTTCAAACTAGTTGAACTGAAATAATTTTGAAAATAAGAGCCTAAGAATCTATTAGAGACAATGGATTATGTATTAACACTTAATACGGAATTGACTTAGGAATTTAATATCTATTTTCTTACCATATATTTTATTTAATGGAAAATAGATATTGCATTACTTCCCATTGCTATGTTGGTGTGTGGATGTATTCTTGGGGTCTAATGTAGGTCACATTAGTATGGGTGTGGCCTTGGGATGTGACACTAATAGCATTATCTAAAAATGTAACATAGATTCTCTAATTTTTCAACCTCCACCTAAAATGGTATCATAGGAAAACCATACTAATTATTATTTTTTATGTGTACAAGGAGACAATACATCAATTAGATGTGTAGTTTTTCCGGAATGATCGAATATGCATTTTTTAAAGGTTTGAATCCCTTTAAAAAAACGGGGGGGGGGGGGGGGGGTCAAAACCAACCAAACTAAAAATTTCATAAATTAGATGAAAAAATAGTGGAGTAAATTTTGAAATGTTCAAGAAGATGGTATGCCGATCAGATGTGTCATTTTTTCGGAATGACAAAAAATACACTTTTAGTGTAAGAAAACATAAAAAATGTGCATTTAATGGTCATATATATGGAAAAAGACCTCGGGATGAATTTAAATCATAGGAAAAATGTTTTTTTATTATTCGTGATATATATTAGTAGATAAAACATCAATCAGACTCATGGTTTCCCCAGAACGATTGGATATGCAGTTTTTAAAGGTTTGACACCATTTAAAAAGATTTTTTCAGGGGTAAAACCCAATCAAACAGAATTGGAATGCCATAAAATAATATGAAAACAACCATAATGTGAATTTTAAAATGTTAAAGAAGATGAAACATCAATCCGAGATGGCGTTTGTCCGAGAGGAGTGAACACACACCTTTAGTGTCATAAAACACCAAAACTCACATTTAATGGTCAAATCCATTTAAAACTATCCTAGAAGGAATTGAAATCATAGTAAAAAAATATTATAATTTTTATTTATGTGTACAAGGGGACATAACATTAATTTTACATGTGTTTTTTACGAAACGATCAAATATGCAGTTTTTAAAGGTTTGACGCCCATTAAAAACACACAGGGGGTCAAAACCATCTGAACTACATCTGATTGACTTAAAATAGGATGAAAAAACATAGTGGAGTAAATTTTTAAATGTTTGAGTATATGGTATATCAATCATAGTTTTTGTTTGTCTGGGATGATGGAAAACGTACTTTTTTTGTCATAAGACACTAAAATGTACATTTAACAGTCATATATATAGAAAAATACCATGAAATGACTTGAAATCATAGGAAAATAATCTTATCATTATTTGTGACATGTATGAGAAAACATAATGTTATTCAAGTGGTTGGTATGCCCTAAAAGATTGAATATGTGGTTTTTAAAGTTTTAACGCCCTTTAAAAAGGCATGTTCGATGGTCAAAATCAACTAAACACATCTGAATTCTATAAAATCAGATGACAAAAATAGTAGCATGATTTTTAAAATGGTCTAGTAGAAAAAATGTCAATTTGAGTTGGTCTTTGACTGAGAGGACCAAAAACAAACTTTTAGTTTCATAAAGCACAAAAAAGATGTTTTTAAAGGTCAAATCCATATAAAATGACCTTGTAATAACTTGACATTGAAAAATCATCTTATTATTATTTTTGAAATGTATGATAAGACTTTTACATCAATTGAATGTGTGATCTACCTAGAACAAATGAATATGAAATTTTAATGGTTTGACACACCTTAAAAACACATGGGGGTCAAAAATAACCGAATGAACTCCGAATTATGTGACATAAGATAACAAAATGAATTGAATTTTGTAATGATAAAGTAGAAGGTACATCAATCAGATGTTTCGTTTGTCCAAGATGATGAAAAATGCACTTTTAGTGTCATAAAACACCAAAATGTGCATTTGATGGTCACATATATAATGACATAAGAAATGACTTGAAATCATAGAAAAACCATATTATTATTATTTGTGATGTTTAAGAGTATATAGAACAACAATAAAATTGTATTATGCCCAAAATGACTGAATATACAGTTTTAAAAGATTTGATGCCATTTTGAAAAGGTGTGTACAGGGGTCAAAACCAACTGAACAACATATGAATGTCTTGAAATCATAAGTAAACAATGATAACGTGATTTTTTAAATGGTTGAGAAAATAGAATATTAATCCAAGTTTTTGTTTTCCTGGGAGGACTAAAAACACACTTTTAGTGTCATAAAACACTAAAACACACATTTAACGTCCAGATCCATAGAAAAGGCCTCATAATGACTTGAAATCATAGTAAAATCGTCTAATTATTATTTGTGAAATGTATAAGGAGACAACACTTAAATTAGATATGTGTTCTGCCCGGAATGACCAAATATTTTTTTAAAGGTTTGACGCCCTTTAAAAACTTGTGAGGGGTCAAAAACTAACGAACAACCTCAAAATGTTATGAAATCAGATGATAAGAACTATAGAGTGAATTTGGAAATGTTCGAGTAGATGATTTGTCTATCGAAGGTTTTGTTTGTCTGAGATGATGTAAAATGCACTTTTAATGTCATAAAACACCAAAAAATGGTGTTTAACAGTCAGATATATAGAAAACAACCTCATAATGACTTGAAATCACAAGAAAAATGTCTTATTATTATTTGTGATCTGTATGAGAATACATGACATCAATTGAATGTGTGGTAATCTCAGAAATACTGAATATGCAGTTTTTAAAAGTTTGACGCCCTTTAGAAATGTGTGTTTGAGGGTCAAAACTGACCGAATGACATCTGAATGCCATCAAATCAGAAAAAAAAATCATAGAGTGAAATTTGAAATGGTTGAGAATTCGTAACATCAATACAAGATATATTTTTCCTAAGAGGACTGAAAATGCACTTTTGGTGTCATAAAACACCAAAACGTGCATTTAACAGTCCAATCCATAGAAAATGACCTCATATTAACTTGAAATAATAGGAAAACTATATTATTATTATTTATGATGTGTATAAGGAGAAAACACATCAATCAAATGTACAATATTCCCAAAACAAATGAATATGTAGTTTTGAAAGGTTTGACACCCTTTTAAAACATACAGGGGTTAAAACCAGACAAATGATCCATGAATTCCATGAAATAAAATGAAAATAATTTTAAAGTGAATTGTGAAATATTTTAATAGATGTTACTTCAATTGAAGTGTCGTTTGTCCAGAATAACAAAAAACACACTTTTAGTGTTGTAAAACAACAAAACGTGTGTTTAACAGTCATATATATAGAAAAAAAACTTAGAAATGACTTGAAATCTAAGAAAAACCATAATATTATTATTCATGATGTTTATTAGTAGAGGAAATGTCAATCAGACATGTAGTATGCCTGGAAATACCGAATATGTGTTTTTAAAATGTTTGGAGCCCTTTAAAAAGGTGCATCTGGGGGTCAAAACCAACCAGACAACATCTGAATGCCATGAAATTAGACAAAAATAACCATATAGAGAATATTGAAATTTTCTAGTAGACAGAATGTCATTATGAGTTGGCGTTTTCCCAGGAGGACTAAAAACACACTTTCAGTATCATAAAACGCCAAAACACACATTTAACGGTCAAATCCATAACAAACGACCTCGTAATGACTTCAAATCATAGGAAAAAAATATTATTATTATTGATGTGTATGAGGAGAGAAAATTTCAATCATATATGAATTCTTCTAGAATGAAAAAATATGCGAGGGGTTAAAAATATGTAGTTTTTAAAAGAATTGACACCCTTTAAAAATATGCGAGGGGTTAAAAACTAGCCAAACGACATTCAAATGAAGTAAAATTTGACAAAAATATATGTAGAGTGAATTGTGAAATATTCAAGCATACAGTTTTTGAATCAGAGGTGTCGTTTATCTATGATGATAGAAAACGCACTTTTAGAATCATAAAACACCAAAATGTGTGTTTAATGGTTATACATATAGAAAACAACCTCATAATAACTTGAAATATTAGGAAAACTATATTATTATTATTTGGGATAAGTATAATGAGATGAAACATCAACTGGACATGTGGTTTTATCATAACTACCGAATATGCAGTTTTTAAAGTTTTAATGCCCTTTAAAAAGGTTCGTCTGGGGGTCAAAACCAATTGAAAAACATCTGAATGCCATGAAATCAGATGAAAACAATCGTAGAGTGAATTCTGAAATAGTCCAGATGATGGAATTTCAATACAAGATGATGTTTTCCCAAGTGGACCAAAAACACGCTTTTAATGTCCAAAAACATCAAAATGCATGTTTAATGGTCAAATCAATAAAAAATGTCCTCAGAATGACTTGAAATCATAGGAAAGCCATATTATTATTATTATTTGTGATGTGTACGAGGAGAAAACACATAAATTGGATGTTCATTCTTTGTGGAATGATTGAATATGAGGGTTTTAATGATTTGACACCCATTAAAATATGTGGGGGTCAAAATCAACTGAATGACCATCGAATTTGGTAAAATGAGACAACAAAAACCATTGAGTGAATTTTGAAATGGTTGAGTAGATGGTACGTCAATCAGAGGTTTTGTTTCTCTAGGATGACAGAAAACGCACTATTAATGTCATAAAACACCAAAATTGGCATTTAAAGGTAGAATATAAAGAAAATGACCTTGGTTGGACTTGCAATCATAGGAAACCCATATTATTATTATTCATGGTGTGTATAAGAATACTACAAATCAATGAGATTCACGTTCTGGTCAAAACGACAAAATAAGATATTTTAAATTTTAAACAAATGAATAAAAATATTAATATTTGTTTGAAATTAAATAACTTTATTTTTTTGTACTAAGATTTCACTGATATATTTTATTTCCTTTTAATTTTTAATTGGGATATTTTTTATTGTACTAATTATTTGAATAAATTTTGTCATGCAATTTTATTCAATGATGGGTTTCGAGCTTAGAATATGATTATGCAAATAGATTTATGGTATGGGGTTTTCTATATTTTGGAAATATTTATTTTATTTTTAAAATATGCTGTTTTTTTAATGCTGCTATGATTTTTTTTAAATATTGAAAAATTTATAGTGGTTGGTATCAGTTAGACCATGTTACCCTATAGAAGCCACCATCTGGAAATTGATATAGGGATGGATTGGCCTATAGTGACCGCCAAATGGTGGCCCCTATAGATGATTTTTCCGAAAGATATAGTTGCTGCAAAATAATAGTCGCTATAGATGATACCTACTTGACCCTATTGCAGCCACCAAACAATGGTCACTATAGATGACACCAAGTTCAAACAATAGTGACCGCTATTTGGCAGTCACTATAGGCTACCTAGATCTATTCAATAGTATCCCCCAAATAGTGAATGCTATACAAAAAACGATGGGACTAAAGCATCCATTGTTTCGTGGACACTAGGTAGCCGCTATAGGACTTTAGAGACAGATTTTGGCAGTCGCTAAAGGAATTTTTTCTTATAGTGTTATCAGTGCTTAAAAAACTAATAGAAAGTCTATGTTAATCAGTACTATGAAAAAATGCTAATAATGGTTACATTTATCAATGATGATAAAAGGAAACTTTTATCAACACTTTTCTTAATTAGATATGGAAAATGAGTGTTCTTTATTAGTTCTAAATTGTTCTTTAAGAGTTAATAAAAAGTATACTTCATAAAAAACACCTTAAATACTATTAAATATAATATTTTTTTATAGAAATATATTTATATTGATATATATATTTAATAAATTTTGTTAAATATGATTTATATAATACTTAATATGTATTTACACTTAATATGTAATAGGTTTAATGAAAATTAGATTATAAAATAATGAAAAATTAATAACAATTAAAAATTTACTAATTAGTATGGAGTAATAGAAATTTAATGAAATTTTTGTGATATAAAAAACTAAAAAATTAGTTAATATCTTAAGATAAGTTAAAAACAGAACTTCAACTTAAAACGATCATAAAATTTGATCTGGGTGTCCATTTAGGCTCCACGAGCAGTTAAATCAAGGCTTTTGAAAAGTTGTACGATGTTTGTTTTGAGTTAATCCAAATTCCTTGTGCTTTCTTGGTAAAAAAACATGAATGTTCTCCAAAATAGATTTTTTAGATGAGATACCCTAATTTTTTAATATTAAATGAAATTTCAGCTTCATTTAATATGGTCTTCCTGTTTTTTTCATTGAGAATGAATTGATTCGTCAGTATTACATTCATATGGAAATTATGATGTTGAAATTTAACCATTTCACATATTTTTTTCTTATTTATAAATAAATATATAAATATTTACACAGACACACACACACACACACACTTATTCACATATATTTACACATAAAAAATTAATTACATAAGTAAATGTTTTAACATATTTTAATTTACAAATATTTTTAATATATAAACCAATTGGAAATAAATATTTATTTTCAATTTTATTAAAAATAAATATTTATTAATTTTATTTAACTTATACAAATGTATATATAATGTTTATATATATGTATGTAAAAATATACATGTTGAAACAAATAAATATTAAAATATACATACTTAAATATATATAGACACACATAGACATATATAAACACACACATATATACAAATCAACACACACACACACATAGTTTGTCCCAATATATATATATATATACACACACAGACACACACACACACAAATATATATATATATATATACACACACATGAACACGTGCACACATACAAATATATATACAAGCACACATACACATTTTTCAATAATTTTATATTAAAATATATAGACATACATTTATTAAAATATAAACACCTAAATGTATCATTATATAGTGTATTTAAGTATATTTTTAATAATATATATAAATAAATATAAGTATATATTAAAAAATATATGTGCATGCATATATATATATATGTTAATATATCATTATATAACCAGAGAATCATTTGGGAGAGTGATAATGATGTTTCTTAACAAAGTGATAGATAAGAGTTTGAATCTCAACTCTCTCGAATTAAATGGGAATTTCTAGGCATGAGGTAGCCTTTAATGGTGTGTTTCAAGCTGCTCAGGTGCGTGGTGGACCTTGGATTGTCCGAAATTCTTGTTTTTCAACCAAATTAATTTTAAAATAATTTTAAATCCTTTATATTTTTTGAAATAAGTGGTGATAAACTCACCTTTAATTAGCACTAAAAACGCGTTGATAAAGACCTACCTATTGGGACTGTGAAGACTCTTCAAGAGCTAGAGTAAGTTCACTGAAATCATAAACATTGATGAACTCTTTTTTCTTCTCATATAAGTGAAAACAATCACTAAAAAAGGGATAGATTAATGGTATTTTTTTCTATACATGCTGTTTTAAACCACATCCAAAAAGTTTAGCGGTGGTTAGCAAAACCACCACGTTTTTCATGGTTGGAAATCATTTAGTTACTCTTCTTCCTATTTAGTGGTGATTTATTTTTCTTAAAAAATAATCCAAAAATAAAATTTATAAAATGAATAGAACTACCACGACAATATTGAGGGGAAGTTCTATTTAATGGTGGTTAATAATACCTGCTACAAAATAAAATTTTGACAAATATATTTAGTGGTGGTTATTATAAACTGCTGCTAGATATATTTCTAAAATTTTTATTTAAAAAAACTATTTAACAAAAAAATATAAATATAGAACCTCTGAAATGAAATAAAACAAAACATAAATCCACAATAAACTTATTATATGTACAATATCTTACATCCATAGTCATAATATACAACCTTAGTCAACCCATACCTCGGTCAACCCATACCTTGGTTAATCCATTCCTTAGTAACTCAGAATGACATGTATACAGGCATCATGGAAATACCGTAACTCAGAATGACGTGTCTTCGGTTCCTAAATTTACAAAAAACAATCTATAGTCATATTTATATGATTTCATATCCATCCAATGTTGTTTACATAATTTTGACTACCCAGAAACACGTTTTTAAAGTATTTGTTATCTTTAAAAATTATTTTCTATGTCAGTTTAATCACACCAAATGTCAGATGGATGTGTTGTCTATATATACACATCAAAAATAATTAAATAGTTATTTTTTTATTATTTGACATCAATCTGATTTTTTTCTACATTTTTACTGTTACATGCACGTTTTAGTGTTTTAAACACTAAAAACGTGTTTACAGGAATCCCAGGAAAACTAAAAATTGAAATGAAATTTATTCGGTTCCTAAATTTCATAAATCAATATAAATTAATTTTCATCTAATTTCATGGTCATTTGATGTCATTTGTGTAGTTTTTACTTTCAGATACATGTTTTTAATGACTTTGGTATCTTTAAAAATTGTTTATTAAGTCATTTCATGCACACCGCATGCCAGATAAATGTGTTGTCTATGTGTACATTCCAAAAATAATTCTATGGAATTTACACTGAATTTATGTCAATATGAGGTTGGTTTCTATAGTTTTGGTTGTCACACAAACATTTTAGTGTTTGAAAATAATAAAAATGTGTTTTCAGGCATCCTAAAAAAACCATAACTCAAAATGATATGTTGTCAATTCCTGCATTTCAAAAGTCAATAAATGGTCATTTTCATTTGATATCACAACCATATGATGTTGTTTTCATAGTTTTTACCCCCTAAAACACATTTTAAAAGACTTTAGTATTTTAAAAACTGCTTATTGAGTCATTCATAGCACACCACATGTCAGATGGATGTGTTGTTTGTCGATACACATCACATATAACTAAAGTATGGGTTTGTAAAGTTTTAATGCCAATATGAGGTCCTTTTTATAAGTTTTGACCTTCACATTTACTTTTTAGTGTTTTAAAACAATAAAAACCCATTTAAGATCATGCTGGGAAAATTGTAACTCATAATGATATTTTTTGGTCCCTATATTTCAAAAATCAATCTAAGGTCATTTTACTCTAATATCATAGCCATATGAAGGTTTTCTTATATTTTTGACCTTCTAACACATGTTTTAAAAGACTCTGATATCTTTAAAACATGTTATTAATTCATTCAGATAATGCTACATGTCATATGGGTCTATTTTCTATGTGTACACACCAAAAATTATTCAATGATGTTTTTACCATGATTTCCCATTAATATGAATTTATTTTCAATGGTTTTTATCATTACATGCACATTTTAGTGTTTTAAAACACTGAAAACATGTTTATGAGAATCCCAAGAAAATCGTAACTAGGAATGATGTTTCATTGATTCATAAATTTCAGAAATAAATCTAAAGTCATTTTCCTCTCATTTCACGGTCATTTGATATAAGGCCCCAGTTTTAAACATTACATAATTGTGAGTTAATTCAATAATTCTACATTGAGAATATTTTTAGGTTCAGAGTTTTAGAGAATTAGGCCATAACTATTACATTACATCTCAAAAATTACAAAGTAGACACTTCTACTCAATCCAATTTTTTTAACAAGAATAAAACTCCTTAAATAAAACAAGAATTATTTTCTTGATATAAATCTTATTGAACTATTACTTTCTCTTAACCATCCATGTAACCTATGAAAAACATTTCAAAAACATGGGATGAGCATAAAAAGCTCAGTAAGGGTTATAAAATAAAGAAAGAAAATATTAGTCCATCAATAAATAAAAATCAATAAAATCATACTTTTCACTCATAAAACATAATCTCTTTAACATTACTCATGAAATCATAATATTTATGAGTAACTCATAGAAATCATGAATCATAACAGTAACTTGTGGCATTCATATCATACTTACATTGTATCTTTCACAGCTACATTGGGAGTAACCTTCATGGTTACATTTGGAATACATAACACAGTATATTCCTTAAATGTATTAAGATAAACATTAAAGGTTACCTCCATCACGTTACCCAATTCATTGTAGAGATATCTATGGCTCACCTACCATCAGTTTATCATGGAATTACCGGTATACATAAACAATTCCCAAGAACTATAACAGAATCAAAACACATAAATCAAACGTAAAGGAAATATAACATTTCCACATTGTAATAACAATATATCATTTCAAGATATTGACATAATCAATGCATTCTCAAAACCATTTTCAAAACAAAAATTCATAAAAAGGGTATGTGGAATTTATTTTCCTTTTAAAAAATTTATTACTTGTTAAGGAATCCAAATATCAAATAATTCTTGCGG
This sequence comes from Viscum album, assembly GCA_963277665.1. Lineage (NCBI taxonomy): Eukaryota > Viridiplantae > Streptophyta > Magnoliopsida > Santalales > Viscaceae > Viscum > Viscum album. The sequence goes on along the minus strand of OY728138.1, from coordinate 635,453,506 downwards.
CAGAGAAAAGGTCATTGACGCTGCGTATGTTAAAATGAAACATTCATTTTTTCATTTAGTAAAACTCTTTGTATAAAAAATGTTACATTTTAATGAAATTAAAAGTAAAAGGTGTTTATAACCCGTATAAAATAAGGTCGTGTATAAATCAAAATATGCCTCAATTGAAGGAGATTGAGATGAAGTCCCTTACCTAGAGTCTGACTTGTCTTATTCCTTATTTATCTCCATGAATAATAAAATTAAGTTAATTTATACTTGATTCAGAACCATTTTCATGTTTATTATACATTTTATATCACTTATTACCTTGTTATAATAATCATATAATTATTCAAGTTCATATCGATCGTTTTGTTGATATTCAGTACTTGAGTTGAAAATGAACTTGATATAATTAAAAAATTTCCATGCAGTCAAAATTCCATTTTCTACAGAATATTATTCATGATTTAAATATCATATATATACATTATAGATATTTATTTATAATATTCCATAACATTTGGAGATAATAAATGAAATGCACCATTAATGGAGATGGTAGGTCGTACGTACACATGAATGCAATTTTCATTTATTTTTCATATTAAAGAAATGAAAACTAAATGATATATAGGTATATTATAATTATATTATAATATAATATGTTATATATGTTACATTATTTCATTAACACCATCCTTTATACTTTTCATGTATGGAATAAATGAGTCAAATCACTTTGAGGGGGTGGTAGTCCGCACTTCCTCAAATGAAATTATCATATTTAAAAATTATGGAAAGCATAAAGATATGATGTAAATAAAAATAGAGAAGAATAGAGACAATATAAATATAATATCATATATAAATACAGTTCCATCATAATGGCCACCATGAGAGGTAGTAGGGGAAAATTGAACAATCATCATTTCATAAGGCAGTAGTTTGTCGTACCCAGAAACACTATGTTTGTATCCATTAGATGGAGGTGTGTGTAAGTGTAGTTATAATCCTTATCAAAAAAAAATCCTAGTATATTTAGGATACTGGTTTTGTTATTTAATCAAATAATAATAATATAATATAGAGTGAAGAAGTAAAATAATGGAAAGGAACTTTATAGAAGACACTACCTCTAAAACATGTAACTCCTTTTGATTTGAGCCAAAAGGATTTCTTGAATTTCATTTTTCCCAAGGTAAGGATTCTAAGAGATAATAGGGATGTTGGGATCTTATTTGAGTATAATTTGGACAAGCCAAGGGGCTTGATATGTGTGAGTTATGTGGATAGATGTGGTGGCCTTTTATAAGAGAGAGGATGGGCACTTTAGGAAAGTCTTGAAATATAATTTTATTATAAATTAAATTTCAACTAAAAATGGTCCAAAACTCATATAATTTGAATATAAGATGATCTGAGTTCGAATATCCATCATATAATAATATTTATACAATATATATATATATGTTTTATCCTTATATTTTTGGTTTAACCCTTATTTTACCCCTTTTAATCTTATTGTAATATCTTTTTATTTACACATTTTGGGTTATTATAATTACCAAATCATTTCAAACGACCCAAAAAAATAATTTATGACATATTTGGACTTAAATTAACCATTTTCAAAAATATTATATTTTTTTGAATTTAATGTCGTTTAGTAAACTATTTTATGTTTTAAGTTATGAATTATGTCAATTTTGGACACTATTCATACTTGACTTTTTTAATAATTTATAACAACATGATTCCTTTGAAAAAAGGAATTAAATAAAATATAATTTTTCAATATATTCTAAAAAATTCTTGGATGGCATCAAAATATTCAAATTACATTTATTTAAATATTTATAATATCATTTATTTGAATTCTTTACTAATGAAGCAATCACTTCATCATCATTGTATCATAATTAAATTTATTTATTTAATGTCTAAAAAATGTAAATAAATTATAATGATTTATGAAATCTCTTTATATTTCTAATGACTATTTATAGTTAAATATATCACTTATATAAGCCCATATAAAAAAATTAGTAATAATATACATTTTTTGTTATTTTTCTCTTTACTTTAAATTAACTATTATAAAATGTCATTATCACTCCCAAGTGGATCCATGGGGTCCTAAAATCAACCAAAGGATGCCCATGGTTATAAATATATCATCCAATAGGACTAGATAATGTGTTAGGGTAGTTTAATATTATTATAATATTATTTTTTACCCTTATTTTCTCGATTTACCCTTTAACCATGGTAAATAAAATAATTACTAAAGTTACTATTTATAATGTCTGAAAATAAATGGTACTTATTTACACAATTTGTAACTTCTAATTACAAATATATAATCCATTTTTACAAATTTAAAACAATTAATTTTCAGAAAATAATTTAAAATTAATTCCTATTGTCAAAACAAAAAATAGGTTTCTAAGAAGTAAAAACTATCAAAAGATTGACATGTGTTTATGTCCAATTTAAAGGTGAAATTACTTCTAATGACCAAAATTTGATTAAATGTTAAAAATATAATCCAATTAGTGTAAAAAATAAATTAAAAGTACAATATAATTATATAAGTAAATTATATGAAAAGTTAGTTTTGACTTAAAATGCAATATTTTTCACTGTTCATTAAAAATGAACTTTATCAGAAAATTACCAAAAATTTATCCAGAGTGAATTTTGATGTCTCACTTCTATAAAAGAAGTTTATTTTTTTTTTCAAATAGAACATATAAAAGTGACAAAAACTATATTTAAAAAGGGTTCTCCATCAAAAGTTGGTAAACCGACCTTTTAAAAATATTAGAGTATTTCATGCTTAAAATCAGATTCATTCTTATTTTAAGCCTCTAATATTCATTGGATAAATGTAAAAACCATTTAACAAATATATAAAATCTTAATATAGTTAATTATTTTCATTCCCGCCAATACAACGGCCAGACATTAACTACCATTTATAATAATAATATCATTATTTATTAGTTTTTGGTATAACTTAACATTATGTGCAACGTAAGATTTTAGAAAAACCTATTGTTGCATGTCGAGTATGCTATCAAAAAAAGCATCCTATTTAATGTAAAATTAATATCTTATCCACTAATATTAATAGATATAAAAATTTATTTTTATATAAATACCTGGGATCTTATATCATTCCCCCCTTTTGGAAATTACGTCCTTGAAATTCTATTCACATATCAAATAAGTGGTGGTATTTATCCCTTATAGCATTTTTATATTCCCATGTTGCCTCTTCAACCACATGGTTCTTCCAAAAAACCTTTACTTGATAAATTACCTTATTCCTCAACGCTTTCTCTATGTGATCAAGAATCTCTACTGATTATTCCTTATAATAAAGATTCTCTTCCAACTGAACTACCTCTAGACAAAAAACATGAGAGGAATCTGGATTATAATTTCTCAACATTGAAACATGAAAAACATTGTGTACTTGGGATAAACTTGGTGGTAAAGCCACTATATAGGAAACTAATCTAACTTTATCTATGATTTCATAGGGTCCAATAAACCTCGAAGTCAATTTACCCTTTTTACCAAAACACATCACAGTTTTCCATGGAAAAACTTTGAGAAAGACATGATCACCTACCTCAAAAGAAAGATCCTTCCTTTGGTTATCCTGATAACTTTTCTACCTAATCTAATCAGTTCTCATGTGCTTCTGAATCAACTAAACCTTTTCTAACATCTCTTCTACCAATTCTGGTCCCATCAACTTTCCTTCACCTACTTTATCCCAGAAAGATGGAATTTGACACCTATTTCCATATAATGCATGAAATGGTGTCATCTACATATCGGAATGAAAACTGTTATTATAAGAAAAATCAACCAAAGAAAGAGGTTTGTCCCAACTTCCTGGGTAATCCATTGAACAAGCTTGTAGCATATCATCTAATGTTTGAATAGTTCATTCTGACTACCCATCTAATTGCAGATGAAATGTTTTACTAAAATTCAATTCAATACCCAACAACTTCTGAACACCATTTCAAAAGTTAAAAGTGAACTTGGTATCATGATCAGATACAATGGAGAGGGTATCTCCATGTAACTTGATTATCCCTTTAATATAAAATCATGAAAGTTGATCTAGATACATAGTATCTCGAATAGGAAGAAAATGAGAAGATTTAGTCAATCATTCAATAATAACCCAGATTGCATTGTTACCTCGAGAAGTGTTTGGTAATCCCACTACAAAATCTATGGATATATTTTCCCATTTCCACTCTGACACTGGAAAAGACTGGAGCATCCCTTTCAGTAACTGCCGCTCTACTTTAACCTGCTGACAAATAAAAAATATCAGGGTAAAGTCAGAATTATCTTTTTTCATTCCATCCCACTAGTAATACTTCTGAATATTTCTATACATCTTCAAACTGCCATAATGAAATGAAAATAGAGAACTATGAGCTTTACATAATAACTCTTTATTCAAGTGTGCATCACAAGGCACACATAATCTCTTTCCAAACCTCAAAACAGAGTCTTTATCAATGTTAAATTTAGGTAACTTACCCTTCTGAACCAATTCTACATTTTTCTGCAACTCACTATCTTCTTTTTTCCCATGCTTAATTATACCTGATAAAGACGATTTCACTTCCACCTGAAAAAAATAGAGGAATTACCTGCACCAAAAAAGACTAATCCAAAATTCATCAAATGAAAAACCAAAGGATCTCGCTCCAAATGTATCATGGATAATATAACATTACTCTTTCAACTCAAAGCATCAGCCACTTTATTTTCCTTTCCTGGATGGTAATGAATCGTGCAAACATAATCCTTGATTAATTTCATCCATCTACTTTGTATCATGTTTAATTATTTTTAAGTGAATATTTACTTCAAATTTTTTTATCAGTATATATTTCACACTTCACACGATATAGATGATGCCTCCAAATTTTTAAAGTGAAAACAACAACAGCTAATTCCAAATCATGTGTAGTGTAATTTAACTCATGAGTTTTCAACTAATGTGAAACATAAGAAATTAACTTATCATTCTACATTGGGACACATCCATGTCCTTTTAACTAAGAATCACTATAGATAAAAAAATCACCATTCTTGGAAGGTAGTGCCAAAACTAGAGTATTCACCAATCTTATTTTCAATTCCTGAAAACGTTCATCACATTATTTTGTAAAGATGAACTTAACACCATTTCGAGTTAACTTAGTCAGTGGGATAGATAACCATGCACAATTTTCAAAAAACCTCCAGTAATAACCTGTTAAATGAAGAAAGATATGAATCTTGGTTATATTTGTGGGTCTTGGCCATTCTTCAATAACATGTTGTAGCAGGATCAACTTTTATGTCATCTTTAGAAACAAGGTGACCAATGAATGAAATTTTCTGTAACCAGAAATCACACTTACTGAATTTCCCATAATTTTTTTATAGTTTTTAAGACAACCCTTAAATAACTATCATGCTCATCTTTACTTTTAGAATATACCAAAATATCATCAATAAACACAACTGCAAGCTTATCCAATAACTCATGGAAAATTTTATTCGTAACATCCATGAATATAGCAGGTGCCTTAGGTTACCCAAAATGCATAACTACAAATTCATAATTGCCATATCTAGTTGGAAAAGCAGCCTTAAAAATGTGTTCTTCCCTTACTTTCAACTGATGGTACCCCGACCTTAAGTCAATCTTTGAAAAATACAAATCTCCTCGGAGCTGATCAAAAAAATTATCGATGCGAGGAAAAAGATAATTTTTCTTAACAATGATGTTATTTAAGGCTATATAATCAATGAAAAGTCTCATTGAACGATATTTATTTTTAAAAACAAGACAGGAGAACCCCATGGTGATATCCTAGGTCAAATGAAACCATTATCGAATAACTCTAGCAATTGATTCTTTAACTCTAAAATTTCAAATTGAACCATTCGATAAGGGGTTTTGAAATTGTATTAGCATTAGGAACCAATTCAATAGTAAATTCAACTTCATGATTAGGTATTATACTAGGAAACTCATTAGAAAAAACATCAAGATACTCATTTACCCTTGGCACATCATTAATCTGAATAGTTACTTTTTTTCAACTATATGTTAAAGGTAACATTCATTTCCATATTTTACTAATTTCTCAGATTCTTGATATGTTATCAATAGTAAGGGTCCATTATTGTATAAAAACTGAAATTATTTATGAAATGAAACCTCTTTATCTCTTCATTAAATCTTATAATGATAAATGGAAAGGAAATCCATGCCCAAAATAATATCAAACTCTACTAGAGGAAAAAAAATAAATTTTGTAGGTGGATTCTTTCCGCACATAAGGACATGAAGGTTTTTATAATTTCTTTTTGTATCAACATTTCCTCCAAGTGTTTTACCACAAGTTTATGATTCATATATCGAGATTGAATTCCCAATTTACTAGAAAATTTTTCATAAATTAATGAATGTGTTGACCCAGAATCAAATAAAACATTGGCATAATCAGAATAAACAAACAATATACCTAATACTACTTCATTTGATGGCCTGACATTAGCTGAAGTGGTTGAAAAGGGTTTCACCACCCCTTTCTACTTGTAGTTTCACTACTTTCAATCATTTGAGTTCTTCTTCATACACTTATTTTCATAATGACCCATTTCATTACACTTAAAATATTTTACTAAATATAAATCAGATTTTTCTTACCACCACCCTAATCTTTTTCAGTGCAATTACAAGGCTTATGTCCCATTTTACCACATTATAAGAACTTATCAGAATTCAAAAGGCATTCCCCAGTGTGCTTTTTACCTCAATTTTCACAAACTATAAACTTAAGATTCTTACGAACAAACTTTTTTAAAGATTTATACCCTTTCATCTGCCACCTCTACCTCTTATTCTATTGTTTTTTAAAGAACACCTAATCATAAATAAAATCCATTTACACCTTCTCCACACATTGAACAAGTTTTTCATAACTTTTTGAACTCATGAGAAGCTAAATCCCCTTGATTATTTTTCTTTAATCATGAGTAAAAATGATTTATTTTACTATCAAGATCCCGTAAAAAATTTCGATCATACCTTTCCAGTCGAGTGAATTTTTCTTCATAAGTAGCCACTAAGTCATCCTCCTACCTCAATTCTAAGAATTATTTTTGCATCCTAAGTAGAACTGCCTTAGGAAAATATTTCTCAAGAAACATACCTTTGAATGCATCCCAATCAAGAGCATCAATATGCTCACTATCCATGACATTTTTAACCATCGACCAACACTGATCGGCTTCACCTTTAAAATGGTAAACAACAAGACTAGAATTTTGATGTTATGAACACCCCATGACATCAAAAATATTTTCCAGTGCTTTAATCCACTATTCATCTAGCACATGGTTAGATGATCCTTTGAATAATGGGGGATGTTTCCTCATAAAATGATCCACTATTGACATGTTATTTTGGGGTTGATCTAGATGATCTCATACATGGATACTACCACCATTTATAGCCTGATTCAATTATTCCATCACTACAACAAACTGTTCAGTTCCAATTCTGACCATTTCTCGTTGCTGATTTGGTAGGTTGTTTTCCTCTTGATGTCATCCCATCATAGGTTCCCTATTTACTCTATGGAAAACCATTCTGAACATAGATATATCTTTTATGAATCCCCATGGTAATATTCAAATGCAATATCATTTCAATCTTACCATAAAGTTAAAATAATTTATGGATATTAATATAACAATATCCTAACTCCTAAAGTTGTCTAAACCAAACTTTGATACCAACTATAAGGTCTCAAACTTAAGCATTACATAATATTGATTTAATTCAATAATTCTACATTGATGATCTTGTCGGGTTTAGAGTTTTAGAGAATTATGCCATAACTATTACATTACACCTCTAAAATTACAATGTAGACACTTCTACTCTATCCAATTTTTTTCACAATAATAAAACTCCTTAAATAAAATAATAATTATTTTCTTGATATAAATACTCTTGAATTATTGATTTATATAACCCTTACTTATAACCTGTGAAAAACAATTCAAAAACATGGGATGAGCATAAAAATATTAGTAAGGGTTATAAAATAAGGAATGAAATCAATGAATAAAAATCAATGAAATCATTCTTTTCACTCAAAAAACATAAGATATTTATCATACATCCTGAAATAATATGATTTATTAATAAATAATAGAAATAATAAATCATAAAGTTAACCTAGGGCATCTATAACATACATACATTGTAGGTTTCACAACTACATAGTGAGTAACCTTCATGGTTACGTTTGTAATACCCAACACAATATATTCCCTAAATATATTAGGAGAAACATTAAAAATTACCACCTTCACATTACCCAAGACATCGGAGAGCTATCTCAGGATCACCTACCCTCAGTTTATCATGGAACCAACCATATACATAAACAATGACCAAGAACCATAACATAATCATAACACATAAAACAATCATAAAGAAATATTACATTTCCACATTGAAATCACAATATATCATTTCAATATATTGAAATAATAAATTATTTCTCAAAACCATTTTCAATAAAAAAAAATATATATAAAAAGGGTATATGTTATTTATTTTCCTTTTAAAAATGTTACAGCTTGTTAAGAAATCCAAATATCAAATAATGCTCGCAGCGGCGGAAAGGTCCTTGTTGCCGCATACATGAAAAAGAAACATTCCTTTTTTTATTTAGCAAAATGATTCAAAGAAAAAATATTCCCTTTGAATGAAATTAAAAGTAAAAGGTGTTTATACACCACATAAAATAAGGTTATGTATAGATCAAAATATGCCTCAATGGAAGGAGATTGAGACGAAGTCCCTTACCTTGAGTCTAACTTGTCTTGTTTGTTCTTTATCTCTCTAAATAACAAAATTAAGTTAATTTATACTTTCTTTAGAACATTTTTTATGTTTATTATTACTTTTATATCACTTATTATTTAGTTATTACAATCATATAAGTATTCAAGTTCTTATTGGCCGTTTTGTTGATATTTGATACTCGAGTCGAAAATGAACTGGATATAATTAAAAATTATCCATGTGGTCAAAAGTACATTATCTCTATAATAGTATTTGTGATTTAAATATCATTTATATCCAATATATATATATATATATATTTATTTATAATATTCCATAACATTATATAACAAATGAAATGCATCGTTCATGGAGACGGTATGTCGTACGTACGCGTGAACACTATCTTCATTTGATTGTCATATTAAAGAAATGAAAACTAAATGATACATAGGTATATTATAATTCCAGTATAATATAATATGTTATATATGTTACATAAGTTCATTAATTCCATCACTTATACATTCCATGTATGTAATGAACGAGTCACATCACTTTGATGGGGCAATAGTATGCACTTCTTCAAATGAAATTAGCGTATTTACACAGTATGGAAATCATAAAGGTATGTTAAAAATAAAAATACAGAAGCATAGATAAAATATAAATATATTAAATATAATATATATATATATATATTTCCGTCATAATGGGAACCATGAGAGGTGGTAGGGGAAAATTGAACAATCAACGTTTCGTGAGGTAGTGGTTCGTCATACACATAAATAGTATGTTTGTATCCATTAGATGGAGGTGTGTGTAAGTGAAGTTAGAATAATTATCATAAAAACATAATAATATATTATGAATACTTTTTTTTGTTATGTTATCAAAGAACAATAATATAATAGAGAGTGAATAAGTAAAATAATTGAAAGGAACTTTATAGAAGACGTTACCTCTAAAATGTGTAACTCATTTTGATTTGATCCAAAAGACCTTCTTGAATTGCCTTCTGCCCAAGGTAAGGATTATATGAGAAAATTAGGGATTTTGGGAGCTTATTTTATCATAATTTGGACAATAATAGGGGCTTTAGAGGTGTGAGTTATGTGGGTAGAGGTGGTGGCCTTTTATAAGAGGAAGGAGGGACACTTTAGGAAAGTCTTGAAATATTATTTTATTATAAATTTAATTTCGTTTAAAAATGGTCAAAAACTAATTTAATTGTAATATAAGATGATTTTGGTTCTAATAGAAATCATACAATAATTTTTATACACTTTATATATTTTTTTTATCCTTATAATTTTTGTTTAACCCTTATTTTACCCTTTTTAATCTTATAGTAATATCTTGTTATTTACACATTGTGGGTTATTGTAATTATCATATCATGCCAAACGACCCAAAAAAGTCATTTATGACATATTTGGACTTAAATTAACCATTTTGGAAAATAAGATATTTTTATTAATTTAATATAAATTAATAAACTATTTTATGTTTTAAGTTATGAATTATGTCAAATTTGGACACTATTCATACTTGACATTTTTAAAAATTCATAAAAAAAATGATTAATTCTAAAAAAATGAATTAACAAAAAGATAATTTTTCAATATCCTCCATAAAATTCATGTATGGCATAAAAATATTCAAATTACATTTATTGTAATATTTATAATATCATTTATTTTAACCCTTTATTAATGAAGCAATCACTTAATCATCATTGTGTCATAATTAATTTTATTTATTTAATTTCTAAAAATTATAAATAAAATATCATGATGTAGGAAATATTTTTATATTTCTAATGAATATTTATAGTAGAATAGATTACTTATTTAACCCCATATAAAAATTGTTTTAGTAAGAAGATACATTTTTGTGTTATTTTTCTCTTTACTTTAACTTAATTATTATAAAATGTCATTATCACTCCCAAGTGGATCCATGGGGTACTATAAATCAACTCAAGGATGGCCATGGTCAGAAATATCTCATCTAATAGGACTAGGAAATGTGTTAGGGTAGTTTAATATTATTGTAATATTATTTTTTACCCTTTTTTACCATATTTACCCTTCAACCATGGTAAATAAAATAATTACCGGAGTTACTATTCATAATTTCTAAAAATAAAAGGTGCTTATTTACACAATATAGACCTTTTTATTACAAATATGGAATCCATTTTTTCAAATTCAAAAAACATAATTTTCAGAAATTAATTTAAAATTAATTCGTGTTGTCAAAACAAAAATGTATGTTTTTAAGAAGTAAAAACTATCAAAAGATTGACATGTGTTTATATCCAATTTAAAAGTTAAATTACTTCCAATGGCCATAATTGGATTAAATTATAAAAACATAATCCAATTAAAGTTTAAAACTAATTAAAATTACAATATAACTATGTAAATAAATTAGATGAAAATGCAGTTGTGACTTAAAATAAGCTATTTTTCACAATTCATTACAAAAATGAACTTTATGAGAAAATTTCCAAAATAATTATCCAGAGTAAATTTTCATGTCTTGCTTTTATATAATAAGTTTATTTTTTTCAAATAGAACATATAAAAGTGATAAAAACTAGATTTAAGAAAGTGTTTTCCATCAAAAGGTTGTAAACTGACCTTTTAAAAGTATTAGAGTATTTCATGCTTAAAATCAGATTCATTCTTATTTTAAGCATCTAATATTAATTGGATAAAGGTAAAAAATATTTAAAAAATATGTATAATAATAATATAGTTAATTCTGTTAATTCCATCCAATATAATGGCTAGGCATTAACTACAATTTTAAATAATAATAATATTGTATTATTTTTTGGTATAACGTAACATTATGTGAAACATAATATTTCGAAGAAACCCGTTGTTGCGTGTCGAGTACGCTATCAGAAAAAGAATCATTTTTAATGTAAAATTAATATCTTATAAACTAATATTAATAGATATGAAAATGTATTATTATATAAATACATGGGATCCTACATTTGATGATGTTTGTTTAGTTTTGACCCCCAAACACACATTTTTAAAGACTTTGATATCTTTAAAACAAATTGTTGAGTCATTCTGATCACACCAAAAATTATACAGATATGTTTTTTGTGTATAAAAATGACAAAAAAAATCAATAGTGGCTATCCCATGATTTCACATCAATTTAAGAATGTTTTTTTGTATTTAACCATTACACACACATTTTAGTGTTTCAAAACACTAAAAACACATTTAAATAAATATCTAGAAAACCATAACATGAAGTGATGTATTTTATTTTCCTAAATTTAAAAAATCAATATACGATCATTTATCTTGGATTTAATATTTATCGGACTCACAAAGTGGGCGGTTTGACTCAAATTGCATGTTTTCAATATAAAATTGTCATTTTTTACTTTAAAACGCATGTCACATAGCCAAAACCCAGGAAACAATCTCAGATGGTTTTCAAAAATCAGGACAATAATCCAAAATTCATTTTGGAAGTGTGGAAATTGATGACACATAAACTGGACACATGATGTAGTCGGTATGACTTGAAGTGCATGTTTTCAATATAAATGTGTCATTTTAGTTTAAAATGTCTGTCACATTGTCAAAGGAGATAAAAGGAGATCAAATTATTTTCAAACATTAGGAAAATGATCCATAATTCATTTTGGATGTGTAGTAATTTAATGCATTTCAATCAGACACACGAAGTTGAAAGTATGATTCAAAGTGTGTGTTTTCAATATAAATTTCATTTTACTTTAAAATGATTATCAAATATCCAATACTAAGAAAAAAATATCGGATTGTTTTCAAACATTTTTACAATGATCTATAATTTATTTTCGATGCATTGGAATCAATTTCCCATCAATATGACATTGAATGTGGTCAGTATGACTCAAAGTGTTTATTTTTAACATATAAAAGTGTCATTATAGTTTTATTCACAGAAGTTGTATGTTTTCTTTTAAAATATCTGAATGATTTATGGAGTTTATAATTTAACTCAGGGGGGGGGGGATGATTTATAAGGATGGAAATTTTTCCAGGGATTTTACTTATCATGTAACACCCAAATATTTCATAGTAAGTTATCTCTTTAATCTAATTCAATAGCTTGCGCTACATGCAACACCGAGTTCGAGCACACCACGACTTACCAAACTAGCCATTCAAAAAGAGGTTATGAATAGTATTAAATGAATTTTGAATTTAATAAACTCCATATATTTTTATAATCCATATTATGTGTTTATTAGACATAATATAAGAACACATTAATTTTTTTTCAGATAAAAGAAGTATTTTTCAAATAATACATTTTTACTACTTTTTAATGGAAAAAACTTTTAGAAACCAATATTGGACACTATTATGTATTTAATTTAATGAAATTAAATTCTTCTTTAGAATCAGGAAATAAAAATTTATTTTGGATAACTTTTTTGAACTTTTCTGATAACTTTCATATTTTGATGAATAGTGAAAATACTAAATTTTAATTAAAAACAAGTTTTTTAATCAAAATAATTTATAGTGTTAAATTATAAATTTGAATGATTTTCATGTATAATTAGATTATATTTTTATAATTTAACATAATTTAGGTCATTATATGTAATTTCACATTTAAACTAGACATAAACAAGTGTCAATCTTTTGATAGTTCTTATTTCTTAAAAACACGCTTTTTGTTTTGATAATGAGAATTAATTTTAAATTAATTTATGCCACTTCTGTGTTTCAAATTTGGAAAAATGGATTCCATATTTGGAATCAGGAGGTCCAAATTTTGTAAATAGGTAACTTTTATTTTTATACATTATGAATATTTACTTCAGTAAATATTTTATTTACCGTGGTTAAAGGGGTAAATCCAGTAAATAAGGTAAAAACAAATATAATAATAATACTAAATTACCATAACATGTGTCCTATTTCTATTGGTTGATAAATTTTAGACCATGGGAATACTTGGGTCTGTTTTGGTACCCCATAGAGCCACTTGAGAGTGATAATGACACTTTATATTAATTAATTTAAAGTAAAGACAAAAATGACAAAAAATATCTTTTAGTTAAAAAATTTTCACATGGGGTTATATAAGTTATCATTTAGACTATAAAGATTCATTAGAAAGATTAAACTATATAATACATAATTGTATTCTATTTATAATTTTTAGACATTAAATAGTTTAATTTTTTTATTACACAATGATGATGTAGTAATTACCTTATTAATGAAAGATTAAAATAAATAATATTATAAATATTAAAATAAATATTATTTGAAAGTTCTAATTCCATCCAAGAATTTTATATGAGAATATTAAATGTTATTATTGATTCAATTTATTTTTTTCTAAGTAATGAAGTTTTTATGACTCTCACAAAAACTAAATACTAAATAATGTCAAAATTGACATAAATGAGTTTTTAAAACAAATACAATATTATTAAATGACATAATAGTCATAAAAATATAGGTTTTGACCAAAAGACTTATATAATAATATATATTAAATTAAAGAACCACTTTGGGTTCGATTGGAATTTTATAGTATGTTTATTAACCATATAATATAAAAATACAAAGAGACATGGTGAATGTCAAACTATTTAACTAAGAGTTAAATCTAAAAGATAAGGTTTATAGGGTGACCTAAAACTATATAAAACATATTGGTTGAGGGGTTTTCGACCCATACCTACCATATACTCTAAATAAATCATTTTTTATCCATTATAAACCTATAAGTATTTTATTATAAAATTATATTTCAAGTTTTTCCTAAAGTGATCCTCACCTCTCGTATAAAAGGTCACTTCCCCTTATCTAAATTTCACTCCTCCAAAAGAATTTGGATCAGCCAAAACCTACTCAAATATCTTTCCAACTTCCCTCACATTATCCTAGATCCCTTACTTTTATCATAATTCCAACCTAAGGAGCCCTTTTGATCAACTCAAAAGGAAACACTTGAAGAAGAGGTAATAATTTCCCCACCCTCTTTCAAGTTCTTTTCTTCTTCCACTTCCTCTTTATTTGTTGTTTCCATACCAAAATAAAAACTCCAGTACCTATTAAATAATGTGATGTTATTATAAATATGGTACATCCATATTTGTTATTATATCCATCCTATAAATGAAAAAGTCACCATATGTGCGTACGTATGACTTACCGTCTCCACATCGTGGTGTAGTTTGTTATTCAAACACTTCATTTTTTGGATGGATATAATAATGAGTATAACTGATGTAAATAATAAATAAAACATGTTAATTATTATTTATATATGATATACCATCCAATTACATATGATTTCACCATCAATATAATAATTTTGTCACTCGTGCGTACGTACAGATTACCGTCTCCACGACGCGATGAGATTCATTTCCACATTCACCACTCAATGATGATTATGAAAATATATATAATTAACAAGTATGTAATATATGAAATAATAATGCTACTGGAGATATATTTATATATATTTATTTACTTACATATATCTTATTCACTTAGTTTCGTTCTATACGATATGAAAATAGAAACAACGTTTATGCATACGTACAGCCTACCTTCTCCATAAATGGTGTTTTCCATTTCATATATATGTCTATTAAACATATTTATATTCTAAATATATATGATATATAAATCATGTTTTATATTATTTAATTATTTAAATCATGATCTAAGTGATACAATCAAGAATAAAAAGTTAAAACACGTATGATAAAGAAAGCGATTATTACCTGAAATGTTAATTTAACATGGAAATTATTATTAAATGGGTAGTATAAATCCATAAATGAATCATGTATGATATAATAAATATTAATATTATTATATTATAATTTAATGACATACTGTGGTCTATATACATGAGGTTATACATACTCTTGACTAAAGTAAAGTGCAAGGTAAGGGTTATTTTCACAATCTCTTTATTATCCGAGGTTGTTTTTATGTAAGTATCTACTGAGACATATTTACTATCCATGTCCATGTTTCATAATAGATATTTAAAAGGGTTTATTTTTAAGGTACTTTTTACTAAAACATAATTTTAAATATTTTAATGATTTATTCTTCTAAACCTTTCTCATTAATGTCCATGTTTTCAAAATGGTTTTAAGGATTTATTTAAATGGACATTAATGTTTTAAAATGTTAATTCCTTTCAAAAGTTTCAATTTGGTATGGGAAAATTTTATTAAAAATGTCTTTAAATTTATTCCTTTCTAAATTATGTTACTTTTAAATGATTTCAAAAATAATAAAGAGATATTTCTCTCAAATAGTTTTGATTTCATCCATGTCAACATCCTTTGATGGATTTTACACTTGTTTGAAGTTGATCCATTATGATACAAATCTTCCATATTGTTTTGAAATTTTTGTGATATGTTTGATTATGGATGTATTATTTTTATACCATTCATGGTTTATGGTTAAATTATTAACATTTAATATGCTAGTTTTAATACGAATGTTTATGATATGTTTCAACCTTTCATATGAGGAATGCATTAGACTTAGTAAGTGACGGGTGGAGCCCGCTATTGCTCCTCGATGCATCGGTAAGTCTCATGAGACAAACTAGTGTCTTGGTAAAAGGCCTTGACAAAATCTTATTTATAGTCTTGGAACAAGGCCTTGACTATGTGGTTATGATGCCTCGCATTATGCATTTCATCATTATTAAATTGGCTATTGATATTGCATGTGATTATTCGACTAGTATAATATCCATGTGAATAAGTAAATGACATTGTGTGATTTATATTGGCCATATTAAACTAAAGTTTACATTTAAAAGGCTTATGTTTTAGTCTTATACATTTCCATAAATATTTATGCTTATTTATGAAAGTTTCCACTATATTGCTATCCTTACTGAGCATCTAAGCTCACCCCTTACTTATGTTTTATTTTCCTAGGATTCTAAGAAGTGTATTATGATTGATAAGCAGTGTTAAGATAGGGGATTAATGGCGTTATGAAAGGATGATTGATGTTGTGTTTTGTTTTCTAATGTGTAATGTAAGGTTCATGTATGTAATATATTTTCCAAGACTGCTAAACTGGTCGGTCTTTTGGGACTTGATTCCTTGTAATCATGCCAATGTATTAAAATAATGCACCGACTATGGGTAATAGGGGTCAGGGCATTACAGTTGGTATTAGAGAAAGTTTAGAAACAACCTTGGTAATAGATTTAGATAAAATCTGATTAAATAACATTACCCTAAAGATAAAGTTTGAGGATTAATTTAGAAAAACTTCCTAGAATTTTGGTACTGTATAGATTTTGTGAGTTTTATAAGAAATACATCCCTGTCTGGATATGATCAGGTAGAGGTGGCTCTAGAACAGATGTACCTAGAGGTAAAAACCGAAAACACCACTTTGAGCTAGACTCAAATGGGAACTGGTGCACAACAACGTGCCTTGCTGCACTCTTGGTTATGACACTCTATGGGATATTCTTAGGATAATTCAAATTTTCATTACAATCCATTATGAAGGATTTAGGAGTTAATACTTTCTCAAAGAAAACATTTTATGATTATAGATTATATGCATAATCTTTTTAATTTACATTTGGTATTTTTCAAGTTTGGAATTATGCATTGCGATTCATAAAACTAACCTAGTGTATTCTATTGTTTAGAAATGGTGCCGAGTAGATGGAATGAGAACTCTGGAAATACGCATGATCCAAAGAGTAAGAAGGATCATATATTTCATGGTATTAAGCCAAAATTTAGAAAGGAAATAGTCTCCCATGTTTTATCATCATATGAAGAAATAGTATCATGCGTTAATAAGATGAGTAAGGAATTATCTGAGTCCTATGGGTTTGAAAGGAAGCCGAAGAAGAAAAGGAAGGTAGAGAGAAAGATGGATAAATGGAAGAGGGGAAAGAAGGATTTTCCCACATGTTATAATTGTCGAAATAATCACCTTGGTAAATGCATGAAGGGAATTAGAGTTTTTTATAAGTGTGTAGAAAAAGGACACAAAGTACATGATTTCAAGGTTAAGAAAAAGGTTTCAAAGGTACAATTATTCATCTGCATGGAGTTGGGACACTACTTGAATCAATGTCCAAATCATCAGAGTATGCCCCAAATGATGCTATTGGATAATAATCAAGTTATGATACTACCGAAGATGAAGAGGAATGATTAGAGATCTTATGTTGTTATGAATGTATTTTATCATTTGAGTATTGTGTTAATGATATACATGTTGTAAGAATTATTGAGTATATAAGGATTGTACTGCAGTACTATTTCATTAAGGATTTGAGATTGTGTGGTACCAAGAAAAGTGACTCAATGACAAGTTAAACTTTTTGAAAAATATATGGTTGAAGGAAAGATAAAAATTTAATATGGTACTGATACTGAGGTATTGATTTTGGTATAAAAGATGATTGATTTGGATAAATTATATTGGATATTATTGACATCCTTAGAACTGATTAATGGTTTTTTTATTCCATCATTTTTGGAGTTTATAACATTTTTGGATATAAGGAGTGTATCCAGTATTATATAAGGAATAAGGGAGCATGAATGTAACCAATATAATTTTATGGTAATTCAGGGTGTTACCGTATTTTAAAAGAATACATGATTAAGGTATTCACATGTTATTATGTTGAAAAAAGGATCTTCATTGTGATTACCTTCCTTAAAAATTTTGGACTATGAGTTTGGACCGAAGTATTTTGGATAAGTCTAAATGTTGGAATAAATTAATTTTGAAATTGGATACTATTGTTATGGTTAAATCATTTTTTGAGATTATTTTTGGATTGTCATAAAAAGGACAACCTAGAGGTCGGGTGACAACCCGTCACATCTGGCAAGGCTGCGAGACTTGAACCTGCAACCGAAAGACGAAAAGGGTGCATCACCTACCATTGGCCTACATGATGTCCTATTTTTTATAATGTTGTTTTTTTAAATAGTCTAACGAATGAATTATAAATTTATTATTTTTGGAACCCTATATGATAAGGATAAATAGAATATTTTTGAATTCTATTATCTTTTGGAGTGAAAGATGAGTTTGTGGTAGGAATTAGTTGAAGGATGAAACTCTACTTGTAAAGTATATATATATATATTCCCTCTTATTCTATGAATAAATTAATTCTTAAAATTTTGGGATGGGATCTTAAAAAAAAGTGTTTTCCTAATACCATATGTTTTTGAGAACTGATGATATTTTACATCATCTTAGATTAATGGCTTTGAGACCCTCAATTTTACACTTGTTTGTGATTGATGATATCAATAACTCCATATA
The DNA here is from genome assembly GCA_963277665.1 of Viscum album. Classification (NCBI taxonomy): domain Eukaryota; kingdom Viridiplantae; phylum Streptophyta; class Magnoliopsida; order Santalales; family Viscaceae; genus Viscum; species Viscum album. The sequence goes on along the minus strand of OY728138.1, from coordinate 635,434,264 downwards.
AATATTTACATTTTTTCTCTAATTATGTGTCTCTAATTTCCACTGATGCTCTTTTAATTGAGATCATAATTTGGTGGTGACTTTTTCATTTCCCTTTCCCTCTTATTAAGACTAATGTTTATTAACCCAATTTCTGATGTGGGTTTTCCACAAAGGTATTGTTCTATTTTTATCCTCTTATTTTCGAAGAACAATTTCAAATTCTGGAGATGAAATTTATTAAAGGGTATGAGAATGTAACACCCCAATATTTCATAGTAAGTTATCTCTTTAATGTAATTCAATAGCTTGCGCTACACGCAACACCGAGTTCGAGCGCACCACGACTTACCAAACTAGTCATTCAAAAAGAAGTTATGAATAGTATTAACTAAATTTTGAATTTAATATACTCCACATAATTTTAGAATCCATATTATGTGTTTATTAGACATAATATAAGAACAAATTCATTTTTTTCAGATAGAAGAAGTATTTTTCAAATAATGCAATTTTACCACTTTTTAATGGAAAACAATTTTAAAAACCAAAATTAAACACTTTTATTTATTAAATTTAATGAAATTAAATTCTTATTTAGAATCAGGACATAAAATTTTATTTTGGATAAATTTTTGGTACTGTTGAACCCTCTGGAGAATTAGTTGAACTCATATTTTGATAATCCCAATTATGCTCAATCATATTTTGATAATCCCAATTATACTCCATTATGGTTTGATAATCCCTATATTTATTAATGGTTAATTACTTATTTAAGTATTTCTGTACACCATGCACATATTCATATATTAAAATGTTTATATTATCTTCAGAGAATTCGGTTACTGGATGGGTATATATTCTTACTTAACCCATTCTGCCAATAGAATGCTTAAACAGACAAGTGGTCACCGTTACAGAAAAAAGATACTGATTTGTAAAGTCCATCGGTACAGAAAGTATACCGATACATCAAGTCCACCGGTACAGCAAGTCTACCGATACATCAAGTCCACTGGTAGAGCAATTCCACCGATACATCAAGTCCACCGGTAAAGCAAGTCTACCGATACGTGAAGCTCACCGATACAACAAGTCACCGTTATGCAAGTCTACCAATACGTGAAGGTCACCGATACAAACAAGTCACCATAACTCAAGCCTACCGTTATAGAAAAGTTACTGAAGGAAGTCTACTGATACACCAAGGAAGCTACCGGTACATAAAGGCTACCGTTACACGAAAGGTCACCGGTACATTAAGTCTACCGCTACCGATCAAGTCTACTGAAAGACTTGAAGTCTACCGATAGAAAGGCTACCATTACACAAGTGGTTACCGATACAAGAGGTTACTGATACAAGAGGTTACCGATACAAGAGGTTACTGATACAAAGACTTACCGATACACAAGGATACTGATATCCAAAGCTACCGTTCTAGAGAATCTGACACTGCCTTAATTTATTTTTCTTTATTTAATCTAACCAATGGTCATATCAGGTATATTTTAATGCTCTGTAATTTATTTAATGAAGGTTTTTGGATGTCATGGAACCATACCTCATACCTGCAAAAAGAAATCATTTATTTTTCCGGAGTTCGTGCCATAAATACAAGAAGTCCATGTTACTGCAATAAAATACGCGAACAATAAACAAGACAGAAGTGTGATACAGAAGCGATCTACTGGTGACACACACAAGAAGAGCTCATAGAGATATACATGCACGACAAAGAAGACACATAAGCACATACACACTCACGCTTACTCAAGAAGAGCTGTGTACATTCACAAGGACATTGAAGAACTTCATCGACTACATTTTCACTGTCTCTGAACCTAGATGTCAAGCAGATGACACTCTGTTTTTCAGAAAAAAAACTAGAAGAGGACTCAGAACCATTTATGATAAAATCCGAAGGAGTCCAGAGCTACACTACAATCACTAGATCCATTCTAAACTCTATATCTTGCTCAGTGATTTATTATTTACATTACAAGCAATGTGTGTCATCAGTTTTAATTTACACACACACTGTCTTTTGAACCTTAACTGGAGGATCTGTAAATCTTCATTAAAACTCCTTACATCTTTTATTTCCCACTGTGGATAGTGGTAGAGGTCATGTGTGACCTGGACAGCTATATTTTCTATTGTTTTCGTTTCCCACGTAGAACTATGGTAGAGGTCTTTGACCTGGACAGTTGTAAACTATTGTGAACCCCGATCCAGGGTGTGGATCAAATTTATATAAATTGTTGAGAGGAATATGTCTCGTCTTGAGACTGAACCTCTTGGTTATATCTGTTGTGCTTTATTTAGTTTTATCTAAAACCTTTTATTCTGCTGCTAATTGTTTTAAAACTTAAACTGTTTTCAAAGTTACTCTGATAATTGAATTAGAAAGTGTTTGCATTAATTGCAAATCATTAGGTTAGTTTCAAAAGCTAATATTATCTTCTGATTAGATTAACTGGGAATTAATCAATCCCTTGAGATCTTAACTGAAAGTTTGCTTTAGTTTAAATTCACTACAATTCAATTAGTATTTTAAATTGGGGGATTTTAGTAAATATTTTTAAACAGAAATTTTAATTGGAACTCAATTCACCCCCCCTCTTGAGTGTCCACTACAACCAACATTTGGTATCAAATGAATTAAAATATTTTCTGAAGTACTCTGTTTTTCATCTGTGATTTCAGTTGTAGTTTAAAGTTCTTAAAATTTCTGTTATTTATAAATTTTTATCTCTTTCAAATTTTGTTTTAACCTAGTTATCATGGATAGCAGGATTGAAGGTGTTGCTACTAATAGACCACCATTTTTCAATGGAAGCAACTATGCTCAGTGGAATATTAAGATGAAAATTCATTTAGAAAGCATGGGTTTTGATATTTGGACTGCCATAGAATCAGAATATAAAATTCCCACTACTGCTAGATCTACTTGGAATGAAGCTATTAAGACATCTCACAATAATAATTTCAAGGATATGAATGCTCTGTATTGTGCCTTAGGTGATGAGGAATTTAATAGAATATCTGCTTGTAAGACGGAATATGAAATTTGGGATACTTTAGGTGTTTCTCATGAAGGAACAACTAATGTTAAAGAAATGATATTGAATACCTATACTATTAAATATGATAATTTTAAGATAAAGCCTGATGAACCCATTTCTGATATGTATCTCAAGTTTAACGAAATTTTCAATACAATGATCACACTGGGAAAGGATGTTCCATCAAAGGAGCAGATCATGAGAATTTTGAGATGCCTACTTGAAAGATGGAGGGGCACTTCTGTGTCAATCAGAGAATCTTGTGATATTGGTAAACTTCCAGTCAAGGAACTTATTGGTAAGTTGATGATGTATGAATAAGAACTTAAGGTAAACAAAGAAGAAGAACATGAACCAAAAAGGAAGTCAGTTTCCTTCAAGACATCTACTTCAAAGAATAAGGATAAGGCGAAACATCAAGCTGTAAGTGATAGCTCAAGATGTGATGAAAGTGTATCTGACAGTGATGTAGAAATGGATCACATAGCCAGAAGATTCAATAAGTTTTATAGGAAGAAGATTTTTTTCAGAAAATCAAATTACAAAGGTAAGTACGACAACAAGGAAAACTGGAAAAAGGACTGGAAGAAATCTGACATAACTGATGAAGTTGTCTGCTATGAATGCAAAAGAAAGGGACATATAAAAGCAGACTGTCCAAAGCTGAAATACAAGAAGAAGTATGAGTATAAGGACAATAAGTATAAGAAATCCATGAAGGCTAATTGGAGTGCTTCTGAGGATAGATCCAGTGAATCTAAATCTTATGAGACTGAAAACAAAAATAAGGAAAACATGTGCTTTATGAAAAACACTTCTGAGGTAACATCTGAAACTCCTGCTTTGAATTCTTATTATTCTGGAGATGATTCCGATTCTGAAAATATTTTAAAATCTGAACTATTTGAATACTGTGATATGTTAGAACAAACCTGTAATGAGCTGAAAGACAAATACAAAGGTTTAAAGAAACATTATACTTTAACCGTTAAACATAAATCTGACCTTGACATAGAAATGGAAAAGAATGCTCAGTTACTTAAAGAAAACACTGAACTGAAATTGTCAAATGGGAAACATAGGAAGGATTTAGAAAAGTTCACAAATGGAAAAGATACTCTTACTCAAATTCTAGGTAATCAGATTTAACCTAGATATACTACTGGTATAGGATTCCAACCTGGACAAAGAAAAATTACCAAAAATAGATTTATTCCTAAATCTGGACAGAATGTAGATAGTTATAGTTCTAGAAGTTCATATGATTCAACTAGTTATATTCATAGTTACGGATCTAACAAGTTTTATCTTTCAAAATCTGTTGATTCTACAAATTTTATGAGACCCATAAAACAAATTTGGGTACCTAAAGTTTTATTGGATAACCTATCTGGACCCAAGAAAATCTGGGTACCAAAATCATTTCCTATATAAATCTGTTTTGTAGGGAACCTGCTTAAAGAGCTCTTGTAGAAAGACTTGGTACTTGGACAGTGGATGTTCAAGACATATGTCAGGAGACTTCTCATGCTTTAAAATCTTAGTCAGATTTGATGGAGGTTTTTTCACCTTTGGTGATAATTCTAAAGGGAAAATCATCGGCTTAGGCCAGATTGGTAACACTGACTCAGTATTAATTTATAAATTTCTATTTGTTGATGGACTTAAGTATAATTTACTAAGTATTTCTCAGTTATGTGATGATGGTTTTAATGTTAAATTTGAAAATTATTCTTGCAATGTTTTTAATTCTAAAAATGCATTAGTATTTTCTGCATTGCGAAATAAAAATGTCTATGTTGTTGATTTAAATTATTTAGCTATGCAAAATATTACTTGTTTAAATAATTTTCATAAAGAGTCTTGGATTCGGCATAGAATATTAGGACACTTCAATGTACATTCACTTAAAAAACTTACTAGGAAGAACTTAGTTAGAGACCTACCAAAACTTGAATTCCCAGCAGATAAAGTTTGTAATCTCTGTCAAAAGGGAAAGCAATGTAAAGTTTCTTTTAAATCAAAGAAAGAAGTGTCAACTTCTCAAACTCTCGAGTTGGTTCACATGGATTTGTTTGGACCTTCTAGAGTTTCTAGTTTAAATGGGAAGCACTATGTCTATGTTCTAGTAGATGACTATTCTAGGTATACTTGGGTATATTTTCTAGCTCACAAAAGTGAAGCTTGTTCTTACTTTGTTAAATATTAAAAGTCTGTAGAGAACCTTGGTGGACTTAAGATTAAAACCTTGAGAAGTGATCATGGTCGTGAGTTTGAGAATCATGAGTTTAAATCCTACTGCTCACACAATGGCTATAGTCACAATTTCTCTACCCCTAGGACACCTCAGCAAAATGGTGTAGTAGATAGGAGGAATAGAACCCTTCATGAAATTGCTAGAACCATGCTCAATGAGTATGACCTTCATATTTATTTTTGGGCTGAAGCTGTCAATACAGCTTGTTATATTATCAATAGAGTCCCGATCATACATGTTCTTAAGAAGACCCCTTATGAGTCGTGGAACCATAGGAAACCTAAGGTTAACTACTTTAGAGTTTTTGGTTGCAAAGTCTTTATTCATAATATCAAAGATAATCTTGACAAGTTTTCATACAAGAGTGATGAATGAATTTTCCTAGGTTACTCTATTTCTAGTAAATCATATAGAGTGCTCAATAAGAGAACCAAATGTGTGGAGGAATCTGTTCACATCAAATTTGATGAAACTGATCCACATGAACCTAATACCTCTCTTGAAAATCTTGAATATGATCTCTATGTTTTGAACCTTAATGATAAAGACAGTGGTCCTATAGTTCAAACATCCAGTTCTGGAAATTTTCTAGAACCTGCTTCTGTTGATTCCCAACCTGTTGATGAACCTAAAATCTCTAGCCCTACCTTTTTGAGACCAACTAGGATTCTAAAGAACCATCCCTTAGATGCTGTTATAGGAAATATAGATAGAGGAACACAGAATAGAGCTTCTCTAAGAAATCATGTTGAACATCAAGCCTTTCTTTCACAGTTAGAACCTAAAAATATCAATGATGCTATCAATGATGAATTTTGGGTAATGGCTATGTAAGAAGAACTTAATCAATTTGAAAGAAATAAAGTCTGGGAATTAGTAGAAAGACCTAAGGACACTTTAACCATAGGTACAAAGTGGGTGTTTAGAAACAAAGTTGATGAATCTGGAAACATCATTAGAAACAAATCTAAACTAGTTTCACAAGGTTACAATCAAGAAGAAGGAATTGACTATGAGGAAACCTTTACACCTGTAGCTAGATTAGAGGCAATTAGGATCTTACTTTCCTTTTCATCACATCTGAATTTCAAGTTATATCAAATGTATGTGAAAAGTGATTTTCTAAATGGTTTTATTGTTGAAGATTTTTTTGTAGAACAACCACCTGGTTTCTCAAATCCTCACTTTCAAAATCATGTTTTTAAACTTTCTAAAGCTTTATATGGTTTAAAACAAGCTCCAAGAGCTTGGTATAAAATACTTACACATTTTCTTATTGAAAAAGGATTTACAAAAGGAATTGATGATCCCACACTTTTTATAAATATAATTTCAAAAGATGCTTTAATAGTACAGATATATGTTGATGATATTATTTTTGAATCTTCTAAAAATTATTTATGTACTGATTTTTCAAAGGTTATGAAAAATGAGTTTGAAATGAGCTTAATGGGAGAGCTTAAGTACTTTCTTGGATTTCAAATCTTTCAAACTAAAGATGGTATTATTTTTAGTCAGAGTAAATATACTAAGGATTTATTAAAACATTTTGGTTTGGATAGTATTAAGGGAAGTGATACACATATGAGTACCACCTGTAAATTGGATATTGATGAAACTGGGAAACCAGTGGATCAAACTAATTATAGAGGTATTATCGGGAGTTTACTTTATCTTACTGCTAGTCGACCTGATATTATGTTTAGTGTATGTATGTGTGCTAGATTTCAAGCTAACCCTAAAGAGTCACACTTACTTGCTGTTAAAAGGATTTTCAAATATCTTAAATATACTACTAATTTGGGACTATTTTACCCAAAAGGAAAATCATTTGATTTAATAAGTTATTCAGATGCTGACTTTGCTGGATGCAAGTTAGATAGAAAGAGTACATCTGGAACATGTCATTTACTTGGAAAGTCCCTAGTATCATGGTGTAGTAAGAAACAGAACTCAGTTGCATTATTTACTGCTGAAGCAGAGTACATAGCTGCTGGTAATTACTGTGCACAGATTCTGTGGATGAAACACACTTTATTGGACTATGGATTTGATTTTAAACATGTTTCAATTAACTGTGATAACACTAGTGCGATCAACATCTCAAATAACCCTGTGTCTCACTCTAGAACCAAACACATTGATGTTAGACACCACTTTCTAAGAGATCATTATCAAAGAGGTGATATAACTCTTGAATTTATAGAAACTAAACTCCAATTAGATGATATATTCACTAAGCCTTTAAGTTCAAAAAGATTAAGTTTCATTAGACACGAATTAGGAATGATAACTTACTCTTAAACTGTTAGGAAAAACCTCACCGTTAGATAAACCTCACCGTTAGATAAACCTCACCGTTAGATAGACCTCACAGTTGGATAAACCTCACCGTTGGATAATCCTCACCGTTAGATAAACCTCACCATTAAGATAAACCTCACCATTAGATAAACCTCACCGTTAGATAAACCTCACCGTTAGGATAAACCTCACCGTCAGTATAGACCTCACCGTTTAAGGACACCTCACCGGTACATCTCTCACGCTGTTTTAAATTTTCGTATTAAGGAAGAGAATTCAAACCTTTTTTTAATATGATATTTATTTTATATGTGAATCCTAAATGATATTAAACCTGACTCTAGACTTCACTCGATCACCGTGAACCCATCTATTCGAATCCCTCCTACCTAAACCTCTCAAGCTCACAAAACCCTAAGCCTCAGAATCTGAAATGGCCCGTGTGAAGCGACCCTCAGTGGATGAAGGGAGTGATGTGCCACAAGTTAAGAAGCAAAAAGTAACCAATGCTGGTGCTAGTGGAAGAAATAGAGGTGTTGTTCGAAGGAATCATGTGAATCCGCATTTATCGAAGCGAGAAATTGTAGTGGAAAATGAGTTATGTGCAGAATGGCTGTTGGAAAGAAAGTCCTTGATTCTAAAGATCTTACAAGAGCAAGGATGGCTCGAGTGCTTCACGAATAATAATGGACCGTATTATCCAGTACTGGTAAAAGAGTTCTATGAGTTTGTCTATTTTGAGACATCAGAAGAGGAAAATAGGATGATTCCCTTTGTGAATGGTCAAAAGTTTTCATTTTCATCAGTTGAAGGGGCTAAGAACCTTAGAGTTCCTTATGAAGGTGATTATGGATTTTATTAAAAATCCATACCTACTGCTAGTGACTTTTTCAATTATGAGGATGCCCTGTTAGAATTGATAGTAAATGGAACCCCTAGAAAGGTCATTGCTGTAGAGATGGCAGGGGAGGATAAACTAGTTTTCAAGTTCATTCAGCATGTGATTAGTCCAAGGAGAGGAGATTTTTCTACCCTCATATTTCAAGATATTTATTTGTTGTATCTGTTAAAACATGGAGTAAAGGTGAATTTGTGCAGATTGCTAATGATTCAGATTGAGGATATGACTAGAACGAAGTCTAAGTCCAATGCTCTTTTCTTTTCAAAGTTTATTTCTATTATGTTGAAGGAAAAGGAGGTAGCTGGACCTCAAGATGAAACTGTTGTGGTTAAGGATAACTTTTTCCCCACCAGAACTGTTTGTAAGTATATGAAAGTTAGCTGGAACCCTTGGAAGAAATCATGGGTTAATGATGAAGGTAAAGTCTATGATAAGTACAATCTTGTAGACTATCCTTCTAGACCAAAGGATGTGAGGGATCCTGGTCTTGGACTAGATGAGCCAGAACCGGTTTACAGTGATAATGAAGCTGATGCTGAGGAGGAAGAGACATCAGTTGACGAAGGAGGAGACCCAGATTTACCTCCTAGTCATGTGCATTAAAATATTTCCTATGGAGCAGCTAGCCCTCCAAAAGAACTTCAAAGGAGAGAAACTGTTTTGAAGGACAATGATACTGAGACCACATAAGAATAAGAAGAAACATATTAGTATGCTGTTAAGGACACCTCTAAAGAGGATGAAGCAACCGAATCCGATCATTTTGTTAATGGAGAAAAGGAGGCTGTTAATGAAACAAATGATGAGGAAAATGAAGAAGAAGAGCTCAGTTTGAGCCCTCTGATAGATAGTACAGTCCAGATAGTGCCTGATCAGGAAGTAGTAGTGGAACCTACTGCCATTACTGAGGGAGTCATTGATGACTCAGAAAAGGATAGGACTCACCCCACCATTGAACTATCAGAGAAAATGGTTATTGAATCTGTTGAAGTTGCAGAGGAGGCTGTAGATTTACCTCGAGTAGAACCGTTAGAGGAGATTCCTCAAGAGAATGCTCTAAGTGAGGGGGAGCATCTTGGTTCAGTATCAGTGTTTTATGACATTGAAGGTTGGACATCAGATCCGGGATATATGGTTATTGGTCTTAATTATGAAGATTCTGATGAGGAAGACCAACCCCAAAGGGAATCAGTTATCCTACCTGTTGTGGCTGAAAATTTGGCAACCAAGGAGGACCTTGAGTCCTTAAAGGCTGAAATGAAAGAAGCACTGAGAGAATCAGTGACATATTTGAAGAAAAGCCTGGTTGATGAAATGAGGAGTGTGGAGCAATCCCTGGAGAAATCTATGGGATGTGCTGTGTCTAGTACAGTGAAGGGAATGATGGATGAAGTTAAAGTATTCCATACTCAAATTGAGAGTTAGACAGGAGCCGTGGTTTCTCTAAGACAATCGATTGCTTAATTGACTGCCATGAATAGTTCTCAACCCCAAGTGAATACTGATATCAGATATATCAAAGAAGCAGTCAACCAGTTTGTGGAATTTTTTGAGGCTTTTAAGAATTCAGTTAAAGAACATTTGAACAGTCAAGATGAACTTGTTCAGAAGGTGGTTAGTAATATGACACAATCTTTCAAGGATACAGTAACTTTCTCAGTTAAACCCCTTCCCTTATCCAGCTCCACTATGAACCTTGACCATATCAGAACTGTTATCTAGTAAGAGTTGGATAAGGCCAGTACCAGTGGCACCTCGGATACTCAAATCCTTACTACCACTAGCGAAGTTAGTAGTTTTTTTCGTGATCACCTATGGGAAACTACTGCTTCTCAAGAGGCAATTAAGAATAAAGTGGATGCTTACTTTGAGAAGGTCTATACCAAGCATCAAATGACCAACCATTTCAAGCTTTTGATAGAGAATATGAAGTTGCCTCCAGTGACTCAAGCTTTTAGAGAACATGTTAGTAAGATCAGGGAGCTTACTCCAGCCTTGGATAAATTCATTGAAAATCGAGATGATTTTGTGTCAGCAATGGAGAGAGGTGGTAGTATTATTATGGATTTTAGGAACCCATTGCTACCATTCTTGCATGTGGATGCCAGACCCTATGATTGTAACTCCTGCCCTTCCTGCCTCTGCCTCTGGGAGTACACCTTAGTTGACTCCAGTTCAGGCTATTCGAAGCTTGACACCTATGATCCCACAGAATAGCACATATTTCAGATCTGGTACAGTTTCAATGGCTGACCCTCCAGTTGTTCTTTCAGCTATTCCCAAGCCATCTACTTGATCTGAACCTGCACCCTCTTCTATTCCTAAGGGAAAGACTCCTATTCATGAGTATGATTGAGTGATTTGGGATGTTTTTGATAGGATTTACTTGTATTTTTTGTAATACTGACTTTATCAGTTTGTACCTTTTGTGATTTAAGGGAAATTTACTCTTACATTCTCTACTTTACTATGTTTCTGTGTACTATGCTCCCTTTTAGTCTCTACATTTCTCTAATTCTACCCTTCTTTTTGTTAATCACAAAGGGGGAGAAAATGAAACTAATGAGAACTGGGAGTTGGGAGTGCAATTGAAAGGGGGAGAAAAATGAGAACTATGTTTTAAAGTTTTTTTTGGAAATTTTTCCTCTGACACCATTTTATTTTTCTTAATACTTTGGCATAAGTTGTGATTATCAAAAAGGGGGAGATTGTTGAACCCTCTGGAAAATTAGTTGAACTCATATTTTGATAATCCCAATTATGCTCAATCATATTTTGATAATCCCAATTATGATCAATCATATTATGATAATCCCAATTATGCTCCATTATGGTTTGATAATCCCTATATTGATTAATGGTTAATTACTTATTTCAGTATTTCTGTACACCATGCCCATATTCATATATTACAATGTTTATATTATCTTCAAAGAATTCGGTTACTGGATGGGTATATATTCTAACTTAACCCATTCTGCCAATAGAATGCTTAAACAGACAAGTGGTCACCGTTACAGAACAAAGCTACCGATTTGTAAAGTCCACTGGTACAGAAATTCTACCGATACATCAAGTACACTGGTACAACAAGTCTACTGATACATCAAGTCCACCGGTATAGAAAGTCTACTGATACATCAAGTCCACCGGTACAGCAAGTTTACTGATACGTGAAGCTCACCGATACAACAAGTCACCATTATGTAAGTCTACCGATACGTGAAGGTCACCGATACAGACAAGTCACCGTTACTCAAGCTTACCGTTATAGACAAGTTATCGAAGGAAGTCTACCGATACACCAAGGAAGCTACCAGTACATAAAGGCTACCGTTACACGAAATGTCACTGGTATATTAAGTCTACCGCTACTAATCAAGTCTACCGACAGACATGAAGTCTACCAATAGAAAGGCTACCGTTACACAAGAGGTTACCGATACAAGAGGTTACTGATACAAGAGTTTACCGATACAAGAGGTTACCGATACAAAGACTTACCGATACACAAGGCTATCGATATACAAATATACCATTCCAGAGAATCTGACACAGCTTTAATTTCTTTATCTTTATTTAATCTAACCAATGGTCATATCAGGTATATTTTAATGCTCTATCATTTATTTAATGAAGGTTGTTGGATGTCAGGGAACCATACCTCGTACCAACAAAAAGAAATCATTTCTTTTTCCAGGGCTCGTGACATAAATATAAGAAGTCCCTCTTGCTGAAATACAATACACAAACAATAAACAAGACAGAAGTGTGATACAGAAGTGATCTACAAGTGATATACACAAGAAGAGATCATAGAGATATACATGCAGGACCAAGAAGACACAGAAGCACATACACACTCACGCTTACTCAAGAAGAGATGTGTACATTCACAAGGACTTTGAAGAACTTCATCGACTACATTTTCACTGTCTATGAACCTGGATGTCAAGAAGACGACACTCTGTTTTTCAGAAAAAAACCTGAAGAGGACTCATAACCATTTCTGATCAAATTCGGAGTCCAGAGCTACACTGCAATCACTAGAGCCATTCTAAACTCTATATCTTGCTTAGTGATTTATTATTTACATTACGAGCAGTGTGTGTCATCAGTTTTAATTTACACACACACTGTCTCCTGAACCTTAACTGGAGGATCTGTAAATCTTCATTTAAACTCCTTACATCTTTTATTTCCCACTGTGGATAGTGGTAGAGGTCGTGTGTGACCTGGACAGCTGTATTTGCTATTGTTTTTATTTCCCACATAGAACTATGGTAGAGATCTTTGACCTAGAAAGTTGTAAACTATTGTGAACCCCGATCCAGGGTGTGGATCAAATTTATATAAATTGTTGAGAGGACTAAGTCTCGGCTTGAGACTGAACCTCTTGGTTATATTTGTTGTGCTTTATTTAGTTTTATCTAAAACCTTTTATTCAACTGTTAAGTGTTTTAAAACTTAAACTGTTTTCAAAGTTACTCTAATAATTGAATTATCAAGTGTTTTCATTACTTACAAATCATTAGGTTAGTTTCAAAAGCTAATCTGATCTTTTGATTAGATTAACTGGGAATTAATCAATCCCTTGAGAACCTAACTGAAAGTTTGCTTTAGTTCAAATTCACTACAAGTCAATTAGTATTTTAAATTGGGGGATTTTAGTAAAGATTTTTAAACAGAAATTTTAATTAGAACTCAATTCACCCCCCCTCTTGAGTTTCCACTCTGACCAACAGGTACTTCTTTGATAACTTTTATATTTTGATGAATAGTGAAAAATACTAAATTTTAATTAAAAACAACTTTTTAAATCAAAATAATTTATAGTGTAAAATTATACATTTGAATGGGTTTTAAGAATCATTAGATTTTATTTTTATAATTTAATATAATTTAGGTCAATAGATGTAATTCCACATTTAAACTAGATATAAACAAGTGTCAATATTTTGATAGTTATTATTTCTTAAAACACGCTTTTTGTTTTGACAATGAGAATTAATTTTAAATTAATTTCTACCATTACTGTGTTTTGAATATGGAAAAATGTATTCCATATTTGGAATTAGGAGGTACAAATTTTTTAAATAGGTAACTTTTATTTTTATACATTACGAATATTTACTTCAACAAATATTTTATTTACCGTTGTTAAAGGGGTAAATCCGGTAAATAAGGGTAAAAAAATATTATAATAATATTAAATTACCCTAACATGTGTCCTATTTCTATTGGTTGATATATTTTCGACCATGGGAATCCTTGGGTCGATTTTGGGACCCCATGGAGCTACTTGAGAGTGATAATGGCACTTTATATTAATTAATTTAATGTAAAGACAAAAATGATAAAACAAAATATATTTTAGTAAAACAATTTTTTCATGGGGTTATATAAGTTATCATTTCAACTATAAATATTCATTATAAATATAAAACTATTTAATATATAATGGTATTTTATTTATAATTTTTAGACATTAAATAATTTAATTTATTTATGACACAATGATGATGCAATAATTACCTTATTAATGAAAGATTAAAAGAAATGATATTATAAATATTAAAATAAATATAATTTGAAAATTTTTATGCAATAAAAGAATTTTATAGGTGAATATGACATGTTATAATTGATTCAATGTATTGTTTTCAAAGTAATGAAGTTTTTATGACTTTCACAAAAACTAAAAACTAAATAATGTCAAAATTGACATAAATGAGTTTTTAAAAAAAATACTATATTATTAAATGATATAATTGTCCTAAAAATCTAAGGTTCGTCCAAAAGACTTATATAATAATATATATGATACTAAAGAACCACATGGAGTTTTATTGGCATTTTATAATGTGAGGACCTGGCCCCCCCGAGTGCCCGGAGCCGGTGCCCATGAGACACGATGTATCCTAATTATTACATTAAATTTACATGTATCACATCATGTCTCATGCTACAGAGGATCGTGAGGTTCAGGTTATGGGAAAACCAGCTTCGTTCTGAAACTTTTTTGAAGACATTACTGAAACCTGATATTTTTTCATTCAAAACGTAGGGTGAGCATTGAAATACTCAGTAAGGGGTTTTGAAAATACTTAATACAGCTTTTGAAAACTTCCTTTTAAAATACTTTCACATACATCAAAATTATTCCTTTGAAGAAAACATCATGGCATTTCAAAAGTAGCTATAAAAAAATTAAAGCATTTTATAAACAAGTATTTGAACATTTAACTGAAAGATAGTAAGAATGTTTGTACAAAAGTGCATGAATTATACCATGTAAATTAAGCATAACATGTAGGGTATGCATGTACTACTAAGCATGAACATTATCAGAGTTGCGCATAAACAATTTCACCACAACTTATAAAAATGAACATTATGACATGATTAATGTAATGCTAACATTTGCATTAAAATTCTAGAAAGGAAAACTGATCATGCTTCATTACTGTCTCATCATATGCCATGTATACTTAATATCATACTCATAGGTAATGGTTCTTAACCAAGGATACTATACTAGTAGAATAATCACTTGGTCGGTCACATATATTAAAACATAGTGAGGAAATGTATAATTATGGACTCATGTCTCTATATCAAGGCCTCGTTCCCTGACCTAAGGGTAAGTACCCACATAAACTGTCTCATGAGAACTTTCGATGCATCGAGGAGCTTACTTTTACCGCTCTCCAACCTGGAGGGATTACTTTAACCAGTCCCCAACCTGAAGGGCTTACTTTAACCAGTCCCCAACCATGAGGGATTTCTTATAATTGGTCCCCAACCTGACAGTCCAATACATTCCTCATATGTCAATATGGTCTGATATTCAAGGTGTCTCATACCACTTTGAATATTTAATTTTTATTTCATATTACCCAAGGTGTCTCATACTACTTTGGGTAATTTAATTCTTAGTTCATTATCATGGTATGTCATATGCATGAATTATTGGGTACAACGACAAATAAAATGGATAATGAAACTATTGTACATTTAATCTTGAAATACATGATATGATAGTTAACATTGAAAATATGTCAAAGACATGAATAGTTTAATAAAAATTCTTTGCACATGAGGAAATTACTAAAGCACATGAAATGATGGATGAAAAGGGTTTTCCACATGAAATGATAACTCTTTAATTTTAAAATAATCCTTATTACATGGAAATGAAATACTTAATAAAAATACATGTCATTAAATATGCTAATAAAAGGGTTAGTGAACATGCATTTATACTAAATCATAAGCTTGGTAACCAATCGCAAATATTGTGGCAAATTAAAACTACATGTGTGTAAAACATGGTTTACAAACATAACATGATTTTATAAATCTATTTCTTCTCTAATATGTTTTGGTCAAGTAAAAATATATTCTTTTTAAACATAGAAACACCACAGGATTTAATATTATGAAAACTTATTTAATTAAAACATACCTTATATAATAATATATACTTATATAAACACATATTGGTTTAGAAGACTTCAAAATTAACATTTAATAAAATCTTACAAGCATTAATTACATCAAAAATAATAATTAAATTCTGAAATTCATTATTTGAGTATCCCAATCAAACTAGGGTTATATATTTATAACCATATATACACCAAGTGTATATCCATGGGTTTTACATAACCAAAATGAGGTTTAATAATTTCTTATAAGTAATATATACTTTAAAACATATTTAATACACCATTATTACTTGATTGAAAACCAAAACCATGTTAGGTTTATAGTATATAATCATATGTGTATACATATATAAAAATTGGGGTCTTGCATAATAATTATAAATCCAATTGAACACAAAACATAATTCGCATCAAAAACATTATTTGAGGGTTGGAAATTATCTTTTAAAATTTATAAAATATATTTAGTTTGAATCATATGTATACTTGTACATACCCGAATACACACAATATATATATATATATATTCGGTTTTACAAAACCCATGTTAATGAACCTTTAAATTATTCAAAACTTGAAAATCATTAAATGACACATCTCCATTTTGAGAATCATAAAAACATAAAGGATTTGAATTGAATATATATATGTATATATATATATATCTGAATATACTAAAGTATATAAACACAAGTTTTTCTTAACGATTACAAAGCAAAATGCACCCTTACCTATGTGAGATTCTTAGTAATACATATTTATTCTTCTTTAAAATTATTAAAATCGAAAGGGATTGAAAACACATGTGCATATTTACATATATATGTAAACTATATATGATTAATACCACATAAAAAGAATTTGGTAAATTGAAAACATTACACAATAATTACTTACACAGACTACCAATATGTGTACCTTAATAAAACATCAAGATCCTCTTAAAAACATTCAAAATAAAAGGGATATATATATATATATATTAAAACTGCATATACAGAAATATATATATATATATATATTATTAGTTTTGTATAATGAAACTAATTGAAAATAATCCCTTACTTTATTATAAAAATTATAAACACAAACATATATCCCATCAAACATTTATAACAGGTTGGATTTTGAATAAATATATACACATTTGAATATACCCATAGTGTATATTCGGTTTTACATAAATAAAATACTTAAAAATTGACCCTTATAGCACTCACACCATGATTATACTTAAAAAGTTCATACACATATTTGAAAATCTTCAAAACAAAAAAAAAGAGTTTTCAAATTATATAACTACACATATATATATAACTATATAAACAGAAATATATAACAGGATTTTATAGAATAAAACTATTTCAAAAGAATCCCTTATAGAATATAGGTTTTAGAAAAATAAAACAGAATTTTAAATATAATAACCCTTAAAAAATTGAAAATAAATAATAAATCCCTTACAGATTGGTAGACCGCAGGTTCTCTTTCTTCGGACACTACAATATGGCTTTGCCCATTTTTTGTTTGCTCACAAATAAGAGGCTTTCATAGCCATATGCAGCGATATAAATATATATATGCAAATGGATGAGCGGTAGAGGTGGTTTTAAAATAGCGACAAAGACACGTTCAAGCTTGCTCCGCAAGACGAGTATTGATGTGGACAATAAAATAACAAATTCAGTGTATATAATTGACCTAACCACAAACGGATCACATGTCATTGACAAAACTATAATTTAAAATGACTAAAACAATGACATCGAAGAAAATCAGCACAATCGTTGATTGAAATGGTTTAAAAGATTGATAGATTCACAAATTCGTTTTCAAAATAAAATGTGTGAAAGGAATATGTAATTGACAAGATGATTCTGTACATATAATAAAAATATTGTGACAAACAAGTCTAAATCAACAGCAACAGGAAGTGCCAACAGGGAAATCAGAAAGGATAGGATGAAAACGACTAAACCAGAAGATTGGGACACCAATATCATAAAAAAAGCACCTACCTTGGTAGGTTGAAGAAGATCCGAACTCTCGGATCAGGACAGAACAAACAGGGAGGACGTTGACATTCAAGACAAGCTGACATTGACTTCTTAGTTGCATCTGAAACCAAAGTTGACTTCGATCTGAAATGCTTAGTTCTTCCAAACTCGGACTCATATCCAGATCTGGATATCTCACATAGGGTCGAAACCCCTATGCGCGCTTGGCCTTGCTCGGACTAAGTCTAATACATCTCCCTCATGACTCGACCTCGGACCACGATGCACGACCACTGTTCGGAAAGTTCCCAGAGACTCGCACCTCTCCCTGCTCGAACCCCCCTGGAGTCACGACTTCCCTCGGCTTCGATCGGAGCTCCCAGTGCAGCACCTCACAGAAACCTATCCCCAACCCGTGGATTCCTCTATTATTATTATATTTTATCTTTATTATTTATACTTTACTATTATTGTTTTATAATGTTATATTATTATACCTTTAATACATTTTATAAAAGTCAAAATTTATATATAAAAATAATTATAAAATTATTTTAACAATACTTTTTAAAAAGAAAAAGTTTTAATAATTTTATTATTAAACTCATTTATAAACATATACATTTATATTTATAAATAGTAATATAATTTTTAAAAAAAATTCTAATTAAAATAATTTGAAACAAATAAAATGTACTTATTATTATTTACAAAACATTTACATATTATTTCAATTACTTATATTATTTAAAATTATTATTAATTATAAAAATAATTTATCTATTATGTATTTATGTACCATATCATTAAATTTTATAAAACATAATATTAATAATTTTATACAAATGAAACTAATCATATATATATATATATAAATATATACATTTATAAATCAAATATATATTTATATCATATTACATATTAAAAATGTTATTAATTAAATTAATATTTCAAAAATATACCAAAATAACAATTATCATAATTGGTACAAAATATTTATAATTTTAAAACATTAAAATTAATAATGTTAATAATATATATATAATTCAATGTAGCAACAAATAATTATACTTAATAATAATAATTTTTTTAACAAATACAAGTAATAACATTTATTTTGAAATAAAAATATTAATATACTACTCATAAAAATATCATTTAAAGTGTCATTTTTTTGAAAACTAATAATAAATTTTTATTTTGATTAAAAGAAATATTATGTAAGTTTAATTATTTAAATTATAATTCATTTAATTATTTTTTGGGTTATTACATTATTTCCCCCTATAAATAATTGCGTCCTCACAATTCTAAAATATTTGTACATAAACCACAACAACACCAGACACACATCACTCTCGAGGTCCCTCTACCGGGAACACCACCGATAGTAGGGTGCTGACAACCTCAGGTGGATTCCTAAGGTAGTATTCAGCTGCTCAATCTCTTTGGCCCAGACACATTGTGAACAGCCAGGGTCCTACCTGTGGCTAAAGAACTCAGCCTTCCATAAAGAGGCACGAGAAGTGCGGAGGTCATAAATTTCAGTGTGGAATAAATCCCTATAAGTCCCACACACCACGTCGCTCTTGAGAATATTAATGTCATAGAGTTATCCATACATACTAAAACTCAGGACCTAGAATTGGTAGGTCGCTCAATGGTCACCATCCAAATCAGCTTCTATAAATTTACTTACATCTCGGTAGTTATCAGCCACAGAAAAAGAGCTTCATAAAACATTCCTATTTTCATATATACCATAAATTATGAAATTTCTATGTGGTAAAAGACAAGATTACTTACTTGGTAAAGATAGAGAATGTTTGGGTGGTTCGACACCCAATGGAGTTGTTTACAAGGCAATTGAATGTTTTTGAAAATCTCATAGTCTCCTGGACATGACTTGGCCACTATGATTTCCACTATCTCTGTTGGGAGAGACAGAAGCCGTGATGCATCAGCCATTTGAAAATTTAAGGGAACAATTACTTGGTAACACATAACCAAATTTTCAGTATTGTTCTAATATTATCATATGTCTCTGAAAAAACATCATACTTAGTAGTGTTTAAATAATTTTTCTTGTTTTATGTTCCGGTTTTCCAGAGTTAACTAAACCGAATCCTTTGATACCAACTATGAGGACCTACCCCCCTAAGTGCCCGGAACCGGTGCCCATGATACACGATGTACCATAATTATTATATTACATTTACATTTATCACATCACTTCTCATGCTACAGAGGATTGTGAGGTTCAGGTTTTGGGAAAACCAGCTGCGTTCTGAAACTTCTTTGAAGACATTACTGAAACCTGGAATTTTTTCATTTAAAAACATAGAGTGAGCATTAAAATAATCAGTATGGGGTTTTTAAAATACTTAATATGGATTTTGAAAACTTCATTTGAAAATACTTTTACATACATCAAAATTATTCCTTTGAATAAAACATCATGACATTTCAAAGGTCGCTATAAAACAATTAAAGAATTTCATACACAAGTATTTGAACATTTAACCAAAATCTAGTAAGCATGTTTGTACAAAAGTGCATGAATTATACCATGTAAATTAATCATAACATGTAAGTTATGCAAGTACTACTAAGAATAAACATTATCAGAGTTGTGCATAAACAATTTCACTATAACTTATAAAAATGCACATTATGACATGATTAATGTAATGCTAACATTTTCATTAAAATCCTGGAAAGGAAAACTGATCATGCTTCATTACCGTCTCATAATATTCCATGTGTACTTAATCTCATACTCATAGGTAATGGTTCTTAACCAATGATACTCTACTAGTCGAATAATCACTTGGTCGGTCACATATATTAAAACATAGTGAGGAAACTTATAATTCTGGACTCATGTCTCTATGTCAAGGCCTCGTTCCCTGAACTAAGGGTAAGTACCCACATAAATTATCTCATGAGAACTTTTGATGCATCGAGGAGCTTAATTTTACTGATCTTCTACCCATAGGGCTTACTTTAACCAGTCCCCAACCTGGAGGGCTTACTTTAACCAGTCCCCAACCTGGAGGACTTTCTTTTAACTGGTCCCCAACCCGACAGTCTAATACATTCCTCATATCTCAATATGGTCTGATATTCAATGTGTCTCATACCACTTTGAATATTTAATTTGTATTTCATATTACCCAATGTGTCTCGTACCATATTGGGTAATTTAATTCTTAGTTAATTATCATGGTATGTCATATGCATGCATTATTGAGTACAACAACAAATAAAATGGATAATGAAATTATTGTACATTTAATCTTTAAATACATGATATGATAGTTATCATTGAAAATATATCAAGGACATGAATAGTTTAATAAACCTTCTTTACACACGAGGAAATTACTAAAGCACATGAAATGAAGGATGAAAAGGGTTTGCCACATGAAATGATAACTCCTTAATTTTAAAAAAAATCCTTCTTTTATGGAAATAAAATACTTAATAAAAACACATGTCATTAAATATGCTGATAAAAGGGTTAGTGAACATGCATTTAGACTAAATCATAATCTTGGTAACCAATCGCAAATATTGTGGAAAATTAAAACTACATGTATGCGCAACATGGTTTACAAGCATAACACGATTTTGTAAATCCATTTCTTCTCTAATATCTTTTGGTCAAGTCAAAATATATTCTTTTAAAACATAGAAACACCACAGGATTTAATATTATGAAAACTTATTTAATTCAAACATACCTTATATAATAATATATACTTATATAAACACATATTGGTTTAACGGACTTCAAAATGAACATTTAATAAAATCTTACAAGCATTAATTACATCAAAAATAATAATTAAATTATGAAATTCATTATTTGAGTCTCCCAATTAGACTAGGGTTATATATTTATAACCATATATACACCAAGTGTATATGCATGGGTTTTACATAACCAAAACAAGGTTTAATAATTTCTTATAAGTAATATATATTTTAAAACATATTTAATACACCATTATTACTTGATTGAAAACCAAAACCATGTCAGGTTTATTGTATATAATCATATGTGTATACATATATAAAAATTGGGGTCTTGCATAATAATTATAAATCCAATTGAACACAAAACATAATTCGCATCAAAAACATTATTTGAGGGTTGGAAATTATCTTTTAAAATTTATAAAATAGATTTAGTTTGAATCATATGTATACTTGTACATACCCGAATACACACAATATATATATATATTCAGTTTTACAAAACCAATTTTAATGAACCCTTAAATTATTCAAAACTTGAAAATAATTAAATGACACATCTCTATTTTGAGAAGCTTCAAAACATAAAGGATTTGAATTGCACATATATATGTATATATATATATATCTGAATATACTAAAGTATATAAACACAAGTTTTGCTTAACGATAACAAAGAAAAATACTCCCTTACCTATGTGAGATTCTTAGTAAGAGATATTTATTATTCTTTGAAATTATTAAAATCGAAATGGATTGAAAACGCATGTGCATATTTACATATATATGTAAAATATATATGATTAATACCACATTAAAATAATTTGGTAAATTGAAAACATTACACAATAATCACTTACACAGACTGCCAATATGTGTACCTAAATAAAACATCAAGATCCTCTTAAAAACATTCAAAACAGAGGGGATATATATATATATATATATATTTGAAAACTGCATATATAGAAATATATATATATACATATATATATATATATATTAGTGGTTTTGTATAATAAAACTAATTGAAAATAATCCCTTACTTCATTATAAAAATTAGAAACACAAACATATATCCCATCAAACATTTATAACAGGTCAGATTTGGAATAAATATACATACATTTGAATATACACATAGTGTATATTCGGTTTACATAAATAAAATACTTAAAAATTGACCCTTATAGCATTCACACCATGATTTTCCTTAAAAAGATCATACACATCTTTGAAAATCTTCAAAATAAAAAAAAGGGTTTTGAAATTATATAACTACACACATATATATATATAACTATATAAATAGAAATATATAACAATATTTTATAGAATAAAACTGTTTCAAAAGAATAACTTACAGAATATATGTTTTTAAAAAATAAAACATAATTTTAAATATAAAAACCCTTAAAAATTGAAAATAAATAATAAATCCCTTATAGATTGGTAGACCACAGGTTCCCTTGCTTCAGACACTACAATATGGCTTTACCCATTTTTCGTTTGCACAAAGATAAGAGGCTTTCATAGCCATATGCAGCGATATAAATATATATATGAAAATGGATGAGTGATAGAGGTGGTTTTAAAATAGAGAAAAAGACAGGTTCAAGATTGCTCTGCAAGCCAAGTGTCGATGCAGACAGTAAAATAACAAATTCAGTGTATATAATTGAACTAACCACAAAAGGATCACAATTCATTGACAAAACTATAATTTAAAATGAATAAAATAGTGACATAGAAGAAAATCAGCATAATCATTGATTGAAACAGTTTAAAACATTGACAGATTCACAAATTCGTTTTCAAAATAAAATGTGTGAAAGGAATATGTAATTGATAAGTCGATTCTGTACATATAATAAAAATATTGTGACAAACAAGTCCAAATAGACAGCAACAGGAAGTGCCGACAGTGAAATCAGAATAGATATGATGAAAAAGACTAAACCATAAGATTGGGACACATATATCATAAAACAAAGCACCTACCTCGATAGGTTGAAGAAGATCCGAACCCTCGGATCAGGACAGAACAAACAGGGAGGATGTTGAAATTCGCGACAAGCTTGAATTGACTTCTTAGTTGCATCCAAAACCAAAGTCGCCTTCGATCTAAAATGATCAGTTCTTCCGAACTCAGGCTCATATCTAGATCTGGATATCTCACCCAGGGTCGAAACCCCTCTGTGTGCTTGGCCTTGCTCGGCCTAAGTCTGGTATATCTCCCTCGTGACTCGACCTCGGCCCACAATGCACGACCACTGCTCAGAAAGCTCCCAGTGGCTCACACCTCTCCCTGCTCGAACCCCCGTGGTTTCACGGCTTCCCTCGGCTTCGATCGGAGCTCCCAACACAACGCCTCATAGAAACCTATCCCCAACCCATGGATTCCTCTATTATTATTATAATTTATCTTTATTATTTATTCTTTACTATTATTGTTTTATAATTTTATATTATTATAACTATAACAACTTTTATAAAAGTCAAATTTTATATATAAAAATAATTATAAAATTATTTTAACAATACTTTTTAAAAAGAAAAGGTTTTACTACTTTTATTATTAAACTCATTTATAAACATATACATTTATATCTATAAATCATAATATAATTTTTAAAAAGAAATTATAATTAAACTAATTTGAAACAAATAAAATGTACTTATTATTATTTATAAAACATTTACATATTATTATTATTACTTATATTATTTAAAAGTATTATTAATTATAAAAATAATTTATCTATTATGTATTTATGTACCATATCATTAAATTTTATAGAACATAATATTAATAATTTTATACAAATGAAACTAATCATATATATATATATATATAAATTTATAAGTCAAATATATATTTATATCATATTGCATATTAAAAATGTTATAAATTAAATTAATAATTCGAAAATATACCAAAATAACAATTATCATAATTGGTACAAAATATTTATAATTTTGAAACATTAAAATTAATAATTTTAATAATATATATATAATTCAAAGTAGAAAAAAATAATTATACTTAAAAATAATAGTTTATTTAATAAATAAATGAAATAACATTTCTTTTGAAATAAAAATATTAATATACTACTTATAAAAATATCATTTAATGTGTCATTTTTTTTGAAAACTAATAATATATTTTTCTTTGGATTAAAAGAAATATTACATAAGATTAATTATTTGAATTATAATTCATTTAATTATTTTATGGGTTGTTATATATAGTATGTTTATTAACCATATAATATAAAAATACAAAGTGGCATGGTGAATGTCAAACTATTTAACTAAGAGTTAAATCTAAAAGATATGGTTAATAGGGTAACCGAAAACTGTCTAAAACCTATTGGTTGAGAGTTTTTCAACCCATCCCTACCATATACTCTAAATAAATCATTTTGGATCCATTATAAACCTAAAATTATTTTATTATAAAATAATATTTCAAACTTTTCCGAAAGTGATCCTCACCTCTCTTATAAAAGGTCACTTCGCCTTCTCTTAATTTCACTCCTCCAAAAGCATTTGGCTCGGACAAAATCAACTCAAATATCTATCCAAACTCCCTCACATCAACCTATAGTCATTAATTTTATCATAATGACAACGTAAGGATCCCTTTTGATCAATTCAAAAGGAAACACCCGAAGAAGAGGTAATAATTTCCCCACCCTCTTTCAAGTTCTTTTCTTCTTCCACTTCCTCTTTCTTTCTTGTTTCCATACCAAAATAATAACACCATTACCTATTACATACTATTATGTTATTATAAATATGGTACAACCATATTTGTTATTCTATCCATCCTATAAATGACAAAGTCACCATATGTGCGTACGTACGGCTTACCGTCTCCACATCGTGGTGTAGTTTGTTATTCAAACACTTAATTTTTTGGATGGGTATAATAATGAGTATAACTAATGTAAATAATAAAAAAAACATGTTAATGATTCTGTATATATGATATACCATCCAATTACATATGATTTCACCATCAATATAATGATGTTGTCGCTCGTGCCTACGTACGGATTACCGTCTCCACGACGCGATTAGATTCATTTCCACGTTCACCATTCAATGATGATTATAAAAATATATATCATTAATAAGTATGTAATATATGACATAATAGTTCTACTGGAGATATATATATATATATTTATTTATTTACTTACATATATCTTATTCACTTAGTTCCGTTCAATACGATATGAAAACGAAAACAACGTTTATGCGTATGTACAGCCTGCCATCTCCATAAATGGTGTTTTCCATTTAATATATATGTCTATTATACATATTTATATTCTAAATATATATAATATATAAATCATGTTTTATATTTTCTATTCATTTAAATCATGATCTAAGTGATATAATTAAGAAAAACAACTTAAAACATGTATGGTAAAGAAAGCAATTATTACCCGAAATGTTAATTTAACATGGAGATTATTATTAAATGGGTAGTATAAATTCATTAATGAATCATGTATGATATCATAAATATTAATATGGTTCTGGTATAATGTAATAACATACTATGGTCTTTATATAGGAGTTTAAACGTACCCTCGACTAAAGGAAAGTACAAGGTAAGGGTTAATTTCACAATCTCTTTATTATCTGAGGTTGTTTTTACATAATTATATACTGAGAAATATTTATTATCTATGTCCATGTTTCATAAAAGAGTTTTTAAAGGGATTCTTTTTAAGGGAATTTTTAATAAAACATCATTTTAAATGTTTTAAGGATTTATTCTTCTAAACCTTTATCATTAATGTCCATGTTTTCAAAATGTTATTAAGGATTTATTTAAATGGAAATTAATGTTTTAAAATGTTAATTAATTTCCAAAGTTTCAAAGTGGAATGGGAAATTTTGATTCAAAATGTCTTTAAATGGCTTCCTTTCTAAATTATGTGACTTTTAAATTATTTCAAAAAAAAAGAAAGAGATATTTCTCTCAAATAGTTTTGATTTCATCTATGTCAACATCCTTTGATGGATTTTACACTTGTTTGAAGTTGACTCATTATGATACAAATCTTCCATATTTTATTTAAGTTTTTTTTATGTTTTTGACTATGGATGTGTTATTTTTATACCATTCATGGTTTATGGTTAAAGTATTAACATTTCGTATGCTAGTTTTAATACGAATGTTTATGATATGTTTCAACCTTTCATATGAGGATTGCATTGGACTTAGAAAGTGATCGGTGGAGCCTGATCTAGCTCCTCGATGCATCGGTAGGACTCATGAGACAAACTATTGTATTGGAACAATCCCATGATAAAATCTTATTTGTAGTCTTGGCACAAGGCCTTGACTATGGGGTTATGAAGTCTGTAATTATGCATTTTATCATTATGAAATTGGCTATTGATATTGCATGTGATTATTCAACAAGTAGAATATCCATGTGAATAAGTAAATGACATTATTTTATTTATATTAGACATATTATGTGGAAGTTTAAGTTTAAAAGTCTTATGTTTTAGTCTTATACATTGCCTTAAATTTTTATGCTTATTTATGAAAGTTTTTCCTATATTGTTATCCTTACTGAGAATATGAGCTCACCCATTTCTTATGTTTTATTTTCCCAGGATTCCAAGAAGTGTATTATGATTGATAAAAAGGGTTAATCTGGGGGATTAATGGAATTATAAAAAGATCATTGATGTTTTATTTTATTTTCTAATGTGTAATGTAACGTTCATGTATTTAATCTATTTTCTAAGACTGCTAAACTAGTCGGTCTTTCGGGGCTTGATTCCTTGTAATCATGCCAATGTATTAAAATAATACACTGACTCTGGGTAACTGGGGTCAGGGCATTACACGTCATCCTCTAAAATACAGACAGTAAATAATTTTCCATTGAAGACTTCCATTGATCCTGTGTTTTCCTATAAGAGTCATGGTCTTTTAATTTTTCTTACAACCTTGAAATTTCTATTTGTTCCTCCTGAAAAATGGAACTAATCGAACTCATATTGGGTGTAAAAGTAAATGATGATGATTCCCTACTAAAAATATTTGATGGAGTAGGCCCAGAACCCATCCTCTGAACACGGCCGAGATTCCCCTTCCCTAAAATGATTGTAATTTCATCATTATTGGATACCGATGATGATTGTGGAGGGTTCACATCCCAAGCTTTTTTAATTTTAACATGCTAAAACAATAATCTTAGTAATGATTTTTTGCAACACCCGAAGATTTCGAAAATAAATATTGAATTCATAAAACACCGAGTCTCTACAAAATAACACTTTGTTATAATCTTTCTAATAAACATAATTTTATCACTTCTGCGATTTTAATTTTGAAAAAATTACATACACGGTTACATTTAGTAAGATATTTAGTGTCTTATAGGATGAACATACATTTTTGGTGAATAGTAACTTGACCCTTATGAATAGTATCATACCCTTATGAATAGTAATGAATAGTAAACTAGCCAAAAAAATTGAAACTTCATCCATGAATTTATTAATACAATTTAGACATGTTATAAGTGACAAAATGATTGTAGCATAAGTATTAGTATTTTTGAAAGTCATAAATATTTTTAATTACAATATTATGATTAATTTAATAATTTAAAATGGAAAATTAATTTCATAAAATGTGATCATAAATTTTTATTTTATTTTATTATGGTTATAAGATAATTTTATAAGACCTTGATTATCTTTTCAAGGTGTTATAAAATGAGTCACAATTTTAAAGTTATTTTTTATATAAATTATGATTTTATTTAAAAATTGAATTAAAAATATTTAGAAAATTATTTTCCAAAAATCGATTGCATATTTTAATTCTACACCTCAAAAAATGGTTGGGGTGAATTTTTGGGATTTTTCTAAAATACATGATTTTTTTTATGAATAGTGAAATACAGTAATTTACCATATATTTACATTGAGTTAAATACACTATTCCTAGCATCATCACTGATGTAAGCACTCTTGGTTTGAACTCAAATGAACTTATTACTATTTTTTCATGGAATCATCACTATTTGTTATCTTATGAAAAAATAATATACTAATGATTAAAATATTAAGAAAACCCTCCTCTCCTCCACTATAAAAACCAACCAAACTCCTCTCTTATATTCACTCCTTTCAAGACTTTTTCCTTGTATAAATTCTGATCAAATAACCACCCAATATCTTTCCCCATTTCCATCAGACCTTGGTATCTTTAAAAGATTAAATCCTCTCCCCTAAAGAGTCTCCAAAGGAAGATTAATTCAAGAGGTAAATTCCTCTTTTCAATTCATTTACATTGTTTTCAAATTCCTTTGTTTTCTTGTCAATACTCACCTCTCCTCATCCAAATGTTATGAAAAATACAGTACCTTACATGTACTATAACTTTTTTATGATTATGGAATAATTTAGTATCATCTCTATTTTACCCTTCTTTTATGCTAGTAGTAAAAAACACCATCTGAGATGTGCTAATTTACCACATTCAAGGATGATGGGTTTTCAATTTCTATTAACATATTCAATTATGGTCATAAAACCATTATTATGGTTGAAATATAATATAATATATATGTATTGTGTCTCATTTATGGTTCTGGAATCTTTTTTTACACATGGTTTTTATTTATAAAGCAAAATGAGTTCATTGTGTTCAAAAACCGTTAATTAACAAAAACAGTTATCATTAATTAATTTATATAATGATTCATATTCACTCTAAGTAATCCAATAAAATTTACAACCATGTTACCTTATGTATATTCATTAATGAAATATAACTTCAATTCTGGATATCTATCCTCATTTTACATGATTCTCCATTCATGTATATAAGTATACCATTCAGGAAACAAATGGACCCGAACAATGAAATTGAACCTATTAACCCATCAAAAGGCCATAAATGAACATAATAAGGTCATAAAAAATAAATTAAATATATATTATGTTCTTCAATTATTAATTAATGAACCTAAATTTGATTATTCAGGTCACTAAGATCAAGTGAGGAACACCAACAGACTTAAGGTAAGGGTTTCCTCATCTCACTTCCATTTTTTGTGAGATATTCCTTAATCACTAGTATTTATTGTGTATAGTGTATGTATACTTCCCATTAATTTATCATATCATGAATATATTTACTTTAATTATATTCAATGTATCATTTTATCGTTATTAATTTTGGGGAAAACAATTTAATTAGTTATAAAGTTGTAAGTATTTTCTACCTGAACCTCTATTTTCATTCGGGTTGCTCTTATTCTATACTCACCTAAATGAAATTATTATTTATTATTCTGTACTCCTCATAAATTCTATTTGAATGTTCTATATATGTGTACCAATCAGAATCCTTCTTTATTTTATGGGTATTTACATGTTTTAAAATAATATTTCAAAAAAAAATCGGAATTGCAAGCCCGATTCGAGGAACTTATCGAATTCATAACTATTTTAAAGTTCACTCAATAATCTATTTTATGCCATAGTTATTTTTTCTAAAAGCCATAATTTTAACATAAAACATCTATTTTGGTTAATTTCTGGTTTTATGAAAGGAAACATTCCTTTGCGCTTTAAAATCTCTTTAAGGAATTCCTTAAACCGTACTAAAATGTTTCAATTCTAAAGCTTCTTTAAAAACTCTTTTTTACATGATTTCACTTCAGTGGGACATCATTTATGCCTAAAATATAATTTCAATTTTTTTAATTTTTTTAGGGATATACATGTTTAAAACCAAATATATGAAAAATAAAATGATTTTCTAAAAGATCACTTCTTTCCAATGTAAAATGGATTATTCTCACTTCACTTTAACTTTTATGAGATAGATGCCTTGCTCACCACTTATTTCTTACATGATGTGTATTTTCTAACCTTTTTTATATCATATCAAGAGTATCATTATTCTCATGATATTCTAAGGGATAATGATTTAAATGTTTCAAGGTGTCATGAGACACTTTGGAATGTTTAAGAATTATTTCCTCAAGAATTTGTTGACGGTCTCATTTAAAAGTATATTTATTTATGTCAAAATCCTTTGATGAATCTTGTATTTAATATAGGTTTATCACCTATTATATTATCTAAAATATGTTTTTTAAGGGTTTCAGATTAGTTTTAATGTGAATGTTTTATTTTGGGGCAATTTTTTAAAATGGGTTTTTCAAAAAAAAATCAAAACGGGATAGGGTTAAGAGTATTTTTGAAAATGGGTCTTGAGATGTGTGAACTCCATTAATGCATCTACCCTCACTAGGAAGCATGAACAGGGTTCACGCATACTGTATAAAGTTTGTAAAGGATGCGTGAACCCCATTCACACATCATACGGAAATGTTAAATAAAAAAATCATCAATACTAAATAAATATTAATAATTATTAATTAAATAATTAATAATATAAATGAAATGGTAATAAATATGAACCAAATATTTTTCTATATTTATTAATATTTATTAGAAAATATTAAGTAAAAATTATAAAATATTAAAAAATATTAATTAAAGTAGTAAATATTAATTTAATATTGATAAATTTTAATAATTTTTTAATAGATTAAGGGTGAAACACTCTTATTAAGAATATAAATATTACTTAAATACTAATGAATATAAATAAATATTTATTAATTATTAATAAATATTAAATAAATATTAATTTATATTAATAATTATTATTAAATATTGATGAATAATATATTTCCATCAAATAATTATTAATAAATATTCACGCTTCCTATAGAATTTTTAATTAAAATAAAAATCATTAATATTTGTAAATACCAATTAAATATAAATATATTATTAATTTAAAAAATAATCAATATGTATAAAATATCAATAAATATAAATAAATATTAAATGGTAAAAAATATTATTTACCAAATCATTTGGAGTAGATGTATTATCGAGAAGAGAGCTATTGTTATGGTCCAAAATGTCTTAGAAAGTAATTAATGAAATAATATGTTCTTTATGTAATCTTCTCCATCTTTACAAACATTGCACCTTAGGAAAAGGAACATTCCAGTATTCATGAGATGTTAATTTGTGGGGAGACTATAAAAGGATAACCTACAGATAATAGTGTACTTGTAAAAAGTAATCTAAAGCTTCCAAATAGGATTTTACCAAGAGATGATTTTAAAGTCATGCTCATACATAAGTTACAATAAAGTTTATAGGTAAGGGAATCATGTCTTGTAGGATCCCCAACTGGATTTTCTTTGATTTTATTGAATTAAAATTAATAAATGGAATCCTTATAGATATGTAAAGTTGATTCATTATTTTAGTCCAAGTCTACATGAGTCATACTTTGTCTATAAAATAATAGAATTTGATTTTCAAAATAATGGTGTCCTCTACCAACTAATCACGATACCACATGAAATGAGAACTCATGAACTTATCATCAAGGGTCATCCAATTTTATCTCAGGATTAAGATATTAAATGAGATATGAAAGTTTTATTAGCACAATCAACCTAAAACACATGCAATCACTTTACCAGTTAGATCAAAAACATTCAACTGCAATAAGAAGGATAAACGACCTTTGAACACATCTATATTAGAACTTTTATTATGTCTTTGATTAATTCAATTACAACCCCTTTCTATTCAGTTTATTTTTTTAACAAAGGGAGAGAGATTTAGAAAAACATTCCTTTTTCAATAACATGATCTTATTGAACATTCTACAATAATTAGGTCTGATTCTAATTGATATACTAATTCTGGCTATAATTTCATATTTCTTCATTTACCTCCCCCTCAAGGGAAACAGTTATAAACATTAGTTTTTAAAACTTATATGACTTCGCCAAGGATGATATTCTTTAATAATTATTCTTCAGGATACAAAAAATATGATCAAACCATGATGGTATCTTCTAATACTTATTATCTTGGATACTCTAACACATTCTTAAAATTTATCAATGATTACCCTATTCCTTACATCATAAGAATAGATAAATTAAACAATGATTAAGGAAATATGGTGGATATTTCTTACTTATTAATGTGAATTATAAGGTTGAGGGTTTTTATCAATGAATTTGGTCTAGTTCCTCTAGTATTCATGATTTTATATCTGAATATCTATTCTAATTTATATTGTTTAGCAAGGATCTCTTCACATTACATTCTGATTTTTGTGTAGATTTTTTTTCCTTATTATCCTTCATGGATGGTGAAATATTAACCCTCTTAAGGACTATTTCTTATTCTGGAATAATATGAAATAAATCTTTTTCATAGTGACCATAATTTTATCACATGATGGAGGTATTTTAATAGTAAAATCCTCTAGTGAAGATTGTGTACTAGTAGAACCTGTGTCCTTTTATAAAGTATGAATATGTATCTTCTCAAAATTAGTCAAATGAACTTCTAATTCCATACATATCATATTGTGGTTTTTCTAATCTTTAATCATAATCATCTACTCTTCACAAATATCCATTATTTATTGAAATTCTTCTTTATGCAATTTAATTTTTTTGAACAATGAATCATGTTCCATTATTTTAGGACTAAAATCCTTAAAATCAATAATATTTTTCAAGATTTATTGAAGTTAATGGATATTTTCATCTAGAGTATTAATATTTCTTAATGAATATCAAATAGAAATTATTAATTTTGGAAGATAATTTGATGACATTAAGACACTTTTTAAAAAAAAGTAGAAATCTATAAATAATAATAGTAATGAACATACAAAATGTATCAAAAATAAAAAATCAACCTAATCTACACCACTGGTGTGGATTCTCCTCTATCTCATAGCCAAGTGTGTAATGGATGCATCTACGTCATGTCTGTATATGTCTACGCTCTAGCGTACACTATGAATCATTATCAATATCCACCTCCACATCCTCCTATGTGACAGGCGGTGGATGTACAGTTTACCCTATGTACCATATCTTACATATAAGGATAGTGGATGCTAGTTGGAACTCTCACCAACATGGAAAGAATATGGATGATGATCTACGGATGTCTATAATAAAAAATCTAACTCAACCCAGTCAACGTCTATATCTACCTTTGGCTGAGCCTAACAAGCTGGAGGAGCATATGACTGATCATGATGGACACCCTCCTACAATGGAACTATAGCATCTAAATGATCAAGATGAACACCCTCCTCTTATGGAACAACAAGATCCATAATAGGGTTGTCACCCCTGGTACATCTATATGAGGCTCAGCAGGCTCTGCTGCCTCCTCATCATGCGGTGGATCAAAGAAAATGCCATGATAAATCTCATCCATCAAAGGAAGAAACTCTGATAAAATGCTGCGAAAATATGTCGGGTCAAATATAACTCTCTATATAGGATCAAACATGTGAGGTAGATGATATATATGAGCATCCTATGAAAAAAAATCCCGTTATTAAGTAATATGAATAAAAAATCTGATGAACAGTGGAAGGAACAATGTATACCAACTCATGAAATCCTAATTTGAGTCATGTCAGAAATCTAACTAGGGACTTGCTTTATTAGGATCCATAATCCATTTGATCCAAAAAATGAAAATGTATTGTACCCATCCCTCACAACTGGGACTCCTTTCATTTGTCCCATAAATCAATATATCTGGTATCGTATCTCCACCAATCAAAATATCTCTTCCCTGACATATTCAGGGAATGCAGTGAATATAAATGACTCGGAGGGTCAGGAACAAACTGAAAGAATCTTAACTTCCTCAAAACTCTGTTAGTATGATTCCACTCCACTATATGAAAATGAATCAATGGAACCCTGTAGGATCTGATACCAAGAATCGTCGTATTGTATGATGGAAGACACTAGATAATATCATTTGTATATGGAATTCATATAATCTGAAAGAAAAAATAAATTATCAATTAATAAATGAATACATGTACAGTAAAGAATAAATATTTAACAATATAAATAATAATCACTTAAATTGTGTGGTCGACTATTTTCCAAAATAAGTCTGTAGGTTTGGAAATCGTGTTTGGGGAAATCTGAATGTCGATGTGCCTTACTCAACCTGTATATAATGTTGTTATATTTATATTTCATTATAGAAAGTTATACAATTAAGTTAGATATTATAAGGAAGGAATAACATAACAACGTCCACACAGATCCTCTACTACAATATATGTGTTCAATGGTGCATGAGCATGTGTAAATAAACAAGGGATGTGCTTCAATACCCACATCTATAGAAGAACCATGAATCTCATTATCTTCATCTTATCGATGCGACATGCACTGCATAGTTCCCTGTATGTATATGCTAGACAAGCCGACCCCCTTCTATATTGGCATGCCCCATCCAAATCCTCCAAAAAATTTAAATATATCATATGTAAAAAAGTAGTTGAGTGATTAACAAAAATCATTCCACCGATCATCCTCAAAATATTTTCATGTGAAAATCGCAGCACGATGATCCCATCAACTTCTTCTTCTAAATGTGTCAAGTGATAGTCTAACCAAGGCATGCATAATCTACCACTGATGATGGTACTACCATCATTGGGGACCTCTATTCCCAATATTATATGAACAAGCTCCATAAAATCTACTATAACTCGACCTGTCAGAGCGGCACCATCGATGGGGAGACCCAATATAATGGCCACATCATGCAGGGTAATAGTCATCTCCCCCTATCTAAAATGGAATGTATGTGACCCTGGCCTCCATCTCTCTACAAGAGAAAAAATGAGATGATAATCGAGAAAGGTGAAGTCGCACATCGCTACGCCACAAAATCTAGTGCGATGAAGATGAGGGATGGTAGCAGGAGGTGGTGTGGTATGGTGAAAATGGAGAGATCTATGTACACTCAACGGAGGCACATAACGTCCCTCTAAAAGAATCTATGATACACGAGTAGCCTAGGATGTGAGCAGTAGAAAACTTATCATCTGCACAAATGATACCATCATTACTTTTTATAGGGAATATAATAAAAATATTAAACTTTTATTAAAAAACTAAAACATAAAAATGAAAAATGATTGTGTTGATATTTTCAATTTATGCTTGATTTTTTGTGTGTGGACTAGTGTCTTTGTTATATGTGGAAGAATGATATATTAATTTTCGTTCAATGTTTATTTAGTTTAATATTTTTAGTATCAAAAAATTCATTATTATATAATCCAAAAACGAGACAAACCAAAATTGAAACATGTCAAAAATGGAGCAATTATGAAATAAAAGGATTCAATACTGAAACATCCATATACAAAAGAAAATATACATATTTAGGATACAATACACAAACCCGATCATGGATGATGAGATGTGGAGCTCTGCCCTACCACTTGGGGACATCTCTTATGAGTATATCCTTCTGCATGACAAATATTTAATTGTTTTCTCCCTCCTCGTTGTTGAGTCCAATCCATCTCATTTCTGATTTAAGTTGGATTTGGTCTTCCTTGGGGCCGAAGCCTGGTAGTATGAAGCCAATAATTTAAAAAATGGCTGACCTTGAACAAATAATAAATGAAAAAAAAACCAAATTATGAAACCTAGAAATATCAAGGATGATGGTCGACTGATCATCAGATAATGAGATAGAATGAAAGTCACCAACATGAATCCAAGATGCACTATAACAGTTAACCAAAGTTCTCATGTGATACACCGGGTCAACATATGGCTCACATGATATATTTACCAAATCACAAGCTACGATAACATGTGCACATGGATATCTAAATTCCTACAAATTGTCGTAATCACAGTACATGTTACATAAAATTACAACTAACACTCGAACACTAGTGCATGTAGCCTGGTCATAACATCGTCTTACCTGAAAGATCATATTTTCCCTATCAAAGGCTAGAATAGTCCATCTTCAAGCCTTGTTAATTATCTAATCAATATCAATTTTTAAATACTGATTAAAATCTATTTTCCAACCTCTGATAGGCCTTTTGGGACCATTCAATAAAGTATTGAACACATATATAAGATGTCTCTTTCACTAACCCTATGATAAAGAGTTTAAGCACACCCTTAAGGACCCCATTTATGCACTCCACTATATTAGTGGTCATATTTCCATATATTCTACCACCATCATATGCTAATGATCGTTTTTCCTTCAAAATATGCATCATATATTCATACACATCTTTATTAGCAGTTCAAATATCTTCAAGGCATCAATAA
Organism: Viscum album; assembly: GCA_963277665.1. NCBI lineage: Eukaryota > Viridiplantae > Streptophyta > Magnoliopsida > Santalales > Viscaceae > Viscum > Viscum album. The sequence goes on along the minus strand of OY728138.1, from coordinate 635,397,285 downwards.
AACCTTTTTTTGGGGAATATATGATGAAACCATAATATAATAATATATTAAAATGGATATTAAATTTTGTTAAAAAGAAGTAAGTTTAGAAAATCATACCCAACTTGAGGATCACCTTCTTTATGGCCTCATATCTGAAATGCTTATGCACGTTACTTGCAATATTCCAAATTAAATAATGATAATAAGCATTCGACTCAGTCCATGAAACCCAATCACTAGACATATCCTTTATAATCGCTTGATGGTGATCAGATATCAGACACACACCCTAGTTTTTTTTGACAAGTACACGTAAACATGCCAAAAAACTAGCTCCATCATTCAAAATTATCCTTTTCAACAATAGAAAAAGTAAGTGGAAGAGGATAAAGATTACTATCTTGTGTGGAAGTAATGAGTAAAAAACCTTTATACTTTCAATACAAGAAAGTTCCATCGACATGAATAAATTTTGTACAATAGGGAAAGGCATAAATGTATGGCCAGAATTCCCAAAAAAATCCTATTGAACTTTACCTTATCTCGATTAACACGGTGATTAGGGGTCGCATACTCCACAGTGTCCAACTGATAAACAATCTGATTATTGAGAGACAACAATTCCATAAGTTTTTGAAACATGGCATAAGATTCATCTCAATCACCATACACTTTTACAATTTCCTTCTGTTTTGCATTCAATACTTTGTTGTATGATATCTTATAGTTATACAATTATTGAATTCTTTCCTGAACAAGGGCAATGAGAACATCCTGACATGTTCATATCATCTCACAAATAACATTTGATATAAAATCTGAATCATGGGAAGAGTGATCCTAAGACATGATTGGATTCACACAAGTGTGTGGTCCTTCTAATTTGGTTATCCTCTAACATGTAAAAAAATATCAAATATTTCCCTTAATCTAAATTTACATTATGGACCATATTTTTCACAACAAGTGAGATATTTTCCATTCTTTGACTCTTCAACCACAAATATGAAATGCCGCTCAATATGGTATTGCTTTATCACATTTTGATGGCCAGTTTACTTTCAAACTCCTACCCGACATAGATGGCATTATCATTTGATGCAGACCTATTCCCAATAATTACAAGGAATTAAAAAGCTTGTGTAATGACATCCCAATCAAAATGTTATCCACAAGACATTCATTCAACTAAGGAACTCAATACTGAAGGATGATTACCACTAACTGGGGGATGTCATGAATGTCTATCTCTCAATGGAACCTCATAAGGTTTATTCCCCACATCAACCTCACCCACATCATCTCCTGATGGATCCCCTGATTCTTCTTCCTCAGATAAACTTTCATTCACTGTATCAGAAGACAAAGGGATGTCATCTACATTTCCTTATAAATTTTGATCATCTTATTCATAATTTACATCTATCATAGGAGTCATATGAGAAGAAGGCAATGAAAAAGACTGATGTGAAGTACCAACTTCTATAGATCTCACAAGATACGGTTCTGTAGTAGTTGGTTGCGCCACATCTATATCAGAAATCACCACATACAACTCCATCAAACCATTAGCACACTGCTATCTAAATAAGTAAGATGAATCCATCCAGTCATCATCATAAACCAAAGGGTACTAAGTGTGCCAGAAACATTCAGAATGTTGTAGATATCAATATGTTATTAAAGCAATGGATTAATCAACCCTCAGTTTTAACTGATTATGAATCTTATTGAAAACTGCATCTAATGTCATACAATCATGAAGATTTACCACTATGATAGGTGACACACTATAGCTAAATCCCTACCTAGTATAAATAGCAACACCATTGCAATATATTTTCATAGATATTATTATTTATAAAAAATAGTTAATAAAATATTATATAATACATTAAAATTTTACATTATTAAAATTGGTTTAGAATAATTCACTTTATCTTGAGACTTTTTTATGTATTTCTTTTTCACTATTCACGTATAGTGATGGTGGTATTATTTCCAAAGGAAATTTTATATAACATTATATATTTTAATTACTTATTAAATAATCATGACTTCACATTGAGACTTACGATTAGTTTATCATTATTTTATAATCTAACAAAAACCTGTTGGTAGACTCCTAGAGTCTCTATTATCAAATATTTCAGCAACCTTTAGTCTCCTCTCAAACAAAAATGCCTCCTGTCGAACACTTGTTCTCGAACGTCTCCTCAGGGACACCTCTTAGGGGAAGCCTCTTCAGGGACGCCTCTTCAGGGAATCCTCTATTTTATTTCCTTTTAATTACAAATTTACTCACATGCATGTGAGGGGGTCTATAGGTATGAAATACATAACTTTTTTTAAGCGGACACGTAGGTCCTTACAGACTTAGTTAGAGATGACTCACATGTCATCAATATGAAAAACTAAATGCAATTACTACAAATTAAATAACCACATTCACAAAATAAGACATTCAATTTCAATTATGCATTGGTCGGTCATCTCAATATCAGTCATCACACAACTTACGATGTTTTTGGGTATACTTGTAATATCTATTACTAGATGAAATATTTATTAAAAATCTACACCTCTTTTCCAAAAAATTAACTTTTCATTTTGTATGTGTACATATATATTTATTAATAACATTTAATAAATTTAATAATAACTAATATAATTTAAAATTATTCTTTATACAAAAATATTTTTATACCATTAACAAAAAGAGTTTTCTATATATTTCTTAATAAATTTAAATATGATACATATAACTAATATATTATTCATAAATTATATAACTTCTATAGAAAATATTATAATTCAAATTATTATTACTTTAAAAATAACATATTTTATAGCATATTTAATTTTCATAAACATTCAATATGAATTCATACAACATTTTAGAAAAAAATTAATTAATTTTCCTAAACATTCAATAAGAATTCATAAAACATACACACCAATAAATAATTAAATCCTAAAAAAGACACTAATTTACACATCAATACATATGAAATAAATAAACCATACACAAAAACACAAATTTCTACATATCACAAATAAAATAAATAAATCTTAGAAATGAAATAAATAAACACAATTAAATAATTAAAAATTTAAATAGAAATTTTCCTTCCTAAAAGTTGTAAATATTTTCTAAGAAAGAAATTTTTCAGGGATTCACTGCAAAATCCAGAGGAGAAGACTGAATTTTGAGGGGGGGGACCCCTTTTATAGATTACCTCGACGAGATGCATGAACGGGGTTCACGCATCCTTCATCATGTCTTCAAAGGACGAGTGAACCTTTTTCATGCATCTTTGGCATGGAGAGATGTGTGAACGTGGTTCATGTATCTTTTATTAGGTCTACACTAGATGCGTGAATGTGGTTCATGCATCTTCGTTGTAGTGGAAGATTCATCAATCCCATTCACACATCTTTGGTGGAGGGAATATTCATGAACGGGGTTCATGCATCTTGAGACCCATTTTTAAAAATGTTGTTATCCCTATAGCTTTTTGATAAAAAAATTAAAAAACCCATATATAACTATATTACTCTGAATTGTTAGTGTTTATGTTTAATGACTGGGGAAAATTATTTACATTTTATATTTTTGTTTCAATATGAATGTATATGTGGTTTATGATTATCCCAATTCATATAAGGAATTCATTTTACATAGTAAGTGAGGGGTGGGGACCGTTATAGCCCCTCGATGCATCGATAGGTCTCATTTGAAAAATAAATATGGACTTGATTGCGGGCTTTCCCAATTTAAGATATGGTTTTGGACGAGGCCATAATCATTTTTAGATGTCTTGGTCGAGGCCTTGACAGTAAGTTTCAGAATGTCCGGCATATGCATTTCCCTCATTATGAAACTAGTAATTGAAAGTTCATGAGGTTATTTGACTAGTAGAATACCCATGGTTTTTCTTTATTTGGAATTATTTATTCAACTCTTATTCCTACCATAATGTGTTCATGTTTATTTTTAAAGGAACGTGTTTTAGTTATTCACCATCCCTAATGTTTATGTTTATGATATCTTCTGCTATATTTCTTACCCTTAATGAGCATATGATCTCACCCCTTTCTTATGTTTCATTTTATCAAGACATGAATGAGTTTATAATGAATGAAAATTAGGGATAAACTTAGAGTTGTGGATGTTCCCAATAAAACCTATATGTTTTATTTCATTTCAAGTTATAATGTTGGACCTATGTATGTATCTGGTATTCCAAAAATACTAAACTACTTGGTCCTTTAGGATAAAAATTTCTTGAAAGTATTCTAATGTAATGAAATAATGCACCAGCTCTGGACAACTAGGGTAGGGGAATTACATTTTTTAAATTATATGAACTTCATAGTATAAATTAATTCACAATTGTTTCATTACTATTTCATGTTATTTTATAACTACAGAAACATAATAATGAAAAATAAATTATAAAAACAAACATGCCTTAAACACAATTAAATACAGCTTACTAGATGGATCAAACATCGCCAATATATCTAATTAGCATCATTTGATCCATATATCTAGCCCTATTTAATGGGGTCTAAGGCATGTTTGTATTAAAATTTATTTTTCACTAATATTTTTTATAGTAATGAAATAACAATAAATAATAATGAAAAGTACTTACTCTAATGTCTTTGGTAGGATCATTAAGAAAACTATCACTAGTATTACTATGAACTTTAATTCATATCTATATCAAGACAACATAGTGACCAATTTTATAAGCCTTCATAAAAAACATTTAAAAGTTAGAAAAAATATTAACTTAAAATAAAATAATATAAATAATAGTGGGTAAAATACAACCAAAATTGTTCTTTTACTCAAAATTCTATGAGACCCATCTATTTAAGGAATCACATATTTTTAATGATTCACAATATTTTTTTTAGATAATTCCAAAAAAAATAGAAAAATTAATAAAAAATTATAATTTTATTGTGTTTATATTATTAAGATACTATAAAATATCCAATTAACTCATGAAATGTATCTCTCTTAATATCGAGAAACATATTCCACTGCTCATTATAAATTCCTTCATGCACTTTATCATACATATTTCTTGAGCTTAGATATGTTTCATTAAATTCATGCCATAATATTTATTTAAAATCTCTCCATTTCTTGCCTGAATTTTTCAGAGTCTGTGGGCATGAAGAGGAGTTTGGGGCATCAAAATCAAAAAACATCTCGAAAAAAATCATAACACTTTATAATAATATTAAAAAAATTTAATTTTGTATTTTAAATTAGTTATCAAGGAATATAAAATTAATATTATCTTTACTTGGTTATCAAAAAAATTATTTTTAAAAGTTGTGGGAATATGGCTCTAATATTTATAATTAACATGAAAATTAACCATCTCGCAAGCAATCTACCCAATAATCTGTCTATAAATTCTAACAATATCACTGGTAGGTAGCATAAACTCATAAAATAAAATGATAATATTGAAGTCTTTCTGATCCTATAAATCTTCCATATTTATATTTATATCTCTCTTGTTTTTATCTTTATCTATTTGAAAAGCGCATTAAAAAATCAATAACATATATAGTTCTTTATGTAAAATGACATATATAAAAATAATGGTAACTCACCAATATCCCCTAGAGGGATAGTTGACCAATACATCACTCAAGGTGATCTATATAGTGGGTAGCAATAACATCAGGAAAAAATTCTAGCTCACTAGATGTCTCTGGTATCGTGGAGTCACTCAGATCCACTGAAGTTGATTGTAGTAGTGGTGTTCTATGAGATATTGATTGTCTAGGATCTTTAAATTTTTCTCTCCCATCATTTTTTTTATTAAAATTGTTTAGAATATATCTAATGTTTAAAAAATGTTGAAGTAAATAATTTTTACAAAAAAGGAAAAAAATAGAACAATTTATATTTGTGAGAAACACTTTTAAATGAGAAATTATAATATAGTTTCATTTCAAATTTATATATTAAATTATCTTCATATTCATTTTCTTCATTGTTATCAACATCAATTGGGATGATTATTTCATTTTCACCCTATATTTAATATTATTTTATTTCAATATTTCCATGAAAAAACACTTCAATGTTTTTTGGTTGATGAGGTTCGCTGTAACAAAGTACTAGTTGATCTTCATCACCCATATCATACAAGTCTCTATTCTTTAAGTGTAAAACAACACTCCAAAATTCATGTATTTAATCATCCAAATAATAAACCATATTCACTTGTAAAACTAAGATAAATGGATCATGATCGATACAATCACCGGTATAGGTCTTGTAAGAGAAGTTGGAAAAAGTAAAATGTAACGAATATTTCATTATACTCCTATCAATGTTGAACCATGTTCATTTGAATAAGACAACTAAAAATTTACCATGGTAGTTTAATTCAATTATATTAATCAACTTTTCATATTATACCACCTCTATGAGTGTAAATACACCAATATTTTATGTTTTTGATTCTTCTTCATGATAAATTGTATAAAACCTGAAGCCATGAATATTGTAGGCATAAAATCTATAAGACTTCATTAGAGGACCTTGAGATAAAAACATCAAATAATTTTATATTTAAACTCAATTATCAATATTAATTATCTATAGAAGAAGATATTTTTTTTTACTTTTAACATAGTCAAAATAACTGCAAATCAATAATATATATATGAGAATATACTTATATGATGGATGAACCATTCAACAATCTCATTATTAACTTATTTTTTTAATTTAACATAATTTCATTCTTGTCCACTTAGTCTCCTATTTATATTAAATGAAAATTATTTAACAAATGGATTCGAAATAAGACTTAATTATAACACATCTATGTTCTTGTAGCCACTCCAATTCATTCAGTGTAAAATTTGTCCTCTTTTAAATTGGTCATATGATAGTTAGAAATTCTGATGCCTGGTTTTTAGAACTAGAATTATTGTTGATGTCATCAATAAGAATAACATGATTGAATATAGTCTTAATACCATCCAAATACCTATAAAAAAAGTTCAGACACTCTTCATCCATGTTTTCTTCAGTAATAGAGCCTTTTGGTTGAGTTGTATTCCTCACATATTATTTCAATTGACCTAAGTACCTGATGAAAAAATAATAAACATATTAAAAAAATTATCCAATGATTTGATAAAATTTAATTCACTAATGAGAATAAAAATATTATCAATGCACCTCTCAATTGGATAATGTCATGACCCGTCCCTCAGGGCTCGTGCTATGACTACCCCATGCCTGCCTTCCATAGGCCAGGGGATGGAGAATAGCATCGGAAAGGTGTGTCCCTAAAATGGGAAGACATTGCCTTTTAACCTGTACATACACATAGTCCAAGAACACAACAAGAAGCAACCAGTAAGTAAACTATTGTATTAAAAAGAGTGCTAAAAGTAAAGGGGAAATAATACAAGCCAAACTGTAAAAGTACAAGTACAACTCAAAGGTACAATACAACTAAAAAGGGGGAAACAACTTCTGGATCATCCACCGAGGATCCTACCTGAAGGGTAGGTATAGATCATGATCAGTAGTCCCTATTTCACGTCACACCAAATGGTCAACCTCTGAGTACCATCCAATCCTGGCTCCCTCAGCCTCGATCAATATTGTATGTCGTCTGCACAAGACACAAGAAGGTACGGGCGTAGCCCGTGTAGGGGTGAGTATAATGATACTCAGTAGGTACCCTGAGATCCCCGTAGGTCTCATAGAGTTCCACAAAGGAAATAACACAAATAAAGACCTCAATATTAAATCACAAACCAATAGACATCAACTCTACTTATGTATATTCCCATACATATACCTAAGTTATCATTGGTATACCCATCTCATACATGAGGGAAGAATACCAAAATGGTAACACCATGAAGGTAGAAGTACCACATAGGTAACACCACGAATCTAGAAGTACCACATAGGAAACACCATGAATACATCACCACGAAGGTAGAAGTACCACAAAGGTAACACCACGAAGATAGAAATACCACATAGGTAACACCATGAAGATATAAGTACCACATAGGTAACACCACAAAGACATAACCATGAAGGTAGAAGTACCACACAAGTATTACCACAAATATAATAAGACTCAGCTCACAACCAGGTATAAATTAAGTACATAAGTACAGATGATTAGTCATAAGCTAGATCATATTATTCTGTTAAGAAGCATTGTTGTTGACCCACACAGGATCGATAGGTACTAACCCCCACTGACCCACATAGGATCTGAACCACATAGGATTGGAATGTGCGGACCCACACAGGAATACTGAGTGCTTCCCCACAAAGGATCTGATAGAAGCTAACCCACACAAGATTGATAGATGCTGACCCACACAGGATCATTGTTCTTTTTTCACGTTACTGCTAGTCGTAGGATTCCTCTCACCCAGTGCACTCGAGTTCTGTAGAATATTCCCCTTGAGATATCATCTATACCTTGACCACCTCTAAGATTCACAAAGTATTAAACCAAAGGATCGTCATGTCATAAGGGTTCCAACGTGACTGACAGTGGGTCAATAGGATGTCTGGTCTGTGAGTTATAATCATTTTAGTTCTGGGGGCCTGGTAGGATTCGGGTTTGAACCAACCCGATCGTACTCCAACTGTCTCTAAAAATCAAGTGGAGTATACCAAAAGGACTATCTTGATTCAAGGATCCCAGTGTCTTAGACGGTTTTTCAAACAGATGCTCAGATTTCATGTTATGGCCCTTTCAGTGTTTTTGGGCCCGGGTCTGGTCCGACCCAGTCGGACCGACCCGGCCTGACCCAATCTGAGCTGGACCATGGAAGGCTTGGCCTAGTGGGATGAGGTCCGGCCTTGCTAGCAAGGGGAGGCCCTCAAGGGTGGCCCAACCCACTGGGGGTGGCCCGTAAGTGGGGCATGACCCACTTGCACACGGCCCGCTGGGCTGGCAGCCTGTAGGAGGCACATCCCACTATCTGACCAAGATAGAAAAGGGGGAATGTTTCCCATCGATATCTCAAACAACCCAGAGTTTGTTTGGATCCTCCATAGTGGTGGCGCCATGGGGCGCCACTAGGTGGCTTGCGGGAACTGCTGGAGTGGGTCCTGCTGTTCTCGTCTTGATTGGCCAGTGTGCCAGTCGACTTCTCCAGCGGCGCACGACGGCGTGATTTTCCACTACCTGTGGCCAGCTGGTTTTTCATTATCCTTCCTCTGGTCCTCCGTAGTTGACGATTCGTGGCTCAATTCCACTGGCAGCACGCTGGTTGCACTGTCCTCTCCTTCCGTCGTCGACCGGTGTGCCAGCCGCCTCCTCCAACCATCGCAGCTGATGAGCCGCGACTGGTTCCTATGATGGAATGATTGCGCCACCTCCTCCCTCATGGTTGGCCAGTGCCGACTGCTGCCTTGTTCCCTGCCGGTTCCAGTCACTGGTACCGTCGCACCGATGGTCTTCGACGGAGAACAAATGGGGTAGCAAGGTAGCGGAGGGTCCGGGTTGGGTTCGTTAGGCCCGCACATTCTACGTTAGCTTGGAAACAATACGAGGGAGGAAAAAGGATTCTAGAACTCTTGAATTTAAAACCAAAAGTAAACCCTACCTCACGAACGATGGTGAGCACATGTTTGTGGAAGCGGGTCGGTGTTTGTCATCCCCTGCAACTAGCCACCAATTACATTGCTCGATCGTTGATATTCAGTTTGGGATTTCGGTGTCGCTCCCCACCACCTGCTAGAACCGGCTATGTCCTCCAAGGATTTGGCATCCCAGCACTTTGTCAGCACATCGCTACTTGGTGAAGTCATGCTGACACCTCTCTCCAAGCTCCATATAAATAGGAGAGGGGGAGGATGAGTAACAATGTCAGAAATTAATGGGGGGTCATTAATTAGTAATCTTCCTAATTCCCCAATGACGTAGTTAGTTAATATTGAAAGTTCAATACATTTATTGCCTTGGCACGCCACTGATCCCACGTTGTCGTTTGTCCATTGGAGGGAAATAAAGAAAATGAAAATTAACCAAGTTATTTTTATTAATCTTTAAAAAGATCCAAAACATAACTTTTTTGTCATACCTACTACGGTCAAAGTGAAGCCTCCCTTATGCGAATCCTGGCACTGTAGTTACAACGCTTCCATGATATTTTTAATCCGAGCACCAGTTTAAAAGTTAGAAAATGCCACTCACGCGTTTACTGAACATACTTTAAAAAACATTCATAAATTCATTCTGGGCACACCGGGCCTCAGAATCATGCACCGTCAATTTTCTCATACTCATAATAATTCCACATTATTAAAAAAAATTACATTGAAAATTCGGGTCTTTACATTCTCCCCACCTTAGGGATTTTCATCCATAAAAGTCACAACATAGACTAAGGGAACAAATGGGGGTACTGAGCACGAATATGAGCCTTCATCTCCCATGTGTTCTCTTGGAGGATCTCATGCTTCCAGTGAACGTGCAGCAGAGGTATCGACTACCCATGAAGAACCCACTCATGTCGATCCTCAATCTCTACTAGAACCTCCGTAAACGTCACCCCATCATCAAATTCTATCTCTCCATGGTCGATGATGTAAGATGGTTCATGAAGGTATCTCCTCAAATGCAATACGTGGAAGACGTTGTGCACCCTATCCAACTACGGTGGAAGTGACAAGTAGTATACCACCTCACCTATCCCTCGAAGTATAAAAAATGGTCTGATAAACCTCGGTGATAACTTGCTACCTCAGCCAAATATCTGTAGTCCCCATCGAGGAGAGACTCGCAAAAATACATGGTCCCGCTCTAGGAACTCCAAAGGTGTATACTTCCTATAAGTATAAGACTTATTTATGCTCTGTGTAGTCTTCAACCACTCTTGGATGATCTGCACCTTCCTAGTAGTAGCCCGTACCAACTCTAGACCCATAAGTGCTGACTACCCTAGGTCAGTCTAGCATAGAGTTGATCTACAACGTCGACCATATAGGGCCTCGAATGGTGCCATACCGATGGTGTAGTGATAACTGTTGTTCTATGTGAACTCCACCAAGGGCATGTGATCCTCCCAACTGTGGCCAAAAACTAGGACGCATGCACAAATCATGTCCTCCAGTGTCTGTATGGTCCACTCTGTCTGACGATCCATCTGAGGATGAAAATAAGTTCTCAAACATAGCTGAGTCATGAACGCCTCCAACAACCCATTTCACAACTAGTAAATAAAATATGTGTCACGGTCAGAGATGATCATCGAGTCACCCCATAGAGTTTCACAATATCTTGTACGTAGAGGTGTCTCAATCCCTCTATTGATCCCTACTCTTGAATAGGTAGGAAGTGGGCCAACTTGGTGAGTCGTTCAATGATCACCCAGATGAAATAATGTCCCCTGGACGTACATGGAAGCCCTATCACAAAGTCCATGGAGATACCATCCCACTTCCACTCTGGAACCTCTTGTGGCTGAGCTAAGCCTATTGGAACCTGATTCTCGGCCTTCACTTGCTAACAAGTGAGGCATCGTGAAACAAACTCTGCCACTTTTGTCTTCATCCCTGGCCACCAGTGCTAACACCAGAGGTCCTAGTACATCATTGCTACACCTGGATGTACCACCAAAGGGTACATATGAAAGTCCCTCAACACCTCCTCCTATAGTGCTACCGATACCATGGTATATCCTCAGAAGAGTATGAAATGTTCTCTAACTTCATAAAATCTATCAAGTACCTATCCTGAGGATATCTGATCATGTCGAGTCTTGTAGTCAATGTCCCCAAGTTGCACCTCCTTAACTCGCTAAAGGAGTTAGGGAGTGAATTTCATAGACTAAAGGTATGCTACTCCATCGCTATCCACGAAGGATATCTACAATGTGGATAGATGCTCTATCACCTCACTCTGCAACTACAGACTATAACTCATACTGAGTGCATATGCTACAACATTCCCCTTCCTAGGAGTATAGACTATCTCAAAGTCATAGTCTTGGAGGAACTATAGATATTGCTGCTATCTCAGGTTCAGGTCCTTCTAACAGAAGATATACCTGAGACTCTTATGATAAGAGTAGACTATAAAATGTTCTACCATTAAGTAATGTCACTACATATTCAAGACGAAGACCACTGCTGCTAACTCCAGGCCATGAGTATCATAGTTCTGCTTATGTTGCCTCTGCTGTTGTGAGCCATAGGTGATCACTGCTCGCTCCTACATCAGGAAAAACCCAAGGTCGGTCCCTGATGTATTGCAGTAGACTATATACCTAATGACCTCTTCTAGTATCCTCAAGATGGGGGCACTCATTAGTCTATGCCTTAGCTCCTGAAAACTTTACTGGCATCTCTCCATCCATATGAAGGCCCATCCCTTCTTCGTCAATGCTGAAAAGGGTGGCGCAACTCTGGAAATGTCAGGCACGAATCTCCAGTAGTATTCAACCAAGCCTAGGAAACTCGACACCTAGGGCACACTCCTGGGTGGATCCCAATATAGCACAACCTCTATCTTCATCGGATCCACTACAACTCCAGCCTCTGAGAAAAAGTTTCTCAGAAAGTGAACCTCTCATATCCAAAACTAGCACATTGAGAGATTACCATAAAGATGGTGCTCTCAAAGTGTATCCATAACTATCTAAAGATAATAGAAATTCTTCTCCTTCGACGCCCAGTATATCAAGATGTCATTGAGGAAGACCACCACAACGCGATCGAGGTATGGCTGGAAGATCCTATACATGAGTCCCATGAACACTGTTGGGGAATTGGTCATGTCGAATGGAATAACCAAGAACTCATAGTGGCCATACCAACATCTGAAGGTCATCTTATGCACATCCTCATCTCATACCCTAAGATGATGATAGCATGATATGAGGTCTATCTTCAAAAACCAATGAGCTCCCTTTAGCAGATTGAAAAGATCATCAATCCTCAGAATTGGATACTTGTTCTTCATGGTCACCTGGTTCAGGTGCTGATAGTTTACAAAGATTCTCAAACTCCCATCTACCTTCTTGGTGAACAAAATCGGGGATGCCCGTGGAGAAACACTAGCCCTTATAAACCCCTTTCTCTATAAGTACTCCAGCCATACCTATAACTCACAATGCTCAGTGGGAGCCATTTGATATGATGGTGTAGATATCAGTGTCATCCTAGGCTACATGTTGATGTAAAAGTCTACCTCTCTATGTAGAGGTAGCCCTGAAACATCATCAGGAACGACATTGGCATACTATTCCACCACTACCGGATAACTCAGACTCTCAACATATACTACTTCGAGGGTAAGGCTATAAAAATGATGTGTGATCGGTTGCACCCTCATCCGGGTAAGTCCATCCTATGCTGCAAAGGTTCCTTCTCGCCGATGAAGGAAAACTTGGTCTCATCCTCATAGAAACACCACACTTTGCGCCTAATATATTCAATCTAGGTGTGGACTGTGGATAACCAGTCCATACCCAAGATGATGTCGTAAGGCCTCGACACCGCTACTAGAATATCCTAGATGAAGCTCTCACATCCTAGAGTAATCTCACACTGCTGGCACTAGTGTGTAATCATCAAATCCTCTCTCGTAGGAGTCTCAAGCTGTAAGGATCGAGCCAACGGTTCCACCAAAATCTCTGAGCTTTGAACGAGGGTCGTGGAAATAAACAAGTGAATGGAACTTATGTCTATAAGTACTAAAAATAAGGGGAATTAGACATATATCATACCTCTAATCATATCCAAAGTTTCGTGGTCGTATTCCTCAACTGCCTGGAGCTGAGCTCATCCTATACACATAATCCTTATGGTCGGGGTGGGCCACCTGAAGGTGGTGGCAGTAGAACCTTGTATCACCACCCACCGCCTTCTGCATGGACAAATCCTCTACCACATCCACATGCTGCCTGCGGACCTACCTGATCAAATCTCTACCTCTACCTCAGAGGTCCCTCAACCATCTATTGGTCATCCATATGGTGGGTTGGGCAGTCACGTTCCATGTGACCCTGCCTGCCGCACGAGTAGCACTGCCTTCTCCTCAACTGTCCTCCTCTGTCCCATGATCCCCGCACCACTAACCCTCTATCCTAAAGTCATCCACTAGAAGGCCTAGCCCGATTGGTCCCCTACATCATTTTCCTACTGCCTACTGCGGATGACTCTACTACCTGACGTCCAGTGGTGCCTCTCTTCGTCAGTGCTTGCTCAGCTAGGAAGCTCTCCACCATAAGTGCTTGACCTAAAACCCCACCCTTTGTCAGAATGCTGAGAAATATCATCAATGCTCTAATATACCATTGGAGACCATGCTCAAAGGTTCGGGATATGAAGAAAGGGTCTCGTACCAATTCGGTGGAGTAGCGGGAAATATCAGTGAACCTTGCTGAGTATTGGGCCATAGTCATACTACCCTACTATAAGTGCAGTAGCTTTTGTATACGCACAAATCATAAGGTCTCTGAGATGAAATCTACCCTGACGAGGCTCTCAAAGTATGCCCAGATGAGGGTTACCTCATCATGTATCTAGAGCATCAAGCTCTACAATCTCCCTGCTGCTACCTGAAAGAGACTGGCTGCTAGGATCACCATAAGGTCAGTTGGTGTCCCAACCAGGAGAAAAACTCTGGATACAGCCTCCAGCCAGTCCTCAGTCGCCAGCGAGTCCATCTCGCCATGGAACATTGGAGGCCTCTGCCACTGTAACTCATGAAATGCGCTCAGTTTGTGTGCATCATCTGTTGGTGGGGCTAGTGGAAATGGGTGGTGCTGGTGGAAATGGGTGTTGCTGTTGGAACACCACCCAAAGGTGGTAACACCATAAGAGGGCCCTGCACTGTGGCCCCATAGCTTAGTGGTCCATCATCACATACTCTCTCAAGAATACTGGTTGGCATTCTATGTGGAAGAATCCTGAAAAAAATAGGTATTCCATGGTCAATAAGTTATTCTTGGTGAGCTAACTCAAAGATATCATTGGAAAAACATTTCAAAACACACACAATCGGTGTTTTCCTGCACTGAGTCAGAAATCAGAATTCAGGGTCCTGGTGTATGGATACATTAGTCGTCGAACCAACACTAGATTCCCCAAACTGAAAACCACACTCTCAACACTATTTCCACATAGAAAAGATTAGAGTCCTAGTTATTCGGTAGAACCGATTACTTTGATACCACTTTTTCATGACTCATCCCATAGGGCTTGTGTCGTGACAACCCCAAGCCCACCTTCCATAGGCCAGGGGCTGGCGACTAGCACCGAAAAGGTGTATACCTAAAACTGGAAGACATTTCCTTTTAACCTGTACAGACACACAGTCCAAGAACACAACAAGAAGCAACCACTAAGTAAACTGTTGTAGTAAAAAGAGTGCTGAAAGTAAAGGGGCAAGAATACAAGCCCAAATATAAAAGTACAAGTACAACTGAAAGGTACAATACAATTGAAAAAGGGGAAATAGATTCTGAATCATCCACCGAGATTCAACTTGAAGGGTATGCATAGCTTACGATCAGTAGTCGCTGCGTCACGTTCACGCCAAATGTTCCACCTCCAAGTACCATCCAGTCCTGGCTCCCTCAGCCTCAATCAATGTTGTACATCTTCTGCACAAGACAATACATGGTGCGGGCATAGCCAGTGCAGGGGTGAGTATAACGATACTCATTAGGGAACCTAATACCCTCGTACATCTCCTAGAGTTCCACAATGAAAATACCACAGAGCATGACCTCAATCTCAAAGCACGAAGAAATATACATCAACTATACTTAGGTATATTCCCATACATATACCTAAGTTATCATGGCATACTCATCTCATACATGAGGGAAGAATACCACAAAGGTAACACCACGAAGGTAGAAGTACCACACAGGTAACACCACAAAGATAGAAGTACCACACAGGTGGCACCATGAAGACATCACCACAAAGGTAGAAGTACCACATAGGTAACACTATAAAGATAGAAGTACCACATAGGTAACACCATGAAGATAGAAGTACCACATAGGTAACACCACAAAGACATCACCATGAAGGTAGAAGTACCACATAGGTAACATCATGAAGATAACAACACTCAGTTCAAAACCAGGTATAACTTATGTATAGAAGTACAAGTGATTAGTTGTAAGCCAGATAATCTTATTTTGTTAAGAAGAATTGCTGCTGACCCACACAGGATCGATATGTACTAACCCCCATTGACCCACACATGATCTAAACCACACAAGATCAGTATGTGCTGACCCACATAGGATCACTAAGGGCTGACCCACATAGGATCTGATAGAAGCTGACCCACACATGATCGATAGATGTTGACCCACATAGGATCGTTGTTCTTTCATCATGTTACAGCCAGTCAGAGGATTCCTCGCACCCAATGTGCTCGAGTTCCATAGAATCTTCTGCTTGAGATATTGGTCATACCTCAGCCACCAATAATCTCCATAAAGGAGTAACCCAAAGGCCCATCATGTCGTAAGTGTTACAACGCAATAGACGGTGTGTCAATCAGACACCCGGTCTATGAGTTATAAGCATTTTAGTTCTAGGGGCCTGGTTGGATTTGGGTTAAATCCAACCCACCCATACTCTAACTATATCTAAAACTCATGTGGAGTATAACAAAAGGACCATCTCTATCAAAGGATCATAGTGTTGTAGACGGTTCTCCAAAAAAAAGCCCAGATTTCAAGTTATGGCTCTTTAAGTGTTTCTGGGCCCGGTTGGGCCTGGGTCCGGTCCGACCCAGTCTGGGCAGGGCCGAGGTCTGGCCTAGCCCACTAGGGGTCGGCCCGGCCAGCAAGGGGGTGTCCCAAAAAGGGTGTCCCACAACGGGGGCGCAGACCACTAGAACGCGGCCCGCTGGGCAAGCGACCCGACCGCATGAGGCACGACCCATAGTCCTCCTGAGCTGGGAGGTGGGGGGAGATTCCCCCTAGAATCCCAAATGGCCCAGAGGCCGTTCGACTCCTCTATAGTGGAATCACCATGTGGCGCCCCCAAGTAGCTTGCGGGACCCGCTAGAGCAGGTCCTTCTGATCCTGTTGCGATCGTCCGGTGTGTCGGCCGACTTCTCCAGTGGTGTGTGATGGCGCGCCGCTCCGCAACCCGCTGTCGGCCGATGTGTCGGCCGCCTTCCTTTGGTCCACTGCGGCTGACGAGCCGTAGCTCGAGTCCTCCAGAAGCACACTGGTCGAGTCACCCTCTCTTTCAGCGCCCTGATGGTGTGTCAGACACCTCCTCCGACCACCGCGACTGACGGTCCATGGCTGGTTCCTCCGGTGGCATGGTTGTGCCACCTCCTCCCTCGCGGTCGGCCGGTGTCGACCTCCGCCTTGGTCTCTACCAGCACCGGTCTCTGGTACCACAACACCGACAGTATTCCATAGAGAAAAAATGGGGTTTCAAGGTAGTGGAGGGTCCGGGCTGGGTTCGTTAGGCCTACTCCCTCTGCATTAGCTTGGAAACAATACGAGGGAGGAAAAAGAATTCTACAACTCCTGAATTTAAAACCAAAATTAAACCCTACCTCAAGAATGATGGTGAGCGCTCATTTTTGGAAGTGGTTCAGTGTTCTTCGTCCCCCACAACTAGCCTCCAATGACATTACTCAATCGTCGATCTTTAGTTCTGGCTTTCGGTGTCTCTCGCCACCGTCTGCAGGAACTGGCTCCATCCACCAAAGTTTTAGAGTACCGACACTTTTTCAGCGCTTCACTACTTGGTGAAGTCGTTCTGACACCTCTCCCCAAGCTCCATATAAATAGGAGAGGGGGAGGGTGAGTGATCACGTTGGGAATTAATGGAGGCTCAATAATTAATAACCTTCCTAATTCCCCAATGACATCGTTACTTAAGATTGAAAGAACAAGACATTTATTGGCTTGAAACACCGCTAGTCCGACATTGTCATTTATTCATTGGAGGGAAAGAAAGAAAATAAAAATTAACCGAGTTATTTTTATTATTCTTTAAAAAGTATCAAAATTGAAATTTTCTCTAGACCTACTGTAGTCAAAGAGAATCCTCCCTTAATTGAATCATGACACTGCAGTTTCAATGGTGCCCTCATATTTTTAATCCGAGCACCAGTACAAAAGTTATAAAAAATCACTCATGCGTTTACTGAACGTACTTTAAAAAAAGTTCATAAATTAATTCTAGGAACATCGGGCCTCGTAATCATGTGCCATCAATTTTCACAGACTCATAATAATTCCATATAATTAAAAAAATTACATGGAAAATCAGGATCTTTACAGATACATCCATTCATAGTGTACCAATCCACCAAGTTTAACTTCTTCAACCAAATGAACAGTTAAATTAATCATGACTGTGAAGAATAAATGGGTAAATAAATCTCCAAATGAAAAAGGTTAAAAGAAATTCTTTCTTGATGTTTATCAAGCTCAGTTGGATTTAGATTTTTTTTCAAAAAAAACTCCATAAAAAATGTACACAACTCAACTATAACTAAATTTACATTTTTATGTAATGTATTACATAATGAAAATTACAATAATTACCCCATTAGAATATGTGATTCATGACTTTTCAATACATGAAACATTTGATGTTTTTAGTCAACACACCATGAAATGTTACTTGAATATCCATGTGGAACTTTTACATTATTTAAAGTTCAAAATAATATGTACTTTTCATGATTTTTCATTGTAAAAATAGCCAAATAATACTTTCCATTATCATTTTCCCAAAAACCATGATTTATGTACATTGATTCAAAATACTTATGATCATTAAGGTGATCCTTAGATTTACCCTTCTCATTAATAAATGTAAAAAATAAAATTTCACAGATGTTCTTTTTAGTATCCACTATTTCAAGATTATGATGTATCAAATTAATCTCCCAATAAGGGAGTTTAAAAAATATACTCATTTTGTTTCACTATTTTTTATAGATACTTCATATACTATACATCATACCCTTTTCCCACCTTCATTAAACTGATTACATTTTCCAAATTCTAAATTTACATTCAATAATTATCCTAAGATTTCAAAGATAACAACTTCAGTGGCTTTCCCAATAAAATATCTCCATTTAATTATGTCTTATTAAAACCTGAATTTATGAGAAGCATCCATAAATTGAAGATGACACATAAAACCCAATTTTCTTCTACGATTCTATCATTGAGGTTCAAAATAAAAATTAAAAATTGGACGATCCAAAATAGTACTAGTGTTCCAACCAGATTAGTTTCCTATTCTAGGAATGTCTCTAATTGTCACATTAAAGTAGCATGAATTTTGAATAGTTTTCTTATTGAATCATCATATGTTTCCATGCCGTCATCCCATAATTCTCATAATTCTTTGATTCGAGTTTGAAGTTATAAATCAATTTTATTTTTAAGAATTTACTTTTTAGTAATAATCATAAAAATAATGAAATATTTATTCTTCATAAACATCCGTGGAGGTATATTATGGGGGATCAAAACAACTGGTCAAGTGCTATAAATATTACTTAAAATGCCAAAAGGGTTAAAACCATTGTAAGCCAATCCCAAATGTACATTCTTAGGATGTGATTAAAAATCTAGATTTAATGAATCAAACACCTTCCATGATGTTGAATATTTTGGATGTCTTATCGATCCATCATATGTATTATCCCAAGCATGACACTTCATGTAATATACAGTCTTAGATGACATAAATAATCATTGAAAGCATGGTTTTAGAGGAAAGTAATGTAATTCCTTTAAAAAAATTCTTCTTTTATTTCTTCTTAGGGTTTCATTTATTTTTACCCTAATTTCTATTCATTGACTTCCATATTCTTGTATTAAATATTATCCATTCATCCTTGTCAGAATATTCTCCCTAGTAAATCTTTCAATCATTAGGGAATGCATGTATCTTTGTATAATCATGTCCAATTTTGTTGATAATTTTATTCATCTCATAGAATGATATAAGGATATTATCTTCACTAAATGCATCTTGAAAAAAATATAAAATCATTGACATTTCATTATCAGTAATTCCATAGGGACACTTGATATGAATCGACTTAATTATAAAATAAAACATTGAATACTTGGAACACTATTCAAACAACTCTTTCTTACCATCTTCAACTAATTCATAAAACTCATTTTTTTATTGGTTTTCTAAGAAATATAAAACATATCATGAACAACTAATAGTTATTTTTAACTATTAAAATCATGGACATTATATACTATAAATACAAATACTTTATTTATCAATTTTTGAACTAAACTCTCCTCTAGTAAAAAATTTAGTGTTTTTTTGATAGGATTGTAATTATTTTGACCTTCCATAAAATTCAATTCACCATGCCAAATCCAAAATACATATCGAGTAGGTAACTGTTTCAATATAAAATACTCATATAATTCATTTCTATTCAACTATATCTTGAATTTACAATCTGGACATATAAATTTTATTCTACCATCCACTGATTGGTTTGCAATTGCATAATCTAAAAAATCTTCCATACTCTTGACATACTAAGGTGTGTTTCTAGATAAATTAATCCAAATTTTATCCATAGTTATTGGATTTTCACTCTTCCCCGTGAAAATTCATATATGAAGATATAAATATTAAATTATAAAAGTACAGTGAAAATTAAACATCAACCAACTTTTTCATTGACTAGGGTAGGGTCTTGATTAGAAATAACACAAATTCACCCTAAAAATGATTCTATCTAGCATTAAAAAATAAACAAAATAAATGAATAAATATTACCTCTCACAATAATACCTTCAGATGTCATGGAATAATTTTACTAAGATTAGGAGAGAGGTTACTGTGATGTCAAGTATAATATTATCAACCCACAATAATACATAAACATATTTATTCTATTAAAAGGTCTATAAATTTTCTACTTTTCATATTGTCAATTTTTATTTTATATTGAAGAAACATAATTATCTCTATAACTATCTCTTTCTTTGATAATTATGAAAATCATGATTTTTTGTATCTCAAAACAATAACTTGTAATTGTGATATTTGGAGATTGTACTTCTATATTCTTCATAGCATTTCATGCCATTATGGTTTTACAACATTTTCAGAATTTATTTGAGAAACAATAATCAAATTTAAGAGGGTAGCACATACATAAATCTTCATGTAATATAATGTTAAATAGCTTATAGTAATCATTATGTATTATACTCCTGATTAAGATTAAATTTTATTTATTATATTAACATCATGATATCATTTTAAAAAGAGATAAGAGAGTGGTAAACTACATGTGTCTGATGTTCTTAAACCGTAGGCTAAATGATCGGGTTTTCGACTGAAAACCCCTCTACGAAACATCTAAAACCACTATTCTTCCTAATACAACCCACAATGTCCCTTAAGGTGTACCTCAATAGTAAAATTATCATTTTGAGAAAATTTAAACAATTATTAAATTGGTAAGTGACACAAAACCGAAATATTGGCCAACCACTTTATGAAAATGTAAAATTATAAAGTCTTACACCACACACTAGAAAAAAAACCTAGGAACCAGTATCATTCGACATGAAATAAGTAATTAATTATAAAAATTTATAATAATTCATAAAAAATTAAAAAGATAGGAATAATCACCCAAAATAACATTGAGGGGCATTCACTCACTAAAACAATGACAAACTACCAATGGGATGTACAAATTGTAACACTGATATCAACTTGGGAAAAATCCCAAAAAAACTCAATTATATTAATATTTATATAATTAAATTAAAACCATTAGAAAAATTCATTTGGAAATTTTATTTTCAATAATGTCGTGGGTTATAGTCACTGGAAAAAGGGGATGAGAGGCTAATGTTGGTGGGTTTCCATTGAGGAGTAGGGGATTACTATGAGGTACTCATTTGGGATAAGGTGTGTTGGGGTCATGGGGATCAAGGGGGATACTCATCATTGGGAGTAGGGGTTTGGGTTCCTAGAGATCGGCAAGGAGGAGGGTCAGTCACCATTGGAAGGGGGTCGGGCTCAAGGGGGGTCACCATTGGGATAAAGGGGTTTGGGTCATGGGATCATCATAGAGAGTGGAGGGGTCAGGTCCAAGTGGTTCAGCTATGGGGGGAGGGGGTCAAATTATGTTTTTTAAAGATTTAGTGGCAGTTTAAATAAAACTACTACTAAATTAAAATATAAAAAATATATCACCTATTATATTAAATCGTCTTGATATTATAAATTATATTTAATATTATTTTTTAGAATTTGTTATTATAACTTCCCCTAATAAAAACCAACTAAAACCTATTTTCATGAAGTGAATATTCATTTATTGACATGAGTGGGTCAAAAATTTTAAATTTCTGATGGATGCAACATGATGGAAAGATCCACTAAAGTTTAGTATTTGTTTTTATCAACAAAGGGAGGTAGTTTCTCTGTTTGAATCACTTAGAGTATTAAAATTATGTGGAAATAATTAGATTTAGGAAGAAATATTGTTTTATTGATGATTTTTTGTTAGACCAAAATATGTTATAGGGGATCAAAAACAGGATAGTGTTGTAGATAGAATACTCCATTTGTAGGAAGTCAGTGCAACTGGATGATTGGGTAAAAAACTTTATACAAGGGTGGACAACTTTGATGAAGTTTTGTAGTTTTAATTGTGTTAGGGATATACATGGCTTCCTAGTCACAGTGATTTTAACCATTATACTTTTGATGAAATGAAAATTCAATGCTTCTCATATGGATATAGAAATAATGTCAAACCATGTTAACATTTTATTGTGTCTTTATATTATTTCATTTCCTTTATTGTTTTTCATGAGAATGTTTTTCTGATATTAGAGTAAATAGAATTGATTAGTGAATTCAATGTGGTGATTTGAGTGAATATTATTCTTCCTAATTCTGGTACATTGAAATTTGGAGCACTACCACAAACAGGGCAAGGGAAGCACTGCCCTTTATCAGCGCTAAACAGAAAGCGCTGATAAAGGGGTATGCCTTTATTAGCTCTAGTTAAAAGCGCTGATAAATCTACCCTTTATCAACACTTTTTAGCGCTGATAAAGGTTTTTATTCTTAATTTAAATAAAATTATAATATTTATAATAAAAAATAATGTTTTTTTGTATAGATTAACAATTATATACCAATATTTATAAATATAAACTCTTTATTGTTATAATTTTTAATAAATGGATATATATTTATCTTATGAGCCATTTTAAATAAATATATAAGAATATAAATAAATTATAAAATAAAAACTGTTGGAACCTTTATAAGGGATCATTAAAAGCGCGGATAATTTTTTGTTTTTATCAGTGCTAAAATGAAAGTGCTGATAAAAAATATCTTTATCGGCACTTTGTAAGCGCTGATAAAGGTACGTTTTATCTGCGCTATAATTATAGCGCAGATAAATAGGTATTTTATCAGTGCCTTTTTAGCACTGATAAAGGTATATCTTTATCAGTGCTAAAAAAGTGCTGATAAATGTATGTTTTATCAGCACTTTTATTTTAGCGTTGATAAAACATACCTTTATCATCACTTTTAACAAGCACTGATAAAGGTTCTAGCAGTTTTTATTTAATAACCCTAACAAGCCCTTTTCTCATGCACGTGGTCAAGATTTCACAGAAGCTGAACCAGGCCCCTCTTCCGCTGTGACCTCTCCTCCTCCTCCTCCTCCTCCTCCTCCTCCTCCTCCTTCTCCTCCTCCACCGTCGCCACTGGGTTTTCCTCCTCCTCCACGTTCGTTATCCTCCTCCATCGTTACTGCCTCCACCGCCGCTGCCTCTACCACTGCTGCCTCCACTACCACTGCCTCCTCCGCAGCTGCCTTCGCTGTAGCTTCTTCATCTCTAAGGTCCATCTTGATTTTATTGTACCCCAAGTACCTGTCAATGATATAAAGGGCTTGGAAACTATTAGTTGCATCAGTCATGATTTCTTTGATCAGTAATGGGAAATCATCCTTTAGAAATCTCAATTAAGGTCTCTAAAGTTAATGTGGACCCTATTCTACTTGTTATTTTTCTTAATGGGGATAATTTTGGTGATCCATCTTGGTTATTTCACTTCTAGGACAAATTTAATTTTGGTGATCCATCTTGCCGCTGCCTTCGGTGTATAAAACCTTGTCCAGGGTCCTGTTTTTAGCAATAGGAATGAAATATCTAAAGTTTACTTGTTTCAACCTTGTTTCCATTATATGTTCATATTTTATATTTTAAAAGTATGTTGAACTCGTTCTATCGAAGGTGGGTTCTATACTTTCTTGTTATATTAAGGTTTGTTTAACCATGGTGTGGGTTGATTTCGGTTTTAGTTGGTTCTTGGGGTTTTTGGGATGTGGTAAATGGTGTACTCAGTTATAGATTATTTTATTCTCATCGGTTTCCGCTATTTTACATTTTCTTTTCCATTGGAAATCTCCTCTGGTGTGAGCCTCTCCTCTGCCATGAACACACCTCTATCGTGTGCTGAATGACACCTTCACAGTGAGTTTTATCCTATTAATCATTGGTTTCCTCTTGTTCTCATGTTATTACTGTTTGATATTTATGGTTATAATGTGAAATTTACGGGCTAAATACCCCTCTGAAAATCGTGGTCGTTGGTGGTCCTTATTTGCACACTAAATGAATTTCATGTTTATTGGTTCCTATTGAACATTTGAATATAAAAATTGGTAATTTACGTATACTCTACTTATGAATGAACAGCATCGAATGATAAAACTTCTATGATAACCCCTGAATTAAAAAACAAAATTGAAGAAGGGATGCTTTGTAAAATCTGAAATTGTGATTGTTTGGTTTGTATGGTGTTGCGATTGTGAGCACGATTGTTTTTTTGTATGGTGTTGCGGTTGTTGGCATGATTGATATACCATTTGTTTTACATGTTGTAGTTCTTCTACCATTGAATATCAATCCAAACTTTACCCATTTCAATGGAACCACCACTTTGTTACTGGTGAAATTCCACTGAATCCTAGAAAACCACTTCTATAGGACTCTATGAGACACTTTATGGTGTGAAGATGATGTTTTTCAGATTCTATATATTTTTAAAATACATGGTATGTGGTCTGGTTAAATGTAACATGCTTCACCATACATGGATTTCATATAGATTTTAATGCCACACAACATTTATCTCCAAAATTTACACCACATGACTCATATTCTGACTCAAACTTGGAATAAGTTTCATTTTAAATGTTACATGTCATGTGAACCTAGGTCACACACAATGTATCTCTAAGACATATACTTCAGCATGAAACCATGTACATGCCATGAAATAATGGTAGAACCACATGATATGTGTTTTACTTCACTCACACCATGTATAGATACCATAGAAACTTGATGTGTATAGACTATACACCCCTAGTGGTCATGTAAGGACTACACACCGTGTATTCCACAAAAATGTGATGCATAACCGGTGAGGTGACTCAGTATGTATCTAAAGTACATGCCTTTATTTCAAGTTGTTCTATATGTCATGTATTTTTAAAGGCATCATGCAATCTTTGTAAGGATAACTTGGAATTAATTTGATATATGTCAGATTAAATCAGGTATCTTATCCATACACGTTGTTCACCCTATTAGACACACCATGTATATAGATTTCACATGAGTTTAGAAATGGTAGTATACAACCAACCTTGACTGAGAAACCTACACATTGTGTATCCATTTAACAAATTGTATGCTATATTATTTTCATTATTATTATTTATTTTTCACTTAGATGATAGTATTTCATGTATGATTATCCCATTATAAATATTTTCTCATGTAGATCACAATAGTATGATTACCTCAATCATTGGAAATTTCACATGATGTGGTTTGGATATTTTAATTATCTTCACTCTTCTTGAGAGTTGACAAGTGAAAAGTGAGTTGTTTGGAGAAAATATGGAGTATGGTACCCCCCCATGTTTCGGTGAAGAGTCCTCGATGTATAGGTTTTAGGTACTCCATGGAGATATAAAAAAGACAGGTCATAGTACCCCGTATATAGATATAGTTCAAGTACTTTCACATTTTTGGGGTAGGTTCCTCTATTTCATGTATGAGTAGACCATTATATCCTTACATTGTTTTTAGGTCATCCTACTAGTTATTTTTACAATCACACCTGTATTTCCTTTATAACCACATGTGATGTGTTTATTTTTATAATTTATAGTTTGAAGATGAAATTTGTGGACATAGAGTTAGTGAGTTTAGAGTAAAAATTAAATTTTATCCAATTATGGTTCATTGTAGAGGCATTTGTACCATGATTTTTTTTATAAAACCCAAAAAATGCAACTTTATTAATGAAAAAAATAATATTAGGAAAGTTCGAGATCGAACCCATAAAGACGGTGAATATGAAAAAATAATGGATTAATGCCAATCGGTTAACAAAAGAGTATGGAGATGGCGTGAAAGAGTTTATCAAGTGTGTAGAAGATCATTCATGTTGTAACGACCCGAATCCGGAGCCCCTCCACTGGTGCCCCATACCCGGTTCGCCACGTGACCTCAAGCGCGTTTCCCCGAACGCCAAAGGCTGCCGACTAGTAGCGAGGGCCTTGGTGAGTCGGTGGGGAAACTATGCCCTCATTTGGTGAGGTATACAGCGGAAAAACAACAGTCAACAGCAGAAGCAGTAACAACATGCATAACAACAGCAACCAAACAATGGAAGTAATAAATATATATAGAAATTATGACAATGATACATCAGGTACAAGTATCTATGGAAAGCAGCAAACACAACAACATGCTGGAATACAACTGAAACAAGTGCAAAAGAAAAACAAAATAAACTCCTCAGCATCGCGAGCCTCAGCTCGGTCCCATGCTCCCAAGATCTAGCACAATCAAGATCCTGAAGTAGAAGGGTGCTTGCCCTTATCTATACCTACAACAACATAGTCTTCTTGGGCCCAAAAGCATGGACCAAACAGGGTGTGAGATACAATCCCAGTAGGCAATCACCCAAATATTTGTGCCTAACAGTCAATGAATACAAGGCAAGTAATAAAATAATAAGCAGTAAACAGGAAAGCACAAGCAGCTACAATACATAGTTCTAACAAATAAAGTACACAAGTAAGCAATCCGCAACAAGAAGAAAACAGGTAACCCTATGGGTAGATCTCACAGCCTAACCCCTATGGTTCAACCTATAAGTACTAGCAACCCTCTAGGAGGCACACACAGTCACACCCCTCCGGTTCAGCTATAAAAATAATAATAATAGACTCTCTGAGAAAGCACTCACCATCAATTCCCCCTATAGTCTCGTATCATGCTAAAGGCTCTCTGGGGAAGCACTCAACGTCTATTCCCCCTGTGGCCCGCGTCGAGGAACTACAGACTCTCTGAGGAAGCACTCAAAATCAATTCCCCTTGTGGTCTCATATCATAAATTAAAGACACTCTGGAGAAGCCCTTCTGTAAATTATCCCTTTGGTCTACTACTCTAGGTTCTCACAGTCCTGAGTGAAACTAAATATGCTCAGCGCGCGTGCATCGTCCAAGTAAACCTCAAGAAATACTTGGCTCTCAACTAAGGCTCAACAGCAAAACAAAGTAGCAGTTCCACTATCCTACAACTAATCATGGAAACTGGCAGAACGCCAAACAAGAAGAACATGCATAGAAAACATTCAAGGTACAATAAAGCTACCATAATCACAGGAAAAACATCTACTCTAGCAATCAATCAAAGCAGGCAATACAACAAGGGAAAAATAGGAACACGCAATACACCGTTCAAGGGTATTGGTGTAATTTGCACAAAATATTCATCAATTTTCTACAGAAAGGCACAAACCACTTACCTCGATCCTAGGAGATCGATATATGTGAACCATGACGACAGATTCCCCTTGGAACGACGTAGATCTGAGAAAATGCACAAAAAGCTCAACCTACGATAACTTGGAAACCATGAGGAATCAAGAAACAAGACTCAAGCATAAGGGAGAGATCACCGCTGCGATTCCAATGCAATTGACCGTGCTCAAATCGGATAACGGACGAAGAGGCAGGAGCTCGTTGAAGGTTCGGTCATACGGTCACTCTCGGGCGGAAGAAATCTGGAGATGAAGATGAAATTGGGGGTTAGGCGCGACCCCGTTCCGTTTAGTGAAAAAAAAGAAAGTATGCAACGTGTAATTTTAGAGTACACAGCGTGTACTGGGTCCTTTCTGTACTCCGCCAAAATCGGCCTCCATGTCACCCCTACACACCGTGTGTGTGGCCCGAGCACGACCAGCACACGACTTCGTGCCGGATCAGAGTACATGGTGTGTACTCAGAAAGTACATGGTGTGTAATTTGAAAATTTCCAGAAAAATTTTTTTTCTTAAAAACTCCAGAAAAAAAAGGAAAATACACCTGAATGAAGATCCGGGTTCTTACAAACATCCCCCCTTAAAGAAATTCGTCCCTGAATTTCCCTAGCGGGGCGTAGAAGAAGAATCCACGAACAGTTCCGGCCACTGCGATCGTACATTGGCCTCCCTCTCCCAGGTCTCATCATGTACTCGCCCGTGCTGCCATAGAACTCATACCAGAGGAACAGACCGCCCACGGAGAACCTTCGTACTGCGATCGACAATCCGGATAGGATGCTCCTCGAATGACGCATCCGCTTCAAGCTCGACTTCCTTGGGATGAAAGGCATGAGATGGGTCTGAAAAGGAACGTCAGAGCTGAGAGACGTGGAAGACGTCGTGCATGGCCCAATAACTCTGAGGTAGCTGCAACCGATAGGCAACCGATCCCACTCTCTCCACGACCTCAAATGGTCCGACGTACCGCGGTGAAATCTTACCCTATCTCTGAATCCTCTTATGCCCCAACCTCGGCGCGATGTGCAGGAAAACCTGATCCTCAACCTTGAACTCCATAGGTCGTCTCCGCTGATCATCATAAGACTTCTGTCGAGACTGTGTCGTAGCCATCCTCTTCCGAATAAGCTCTATTTGTTCTAAGGTCTCCTGAACGAGACGAGGTCCCAGCAAAGCTGCCTCTCCTGCCTCCAGCCATCATAAGGGTGATCGGCATGACTTACTGTACAAAGCCTCATATGGTTCCATCTGAATGGTCACCTGGAAACTGTTGTTGTAGGCGAACTACACCAGAGGGATATGCTTCTCCCAAGAACCGCCAAAGTCTAGGATGCAAGCTCGGAGCATATCCTCAAGCACCTGAATTGTGCGCTCGGACTGGCCATCAGTCTGGGGATGGTATGCTATACTAAAAAGTACATTTGTACCCAAGGCCTTCTGAAGTCCCTTCCATAACTGAGAGGTAAAGCGCGCATCCCTGTCTGAAACAATGGAGTGTGGAACTCCATACAGAAGAAAGATCTCTCGGATGTAAAGTCGTCCCAGATCATCAACACTGAAGGTCTCCTTAATCGGTAAGAAGTGTCCAACCTTCGTAAGCCTGTCGACAAAAACCCAAACAACATCATTCCCTCGAGGCGACCTCGGAAACCCAGTCATGAAGTCCATCGCGACATCATTCCACTTCCACTCTGGAATGGGTAACTGCTGTAAAAGGCATGTTGGTCGTTGATGCTCTGCCTTCACCTGCTGACAAGTAGAACATCTCATGACAAAACCAGTAACATCCTTCTTCATACCTGGCCACCAGTACTGGCGATGAAGATCCCAATACATCTTGGTGACGCCAGGATGAAATTCCCAAACTGAGGAATGAAAATCCCGCATTAGCTCCTCGTGTATGTCTGCTGGCACCCATACGCGTCCCTGGAACCGCAAGATCTCATCCTCTCCCACTGCCCATCCGGGAAGAGGGTCCTCTCCCAACACACTCTCCTGTAGGACTAAGCCTTCAGAGTATGATATTTGCCTCATCCGTACCCGATCTAGAAGTGTAGAGGTAACAGCTACAGAATATAGGAAGGTCTGTCCCTGTCTGTCATGAACCTATAGATGCATATCAGAGAATAGAGCCATCAACTACCACTCACTGCTGGCCTCCTAAATTGTCTGAATTTGATTTCTCCTGCTCAATGCATCTGCCACTACGTTGCCTTTCCCCGGCATATAGGAAATATCGAAATCAAAAGACTAAAGATACTCGACCCACCTGTGTTGTCTCAGGTTCAGATCCCGCTGAGTGAAAATATACTTGAGACTCTTGTGGTTAGTGAAGACCAAAAAGTGCTCTCCTAGTAAATAGTGTATCCAACAGCGTACGGCATGAACAACAGCTACCAACTCCAGATCGTGCGTAGGGTAGTTCCTCTCATGTGGCCTCAACTACCGAGACCCGTACGTAACAACTCCATCCCCCTGCATAAGCACAGCTCCCAGCCCAATACTTGAAGCATCGTAGTAAATAATGTAGTTCTTTCCTGGCTCCGGCAAGACTAGTATCAGTGCTGACATCAACCTCCCTTTCAGCTCCTGAAAGGCTGACTCACAAGAATCTGACCATAAGAACTTCTCCCCCTTCTTGGTCAGACCTTTCAAAGGTGCTACTAGATGAGAAAAGTCCTGAATGAAGTGTATGTAGTATTATGCCAGCCCTAGGAAACTCTATACCTCAAAGACGTTCTTCGGCTGCTCCTAGGAAACTACATCTCTCACTTTCTCTGGGTCCACTGATCCTCCTGTCTCTGAGATGATGTGACCCAAGAAGTGAATATGATCCATCCAGAAGTGGCACTTCGAGAGTTTAGCATAAAGCAAATGCTCTCTCAGTGTACTCAAAACGATATCAAGATGTGTGGCATGGTCATGTCGAGTGTGAGAGTACACCAAGATATTGTCCATGAAGACCATGACAAAGAAGTCCAAGTAAGGATGGAACACTCGGTTCATAAGTGCCATGAAAACTACAGGCGCGTTCGTGAGACCGAACGTGATGACTGTATACTCGTATAGACCATACCTGCTACTGAAGGCTATCAGAGGTATATATGATGGTTTAACGCGCAACTGATGAAAACCGGACCTCAAGTCGATCTTAAATAACACCCGGGCTCCTCGAAGCTGATCGAAAAGGTCTTCAATTCTCGGCAAAGGATATCGGTTCTTGATAGTCAACTGGTTCAGCTTCCGATAATCCACACAAAGCCGAAGGGTACCGTCTGCCTTCTTTTCAAATAGGGCAGGTGAACCCCAAAGAGAAGTACTGGGTCGGATGAAACCCTTAGCCTGTATCTCCTCCAACTGCTTCTTGAGCTCCTGAAACTCAGGTGTAGCCATCTTATAGGGAAGAATGGACACCGGTGCCGCTCCTGGAATGAGATCAATAGAGAAGTCTACCTCACGCTCTGGAGGCAGAACTGAAAAGTCCTCTGGAAAGACGTCCTTGAAGTGATCCACCACTGGAGGAAAATCCAACTGTGGAGTCCCCTGATCATCCAGATAAAGACTAGCAATCTGGGTTGTCACCCCTCCTAGCCCAAGATGCTCGAGTCCTTCCTGACTCACCCGAATGTCCCACTCACACTTATGAAGAAAAGACTCGCCCTCTGGTGAAACGAAACTCACTCTACGGCGATAGCAGTTGACGACTTCCTGAAAGGGAATCAACCAATCCATTCCAAGGATGACATAATAACCTGTCATCTCTAGGATATAGAGATCCGATAAGAAGTGATACCCTACAACCTCGAGAGGGCACTCTCTACACTGGTGGACACTAGATTTCCTCGTCCCCAAAGGTGTGTCTAGTGTCAATGAGTCGGCAGAAGAAAAGATGCAGAGTCCATGGCTCTCCACAACAGCAACAGAGATAAAGCTATGCGTAGCACCAGTATTGAAAAGGGCTGAAGATAAAACTGAGGCTACTAAAATCGTACCTCGAACAGTAGAAGGGTCGGGATCCTACTCCTGATAAGTCTGCTCCACGGAGAAAGACTGACCCGTACCGCAGCCCTGCGTCCCGGGCTGGCCACTCTGAGCTGAACCTCCCTGCTGGTGCTGAGGAACTCGTGGCTGACCACCACGGCCTCGACCTCCACCTCGGCCCGAACGGCCAGAAGAACTCCAGTTCCCTGACTGGTGAGAAACTGGTGGGGCTGCTCCTGAACGAGGAGTCATGGAAGAACCCCGGTCACCAGCTGCTGGTGATAAAACCTGACAGAAACGCTGGAGGTGACCCATCCTGCCACAAGATCGGCACTCCACGGTGTCCCTCTGGCACTGCGGCCTCATGTGCCCTGACCGGCCACACTGGTAGCATGTCACCTGGCTGCCTGACGATGCATCTCGCTTCCTTGGATCACTGCATGTAGGCTCTCTACGGCGCTTATTACTGTCATCTAGAGGAATACTAGCTCTAGAAGTATAACCTTTCTGGCTCACAACTCTAGAGTATCTCAGATTGTGCTCCGAAATCAGTGCTTGGTTGACGATGGAAGTAATAGAAGTCAACTGGAAGATGTTCACCTGTGAGTGGATCTCCCTCCTGAGACCATCCTCGAACTTCCTTGCTAAGAACACCTCACTCCCATCCCGGAGGGGCGTGAAGTGCTGCATCTCGGTGAAATGAGCAGAATACTCCATGACAGAAAGAGTACCCTACTCTAAGCTCATGAATTCCCGGGCTCGGTCGGCCCTCAGGGTCTCCGGGTAGAAGTAGTCATAGAACATGCACTGGAACTCCTCCCAATCCATAACTTGCTGCCGACCTTCCTGTGAGATCACTTCCCACCACCTCTTGGTGGAGTATCAAAGCATGTAGGTGGAGAGCATGACCCGCCTCTCTGGAGGCGTCTCCAGATGCTTGAAGATAGTCAGCATGTCTTCCAGCCATGACTCTGCAGCCTGAGGTCCTCCTTCCCCCGAGAACGTGGGAGGATGTTGCTGCTGAAAAACCCACGTCAAATCTTCCATAGACATGGCAGGAGGAAGCACTTTCTAGAAGGTCTGAATCATCCTCATCAAACCTTCCCTGAACTACGCATCTTCACCTACAACTGGTATAACAGCCGGTTCCAAAGCTGGCCCAACTGGAGGATCGGCAGGAAGTCCCTCATCAGCCCTATCTGGCGTCTGATCACTGCCTAACGACAGATGTATGACCGAAGGACGTCTCGAAGGCATAGCTATGAAAGATCAAAAGCACACCTTAGATTAGGAAAACAAGGACAGAGAACACAAGAGTACAAAACAGAAATAGTGGAAGAAAAATACACAAGTTTACAAAACTTTACTACATGGCATGTATAAAACTACATGGTGTGTCTTCTTAACCCACTGACATGGGTGTTTACTCTTGCCCTACAAGTCGGGTACACTTCAAACTACATGGCGTGTTGCACCTACACATGGCGTGTACTTGAAAACTGTTCCCATGATCGAGTCTCCTTACACGGCTAACCCACACGGTCCGACTTAACCCGAGACTACACAGTGTGTTCTTAACACACACGGTGTGTACTACACAAGGCTTTGGCGGCCCGTGTTTTTGAAACACACGGCCGTCTACATGGATGAACCTTACACGGAATTCTCCAAACAAACATGGCGTGCATAGGCAAGGTGACCTCATCCCGTGTTGTTCGTGACACGGCTGGGAACCTGGACAAGACTACATGGTGTGTTCTGAACAAACAAGTCGTGAGGAAAAGAAGGTAACGTCGGCCCATGTTGTTCGTGACATGGCTGGGTACCTAGAAAGTACTACACGGTGTGTTCCCTATGGAGACGACATGTTCTACCCGAGCTTCCTCGGCCCGTGTTGTTAGTGACACGGCCGGGTACACGACTCCGAACTTACACGGCATATACCAATCATACATGGCATGTTCCCAAAGTTACTCTCACGACACCGTGTTCTTTTCACACGGTCAGTGACATGACCTGAACACTACACGACGTGTATCCAAAAAGTACACTCCGTGTATTCTGGGTTTTTCTGGGCAGTAGCTCAGAAACTTCTCAGACTCCCAGAACCACTAAAAACAAGGGAAAGAGGTGCCAAATTTCGATTCGTGAGGGCCCATACTCCCCACGAATCAAAGATCGGAATCTCTTGTAGTCACATACAAGGGTAAACAATAGCTCTCTAACATAAAAAAAGGATTCTATCAAGAATCTATCACAACAGCATGCATAATCTACACAAATCCTATCACGACAGCATGCAATCGCTAATTCACCCTAGATGGCATGGAAAGAATGCATGGAATGTGATTTCTAGAAGTGCCTACATGATGCATGAGATGGAATACCCTCATCTCATCGGGTTGAGATAGAAATAGAACCGAAATATCAAAACAATAACTGCACAAGTCATGCGAATCACTCTAGGTGAAAACATATCAACCATAAACACTCAAAACCATCAAACTGCAATTAACGAGGTAGTATGGCCTTTTCCTATACACGGGTTAGCTACTCCCGAGCACAGCTTAATACCAAGTACCAAATCCATCCTATCCCTATCTAAAGTCTCCAAACATTAAAGCAAGAGAAAAGAACTCCTCTGATACCAGTTTGTAACGACCCGAATCCGGAGCCCCTCCACTGGTTCCCCGTACCCAGTTCGCCACGTGACCTCAAGGGAATTTCCCCGAATGCCAGAGGCTTCCAAATAGCAGCGAGGGCCTTGGTGAGTTGGTGGGGAAACTATGCCCTCATTTGGTAAGGTATACAGTGGAAAAACAACAGTCAACAGCGGAATCAGTAACAACATGCATAACAACAGAAACCAAACAGCGGAAGCAATAAATATATATAGAAATAATGACAATGATGCAGTAGGTACAAGTATCTATGGAAAGAAGAAAACACAACAACGTGCTAGAATACAATTGAAACAAGTGCAAAAGAAAAACAAAATAAACTCCTCAGCATCGCGAGCCCCAGCTCAGTCCCATGCTCCCCAGCTCCATCGCAATCAATATCCTGAAGTAGAAGGGTGATTGCCCTTATCTATACCTACAGCAACATAGTCTACTTGGGCCCAAAATCATGGCCCAAATAGGGTGTGAGATATAATCCCAGTAGGCAATCACCCAAAGATTTGTGCCTAACAGTCAATAAATACAAGGAAAGTAATAAAACAAGAAGCAGTAAACAGGAAAGCACAAACAGCTACAATACATAGTTCTAACAAATAAAGTACACAAGTAAGAAATCCGCAACAAGAAGAAAATAGGTAACCATTTGGGTAGCTCTCACAGCCTAACCCCTATGGTTCAACCTATAAGTACTAGCAACCCTCTAGGAGGCACACATAGTCTCACCCCTCTGGTTCAGCTATGAAAATAATAATAATAGACTCTCTGGGGAATCACTCACCGTCAATTCCCCCTATAGTCTCGTATCATTCTAAAGGCTCTCTGGGGAAGCACTCAACGTCTATTCCCCTTGTGGCCCGCATTGAGGAACTATAGACTCTCTGAGGAAGCACTCAACGTCAATTCCCCATGTGGTCTCGTATCGTAAATTAAAGACACTTTGGAGAAGCCCTTCTATCAATTCTCCCTTTGTTCTACTACTCTAGGTTCTCACAGTCCTGAGTGAAACTAAACATGCTCAGCACGCATGCATCGTCCATGTAAACCTCAATAACTACTTGGTTATCAACTAAGGCTCAGCAGCAAAACAAGGTAGCAGTTCCACTGTCCTACGACTAAGCATGACAACTGTCAGAACACCAAACAAGTAGAACAAGCATAGAAAACATTCAAGGTACAATAAATCTACCATAATCATAGGCAAAACATCTACTCTAGCAATCAAGCAAAGTAGGCAATACAACAAGGTAAAAATAGGAACACGCAATATCCCGTTCAAGGGTATTGGTGGAATTTGTACAAAATATTCATCAAATTTCTATGAAAAGGTAGAAACCACCTACCTCGATCCGAGGATATCGATATATGTGAACCACAATGACAGATTCCCCTTGGAACGATGTAGATTTGCGAAAACGCACAAAACGTTCAACCTAAAATAACTTGGAAACCAGGAAGAATCAAGAAACAAGACTCAAGCAGAAGGGAGATCTCACCTCTATGATTCCGACGCAATTGACCACACTCGAATCGGAGAATGGACAAAGAGGCGGGAACTTGTCGAAGGTTCGGCCATACGGTCACTCTCAGGAGGACGAAATCTGGAGAAGAAGATGAAATTGGGGGTTAGGCGCGAACCCGGTCTGTTTATTGAAAAAAAAAGTACACGGCGTGTACTTTTAGAGTACACAGCGTGTACTGGGTCCTTTCCGTACTCCACCAAAATCGGCCTCCATGTCACCCCTACACACCGTGCATGTGGCCCGGGCACGACCAGCATATGGCTTCGAGCCGGATCAAAGTACACGGCATGTACTCAGAAAGTACACGACGTGTACTTTGAAAATTTCCAGAAAAAATATTTTTCTTAAAAACTCCAGAAAAAAGGAAAAAATACCTGAACGAAGATCCAGGTTCTTACACATGTGACCCTTCTCAAATCCTTTTTTCATGTTTATGTTGTTGTTTTTCAAGACAAATTAGTCCAGAGGAGTTGGAAGAACACCTGATTTGTCCCGGAATAGAACAAAGTTATACATGTTGGAATAAACACGGGGAAAAATGAATGTAGGTAGTGGCTCGGATAACACGAAATTTTATGGATCATTTGATATGATTAAAAGCGTGAAAAGTGAAGACGATCGTATGGAGGATGTGATTACATATGTGAATGATGATAGAGATTGTATTGAGTAAATGACAAGGACAGTTGAAGATGAACTTTGTGATTGTGCCAAATTGTTTGAGAAGTTAAAGAGTTGTGAAAAAACGTCATTTTATGTTGGTTTGTACTAAATATACAGCATTGTCAGCCCTATTGTAGCTGTATAATTTGAAAGTAGGAAACAGATGGAGTAAAACCAGTTTTATGGAACTAATTTCTCTCATAAATGACATGATCTCAAAAGATAATGAACTCCCAAGCCAAACATACGATGCCAAACAAATGATACGATCAATGGGTATGATCTATGAAAGAATACATGCCTACCCAAATGACTATATATTGTTTTTCAAGGACCAAAAATCACTTAAATAATGCCCAAAGTGTGGTGCTTCTTGATACAAGAAAGATGATTCTAGTCCTATGAAATTTGTAAGGTACTTTACAATCATTCCAAGGTTTAGGCGCCTATATAGAAGTGAG
This sequence comes from Viscum album, assembly GCA_963277665.1. NCBI lineage: Eukaryota > Viridiplantae > Streptophyta > Magnoliopsida > Santalales > Viscaceae > Viscum > Viscum album. The sequence continues at coordinate 635,360,062 of OY728138.1, read as the reverse complement.
GAGACTGTAGGAAAATTGACATGGCATATAGATACAAGAATTAAAGATGGTAAACTATGTCACCTGGTAGACTCTCCTCAGTGGAAGAGAATTGATCATGAGTATCCTGAATTTGGAAATGAGTCAAGAAACCTTCATCTGGCGTTATCTACATATGGGGTGAATCCTTTTGGTTTTCAAAGCAGCAATCACAGTACATGGCTGGTTATGTTGGTAAATTATAACTTACCACCATGGTTATGAATGAAATGAAAATAAATCATGTTATATATGCTTATATCAGGTCCAAAACAACCAAGTAATGATATTGATGTTTATTTGGCTCCATTGATCGAGGCTTTGAAAACTTTGTGGGATTCAGGTGTTACGTTGTATGATACTTACAAAAATGAAGATTTCACATTGAAATCCATGTTGTATGGGATGATAAATAACTTTACTTATTATGGAATTTTTTCAGGATATATCATTAAAGGAACTCAAGGGTGTCCCATTTGCGAACAAGTTACATAGTCAATTAGGTTGAAACATTCATCGAAAACCATGTTTCTAGAACATCGCAGATTTCTACCCTGACAGCATAAGTACTGATCTTGGATGACATCATTCGAAAGAAGTTTAGAAGAACATACATCACCATATCCACTAATATGTGATCAATTGTTTGAGAAAGTAAAAGATTTGGACACTAATTTTGGTAAACCATTTTCAAAAAACTTTACGAAAACTAGTTGGAAAAAGAGATCAGTTTTTTTTGAATTATCATACTAGAATTGTCTGTATGTTAGACATTTTCTTGATGTTATGCATATTGAAAAAAATGTATGTGATAGTGTCATCAACACATTTCTAAATGCACCTGGAAAAACAAATGATGGAATTAATGCTAGATTGGTCATGGTTGAGATGGGAATACGAGAAGAGATGGAACCAGTGAAGGGTGAAAATGAATATTTCTTCCTCCTACTGCTTACACTCATTCCAGGAAGGAGAGATATCAGTATTGCAACTTCTTGAATGATGTAAAGATTCTAGAGGGGTATTAATCAAATATCAAGAACATCGTGTCAATGAGAGATTTAAAATTAAAGGGTCTGAAATCACATGACTGCCATGTTTTGATACAAGATCTAATTCCTATAGCTTTACGTTGTATTCTTCCCAATAATGTCCATCTTACATTAATGAAACTCTGTTTATTCTTCAAAGCTATATGCAGCAAAGTAATAAACCCAGAGAAATTTCCAACTATGGAAAGAGAAATTGCCGTCATATTATGTGAATTGGAAATCTTCTTCCAGCCCCCATTTTTCGATATGATGGTTCATTTGATGGTTAATTTGGTGTGAGATATTTGACTATGTGGTCCTGTACATTATAGATGGATGTACCCCATTGAACGATATATGAATATTTTGAAATGGTATGTCAAAAATCAAAGTTGGGCATATGGATGTATTGAGGAGCAATATATTGTTGAGGAAGCCATTGAATTTTGTACTGAATGCCTATCTGGTATGGATAACGTTGGCCTACCAAAATCTCTTCACATTGAGCGGCATGAGGGTGAAGAAATTTCTAGAAGAGAGGTTGTCACAATCAATATTACAGATTAAGAGCAGGCTCACCTTTACGTTTTTCATAACAGTTTAGACGTTGACCCATATGTTCAAACCCACAAAGAAATTATTTGGCGTTTGAATCCTTCTAGGGATAAAAAATGGATATCAGATACACACAATTGACAGTTTATAGGATGGTTTCGAGACCATATTTTTAAGAAGTTAGATGAAAATCCAGACTCAATTTCTGAACAACTTCGATGGCTAGCTGGAGGAGCAAGTGTGTATGTATTATCTTACAATACTTATGTAGTTAATGGTTATACATTCTATACTAATGAACATGATGAAGACAGTACCATGCAGAATAGTGGGGTTACACTTGTGGTTGAGGCAATGCATGTTTCCGGTGCTAAGGATAGAAATCCAATTTATGCGAATATGTCATACTTTGACATCATCAAATGAATATGGGAGTTAGATTATACAAAATTCAAAGTGCCAATTTTCCAATGAAAGTGGGTTGATAATAGGAGTGCTATTAAAATAGATGAATTAGTATTCGTGAAAGTTTATTTAAGGAAGGGGAGAAAGACGGACCATTTATAATGGCATCACAGGCAGTACAAGTATTTTATATTCCAGACCCCGCAAATCGAAATTGGTCAATTGTTGTGCCATCGACCAAAATAACTAAAGGGTTAGATGAAAATTCAACAGAGGATGACCCTTTTATAGGGACTTCACAATCATTTCACAGCAGTACCAATGTAGATGGAATTTTGTATGTCAGAGGAGACCACAATGAAGGGATTCACATAGTTGATAGAGGAGTCAAATCTCTCCAGCCTTAAAAAAATGAGAGTACAATAATCAGGTTATTTTTTTATTGTAATATACATTGTGTTACGTTATGTTATTATCTTTTCACTGCTACTTTTATGGATTCTAAATTAAATGTTAAACCACTTCTGTAGATAAGGACTTCTGCACCAACTAATGTGCCCAATCTTGAGGCACAAAAGGTCTCTCAACCAGCTTCTGGTGGTCCTAGCGCAGAGCAACAACATGTTTCTCAACTAGTTGCTAGTGGTCCCAATGCAGAGCAACAATAGGTTTCTCAACCTGTTGTTACTGGTCCCAATGCTGAGGTACAATAGGTTTCTTAAACTGTTGCCACTGGTCCCAATGCTGAGGTACAGCAGGTTTCTCAACCTGTTGTTTCTAGTCCCAGTGCTGATGCTAGCACTCCAGAGGAACATATTGATGATACTTCTAATGAAATGGTAGGAAATGAAACCCTGAAAGTGAAAAAAAAACAAGAGTGTTGTAGTTTCAAAGTGTTAGCCAAAATCTTTAAGGAAAAAGAAAAAGGTATCAAATTTGAGGTGGGATGGAATAAGCGAGGCCAACATGTTAACATGAACAGAGCCATATTTAGTAGCTACATTAGAATCGTCACTTGGAAACGCGTTCCAATTTATGTACAATTGCGGCACCATGTTGTCACTAGGCTTAAGACACTAATGTGGGAAGATATTATGGTAACATTATGATATATTTTTTTAATTTATTAAAATAAAATAAAATACCAAAACATTGACTTACTCTTCATCATCCATTGTAGAGTGCATTTACAGTAGATGCCTCACACAAGGAATATGTATTAAGAGTCTCAGGAAGGATTCATAGAGTTTTCCACAGAATTTTAATGAAATATCATCTTAAAGATGCAGAAGGGAAAATCAAGCCTCACCTACCTCCTCGTTATACACACTTGATATCCCAAGGAGTGTGGGATGCATTTAGCAACCGTCATGGGGAGCTGAATTTTCAGGTACATTGTGTGGGGTAATACATTGTTTGACATTACTTGTATTCATAACTTTGATTGATAGTTTTTTATTTATGAAAATTCAACTCAGTGATGAAAATAAAAAACATGCAACAGAACCAACATACCCTTACCGTAAAGCAAGGATGGGGTACGCTTCACTTGAGAAAAAATGGGTACGTCAATTAAATATACTGTACTACTTGTATGTGACCTAAAACAAAACCATAACCATGTTTCTCTGTTTATATGTAGATTGATGAATCAAAATAAAAATCCATATTCTTCCCATGACATGTACTATGGAAGGAGGCTCGTGTAAATAAAGAGGGGATACTGATAGATGAAAACACACAAAAAGTGTGGGAAACATATGTAAGTTGACATAATATAAATTTAATTTGCTTTAAATCAATATTACATTACAATGACTACTTATTTTTATATATTTTATATCTGACATAGTCATAGGAATCAACAACACCCACACCAAACGCAGACATACTTTCAGCAGCCTTGAAGCATCCAGAACATTATGGCCGCGTCAGAGGTGCGTGTTTTCGGGTGACACCCTGAACATATTTTCAAAAACAAAAACAAGCGGAGGATCAAAATGAAAAAATGGAAAAGCTTCAAGAAAAATTATCTATTTTTCAAGAAGAATTAAAATACTAGAGAGAGATGATAGCAAGTTTGATGGGGGAGAGGAAAAGAGAAGAAACAACTCAACAACAACTCGTGCGTGACGATCCCGCCCCACCCCCACCAGCTTTAAGGTGAGACATTCCCCTTAAAAACCTGACTTAACTGAGGTAATAAACGTTTTAATAATTATTTATGTGAAATGTGATTCACATAGACTCTAATACCTTTACTCTAATAATATTCTACAGGGTGAAAATGACTGTGATTTATATCTATAAACTCTCACCTTTCGCCTTTTAGCGAGGGCTACGGTGTTCAATACGCAGAACGACATGCTACGCAATAGATAACTTCCAACAGATCATTTCAGTGTGTCAATTAACATAGATAATGAGCCGAGTGTTGAGCTAATTATTCCAAATGATGACAATGACATTCATACGGTTGAACAATCTGTTGGAACATTCATCGCATGGCCGACAATTCTTGTAAAAAACATTTTGACAAGAAGGTATCCATTTCCAATTTATTTTTTAAGATGGACCTTTAAGATTTAATGAAAAAATGTCCAAACCCATGAATGTTATTACATAAGGACAAATAGAAGGGGGTGAAATGAAATATCAGCTCAAAACTATCTCAAGGATCAACCAACCGATTGAAACGGTCTACTGCGAGCACCTTCACCCCGCCCATTCTATATGCACAGTTAATATCATTGTAGGCTCATATGGATACAAAGTTGATAGACGGAAATGCTCACACAGTTGATTTTGATAAAAAAAATTGTATGGAGAGGAAGAATTAGATTTAATTAGTGCCGAAAATGTAAATTAAATCCTCAAGTGTGAATGGCTAGGTGCCTCAGTTATAAATGTATAAATGAGGTATGTTTTCATTATTTGATTTTACAAAAGCTCGTATACTCTGATAATTATGACTAAATACATTTTATATTTTTTTTCTGGAATATATATGAAAAATAATTGAAGGGATTTCCCCCCTTAACAAAAATTTGGACTCGTTAGTCCTCACACCACCTCTTCAAAAAATGAAATAGACTCTGATAAAGAGGCTGCAATAATTTCATCTTTTCTCAAATTGTTTGAAAAAAAATTATGGATAACAGACTCTTTTTAATACCAAAGATGAAGGGGTAAAACTCTACAATTTAATCATGTCAGCTATATTTTTATTTCTTTCTTTACTTATTCCTTTTTGTATTTTTAGGCAGCATTAGATGCTGATTGTAGTCAATTTGGATACTCCAAAGATTTATTTTCAGGATTCAATTCATGGATATCCAACAAACCAACCACGCATGATGGAATTTGTTAATTTGTAATAAACCAGATCCAACATTTTAAAAATAAGAATCTAGTTATATAATTTATGTTATCTTTTAATGAGGATTCTGTTATGATAGGGAGGTGCATCAATATCGTCTACTTCATTGAATGAATCTAGGGCCTAAGGATAAGAATTACTATAAGATCTACAACTGGAAAATTATCCTGGTATATATAATAACATTTCACTATCCAAACACATATCAAAAGAAATTACTTATTTTTGTCGATGTTTCTGCAGTGTCCAAAATAAACAAATGGAAAGGACTGTGGTTATTATGTTTGAAAATTTATGAAAGAGATCGTATTTCACCAACAAACTAGAATCCCTGACAAGGTATTTTCGGAAATAATTACGAGTTAATTTAAAATATTTATTAATCCATTGTGTATTTATATTTTTTCAGTACTACCATGAGTATTGAAAAAACTCATATTCACAAGATGATATAGATGTGTTTATAAATGAATGGGAAGCATATGTGATGGAAGATTGTACACAAATAGGATGAAGGTGAATTCCTACTAATGTTATCCATATATGATCATTGATATCTCCCTTGTTTACACTTAATGAGCATATATGGTCACCCTTTATTATGTTTTATATCCTTAAGTTATGAAGAATGGTTTTAGAAATGATTTTAATTTCTAGTAAATCATAACTCATTGGACTCCACTGGTCGATAGTGTGGAAGTCGACTAATGCATAGTCATCTAGTCCACTCACGAGCATCTTAAAAGCTTGATGGGAACCAATATATTGGATTTTCAATTTTCTAATTTTAGTTTCCCTTATATACGGGTGGGGGCTGTCCAGGAGGGAGGGTGTGTCTAGGAGTGGGGGGTGTCCAGGAGGGGGTGTGTCCAGGAGGGAGGGGGTGTCTAGGTGTGAAGGTGGGTGGGGGTGTCTGGGAGGGAAGGGGGGCTATCCAGGGGGTGTACAAAAGGGAGGAGGTGTCCAGGGGGGTGTCCATGGGTTGGGTGTCTAGGAAGGGAGGGAGGGGGTGTGTCTAGAAGGGAGGGGTTTCCAGAAAAATATCCATTCAATTCCATTCAATACTGATAATATACAATGGGTAGATCACTTATAGAGTAGCCTGAAGTGGGTCTATAGTGAGGCATCAAAATTTCCAACCAACCAAACCAATTCCAAGCCCATGTAAAGGCCCAAGAATTATATTACAATTCAATTTGAGGCCCAATATATCTTATTTATGTCATAAAGACCCAACATATGCATCATTTACCTTTCACACATTATATTTATGTAAAATTTCATTCCTATTCTTCTAATATATTTTTTTTTTGGTGTTTTTCCTTGATTTTTTGAACTGTATCTCTTCAAAATATATATGATTTTATAATTCATATTATTGAATGATGGTGTAGGAATAATTTTTATTCCATTATCAAATATATAATGAAAATATAGTTAGATAAAGAAGGTTATTAATGGGTATACACTAAAGAACTAGGAGGGAGGGGTGTCCAGGAGGGAGGGGGTGTCTAGTTGGGAGGGCGGGTGGGGGTGTCTAGGAGGGGAGGAGGGGATGTCAAAGAGGGGAGGGGGATATCCAGGGGGTGGGAAGGATGCTTTATAGGGAAAGGGAGGGGCTGTAAGGGGAGGGAGGGGGCTATCCAGGAGGAGGGAGGGGGGTTGTAGGCGGAGTGGTGGGAGGGAGGGGGCTGCAAGGGGGGTTGTCTAGGGGTAGAAAGGGGGCTGTCTAGGGGGTTGTCTCAGGGAGGGGAGGGAGGGGAGTTTTCCAGTAAGGAGGGGTTGTCTGGGAGGTGATGGGGCTGTCCAGGAGAGGAGGGGGGATGTCCAGGAGGTGGGAAGGGGGTTGTCCAGGGAAAGGGAGGGGGCTATAAGGGGAGGGAGGGGGTGTTGTCCAGAGGTAGGGAGGAGGGAATTGATGTTAACCGGAGCATTGAGGTAGATCATAAAACATGATAAAATATTGTTTTGAACCTTTAACAAGATCACCATGTTGCCTTTAAATATACTTTAATATCTTCATTTAGTCCATCAAAGACATGACTAAAAGCCCAAAAGATAAGACTGAAATTCACTCAAATGTAGGCTGCAGAATCCATGCATTCTGTTCCAGGTTTTTTCCAAATTTTAACCCAAGTGCTTAAAATAAGAAGCTTTTACAGTTAAATATCTCAAGAGTGATGGTGTGGTTCCATCAATGGGGGTTTTTCCTCTGAATAAGAACATTAGACGGTACCACTGGATTAAACAGCACTGATTCATAATCAGCCGCAGTCAGAATGGTAGTGCAAACATCTTTTATGGCTAAGTTCTCACATGTTTCAAATCATGTGTCTCATCTCCTCAGTTCCCTTACATCGAACAAAGGTTTTTTAGTTCTTTGGGAAACTTGGTTCTCATCGCATGCGATTGTGATCACATTCTCCATGTTGTTCTCACCTCTGTGCTATATCCTCCAAGATCACTGTTGACCGAGCATTGTCTGCCCCAGTTTCTTTGATTCCAGATGTGTTCTTTTCTAGTTTCACCATACTTTCCAACTTCCACACATGGTCCCATGGAAAAAAAGTGTAGACTGCTCCACTTGCTCAGTTTCAGTTGCATTTTTCGCCAAAGATGTGACTGGCATCCTGATCGCATATCTCCCATTCATCTCCTTGTTTCTGCCTCTGTCAGAACATGTCAGTCTCCTCTGTATCCAGCATCAACCGATCGTCTTCCTTTTCCTGCATATCAGTCATTCTCATTGCCAATGTAAGTCGCTCCCCCTATTATTTTGGCACTTTCTCCATATTTTTCAACATGTTAGTGGTGTGTTTTTAGTATTCATCTGGCTCTGTCAACTAATGTTCCCACCTGCACTTATTTTGATCCCACCACTGCTGGTGCAACGTGAGAGCTTCCATTTTGGATACAATGGGTTAATTCTAAAAATTTCAAGGGTTTCTTCCTTTTTTGGTAACATAAAAGTTTTTTATGACAATATGTTCATTTAGTCATACCCACGAAAATATATTATTATTATTTTTACTGTTGTCATTGATAGATTTTTAGTTTATTTTCTTTCATTTCCCAAAGATATCATTTGGTTTTTGCTGGTTCAAGTTCACTATAGATTTTCAGAACAATATGTTTTTGTTCTGTCCAGGAGGTTGTCTCGGGGAGGGGAGGGAGGGGGGTTTTCCAAGAAGGAGGGGGTGTCCGGGAGTGGAGGTGGGTGTCCAGGAGGGGAGGGGGGTTTTCTAGGAGGGGAGGGGGCTGTCCAGGGGGTGGGAAGGGAGATGTCAATGGAAAGGGAGGGGGGATTCAAGGGGAGGTAGGGGGTTCTAGGAGGGGGGAGGGGGGTTGTATGTGGAGTGGTGGGAGGGAGGGGGTTGTAAGGGGGTGTCCAAGGGTAGAGAAGGGGCTGTCTAGGGGCTGTCTTGGGGAGGGGTGGGAGGGGGTTGTCCAGAAAGGAGGGCATGTCCGGGAGGGGAGGGGATGTCCAAGAGATGAGGGAGGATATCTAGGATGTGGGAAGGGGGATTTCCCGGGAAAGGGAGGGGGGTTGTTCAGGGGGAGGGAGGGGGTTGCAGGTGGAGTGGTGGGAGGGAGGGGGCTGTAAAGGGAGGGGGTTGTCCAAGGGTAGAGAGGGGGTTGTCTAGGGGAGGGGAGGGAGGGGGTGTCCTGGAGGGGAGGGGTGTCCATGAGGGGGGGGGGGGCTGTCCAGGAGGTGGGAAGGGTGTTGTCCAGGGAAAGGGAGGGGCTACTGTTGTACCCCACACTCTTTGATTTTCATGATCACAATCACTTTAATATGTGTCTAACATTGTTTTTAAGTGTTGTGGATGATAGGCAAAAGATTGCCAAAGGATTGGCCCAAGAAAGTTGGCAAAATGGACTGAAATTCAGTCCACCGGCCAACCGGTGTGATAGCACCGGCCAGCCGGTGGAACTGGCAGAGGCATTGCCCACTGCCAGGTTCCACCGGTCGACCGGTGTCTCTGTCACCGGTCGACCTGTGGCACCCAGCCCAAATAGTGTTTGCTACTGTCTTGCCACCAGCCAGCCGGTGGCTCCTCCACCGGTCGACCGGTAGAGCCTGGATCAAGACTCTTCTTCTCTACCAAGGCACCGGCCAGCCGGTGGAGCTGTACCGGTCAGCCGGTGGCCCCTGGACAAGAATCCTATGCCTTTTTGCACACACCGGCCAGCCAGTGGGACTGTACCGGCCAGCCGGTGGAGCCAGTCAAACTAGCCGTTGCAGTTTGACCAGGCTGGCCCACTTGGCTCCCAACGGCTCTTTTAGCCTCTCCAACGGCTCCGAAGGCCCCCAATGGGTTCCATGCCTATAAATAAAGGCCAAGGAAGCCCCGGACACCTACCGGAACTATTGTAAAGCCAACAGACATATTTTCCATCATTCGACAATCCTCCGGCGAGCCACTTCAAAGGATCCTCAAGTGCTCCAATCCAACTTCCAATCCAAGGAGCACCTCAAGAAGCTTGGGAGAGCACGCTACATCAACTCCATCATCCAATTGGCGCCCAAGTCTTCCCAAATACGGGTTTTATTGTTTTACCTTTTATTGAGCTTTAAAATTGGGTTTGTGCCTACAAACCCCAAACTCTTTTCTCATCCCTCTTTCTTTTGGGTTTCACACCACCACTAAGGTGTGAAGAGGTTTCGTCAAGCCTTTCCTTTTAAAAGGCTTGTGTCACCGGTGAGCTAGCCTTCACCCGTTAAAAAGGCTAGTGGGTTCTTTCTATTCCATTGAAAGCATGTGGGTTCTTGCTAAACCACAAAAAGCAAGCTGTAATAGGTTCTAGTGCTACCTCAAAGCCTAGTGGGTTTCTTGCTAAAACCATTGAAAAACAAGCGGTAGGAATCTCTCAACGGTTGAGTTGGGAGCGGAGACGTAGGCTTGAGTTTAAAGCCGAACTCCGTTATCAATTGTGTCTTGCCATTTTACTTTCCGCTGCATTTAAATTTGTTTTAAATTGTTAATTAATTTTAAAAAGGCAAATTTCAATGGACCCCCGTCGACATTGCAAATTTCGAGCTTGATGGCAAAGCCATGAATGCTCTTCATTGCGGTTTTGATAGAAATGTTTTTGATCAAATTTCTTCTTGCACATCTTCACATGATATTTGGAAATGTTTAGAACTAACCTATGAAGGTACTAGCGAGGCTCCAAAGCAAGAATCCGCTCAAAAGCTAGAACCCGCTCAAAAGCAAGAACCCGATGCAAAATCCGTACCCGCTTGCCCACTTCACAAGAAAAGGGCCAAGAAAAAGGAGAAGAAGAAGGCTTCAAAGGAAACATGGAGTGATAGCTCCACCTCTTCATTCTCCTCCTCCTCCTCGAGCGACCAAGGTACAAAATGCCTAATGGCATTTCATGAGGTAACTTCTTCCGATTCCTCATCCTCCTGCTCTTCAAATTCAAATTCTTTAAATCATATATCTTATGAAGAACTCTCACACGCTAGAGACCAACTAGAAAATGGTTTTCATGAGCTTTCTTCAAAATTCATTGCTTTGAAAAAGAATTTCAAAAAACTTTCCTCCGAAAAAGACCAACTTCTCAAAGAGAAGGAGGAACTCACCCTTAAAATCCAAAATTTTCCAAATGTTGATTCTATGGAATCAACCATCAAAGACCTAAGGGAGACCCTAGCTAAGTTCACCAAAGGGGAACAAAATTTGAACAATTTGCTTGGTTCTCAAAGGGTTTCTAGGACCACTCAAGGACTTGGCTATACCAACCAAGCTTCCTACTCCCATGCACCCACTGTTTTTGTAAGGGGGAGCTCCGCTTACAAATTTTGCAATTATTGTAAGAAAACCGGGCACCTTATTTATGAATGTAATTGTAAAAATGCCCGTTATGGCCAACCCAAGTCTTTTTTCTATTCCGACGAATTCTATAGGAGAAGACCCGCTATGAGACAAGTGTGGATTGAAAAATCCCTTCTAGCGAGTCTCTCCGGGCCTAAAATCATCTCTTTTCAAAATTCCTCTCCCCGGTGATTTATTGTTTTTATTTAGGGGGAGTTAGGTTCTTTTAATCCTTTTTGTGAATTAAAAAATTTTCATTCAAAATTCTCATTTCAAATTTTTTTTTTCAAAACTTTCGATTCAAACTTTCAATTTCAACTCTTGGTTTCAAATTTCAAAATTCATTTGGTTTTTGATTCAAAACTTTCAATTCAAACTGTTATTCAAATTCTCATTTCATTTCAAAAATTTCAATTGATTTAAAATCTCTTCTTGTTTTTCAAAATTCCCTCAATCAAGTTTTATGCCCCACGCTATTTTGATAATCACAAAGGGGGAGAAATTTCTTGATTGATTGGGGGAGAATCTTTTCTCCCATGCTTAGTATTTATTTTCAATTTATCATTTAAAGCATGCCTTTCATTTAAGTTTTTACATTTCTTAGATAAGTGATTGTGATCATCAAAATAGGGGGAGATTGTTGTACCCCACACTCTTTGATTTTCATGATCACAATCACTTTAATATGTGTCTAACATTGTTTTTAAGTGTTGTGGATGATAGGCAAAAGATTGCCAAAGGATTGGCCCAAGAAAGTTGGCAAAATGGACTGAAATTCAGTCCACCGGCCAACCAGTGTGATAGCACCGGCCAGCCGGTGGAACTGGCAGAGGCATTGCCCACTGCCAGGTTCCACCGGTCGACCGGTGTCTCTGTCACCGGTCGACCTGTGGCACCCAGCCCAAATAGTGTTTGCTACTGTCTTGCCACCGGCCAGCCGGTGGCTCCTCCACCGGTCGACCGGTAGAGCCTGGATCAAGACTCTTCTTCTCTACCAAGGCACCGGCCAGCCGGTGGAGCTGTACCGGTCAGCCGGTGGCCCCTGGACAAGAATCCTATGCCTTTTTGCACACACCGGCCAGCCGGTGGGACTGTACCGGCTAGCCGGTGGAGCCAGTCAAACTAGCCGTTGCAGTTTGACCAGGCTGGCCCACTTGGCTCCCAACGGCTCTTTTAGCCTCTCCAACGACTCCGAAGGCCCCCAATGGGTTCCATGCCTATAAATAAAGGCCAAGGAAGCCCCGGACACCTACCGGAACTATTGTAAAGCCAACGGACATATTTTCCATCATTCGGCAATCCTCCGGCGAGCCACTTCAAAGGATCCTCAAGTGCTCCAATCCAACTTCCAATCCAAGGAGCACCTCAAGAAGCTTGGGAGAGCACGTTACATCAACTCCATCATCCAATTGGCGCCCAAGTCTTCCCAAATACGGGTTTTATTGTTTTACCTTTTATTGAGCTTTAAAATTGGGTTTGTGCCTACAAACCCCAAACTCTTTTCTCATCCCTCTTTCTTTTGGGTTTCACACCACCACTAAGGTGTGAAGAGGTTTCGTCAAGCCTTTCCTTTTAAAAGGCTTGTGTCACCGGTGAGCTAGCCTTCACCCGTTAAAAAGGCTAGTGGGTTCTTGCTATTCCATTGAAAGCAAGTGGGTTCTTGCTAAACCACAAAAAGCAAGCTGTAATAGGTTCTAGTGCTACCTCAAAGCCTAGTGGGTTTCTTGCTAAAACCATTGAAAAGCAAGCGGTAGGAATCTCTCAACGGTTGAGTTGGGAGCGGAGACGTAGGCTTGAGTTTAAAGCCGAACTCCGTTATCAATTGTGTCTTGCCATTTTACTTTCCGCTGCATTTAAATTTGTTTTAAATTGTTAATTAATTTTAAAAAGGCAATTCACCCCCCCTCTTGCCATCACCTCCCAACAGCTACAAGGGGAGGTAGGGGGATGCAGGTGGAGTGGTGGGAGGGGGGTTTCCTGGGGTAGGGAGGGGGCTGCAAGGGGGGTTATCCAGGAGGAGGGATGGGGGCTACAGGTGGAGTGGTGGGATGGGGGGCTATCCAGTGGTAGAGAGGGGGCTGTCCAGGTGGCTGTCTCGAGGAGGGGAGGGGGGTTTGGCTAATCACACTCAATAGCTAGGAGATAAAAAGAAAAGTGAACCGGTATGATCATGGAATATCTAATTGTGTAGGTTCTAATCAGGCCCTCTCTAAAATAGAGAAATACAAAACAATATTTATAAGTCAATGAATCATGTTGAGCCTCTTCTAAAATATTAATTCAATCTAAGAAAATATGGACATTTAAAGGTTGTAACAGGTAAAAATTGACATTTTATTAATGTATTCTTTCATATTAATGTTTAATTTATTTCATTATTATATTACTAAGATAATATTTGTTTTCTTATATAGGTGAAATATTTTTCCTGAGTTTTAATGCTTTGTTTGGGAACTAATACCATGGACGATAATTTTTTAGAGCGGATCATGGATGCAAAAAGGATGAAACATCAATGTTTTTTAACTATTTGTTGGATAATTGTAATTATAACCATATTAAACATTGTTTGAAATGTATATAGTAGTGTGTTGTTTTGTATTCATGATTTCAAGTAAATGTATATATAATTTTTGTTCTTCTGTTCTTTGTGTGTAGGTGTTGTTTGTGCTGTGTGTGCAGGTGTTTTGCAGGTTCTGGGTTTTCATAGGCAATTTGGCCTTTATCATCGCTAATTAAGCACTAATAAATGGATAATATATCAGCGCTCAAAATAGCACTAATAAAGGTAGTATTTATTAGTGCTATTTTTAGCGCTGATATATTATACAATTATCTGCGCTATTTTTAGCACTGATAAATACTATATAGATAGAATAATTAATTTTCATTTGTGAAAAGTGATGTATAGAAAATTATGTTTTTGTATGATTTGGAAGACTATATAGATATAATAATTAATCTCTTGATATTGTGGGGATGTGAGATGTCAAAATTTAGTTTAATTATAGAAGTTTACTTAGGTTGAAATAATTTTAAAATATTCCATGACTTTAGAATAACTTTATTTTAGTTGATCGGTCAGATAAAGATGGATATATAACTACATTTACTAATGGAATGTTTAAAATCATTCAGTTATCATTTTTCATAGAAATATGTGTAAAGGATGGAATGTTGTATCTAACTAGATGGGTATTGGGAGTTACACTTGTCATAAATTCAACAACCATAAGTTTATATTTTTGATACAGCTATCTTGGGCCCCTTAGTGATAAATATATAAAAGTTTTAGCAGAGAAGTACATGTTGAATATATAATATTCAGACTTTATAAGTTCAAAGAGTTGTATACATGACAAGACATAGAAGGTGAGATTTAATTTGAGTTGAAGAACACCAAAATTACATAAGTGAGAGCTGATACATATAATATTTTGGGGACCTTCCCCAGTAAAATCTCATGGAGGTTCATAATACATTGTAACATTCATTGATTACTCTATGAGAAAATTATGTGTTTAATTACAGAAACATAAGTGTGATGTTTTTGAAGTCTTTGTTTAGTGGAAAACTAGGTTTGAAAGGGAGACATGATTCTAGATGAAATAATTGAGATCAGATAATGGATGGGAGTACACACTACTATAAATAGGCATTTAACAATGATATAATAGGCCTTTATCAATGATAAAATTTCACTAACAACCAATGTGTGGTTAAAAACCCAAAGCTTTTATCCACTCTAAAAAAAGTACTATAAAAAGGTGCCTTTAACAGCCTTTTTAGTACTGTTAAGGGTCCATTTTAATAGTGCTTTTTTGACATTGTTAAAGGGGGCCTCTAGTAGTGATTTTTTAGCACTGATAAAGTCACCACTGTTAAAGGGGGAAAATTATATTTTCTCTCACCTCCATGATCCTGACCCCTTTATCATCATTTCCATGAAACCTTTATCAATGTTCCCCCACCTTTATCAGTGCTTTTCACCCCACCACACCTTTTATCATAGCTTTGTGAATTTACAGCCTCATGCATTCCCACATGGATTCGAACCATTCACTTCTCATTCGAAGATGGAATCCCATTACCACTACACCTTGTAGTTCTGTTGTCAGTTTAATGACATCTCTATTTATATATTTACATATATATTTTTTATTCATATATTTATATAATTATTTTTAAATACATTTATAAAATATATGTGTGTGTGATATATATATATACTTATATTTATTTAAATATATTATATACATTTATATATACTATAATATAATATAAATATATATCTATTTATTAATACAAAAATATATGTATATATAAATATTATAAATATATTTTTTTAATATAAAAAAATGGTAAGATATTGTTTTAAATAAATTTTTATAATATTTATTTATTTACATATATTATAATATACATTTTTTGGTATATATTTTAATATTTTTTTATATGAGGGATTTATTATAAGAAAATATAAGAAAATATGCATATATTTATTTTTAAATAAAATTATGTTGTGAAAAATGATAAAATTTAAAAACCATATATCAATATGAATGTAATCCCTATAAATGAATTCATTATCCACCAAAAAGGCAATAATCCCCCCTTAAACAAGGCTAAAAATCCATCAAATATTAAAAAATTGGGGTACCCTGACAAAAAAAATCAGTTTTGGAGGCCTTATGTGCCTTTTTGGCCTCAAAAAACGTGACAAAGGTTTATTTGTGGCACTAAGTGTTTAGATATCATTGCAGGCTTCAATTTGATATGTGGTAGAGCCCAAACAGACACCTGAATCAAAAGTTATGGTCTTTTGAAGTTCGAGTTACATTTTCAACTTATTTTAGATATTTTATTGATTTTTGATTTTTTTTATCTTTAAATTGATATTAAATAACTATTACTCAGTAATAATAAGAAAATTATTAATTAAAAATATTTTTTAAAAATAATTTATAACCCATTTTCCCTAAATATATTATATATTAAGTGTAAATACCTATTTACATTATCTAAAACATTTTTAAAAAAATATATATTATATTAATATCAATAGAAATATATTTTTATATTAATATATTATTTTTTATGAAATATAATTTTTTTAAGTATACCTTTATTAGTGCTACTAAAAAAGCACTGATACCCCCCTCCCCCACACTTATGAGCTCTTTTTTTACAAGAACCAATAAAAGACCCCATTTATTAGCAGTTTTTTAAAAGCACTGATAAAGGACCCCCTTTAACAGAATTTTTTAGCACTATTTAAGACCCCCTTTAATAGGGCTAAAAAATAATTATAAAATACCCCCTTTAACAGTTCTTTTTTTTATCACTGGCGAAGGGGGTATTTTACTGTGCTTTTAGTTAGCGCTATTTAAGCCCTAACACTGGATAAACCTAGTTTTGTTGTAATGATAGTAGAATAAGTTTCCAAAACATCTACAGACACAAAGACATTAGGAATGATATGAATATACCTGAAACACTTGAGAAAAATGGTGTATTTTAAAGGATGAATCTGACATTTATGGAAAGGCTATGAATTATGAAGTTTCATTTAGAAATAACCACAATTTTTTTGTTAGAAGAAACAAGTACCGTAACCTAATTAATTAATCAAATTCCCTTAGAACCAGTCAGATTGGAATTTCTAAAATCTCTATGGGTAGGAATGAAACCAAATTTATCTCACCATAAAGTCTTCATAAGTTTATCCTATACACATGTATATGAAAAATAAAGAGATGAGATAGAATCAAAATATCATACATGTTTCTTTGTTGTCTATGGAGATAAGAACACTGAATTTGACTTTGGTATGATGAGAAAAGAAAAGTTATAAGTATAAATGTTCTCTTTAATGAGTAGGTTCTATGGAAGAACCAAAACTTAGAGGCAAATAAAGACAATAAGAAAGATTCAACTTCAATGTAAGTTGATATAAATGGAGGTTCCTAATGTTCCCAAATTATGGATAGTTCAAATGAATCCGGATCTACTAAAATATTGAAAATTAAAATCAATGTTCATGGGTAGTATAAAAGAATCAAGAACGGGTACAACATAAGATATACCAAAAATATCAAGGACTATTGAGGCTTGGTCCAGAGTTACATAGGATGAAATTTCATTGGTTTCAGTTCGATAAAGGGTTGAACCGTAGGAATATTTATAGAGATCTAAAAGAGTTAGTTGAATGGTATAAAGTTATGAAAATAACATAAACTTCATACTATTAACATATGTCAGAGAACCAGATATCTATTAATAATTGGTTATCCTTAATGATCTCGGTAAGTGGGAGTGGTCCAGAAAGGAGGATTTAGAATCACTTCATGTGAAAAATACCTTGGAACTAATGATTTATTCACTTTTAAAGAATGAACTTTAGACCAAGTTGGTCTTCCAATTAAAAGATGAATTTTATGGAAGTAGAAGGTATAAATGGGGGATGGTGTTCAAGTTATTTTAGAACAATTAGGGTATCAAAATTTATGAAATTTTCTCTTCGATAGTAAAGCTTACTCCCATTCAAATCATATTGAGTATGGTTTATTTCGAAGGTTTAAATCCAAAACAGATCGATGTGAAGATGGATTTTCTTCTCATGGACCAAGGGGAGTAAATCTATATGAATAAACCTACTAGTTTTGTGAATCAATGGAATAGGGTCTTAGTGTGTAAACTCAATAAAAATCTCTATAGGTGGAAACAAGACCCAAGATAGTGTAATTATAAGTTCAACTATTTCTTAGAGGAAAATGGTTTCATATTAAGTTACTCAAATCATTATTTCTATCAAAAGGAGTATAATGATGGTAATTTTATCACTCTACTATTGTATGTGTATGACATGATTTTGGTGGGTCTATCAATTAAATGGATTCAAGAGTTGAATAAGGACTTATTAAGGATGCTTGAAATGAAAGATCTTGGTAAATAAAAGAAGATATTTGGATTGGGGATTGAGTGATATAATAAGATCATAATTTTGGTTTTATCTTAAAAAGTGTATGTCTAGAAGGTTGTAAAAAAAATTGTTGGTAGGATGATTCTTTTACAACTCCTCCTTCTAGACACTTCATAATTTTAAAGGAACAAGAACCATGAATTAAAGAAGAGGAAAAGTACATAGTGAGAATACTATATTTATTAGTGGTAGAAAGTCTCATGTATTACATTTTTCTCACTTTATTATATATTTCCCATAGAGTGGGAGTTGTTTTTTAGTTCATGTAAAATCTAAAAAAAGAACATTGGGAATAAGTGAAGTGGATTATGAGATATCTTAAGGGAATAGAAGATACTACTATATAATTTGGAGATGATGATATGTTGATCGTGTATGTAAACTCTTACTTTGGGGGACTCATATTCATGAAAAAGAGTAGTTGTTTTTTTCTTTACCTTTTATGGTACCATGATCATCTGGATTTCAAGGTTGCAACCAGAGATTGATCTCTCCATAATGGAAGAAAAGTGTATATAAATAGTGGAATAAATAAAGTAAATGGTTTGGTTGAAACATATAATTATGGAGCTCATAAGTAGCTGGAAAAGTTCATTTCTCTTTTGTGACAGTCAAAGTGAAATATATTAGGGGAAAATCTAGTATTCCATATGAGGAAGAATCACATTGACATGAAGTTTTATTAAATATGTAATTTAAATGAGGATATAGTATTGTGATTGTGAACAATAGTTGAATGATATAATTCAACAGATATGTTTACCAAGGGTTTAGTCTTGTATAGTTTGAGGTAGTATTATGCATCAGTTGGACTTGGGTGAATGGGAAGAAAATTGAGAAGTGTATCATGAATTGGAAGTTGGGAGGATTTCTAAAGTGTTGTAGGGTGATAATGTTTCCTTGGAATAGTATTAAATGGGGATATTTTTTAGATTGTGAAGATTATTCAAGAGCTAGAGTAATTTCACCAGAATGAGAATCTAGGATGAACCATTTTTCCTTGTTAGATAAAAAATGATGATCTTTAGTGGTTCATATGAGTTGGTTATAAATTTTGAATTTTTGATGGACACAAAATGGTTGTTAGATCATAGAAAGTTCAGTGTTTGTTGAGATCACTAAAAGGAGGCAGTTCCTACATTTGAATCACTCATAGTATGTACTTTGTAGGAAAAGAGTGAGGCATATGAGAAAATATTTTCTGCTAGTGATTGGAGACTAAAGAATTCTATAGGGGATCTAGAGTTTCATAGTGCAATAGATGGAATCTCATATTTTTAGTAAATTAGTGTAACTAGATGACCAAGGGAGACTCTATATAAAAATGGGGTGGGATTAGTTTATTGAGGTGTCATGATTTTACTTGTATTAGTGATCAGTATGGTTGTCTGGTCATAATGATCATAATCATTATATATTCAATAAAATGAAAAGAGAAATTCTTCTTATGTGGATATAAAAATAAATTCTGAAGCATTTAAAACTTTTTGTGTGTCCTTACATGATTTAATTTCCTTTATTGTTTTCATTTGAATGTTTGTGTGTGTTTAGAGAAAATAGGCTTCAGTATATAATTTAGTGTGGTGATTTGGTTTAATATTTTCTTCTAATTTCTGGTACATTATAATTCAGAGGATACCAAATGGGGACATGTTTACACCAATGTTGTCTTCCAGTGGACTGGCATCTAGTGTGTGATGTTTGTTCATAAATCTCAACAACCCCTTTATTAGTTGGTTTTTAGGGCTGATAGAAATGAATGGTTTTTATGTTGATTGGAACGTCATCACTTTTTCACATATAAATGAAATATTTGGGGCTTTTCAATTCCTAATATTTTTTAGTGTCACTTTATCAATGCTAAAAATCACCAATAACAAGGGTTTGTATCAACTTTTTTAGCATGGATAAAAGATGTATTTATCCTTGATAATTTCTTGTGAAGTAAAAACTCACAAAATATTTTTAAAATTTATTATTTATAAAGAAGGTACATTTATTTGGGCTAATTGAAAAAGCCACCAAGTTACTCTTTTCCATTTATTACCTCCACTCTTTACCGGTGCTAATTCAAGGAAATATCTATGATAAACCATATCCTTAATAAACATTAATTCATGATTTATTTCACAAATACACACTTAATACAACCCCATAATATTGTGTGGCCTAGTTTCTTGAGTTAATTATGTAAATTACATAACAACATTAAAAAGGAATAAAATAATATTATTTTAAAAACTCTATAAACTGAACTTATATTCCTTAGATCTTCTAAAACTTCTTAGGATAACCTGAGGATGTATGTAAGAAAGTGGTGAGAAATAAAGTCCAATAAGAAAATAAATAAATCATAGAATAAGGTAAATCTATACATGTGATCCAAGAGGCATATCAAGGTATCATAATAGGGGTGATAATCATAATCTTGAAAAATGAGGCATGATATTACATTAAAACCTAAAGGAAATGTAGAAATGTGGCAACAACATAAAACATGACATCATAAGAATAATTCGAGGATAACTGCAAATAAAAAATAACATAGTGTGATTATAATAACATCATATGCACCACACATGAAATATCATGAGATTAAAACATTACTCAATGCATTGGAGGGCTACATAATTCTAGTCTCACCCATCACTTTCATATCATGTTCATTCAAAACTGTGAGACATAGATCATACAACATAAGAATTACTTTTATTAATTTTAACCCCATTATTAAGTAGTGAATGTTATATAAATTTAAATCCATATTTATTTATTTATAGTTACAACAAGGTGAATACCCTTCAGTGGAAATAGAGATAATTATTCAATACACAAATTTTTTTCATGGAAAATCATAGGATAATTTAGGCAGCATAATGAGTGTACAGAACAGTTTATATAAGGGGTGAATTAAAGAGAAATGGGTATTTTATTACATGTTAAACATAAGGATAGTAATTGGGATGTGTAAAAAAAATTCCCAAATTGAGTAATTGAAATAAAAAGGCATCACATAGAGAAGGATCTTGAATAAAGAGGAGGAGAGGATCCCTTACCTTGAGAGGGTGATTCTTAAAGCTTGTAAGGAACTTCTTAAGATCTTAAAGGGATATTAGGATGGATATTGAGGGGTAAGGGTATATTATATTAATTATACAAGAGTTTTTAGTGAATTTTAATGGTAGGTTGTGTGGGTTTATATAAAAAAATGGAAGATAATTATTTATTAATTTCCAAACATAGGTTTTTGACTCTATATGAAAAAAGAAATCTGAACCACAAACATTACCACAGTTTTTTTACCATGGTTTCTATAAAAGAGGATTTTTTTAATTATTTTACAATTCTAATAACCAAAAACATTAAAATTTCTTCCTTGGTGATGTGTAAGTGAGTCGTGTTTATAATGATTTGATTTTAAAACCTTAAAATGTAATATATGTTTTGGAGGATTCATTAAGGGTTTATAAAAGTAATAAAAAAAAGTTAAAAATGAATTATTTTAATGGGGAAATATATATTTTGTTTCGGATACATTTTATGGAATATATTACATCACTTTTGGGTTATTATGATTTCATAATACATACCCTATATTTATATGTGTATTTATATTGTATTTAATTTTTACCCAAAAATTCGAATGTCTCAAAAAATTATGAAAAATTAACCATCGAAAAATTTTCAAGTGGTAATTTAAAAATCAATATTTATTTTATAAATATTATTCTATAAATATGATAATCTACCCTTTTAAATCAAAATCCAAATTTATTAAAAAATACTGCTTTTTTTTACAATAGCAGTTTTCTAACCCTTATAAAAATTACACATGACTTTGTAAAATAATATAATCATTTATAAATATTATTAAATAAAAATATTTTATAAAAATATCATTTATTTCCAAAATTAATTAATTCATCAAAAATAGTTTCTTGATTGAATCTATAGATTTCCAAAAAATATATTTTTTCTTTCATCGTATCAAACTCTAATTTTTATCAAACTTGTTATTTAATAATTTAAAATTTAATATTAAAATGTGATAAATATAATATTTTTTTTATTAAAGGAAAATATAAAAATTTAAACTACTAGGGTCTGGATACATATCTCTTTATTACACTAGTTAATACCATAAGGGCAAGGTGTGTGATAGTGAGATTTGCATGGGGTGGTTTTGTGAACATGGTTTGGGTTGTGATCTCAATGAGATTGAAATTATCCCATAAATGGTTTTAATCATGGATCAATTTTTGAATATTGGCTTGGTCTTGGTTAAGGGAAAATCCTAGTGATCATATATCCCATAGAATCTCTGATTAATGGGATTTATATGGTATGATCCTACTTGTTGAGGTAATTAATTCCTTTATCTATGTCAAATAGACTTTATCATAACCCTTGATATACTAATATTAATGGTCACTTTTCAATTATTATATTATCAATTGTTATGATGCTTAATAGTATTTTAAATTTCATAGACCATATAAATTTCCAAAAATAACCAAATTAGTGCATGTTTTTTCTATAGCTTCATTCCTTAATAATAAATTTACTCATTTAAAAAATGAATTTCATTTATAAAAGTTTAGGTCGTTACATTATCCCCCCTTCATAAATTTTACCCTTAAAATTTTCATTTTATATACTAAAATTGATGAGTGTACTTTTATTTCATCACTTCTTCTGATTCCCATGTCACTCCATCAAAATTGTGGTTCTTCCCCAAAACTTTTACTATGTGAGTTTTCTTATTTTTTGGAACATTCTCTCTATGATTTAAGATCTTTACCATCCACTCCTCATATGAAAGATCATTCTACAATGGTAATACCTATGGATACTGTATCTGTTAGGGGTCTGGTATGTACTTCCTCAAGAGTGATACATGAAACACATCATGTACTTGAGATAGGTTAGGTGGGAGTGCTTGTCAATAGGCCACTGCTATAATGTGATCAAGGATGTAAATGGGAACGATTTATCTAGGAAAAAGCCTCCCCTTCATTCCAATCCTCATGACTTTATTCTATATATGGTAATATATGAAAGAAAAATTTATCTCCAACCTCAAACTCTTGGTATTTTTGAAAATTGTATACATATATTTTCTATTGGATTTGTACATATTTAATATAATGATAAATGGTTTGAACCTTCTATATAATCTCTTGAATAATATTTAGTCATATCACATTCCACTCTCCTACTTCATCCCAACATGTTGGAGTATGAAACCTCTTCACATAAAGATCCTCCTAAGGTTCCAGTTGTATGCTAGAATGAAAAATTTTGTTATATGAGATCTACACTAGGGGAAGGTGTGGATCCCAACATCCTTGTAAATCCATTTAACATGATCTCAACATATCCAATAGAGTTTTAATTATTCTCTTATATTGAATATCCATCGAAGGGGGATAATTGGTGTTAAAGGTCGGTTCTATATTTAATACTTGCTGAAGGCTTCTCCAAAACCTAAAGTTAAACCTCATATCTCAATAAAATACAATAGAGAGTGTAACTCCATTCGATATTACTAATTCTCATATGTTTATATTGTATATTTGGTCAAGATAGAAATATTCAATAATAGTAATGAAATATGTTGACATTTTAAGGTGATCAACTACCACCCAGATGGAATTATTTCATTTAGGTGTCATGGGGAGTTCAATTATGAAATCCATGGTTATGTTTTACTACTTCCATAGTGGTATGGGAAATTGTTTCATCATAACCATATACTTCAATAATTCTACCTTGACTGGTTGGAATACCAATCATCAAGATACAAACTCCGTAATCTCCCTCTTTTTGTTAACCCATCATATTTTTTTCTTCAAATTTATATGCATATTATTGCTTCCTGGATGAATAGATAAGGATGATCTATGTTCATTATCTAGAAGTTCCCTCTTCAGTTCTATTTTTTATGAGACTTATATCCGGTTTACAAACCTTATAATTCCATATTCATAAAATTTGAACTCTGGAATATTCACTACCTTCTTCTGTAGCAACTCATCAACTTTATAGGACACCTTGATCCTCTCAAGAAAAGATAGTTGACTAGTTATTTCATCAAAGTATGATAAATATCCCTTTATTATTCCCAAGTCCATCCTTTTTATGTCCAGTGAGATTGGATCCCTTGAAATCTTAATCATGGATAGAGTTGCATTATCCTTTTTACATAGAGCATCTACCACTTTGTTTTCTTTCTTAGGATAGTAATGGATTGAATAATCATAATCCTTGATCAAATCTAACCACATATATTGGAACATATTGATCTCCTCTTGTTTTAATATATACTAGAGGCTTTTATGGTCAGTATATATGTCACAATTCTCCCTATAGAGATAATGTTTCCAAATTTTCAATGTAAAGATCACTGTAACCAATTCTAGATCATAAATTAGATAGTTATTCTCATGGATATTTAATTTTATAGAGGCACAAACTATCAATTTTTCATATTTCATGATTACAAAACCAAATCCCTTTGACACATCACTTTGTTAGAAATTAACCTTAGATTAGGGCATTGATTCCCATAGTGTCTTTATTCAATGCAGTTGAAAAATTATACAATAGACTAAGGGTTTACTAGAGAATTCATTTCTTACATGACATTGGTGGGTTTCTCCCATTGAAAATGGCTAGATAGGTGTCCCTCCTTACCACACCTAAAGAATTTCCTTGTCCCCTTTAGTTAATTTCCCGGATGTTTTTTCCTATATTTTTGATAGTTGGGTTGTTGGATTCCCCCTTGAGATTTATTAACCACACTTCCAGAATTGAAGTCCACTCTCTATTTCTGGTCTTCATGCCCATTATAACCTTTAGATTCTCATATCTCCATTTTTACTTTGAGGGCACATCAAAAAATTTCCTCACAATCATCAAAGTCTTATATGGATAAGGATTTTTGTAGACTCTACTTTAACCCGACAAATAAGTGGTCAACTTTACTTTGAGAGGTAATTAAATAGCTAGAGGTGTATCATGAAAGTCTTGTGAAGTTTATTTACTATGATCTAATGGATTCATAATCGTTTTTAATGAGGCTAAGGAAGTCCCACTCAATTTTTAGGAAGAGAGCGTGAGGAAAATATTTTACAAAAAATATTTTTTGGAATTCCTTTCACTCCATCGCTTCAATATCTTTCTCGGGATTTGTATTTTTTTTCCAATGTCCTTCTATATGATTAACTACCAACACAACCATCTCTTTCTAAAATAATTAAAGTATGGAGAAGATAATTTTAATGGATTTTATCTAATATTCCATGATTAAAGGATTGGAATATCTACAAAAATTTAGAGTCCTTTGTCACATAAAGGCCTCAATTGCAATTTACTCTTTCATTGGTGGATTTGGTAGTTCTTTTTAATTCAGTTTTCTATTCAAAAAATGATTCAATTAAGAAATTACTATCATGAATTGAATGATTCCTTCTCCCATAAGGTTAGGCATCTCATTTGGGAATTCATCACATTTCCCCTCACATTCGTTATTGACTCGGTTCTTCTTATTTCCACCCATTGACTAGAAATAGAGGGAAAATTATGAGTGCTAATTTTTTTACCATTAAAGACATCAAAAATAAACCATGAACATTAAAGGGATAGATAAAAAATGTCATATATTATTTAACCTATGAATTTATAGGTTTCAAAGTTATCCATCATCTATTTTCTAACATAAAATATTGTGGGAATTTTTGTTCCCTGAGTAATGGTTTGTAAGGAGCTTATAAATTTAACAAAGAATATCCCATGGGAGTGTAAAACCATGTGTATATAAAGGCTCATTATTATGCATCGTTTTATGATTGAGTCTATCTCAATGTTCCATTTTGGGGGTTATTACCCCTAGGTACAACTATAATAGAGCCACATCCACTTGTAGTATCCATAAATGGATGTATTTTATTGGAAAACACTTACTCTATACTTTTTTAAAAAAAATGTGATAATTTCATAGGTGTAGTTTTTTCACTATATCTTTCAATATATTTTTCTAATCCTAATCCCCAAAATTAACTAGACTTTTATCTGATACGAAAAATGAAAACTCATATCCGTAATACACTTTAATATGTGATTTATTTAATAAAGATACACTTAATACAACCACAGAATATTGTGAGTCCTAGAATATTTGGGTAATTAGGTAAATCATATAACAAATCAAAGATTAAATAGAATAAAATTATTTTAAAAACATTATAACATGCATTTATAAACCTTGGAACTCCTAAAACTGCATGGGATAACCTATGGATGTACATATAAAGGGGGTGAACTATAAATCCTAGTAAGGGAATAAAAAAAGAATAGAATAAGTTAAAGTAGTACATGTAAGCCAAGATGTATATCAAGGTAACATGAGAGGGTTTAGAATCATAATCTTGAATAACGACTCATGATAAAACATTATAACACAAAGGAAACATAGGAATGTGGAAGCAACATAGAACATGACATCATAAGAATAAGTCAATGATAACTACCAAGACATCACATCATAGTTTTCTCATGATAACCTCTCATTCACCATACGTGGAATATCTTGTGACTAAAATATTACCCAATTAATTGTAGGGATATATAATTTTAATTCCACTAATCTTTTAATATTGTATACATTCATAAGTGTACCACATAAATCATACAACATAATCAAGACTTTTATCAATTTTAACCCCTTGATTAATGAGTGTGGGATACATTCATGTAAACCCATAATAAATGAATAATATTTACAACATGTTCAATACATTTTAGTGTAAATGGAGAGAGGTATTCACTACACAAATATTTGGCATGGAAAATCATAGGATAATTCCGAAAGCATAATAGGTGTG
The DNA here is from genome assembly GCA_963277665.1 of Viscum album. Classification (NCBI taxonomy): domain Eukaryota; kingdom Viridiplantae; phylum Streptophyta; class Magnoliopsida; order Santalales; family Viscaceae; genus Viscum; species Viscum album. The sequence continues at coordinate 635,332,985 of OY728138.1, read as the reverse complement.
AATAAAGTTAAATAGAAGGGGTGAATGAGATCAAAATGGATCTCTAATTACTTGGGAATCATAAGGATAGTAAGATGTATTTGTAAAAACATATACCAACTTGAACAATTTGAAATAAAAAGTAATTATATAGAGAATTTCTTTTATAAATAGGAGAAGGAGAGGATTGCTTACCTTGAGAGGGTGCTTCTTAAATATTGGGAGGAGATTTTAAGATATTAGGGGAACCTTAGGAGGGATATATAGAGAGAAGGGTAGAGTAACTTCATGATTCAGAAGTTTTGAATGAATAGGAATGGGTTGTTGGGTGGGTTTATAAGGAAAAAGTGGGAAGAATTATTTATCAATTTCCAAAATTAGGTTTTGGGCTCTATATGATAAAGTAATCAAATCCACAGATATTCCTATGTTTTTCCCATGGTTTCTACCAAATATGATTGGTTTTCATTATTTTATAAGTAAAAAAAATAAAAAAAATAAATAGAATCACTTAGTAATATGGAAGTGAGTCATGTTTATAAAGAATTTATTTTCAAACATTAAAATATAATATAGGTTTTGGAAGATTCATTTAAGGTTTATAAAATCAATCAAATAACTTAAAAACACATTATTTTAAATGGAAAATATATATTCGGTTATTTATAGCTTTTATGGAACATATTACATCACATTTGGGTCATTATGATGTCATAATAAATATAATATATTTATACCATATTTATTTTTTACCCAAAAAATTGAATGTCTTAGAAAATACTAAAAAATTAATAATTGGATAATTGTAACATGATAATTTTAAAAAAATTATCAAAATAATTCTTTAAATATTATAATTTATACTTTTAAATCAAAATCCTCATTTATTAAAAAATATTGGTGTAAAAATCCAACCTAAGATCCACTTAAGTTATTCCCTCAACCTGTGGGTCACATGGACTAAAGCGTGCCTCCCTATACGCCAAAGTCTTTCGACTAAAAGAATGGATATAAGATAGTACAGTGGGGAGAATATACCCTCATATTAGAGTGAAACAAAACATACAATAAATAAATAGACAATAGTGGATGTATATATAACAGACACTATAATACCAGGACTAGTAACTTGCCATTGTGGAAGCAAGATATAACAGAATAGAACAGCAGAATCAAATAAAGTAATAAAATTTCTAATAATTAGTAATCAAATGACTATAATAATATCCAAAATACAAAATTATGAGATATATAAAATGATTTCATGGAAGACTGATATACAAAAAGGGAAATAGGGGATATACATATACAACATGCTATACAAAACCACAAAAGTTCAAAAGACTTCTCCAATATAATATAAAGAATAAGCTCGGTCCTATTCTCCCATGTTCTATTCTATAAGTCAAAAATAATAAAACAACTTTAGTAGGTTTCTTTCCTATATCCACACTTGTAGACAAGTAATCAACTTAGGTACCAAAGGAAGCCCAAGTTGGGTGTGAGATAAAATCCCAATATGACCCCACCAATGGTGTCTAATAATAATCCAACATATGTACCTAGAAAAAATAATTTGTATGTAATAAGAATAATGAAAAATACTAAAAAATAAATACCAGTTGGCTCAGGTTTTTACAGGACACCCGGCTGACTCTACCTGCTTTGACCTAGGCTGGTAAAAGTATGATTAGTAACCATACATATATATAGTAATAATATATATAATACTGTTATATATTATATCAAATTATATGATCTATGTATGTGAGGAAATAATTAGGCATATACCTAGATACTTGGCACAGGCTAGACCCAAGGCGTAACCCAGGAATCCATAACCAGTTTAACAAGCTGGTAGGCTCTAGTAGAGGGAAAATTCCCTAAACCTCATAATTACTGTTAGAAATCATGATCAACACTAGAGATAGGTGGGGTGAGACATCACGCCCATAATCCTATATAGAGGAACTTATAATGTTAATCGTATCACCTAGATAATAGTATAATGGTGAGAGACCTCATGCTCTACACCTGATGTAAGGGAGCATGATATGTCATGCGGAACAGAACCCTTAACTATCATTCCACAACCAATATCAATGGAGTAATCCAAAAAATAATAATATCTTGAGGGGTTACCTATAATACATCATAATAATCAATATCAATATATAAATGGTTCCAATGATTATAAAAACCATATAAATAAATATAACAAGCATGCATCATTTGGTACGACCTTTCCACCCATTTCCATTCATTGTAATTAACCTATTTAATTCATCAAGCAAGGGAATTAATTTTCACTAATTAAATAAATACATTTAATACATTTAGGCAAGGAAATACAATTACAAGGTTCATCCAAGAACTTAGAAGTTGTTATTACCAATTAAGAAATTACCCAAAAAAGAGAAATTCCGTTTACAAACCTAGACAAACACTTAGATGGTGTTCCAATCATTTAAACATTTATATTTAAGGGATAATTAATCTTTAACAACAAAAGGGGTGGATATGGTTGAGGTAGACATCCTATAACTACATATTAATGGTCTATATAAGAATAACATTATGCATATAACTATTTAAAAAGGAAAATAAAAATTTAAGGAAATACTTGGAAAGGGAAGGCATGCGGAACATCAGGGGAGCTATGAAAAAAACTAAAATTTATGAAAACAACTATAAAACCTAAATTCTTGTCATTGATGACTCTTTATCCAATGCCAGCTTTAGATTTGATGTAGATTGGAATAAATTATAAGAACAGTTCAATGCCCTGAAAATAGAGTGAATTATATTTCACCAAAATAGGGAAACATGTATAAAACGAAATGAGGAATATAATCAAGAAGAATAAAGTTCATACATCAATATATTAAATGATTATAACAGCTTCCAATTTAGAGTCTGGATCAAGGATATATCAAGAAGCCTTAGTTAGATGGAGGGAGAGATCAATGGGAGAAGAGGAGCTCTTATTTTTGGAAATGATTAGAAATAAGGAGGGGTGATATTTTAATTTCATTAAGGGTGAAATCATAAATTCACCCAAATATATAGGAGCATATTTTGGCTTCATGTTTGGCCAAATAATGTGCCAACCATGTACTACACCACTGCCCAAGGAGGATCTCACACAGGCTAGGTGCACAGATTGGCTAAACATGTGCAATCTGTGTGAATTCCACTATCTCAAACCCCTCTAAAAACCACATTGGTATGTACCTAAGATAAAATGATTTCAAAAAATCCATGTGGACCCCTTCTCCCTTCTGAAATGCCTCACATGGTTACCCTTCATGGTTAGTACTAACCATGTGGTAACCATGCAGCCCACACTGTTTGCCCATTTCTTGAAGCTCTAAACTCTGAAAAATACCTAGACTCTCATGGTACCTTCTTTAGGTCACAGTGCACATTTAACAAGATAAAACTAATGTTTCAAACCAAAAAACAAATGATTCATACCTTTGAGAAAATTCAGGTTGTTGCAGCTTCCCCTCCTTAAAGGAACTCATCCTCAAGTTGGCCTTCTGAGGGTAAAGAGAGATCAACAGAGAATAACTTCAGCCACTGGCTTGTATATCAACTTCACATTACCAGGTCTCATCCTATACTCATACATGAAACATTATCACCCATAGTAAAGGAACTGACCTACATCAGTGTGTCTTCATACTCCAATCCATGATACGCACTAGATACTCATCAAAAGAAGAATTCATATCTAAATCAACCTTATCATGTTGGAAAACATGTGAAGGGTCTGGATAATATCGGTGAAGTTGAGATACATGAAAGACATCATTCATAGACCATTATCTCTAAGTAAGTTCTATATGGTAATCCACTTTTCTGATTCACTTCAAGATCTCAAAGGGACCAATGAATCGAGGCGAAAGATTACCCTGCCTCTGAATGTATTGATGGCCCAACTTGGGTGAGAATCACAAGAAAACATGATCTATGGCCCCAAAATCAATAGATATTTGGTATAAATTAGCATTTTTTTTCTATAATGAGCTTTCATCATGCGCTTTTTGATCAATTGGACCTTTTATGTAGTCTGCTGGACAAGATGAGGTCCAAGTAAAGCTACCTCCCCTGCCTATAACCAACACATAGGTGAAAAATAATGCCTACAATATAAGGCTTCATAAGTATCAATATCAATGTTATCCACACATATTTTGTTATAATAAAACCCAATTAGGGTTATGTATTTCTCCCAAGAACCCATGAAGTCAAAGACACATTCACAAATCATGTTATCTAACACCTGAATCGAATAATATGTTTGTACATCGAAATGAGGGTCATAGGATGTACTCAAAAATACATGTGGCCTCAATGCCTTTTGTACCTCCTGTAAAAAATGATATGTGAATAAATCATCCCTATTAGATATGATAGAATTTGGATCTCTATGAATACATACAACATCCCTAACATATATCCCCCTAGACCATATACTAAAAAGGTCTCTCGAATAGGTAAAAGTGTGTAACCTCCATCCAAAAATCAACAAAAACCCATACTGTGTCATTTCCATGAGGTGATATGAGTAAACTAGTCACAAAATCTGAGGAAACATTGTCCCATTTCTACTCAATAATGGACAATGGCTATAAAAGTCCTACTGATTGCTGATGTTCCGCCTTCACCTACTGACATGTGTAACACTGATTGATAAATCTAGAAACCTTGTGTTTCATAGAATTCCACCAATATAGGAAATATAATTCTCGATACGTCTAGGTGAAATTGGGATGTTTTTTTAATTTAAGGCATGAAATTCCAACATCAGCTCCTCTATGATGTCTACTGGGACCCAAACACACCCATGAAATCATAGGATCTCATCCCCATCCATGGTCTAACTGGAAGATGAATCGTCGTATGGGATTTTTTTCCGTTAGTACTAAGCCTTCAGGATTTGAAATTTTCTTCATTATCACCCATTAAATAAGGGTAGAGGTCACTACTAACTCTAATATGATATTCTGCTCATGATCCTCCAAAAACTCAACATGTATTTATAAAAACAAATCTATGAGACGACACTCACCACTGGCCTCCTGAACTACCAGGGTCTAAGTATTCTATCATAGAGAATTAGATGCAACATTTCCTTTCCCAAGAATATAACAAATCTTGAAATAAAATTATTTTATATACTCAACCCATCCACATATCCTAATATTTAGATCACATTGTGTAAATATGTATGTGAAGATTTTTTTATTAGCATATACCACAAAATGCTCTCCAATTAAGTAGTTTATCCAAAAGCATAAAGCATGAAGTATAGTATCTAGCTCAAGGTTGTTCATTGGTTAATTCCATTCGTGAGGACTCAACTGACAAGACACATATGTGACAACTCACTCATCCTATATCAAAATAGCTCTCAACACAATACTTAATGTTTCACAGTAAACATTATAGCTTATTCCTGGATCCAACAGAATTAGGATCGATTCTAAATTCAATCTTCTCTTCAAATCATGAAAGTATTCTTCAAAATATTCTGACCATAAAAATTTCACACCCATTTTGGTCAAGCATGTAATAGGCTCAAAAAGGAATGAGAAACCTTGGATGAAGCATTTGTAATATTCAGCTATCCCTAAGAAACCCTATATGTAAAATAAATTCTTGTGCATCTCCCAATGAGATAAAACACTAACATTATCTGGTTCCACTGAAACTTCTGACTCCAAGATGATATGACCCCAGAAGTGGACTTGATCGATCTAAAAAGTGGAATTTTTTTATCTTAGAATAAAGCTAGTTCTCTCTCGATGTATTTAACATGATCTCAAGATGGTTGAAATGGTTGGGTTGAGAGCATGAATACACTAATATTTCTTTCACAAATAATTCTATGAATAAATAAAAATATGGGTCGAAATCCAGATTCATTAAATCCATAAAAACCATAGGTGCATTCATGAGACCGAACGACAAGATCGGGTACTTTTATAGACCATACATGCTCTTAAAATCTGTGTGAGGTATGTCGAATGACCTAACATTCACTTGATGATAGCTTGAACACTATTATGTCTTTGAGAACACCCTCACTCCTCGGAGCTAATAATAGAGGTCATCTATTCAAGGTTGTGTGTATCGGTTCTTAACTATGAATGGGTTCAATCAACGGTAATCCACACAGAGCACGAGGTTACCACCCACCTTCTTGTAAAAAAGGACTGGTGAACCCCAAGGAGAAGTGTTGGGTTGTATAAATACATTAACCTACAGATCCTCCAATAGTTTCTTGAGATCTAAATTCTTTAGAGGTGTCATCATATAAGGTGGAATGGACACTAGTGCTACTTCTAGAACCAACTCAATGGTAAAATCTACCTCTCACACTGGAGGTAGTATAGAAAAGTCATTATGGAATACGTCCCTGAAACGATCGACCATAGGAGGGAAACCAGTGGGTCGTAACCCCTGACCATCCAAGAATAGACTGGAAATCTGATCTTTCACTCTACCCAGCATCTGTTTCTCAGGTCATGCCTGAGTCTAAATAACATCCCATTCACCCTTTTAAACATACCCACCACCCAATGATTCTATAAATGTCACCCTATGATGATAGAAGTCAATTTTATCTTAATAGAGAACTAACAAGTCCATCCCTATAATTACATTAAACCCTATCATGTCAAGGATGAATATATTTTATACAAAAATACATACGCCTATCTCAAGGGGATAATCCTTAAAACATCATACGCTCTTAGATCAGATACCCAACATAGAATCGAGCATCATCACACTAAATTTTTTTTCTATATCGAGTCCTAGACACTCCATAATCATCTAAGATATTAATTAATGTGATGCACCTATGTCAAATAAAGAAGAAACTAAAGTAGAGGCTACTAGAATAGTACCTCAAACAGCAAGGGTTTTAGTGCTATACTCCTATGGAATAGGATCCACTACATATAATTAGCTCGTACCACATCCCTAAGTCATGGTCTGACTACCCTAAGAAATCCCTCTCTACTGACACTAAGAATCATTAGTCTAATTACCTCTTCCTTGACCACCACCTCATCCTTAGCGGTTTGTGGTATTTGAGCTACCTGCTTAGAGAGATACTACTTTCCCCACTCCTGAATGTGTGGTAGGTGTAGATCCCCACTCACTAGGCATTGATGTAAAGTTCATTTAAAAGTGATGGATATGTTCAATCCTTCTACAACCTATTCATTCCACTGGATCACACATACACTAAGATTTTGTATGCCCTAGTTTCTCATAATAGTGAAATATCAAAAAGCTATCAATATGAGATGGACGACTACTAAAACCCCCATGATAACCCTTGAAATGATGATTTCACCCTCTAGAAAAAACAAATATAGATCTAGGTGTTGAACCACCCTAGTTACCTCCATCATATTCCCTTAGAGATATCTCAGTAATAAAGGCCTTGGTTACGATCTCATAAATATTTTTAGCAAAAATACATTGACATGTGATCATATGGTGCATACCAACCCATCCTCAAATAACTCATGTTTATAAGATCATAAATATATAAAATAGGGGTGAATCATTATATATTATTAAATTATTAGAATACTTCATGAAAAACAAGGATCCTTTCTGGAGGTTCATAAACTCTCTATCTCATTCATCCCTTAGAGACTATGGAAATAAGTAGTCATAAAATATCATCTAGAAATCTGCCCATATCATGTATCAATGTTGATCTACCTATTTAATAAAATCCCACCATATCTTGGCAGAATTATGTATCATATAAGTAGTTCATTTGACCCTTTTCTCTGAAGGCATCTCAAGATGCTCAAAGATAGAAAGCATGGCCTCTAGCCATGACTCTACAACATGTGGTATTCCATCCTTTAAAAAGGTGGTAGGATGCTACTGCTGGAAATCTTGAGTCAACACTTCCATATTCAGGGTAAGTAGAGAAACACCTTGCATACTTTGCATCAAATGGAAGAAACCCTATTAGAACTAGGCATTGGTGCCCATATTAGGAATCACAGGGGGTCTACAGGTGGCACTACATAATGAATCGCGAGTGTCTTAGAGACCACACATCTAGTTCATGGTAACCATTGCCTTCAAGGAATAAAACTCAAGGATATCATGGTGGAATGATTATACAATGCTAAATACACTCCTCAAAATAGAATTTAATAGTTTTAAATATCAAATATAGATAACTAGGATAGGTAAGTAGCCTTCCAATGAATAGATTACACCACTCTTCATTCTCTAATAGCTAGTTTTAGGTTGTAAAGGAGACAATAATTGTCCATAAGAACATAACATACTCCCATCTACAAACTATTAAGGTCGTGTCTAGGTATAGGTCTGATATCAAATGTTTAAGATTTCCATTTCATTATAAAAGTTATATTCATTTTAAATTTTTGGTCATTTTTGTATTTAAATATCTTTAAATGTTTTAATTAGATGGATCACCATTTCTAATTTATAAGGTCCCATACACCTTAGAAATTGTAATGTCGCATCTACTTAATCAAAACCATAACATGTTATATCCTATACAACTAATAGTCTATGGATCAATGTGCCATAATTTTCCACTCATGGTGTCTACTTTAGCTAATGTCGAAAAACACTATTAGGTTAAGGTAAGCACTTTAAGTGTCAATTATGTTTTCCCAGTCCAACAAGAAATGACAGAACATTTACATATTTAATAATCAGGCACTCACTATATGCAATTGGTAAGTTCATACTAAAAGTAAACATGGAACCGTAAAATGCATGGCATATTATTTATAAGGATCCTACAATGATTCATGAGATGTCACACCCTTATTTCATCAAGAAAAAGTAAAATAAAACCCACTGAAATAACGAAAATCATAATTATATAATAAGATATGTGTGTCACCTAATGGTGAAGTTGTATCAAATGTAACATGCAAAAAATCATAACAGAAATAACCCATCCCAGGTAATTTGGGTTTCCCCTACATGTGGGTCGGCTACTCCCATGCACAAGATCATTACCAAATTCCATAACCTCCTAGTCTCCGTTTTAATACCCAAACAAAAAAACATTGTAAAAATAAACACCTTTGATACCAATTTGTAACATCTCGAACCATGATCCACTTAAACCATGCCCCAAGCCAGTGGGTCACATGGAATCAAGTGTGCCTCCTCATAAACTAGTGGATATCAAATAGTATAAAGGGCCTTAGGTGGTATTTTGGGGATACTATACCCTCATATCAGACTGAAACAACATATACAATAAATATACTGACAAAAGTGGAAGCATATATAACAGAAACTATAATACCAGGACTAGAAACATGTCATTGCAGAAGAAATATATAATATAATAGCATAGTGGAATCAAATATAGTAATCAAATTTATAATTGTAAGTAATAAAATAAATTTAATAATATCCAAAATCCAATAGGCTAAGATATATACAATGATGTCATGGAATTCTGATATACAAAAAGGGAAACAAGGGACACGCATATACAACTTGCTATACCAAACTATAAATAGGAAAAAAAGGACTGCTCCACATGGATCTCAAGTATAAGCTTATTAACTAATCCCATGATCCAAGATATAAGTAAAAAAATAATCAAACATATTTATCAAAGTGCTTTCCCTTATCCATACCTACAAACAAGTAATCTACTTGGGTACCAAAGGAAGCCTGAGTAGGGTGTGGGATAGAATCCATATATTCCAGCACCAATGGTTTCAAGTAATAATATAGTAAATGTACATAGAAAAAAAAGTGTGTAGGAAATAATAATAATGAACAATGCTAAAAAAATAAATACCATCCAGATCAAGTTCCTAATTAACACCTTGATGGCTTTACCTGCTTCGACATAGGCTGATAGAAGTTTGATTAGTAACCACCCACATATATAGTAATATATATATATATATTATAGTTATATATTGTATAAACCTTTATACACTAAGTAAGTGAGGATGTAAGTAGGAATATACTTGGATATTAGGTGCTGACTGGATATGGGTCATAGCACATGCATCCATAACTAGTCTAATGAGCTGGTAGCCTCAAGTAGATGAGACATACCCTAAATATCATAATTAATTTGAGACATCATTATCAACCCTCATGATATATGTGGTGAGACATCATGCCCAACACCTGATATAGAAGAACGTTCAATGTCATGCCCATCACTCGGATAATAGTATAACAATGAGAGATGTCATGATCAACGCCTGATGTAAGGGAGCATGAAATGTCTTCCTCAACAGAACCCTTAACCATCGATCTATATCCCACAAGAAAGGAGTAATCATTATAATAATAATAATATCATGAGGGGTTACCTCTAATGCATCATAACCATCAAGACCAATATATAAATGGGTGCCACAGTTCAAAAAAAGTATATAAATAAATATAACAATCATGCATCATTAGGTATAGCCTTTCCACCCATTTCCTTTCATTAGAATTAACCAATTTAATTCATTAATAAAGGTAATTAATTTCCATTAATTTAATCAAAACATTTAATAAATATATGAAAGTAAATAAAATTCCAATATTCGACTATTCCTTTAGAAGGTTCTATTAGCATTTAGGAAATTTCCCACAAGGGGGGAATTCCATTTACAAGAAAAGATAAATACTTTGATAGTGTTTTGGTCTTTTGAAAATTTATATTTAAGGTTCAATTAAGATGACACATCCAAAGGTTGGATATGGTTGAGTTAGAAATCCTTGAACTACATGATAGGGGTCCACAAGAGTATAACATCATGTCTATAATTATTTAGAAATGAAAATTAAAATTTAAGGAAACGGGCTAAAAAGGACGACATGTGGCACATTGGACTATTTATGAAAGAAACTAAAATTTTATATAAAACAACTATAATACCTACCTTAAGTTATTTGATGACTCCTCATCCAATATCGGCTTTAGATTTAATGTATATTGGAAGAAATTGGAAGAACATTCCAACGCCCTGAAAAAAAAAAGGGTGAATGAGATTGTACCAAAATACCATAACAAATATGAATAGAAATGAGGAACAAAACAAAGAGGATTCAAGAGATTACATCAAGTTATATAATGCTTACAACACTTCTAATTTAGATTCTGGATCTAGGAGATATCAAGAAGCCTAGTTTAGATGGAGGGAGAGCTCAACAAGAGTGGAAGATCTCCTGCGCACTAGAAATAAGAAGGAATAAGGAAGGAGTGAGATTTTAATTTCAATAAGGTAGGAATCATAAATTCACCAAAATAGATAGGGGATCACAGTTTGGCCACACAGTTTTCCAAAATGTGAAACAACTGTGCGCAACACCACTACACAAGGAGGGCCCTGCAAGGGCTAGGCACATGGTTTTGATAATCGTGCGCAATCCGTGTGAATTCCACCACCTAAACCCCTTTAAAACCTATATAGGAATTCATCTAGGATCACATGGTTATATAAAAACCATTTGGGCCCCTTCTCCCTTCTGAAAATCCCCGCATGGTTACCCCACAAAATTAGTACTAACCATGCGGTAACCATGAGGCCCACACTATTTGCCCATTTCTCAGAGATCCAGGCTCCAAAAAGGCCTCAAGTTATCCAAGGTACTTATTTAGACTATAGTGATTGTTTACCAAGATAAAACAAAGGTTTAAAATCAAAAAACAAATGATCTATACCTTTTATAAAAGTTGGGTTGTTACAATTGGTTTGTTTTATAATAATAGTTTTCTGAACCTTATAAAAATTAAATTTTATTTCATAAAATTATACTATCAATTATAAATATTATTTAAAAATAATATTTTACGAATTTTTTTAAACTATTGAATTCATTAAAAAGATTTTATTTATTGAACTATATATTTTCCAGAAATACAATTTGTGTTTCATCAAATCAAAATCTAATTTTTATCAAACTCATTATTTGATCTTTTAAAAATTAATATTAAAATTATATAAATATAATCATTTTTTTATTAAAATAAAATATATAAATTCATTCTATTGGGGTCTGAAGTGAATACCCTTGGGGTTAGGTGTGCGATGGTGATATTTTCAAAGGGTGGTTCTGTGAACATGGTTTGGGTTGTGATATAAATGAGCTTGAACTTATCTCATAAATGGTTTTGATCATGATTTAGTTATTGGATCTAAATTTGGTATTGGTCAATGGAAAATCCTAGTGATATTGTCTCCCTTGGAAGCTCTAATAAATATGATTCATAAGGTATGATATTATTGGTTGAGTCTATCACATCCTTTGTCTGTGTCAAATGGACTTTATCATAACCCTTAATATATTAATCTTAATGGTAACTTTTAAACTTATATATTATAATTTTTACGATGCTAAACAGTCTTTTAAATTTGATCGACCATATAATGGTACAAAATAACCAATGTAGGGAATGTGTCTTCTATAACTTTATTTCTTAGTAAGGCATTTACTCATTAAAAAATTGAATTTCATTTATAAAATTTTTGGTCATTAGAATATCAATTCCAATTCCATAGATAAACTCCCCAACCACCTTGCATAGCCGCATGCACCTAGAATAATTTAAACACATAACCTTCTTATGTGAGGAAAACACCCTTACCACTGCTCCATCTTGTTTTCTTCAATATTTTATGGCATATCTATTTATTTATATGATTTTACATACATCATTTTTGTTTATATATTTATATTATTATTTTTCAATAAATTTATAATATATATTTATATATTTAAATATATATTTATATATAATTTTATATTTACATTTAAATTTTTTATAAAGTACTTATAAAATGCATATTTGTTATAAATACATTTGTATAATATATTCCAATAATATGATTAAATAAATTTATCTTATGTATGTTTATATATATATTTGTATATGTGTCTACCTATATATTTGTAGGTATATAAATTTTAATATATATATATATATATTGTAAAATGTGTTTATATATATATATATATCCCTCTTCCCCACTCTCTCTATGTGTGTTTATGCGTATATATATATATATATATTTGTATAGGTGTGTGTGTCTATATTTATAGATGTATATATATTTGTTTCACTATATAAATATGCATACATGTATGTAGACACACACTTATATATATATATATATATATATATATGTACACACAAACACAAATTTTGAAAAAAAAAATTATATTAAAATATATATACATACATATATTAAAAAATATAAATATGTCATCATATAGTGTATTTATTTATATTCAAATTAATATAAATTTTATAATTCCTTGTTGTATATGTAAATTGAAGATATATATATTATAAATTATATAATATGAATATAAATATATATATTTAAATATGAAGTATATTTAATGTATTAATGTAGTACATATTAACATATTTAATGTATTTATATATATATTTTTAAATATTTCATTTCACTATATTTTGTAATATATATTGTCACATACCGACACACCGGGGCTCCACCCCGGCCAGTGACATGTGGAAGAAACAACCCAAACCCACCTCAAAAAAGGACATGGGATGGTTACTAGAATCGAGTAAACATAACACACCTATGAGAGGCCTTAGCCTAATGGATCTCTATTCGCAAACACACACACACACACACCCAAAAAGATCTCCAGACATACAAGAGTAATGGAGATGAAAAACTACTAGAACAATAAATTCATACACAACCTCTAAAATCCTCTAATAAATATTAAAATAAAAATACAAAGTATATAAGGAAAAATACATGCTCAATAACCAATAATAGGTTCAACCTATCAAGAAAAGGGATAATTGTATTAACACACAATTACTAATATGTCCATGAACCCGCTACCAGAGCCATTAAGCACCACTAGACACCTCCCATGTCAGGTCCTCCTAGATCTCAATAATATGGTTTTTAGTCATAATGATACATGATTCATGCAAGAAGATCCCATGTAGTGGTGTGTATATAAAAACCTAGTAGGACACTCAATATCAATAAGAATTAAGGTACTAAAGATAGTAAACTTCAACCCAAAACAAATAATGTAAAGGATGGGTGAACACCCAGATATTTTGATTGAAGGATACTCCTCCTAGAGTATAGTCTAAAACCCACATCTATCCAAACAACTCATCTCCTATAGCTTTGAACCCATAAGTCTCAGTAAACTAGATAGTTATTCCTTCAGATGATGATGGAGGATACCTGCCCCTGACTATGGTTGAAATACGTAGCTCTAGTTGAGGATCCATATCCCATCCAATCTTTATAGACTAGAGAAATTATACTATATGGATGGTAGATCCTTTCCCCATAAATTTAGGTGAAATACAAACTCTATCTAATTCCATAGGTATAGGATCACATCCCCATGCTCACATGGGTGAAATACCGACTCCCTAGGTGGATCCATGTCCAACTGGGTGAGATTCCAACACTACCTATGAATAAAGAGGAGTATATATTAATATGAATGTAATTTCAAAGGAAAAAATGGTGGACATGTCATGTTTTATTGATACATGGTGTTTCACATCCATAGAGGCACTCAACATGTTCTTTATATTCCTAAGTTTTGTTTTCTCAATGATACTTGGGGTGTGGCCCATCACACCTGATATGTGGGGCCACACGGGTCCCTAAGCACATTTTCCTTAGTACATGCGAACATGGATGGTAGGTATGACACATCATATGAATCATTCACATGAAAATCTGATATTTAACACTCCAAGAAACTATATATACCATAAAAACGAGATACATGGAATGTGTTCTTCTGAAATGCGTGTCGTGTAGTCTTTAATTTTTCAGAAAGCCAGACATGAAATAAATTTTATGAATCCATCTCTTATTCCATAATTTCCTTCATTATTGTCTCTTATACCTCCCAAAAAAAGAGTTGAACATTTTCAATGATTGGAAAAAGTCATATTTGGTCCATTCTTTTCCAAAAAACTGATCATTGTCACCTCTCGTCTCCCTACACACAACTATTTTCAAACCGATCATCATTGATTCATCCTATTCATTTATTTTTTTTTAATTGATCCTCAAATGTTATATAATATATTTTACTAAGCCCTTGAAATCAATCTTTGTAACCCCTAATTTATCATGAAATGAAATGGGTTCTTGGAAAATGGTCTAACCATCGGTTAATCGAATGTCAACGATGAACACACATAGAATAGAGGGAGAAAACCAAAAAAAGTGATAAATAAAAAATTGGACATGTACGTTTTATACATATTTAAAAGAGAGAGGATGAAAAATAATTATTAACAAGAAAACATCCCGATAAAACTTTGAATAAATAGTATGGTGAACATTGATTTTGGATTAGTTCATTCGGGACTAATCCGAAATCGCATCATTATTAAGAATGGGGAATAAAATAAAAGAAACCATAACTTAATAATGGATTGATAATTTATGAATAACATGTTATATAGTTATGTATTTAAATAATCGGCCGCATTCTTCATTCATTCCATGAAATTTCATGGTCGGTGTACAAATAATAGGAACTCACGTTGTCATTTCTGACGATTCTTTGATCAAAATACACCGCCAATGATCTATGCCATGGTTTTACCATCAAGGACCCCTCTTGGTTATGTAGTAGACACAAACTAGTAATTTTAAAGAGAATAATAGGTTTGGATAATAAATATTAAATAAATAAATTAGTCATAATAATTTATTTATTTCATTTAATATCATCCCGCTGCAATGCATCGATCAAATTTCCAATGAAAATGAATCTTATGTTGCACCTAGGGTAAATCCTACATTATAGACTCAAAAATGATATTATTTTACCAATATTAGAACTATATCATGAGATATACAATAACCCACTTGTGTTCTTAATAAATATTAAAAAACTAAATACTCAACATCGGGGTTCAATCATCCCCCAATAATTATTCCATCACCATAAAAATATTTTAGGGTATTCATAAGAATTTTAAAAGTGTTTAAACCTAATATATAGGGTTTTTAAACTCTAAACACCTTCACAAGTTTCATCCTTGAAAGCAAAACTCACTCAAAAAGGTGAGGATATAGAGCTCACATCCAATTCTCACACTCACGTGAGCCCTCATAGAGATCCATGTGCTCCCACAAGACGCGCACTAAAGGAATCACTCACCCTCTAAGGATACTCTTATGTCAATCCTAAATTATTACCAAATACTAAAAAAAGTTCCCTCCTTATTAAAAGTTTAGATCACCCCATTCAATAACATGTTTCATATCATGAACATATCTTCTCAACTGTGAAACCTACAAGACATCATGGACTCGGTCCTGCTATGGAGGTAAAGTTAGGCGATGTTCCACCTTTCCATACCTATGTAGAATATGAAATGGACTAATTTAACTTAGTGATAGTTTCCAACTCATCTAAATATCTATAGTCTTCACCAAGAAGAGACCTTTAGGAATACATGATCTCTACATACAAACTCTAAGGGACTCCATCAAATGTTTGTATATGAATTCTGAGGGATTTTCACTATTATTGTACATTAGTAAATGATTTTCACCTTTTTATACATCTGATATACCAACTTTGGCCCCATGAGTTCTATCTCTCCCAATTCTAACCTACATGGTCTTCCAAAACAGACCTCAAATGGATCCATGCCAATTATGGAATGGTGGCTGTTGTTATTTGAAAACTCTACTAGTGGGAAATGATGATCATAGTTTCGGCCTAAATCCAAAGCACAAGACCTTATAATATCCTCCAAAAATAGAATGGTTCGCACAGTACGACCATCATTCTATGGGTGAAAATTTGAACTCAATGGAAACTGATTCAAGAAAACCTCCTATAAACCCCTTCACTTCTAGGATGTAAATAGAGCCTCACAATCAGAGATTGTCATCAAGGTTAATACTTGAATTTTTATGATTTACTACATGTATAATCATTATAATATTTACAATATACAGTTCTCCTCAATGGTAAGAAAATTATTTAACATAGTGAGTTGATCGACAATCACCCAGATGGTGTTGTGTCCTATCAAGGATCATAGAAGTCCTATCATAAAATAAATAGATTTTCTATCCCATTTCTACTATGGAACCTCAAGGGGTTGCATAAAAATTTCCATAACCTAATGCTAAGACTTTACCTATCGAAATGTAAGACATTTGGATACAAAATCAAAAATTTTATTCTTCATCACTAACCACCAAAACTGTCAACAAAGATCCTGGTAAATTTTTACCACCCAAAGATGTACTTATAATGGAAATGTTTGAAACTATCTTAAAACCTAATCACATAGGGAAAATAACACCACAAACTTCCCTCATAAGAGAATGACATGATCCCCACCTTTAGATAAATTGTTAGGAGCATCTACAGTGGATATATGATCGTATAAGAATTCATAATCATTATCTTGAAGCTGTGTTTCCATTTCATGATAGAGAAGCAGTGGTGTCACAACCATTGATCAGTGGTATACTAATACATACTTTTTCACTAAGGATAACTATAAGAAGTCCAATTAATTTATCTCCTTTCTTATAAACTAGGAATGAGAATTCTTTCTAAGAAAATATGCCACCACATTTACCTTCCCACGTGTATTGACTATCGTGAAGTTATAATTCTACCAAAACTCCAACCATCACCTCTATTATATTAATATCTCTCTACATGAAGATGTATTTAAAACTCTTGTGTTAAGAATAAACAACAAACCACTAACCAAGAAGGTAGTGTCAGCAATTCTTTAGAGAAAACACTAAGATGTCAACTCCATGTCATGGGTTGTGTAGTTATACTCACGGGGTCTCATCTACCTAGACCATTACACTATCACCACGTACCTCTAAATCAATATATAGATGAGGCCAGATCTGGATGCATTGCAAAACACTATGTACTCAACTCCCACTTCTGGAAACCCTAGAATGGGAGTGCTCTTCAACCTTTTACAAAAATCTCCAAAAGCCTTATTAAAGCTATCTTATAGTGACCCTTTCCATTTACACATATTATTACCTAATTTTAAGCATAATTAACCATCAAATACAAACCATGTATAGTAAATTTTATTGTCTTTGAATGATTAGGTATATAAAACTGAAAAAAATGGAAATAGAATAAAAATATATATTAATCATCCATAATGAACTCCTAAATTCCTTTTAGATCTTAAATATATATAAGATAACCTGGGGAATACATAGACAAAAGGGATGTTCTAAAAATATTAGTAAGGAAATAAACATAGAAATAAAGCATAGCACATGGGTTAGAAGGCATAACATGATGACATAACAAGTCATAGAACATGAATAAATATACGGAAACATAACATATATAATATAGGATCATGTAATAATAGAAAAATAGGAATGTGTCAGTGACAAATAACATTATATAAACATGATTTAAGGCTAACTTCTAAGACTATATCACATGGTGTATAAAATCCCATAAAGGAATTAGGTTTACTCCCTTTCCCAACATGATGTCTAATGAGACCAAACATTAACCAATTCATTGGAATACTATCTGGGAACACTCATCATAACATGTTAAACCATATGTGTACCACATCAATAATTAAAAATAATAATAAACTTATGCTTTACCCATGGAAAGAAATGGGTATCATAATTATTTTATAAGGCATAATTATTTTATAAGGCATAACAAACAAGTGTATTATAAAGATAGCCACGAAATAATGGATTTAAATATTAAATGGACATTAATAAGTTAAAATTGGGATAAATCATGATAAATTATGTTCAAATTAAATTAAAATATGTAAAATTAGTGTTTAAGAAGCTTTATAAATGAGCCTCTTCGATACAGTTTAAGGGAAATATTAAAGAGTCTCTAAAGTGGGAAAATGTATAATTTTTTTAATTATACCAGAGATGAAATTAGATATTTTTGCATGAAAAAATAGTTTTTTAGAAAAATATTGGTGGCTTAGAATAGATTATTGATTGTAGTTGAAAATTGATAAGAAACTAAAAGGTTCCCTTTAATCGGACTTGCGTATCAGAATGAATTGAGAAGGGAACCTTATAAAACATGTATTTACCCATCAAATAAAGAAGAATTTATCTAGGTATATATTTTTGGAACATAAAAACATAATTTAAGATGAGTTAATTAGAATAATTACAAAATTACATTGGGGTAATGATAGCTAAAGCATAACATAAAGGCAAAAATGGGGGTTCAAAGAGAATCCCCTATCTTATGTTTGAAACTGTTCTGTAGTTGTACTTAATGTCCTAGATAATCAAATTATATTAATTAATAATTTAATTTAGAATCTATTTAATATATATTTGATTTATTATAATACTATTAGGTTCATTTATGGTAATTTCTTAGAATTATAGTGTTTAATTTTGTTGTTCTGGGAGCGTTCATTTTAGGATTTTAGGTTTGGTTCCCTTGAGTTAAATTATGTGAGTTCTTTTCAAATGGAAGAAAAAAACTATAAGTGGAATTATATGATATTTATGCAGCTATATAATTTTAAATGGTCCTACATATAATTTTTTTCATGAATGAGAATGATTCATTAGATAAAATGTTAATGATGAATGTTAGTTTATTTTGGTGAATTTTTTATCATCATGAACTAGTTTTGTTTTATTATTTAAAATTATATATATATATATATATATATATATATATATATTAGTTCCAAAACAAAAAACAATATGTAATATACATTTTCAAATATTTTTTATCCATTATAATTGGTTTATTACTATCCTTGATGATGGTAATAGAAAACAAAAAATCGTCACCCATCACTACGGGAAAAATGGGTATTTGCGACGGGTTATTTGCGACGGGATTTATTCCCGTCGCAAATAGCCCTGTTAAAAACTTATTTGCGACGGGGGTATTTGCCCGTCGCAAATAAGTATCCTTTTGCGACGGGATAGCTTTCCCCGTCGCAAAAAGACTGGCGCGCTTTGCGCGCCAAATCGCGGGAAACTTATTTGCGACGGGGGAATATTCCCGTCGCAAATAACCGGCGGCGGTAAAAGGTATTTGCGACGGGAATATTCCCCCGTCGCAACTAGTATGTCGGCAGGTGGTTATTTGCGACGGGACCCGTCGCAAATAACTATTTAACCGTTGACCGTAATAAATGATGGCTAAGGTATTTGCGACGGTACCCGTCGCAAATAATCTAACCTATAAATACCCCCATCCGTTTTTTTCAAATCATTCTCAAACTCCATCTTCTTCTTCTCTCAAAATTTTATTTCTAAAGTTCAGTTTTTTTCAAGTTTAATTTTTTTCTCCGGAGTTGATTTTGAAGTGTTGAAGAACGATCAGAGATCAACTTCAGATCAATTTTCAAGGTATTTATATTAATTTTAATTTAATATTTATTTTTTATTTTTTATTTGTTTCAATTATTCTTAATTAGTTGTAATTTAATTATGTTTACATTGTTTTATTACTTAATAAATTTAAATTATTAGTATTGTTCATAGTTAATGGTAATTAGGAATAATTAGTAAAAAAATTTAATAATTAAGAATAAATATTAATAATTAGTAATAAATATCAATAATTAGGAATAATATAATTATTATATTATTAGTATATTTTATTATTAATATTAAAATAATATAATTTTTTTTATATATACAATTCTCTTTTCATCTGTGTGTTTGCTGTCTCCACATGTATTATTTGTATGTGGAGATAGAAAACACACAGTTGAAAGGAGAATTGTATATAAATTAGAAAATTATATTATTTTAATATTAATAATAAAATATACTAATAATGTTATTATTCCTAATTATTGGTAATTATTCCTAATTATTGGTAATTATTCATTTAATTACTAATAATTAGGAACAATTACCAATAATTATCAATAATTAGGAATAATTATTAATAATTAGTAATAATTACCAATAATTAGTAATAATTACCAATAATTAGTAATAATTACCAATAATTAGTAATAATTACCAATAATTAGTAATACTTACCAATAATTAGTAATAATTACCAATAATTAGTAATAATTACCAATAATTAGTAATAATTATTAATAATTATCAATAATTAGTAATAATTACTAATAATTACTAATAATTACCACTAATTAGTAATAATTAGGAATAATTACCAATAATTACCAATAATTACCAATAATTAGGAATAATTAGTAATAATTAGTAATAATTAGTAATAATTAGTAATAATTAGTAATAATTAGTAATAATTAGTAATAATTAGTAATAATTAGTAATAATTAGTAATAATTAGCAATAATTAGTAATAATTAGCAATAATTAGTAATAATTACCAATAATTAGTAATAATTACCAATAATTACCAATAATTATCAATAATTAGTAATAATTAGTAATAATTAGTAATAATTAGTAATAATTAGTAATAATTACAAATAATTAGTAATAATTAGTAATAATTAGTAATAATTCGTAATAATTATCAATAATTAGTAATAATTAGTAATAATTAGTAATAATTACCAATAATTAGTAATAATTAGTAATAATTAGTAATAATTACCAATAATTAGTAATAATTAGTAATAATTAGTAATAATTACCAAGAATTACCAATAATTAGTAATAATTACCAATAATTACCAATAATTAGTAATAATTTGTAATAATTAGTAATAATTACCAATAATTACCAATAATTAGTAATAATTAGTAATAATTAGTAATAATTAGTAATAATTAGTAATAATTACCAATAATTACCAATAATTAGTAATAATTAGTAATAATTACCAATAATTAGTAATAATTACCAATAATTAGTAATAATTACCAATAATTATCAATAATTAGTAATAATTAGTAATAATTAGTAATAATTACCAATAATTAATAATAATTAGTAATAATTAGTAATAATTAGTAATAATTAGTAATAATTAGTAATAATTAGTAATAATTAGTAATAATTAGTAATAATTAGTAATAATTAGTAATAATTATCAATAATTAGTAATAATTAGTAATAATTAGTAATAATTTCCAATAATTACCAATAATTAGTAATAATTAGTAATAATTAGTAATAATTACCAATAATTACCAATAATTAGTAATAATTAGTAATAATTACCAATAATTAGTAATAATTAGTAAATATTGGTAATAATTAGTAATAATTAGTAATAATTTCCAATAATTACCAATAATTAGTAATAATTAGTAATAATTACCAATAATTACCAATAATTACCAATAATTAGTAATAATTACCAATAATTACCAATAATTAGTAATAATTACTATTAATTACCAATAATTACCAATAATTAGTAATAATTACCAATAATTATCAATAATTAGTAATAATTAGTAATAATTAGTAATAATTACCAATAATTAGTAATAATTAGTAATAATTAGTAATAATTAGTAATAATTAGTAATAATTAGTAATAATTAGTAATAATTAGTAATAATTAGTAATAATTAGTAATAATTAGTAATAATTAGTAATAATTAGTAATAATTATCAATAATTAGTAATAATTAGTAATAATTAGTAATAATTACCAATAATTAGTAATAATTAGTAATAATTAGTAATAATTAGTAATAATTACCAATAATTAGTAATAATTACCAATAATTAGTAATAATTACCAATAATTAGTAATAATTACCAATAATTAGTAATTATTACCAATAATTACCAATAATTAGTATTAATTAGTAATAATTAGTAATAATTACCAATAATTACCAATAATTAGTAATAATTACTAATAATTAGTAATAATTACCAATAATTAGTAATAATTACCAATAATTACCAATAATTAGTATTAATTAGTAATAATTAGTAATAATTACCAATAATTACCAATAATTAGTAATAATTAGTAATAATTAGTAATAATTACCAATAATTAGTAATAATTACCAATAATTAGTAATAATTACCAATAATTAGTAATAATTACCAATAATTAGTAATAATTACCAATAATTACCAATAATTAGTAATAATTAGTAATAATTACCGATAATTACCAATAATTACTAATAATTACCAATAATTAGTAATAATTACCAATAATTAGTATTAATTAGTAATAATTACCAATAATTGGTAATAATTAGTAATAATTACCAATAATTAGTAAGAATTAGTAATAATTAGTAATAATTACCAATAATTAGTAATAATTACCAATAATTAGTAATAATTAGTAATAATTATTAATAATTAGTTATAGTTAGTAATAATTCATAATAATTAGTAATAATTAGTACTAATTAGTAATAATTAACAATAATTAGGAATAATTACCAATAATATTAGTACTATAAAAATAATAAAAAAATTATATAATATTAAAATTATCAATATTTGTAACATGTTTTGCTTTATTTTTAACATATATATTTAATTCTTAAAGGGTCAATTTTTAGGTCTATCTCAATAAAAAGTTTGCGTCAGTCGTGTATGATCTAAACTCTATAATTATCCTAGCTTGAGTGTTTTTTCTAACAAATTATTCAAAACCAGTAATGCTTTTATATTTTATAGAGAAATATGGAACAACGGGGTCATCAACAATCATTATTAGGTGACCACATACGGATAAATCAACGTAGAAATCCAAACGGTTCTGGTTTAAATCCATTATATGTAGAAGGTGTGGAGACTTTTTTATCATTTGAGGCATCAAATCTAGAATTTGTTTCAGAAGGAAAAATAAAATTCCCTTGCAGAAAATGTGCATTGAGAACGTTTGACACGTTTGACAAAGTGGGAGAACATCTCTTGCGTTTTGGTTTTCAACCAGATTATGTTTTTTGGTATCAACACGGTGAACGCAGTTCCAGAGCAGGTGATACCAACTTGATTCTGGATCCATCCCGGTTTCAAGATTTAGTACATGATGTTGCAGGTTCATCTGTTCAACATACAGAAACTCCGGCTGATATAGCTTCAAATCCTGAGTTGGCACCGTCTGAATTTTATGAGTTGTTGAAGTCTGCTGAGGATGCATTATATCCTGGCTGCAAGATGAGGAAATTAGAAGCAGTTGCAAAATTTATGGCTATCAAATCAGATAACGGAATGTCAAACACCTGTTTTGACCAGATATTTTCTTTGCTTAAAACACTGTTACCCGAAGGAAATGTTTTACCTGCAAATTACTATGAGAGTAAGAGGCTGGTTCAAAATTTGGGACTTACTTGTCAGAAGATTCATGCATGTTCAAATGACTGCATTTTATATTCTGGGGAAAATGAGTCGTTGGATAGTTGTCCCACATGTGGGAAACTGAGATATAAAGAAGGACAACACGGGAAGTCTGGTTTGATTCCTGTAAAATAGTTGAGATATTTTCCGCTTACATCCAGACTTCAGCGTTTATTCATGTCTAAGAATACAGCGACAATGATGTCATGGCATAAAGAGAATATTTCAACCGATAAAAGCTTTAATTATCCAGCCGATGGTGATTCATGGAAACATTTTGATAGAGTGCATCCATCCTTTGCTTTAGAAGCTAGAAATGTTCGACTGGGCCTTTCCACTGATGGTTTCTGTCCGTTTGGATCTTATGGTAGTCAATATTCATGTTGGCCTGCTTTTTTAACTCCGTATAATTTACCTCCATGGATGTTGATGAAGGATCCATATATATTTTTGACTTTACTAATTCCAGGACATCCGAAGAAAAATATTGATGTTTATTTGAAACCATTGATTGATGAATTAAATTTATTGTGGAGTACTGGTGTCAGTACATATGATGTTGCAACGAAACATAATTTCATACTGAGAGCAGCATTGATGTGGACAATAAGTGACTTCCCGGCTTATGGGATGTTATCTGCCTGGAGTACACATGGTCAGAAATCATGTCCTTACTGTATGGGAGAGAACAAAGCATTTATGCTCATTCATGGAAAGAAACCTTGTTATTTTGACTGTCATCGCAGATTTCTTCCAGCTGATCATTCTTTTCGCAGAAACAGATCTCATTTCAGAAAAGGAACAGTTGAAAGGGATGGACCTCCAAAAATGCTATCAGGTTTGGAGTTAAAATCAGTTGTATTTTCATTACCTCCCATCACTTTTGGTCCCACAATAAACCAACAGAAAATTTATGGTTTTGGGAAAGAACACAATTGGATTAAACATAGCATATTTTGGGATTTGCCATATTGGTCTGATTTGTTGGTCCGACACATGTTAGATGTCATGCATATTGAGAAGAACTATTTTGATAATTTGTTTCATACAGTTTTGGATACGCCAGGAAAGAGAAAAGACAATGTAAATGCACGTTTAGATCTTGCCCAAATTTGCAGGTGTCTAGAATTGGAACTGTTTGAGAATATCAGAACAGAAAGGTTACTGAAACCAAAATCAGTTTATACACTGTCTAAAGAAAACCGTTTATTATTTTGTCAGTGGATTGCAGATTTGAGACTTCCAGATGGTTATGCTTCCAATTTGGGTAGATGTGTAAAGAATGGTCATATTAATGGATTAAAAAGTCATGATTGTCATGTTATAATGGAAAGACTTCTACCCATTGGATTAAGAGGTCTATTGAATTCTATGATTTGGGATTCCATAACAGACATGTCTCATTTTTTTCGGGAAATTTGTGCGGCTACAGCAGATTATAATGCTCTATGCAAACTTGAAAAAGATGTTGTTGTAATTATATGTAAACTGGAAAAAATATTTCCGCCGTCTTTCTTCGACTCAATGGAACATTTGACGTTACATTTTCCATATGAATCCAAATGTGGAGGTCCAGTACAGTTTCGATGGATGTACCCATTTGAAAGATGCATGCAAAAATTGAAAAGAAAAGTACGTAACAAAGCATCTGTTGAAGGATCTATTGCAGAAGATTATTTGCAAGAGGAAATATCTTTTTTCTGCTCCCATTATTTTGAATCTGAGTATCCTTCAAAACACAACCGAATGGGATGAAACGAGAGGAATATTGATGAAATCGAAAATCAATTATCTATTTTCAACCAGTCAGAGCTTGGTTTTGGTGGAGTTTATGAACGCTGGCTTTCAGATGATGAACATCATAGAGCTCATATGTATGTTCTGCTCAACTGTGAAGAGATGACATCAGTTGTACTGTAAGTGTTTATATCACTTATTCTATCATTTATGTTACAGTAAATAACTTTGGTTTTTATAGGTTGTATGATAATCATATAAAGAAACAAATTCCACAAATTAAAGTAGCTGCTCTCGAAGAACGTCGACTGAAAAATTTCTCTCAGTGGTTTCAAAAACTGGTAACATAAATTCTTTATCTTTTAGCAACTAATTCAATGTATAGTTTACTATATTGATAATTATTTCACA
Source organism: Viscum album (assembly GCA_963277665.1). NCBI lineage: Eukaryota > Viridiplantae > Streptophyta > Magnoliopsida > Santalales > Viscaceae > Viscum > Viscum album. The sequence continues at coordinate 635,306,567 of OY728138.1, read as the reverse complement.
AATTTTCAGGTGTCTCGACATGCTGATAAAATTGACAAACAGTTGTGTGTATTGAGTAACCCACCTTCCAAACTTGTTAAAACTTATAATGCATATGTGGTGAATGAATATCGATTCCATACACATGCATATGGAGAATCGAAAAAAACAATGAACAGTGGAGTTAGCTTGAGAGGATCTCATCATCGAGAAAATGAAGTTGACTTTTATGGCATACTTGATGAAATCATTGAACTCTGTTATCTTGGACAACATTACATAACCATGTTCAAATGTCGGTGGTTGGATACAGAGAGAGGCGTGCGTGTTCATCCGACTCATGGAATCATCGATATTAAATGTAAAAGTGTTCTCGCAGTAAATGAACCATTCTTATTGGCTCAACAGGCATATCAAGTTTATTACGCAAAGTACTGTGCTACATCAAGAGACTTGACTGATTGGTGGAGTGTAATAAAAATCAAAATTCGAGACAATCAGTTTAGTCAAAGTGAATGTGCTTTAACTGATGTGAAAATAATTGAAGTTTTTCAAGAGAGTACTCAAAATCAATCTTTTTTACAAAGAGACATGAGTATCGATGACGACACCCCACATTTAAGAGTCGGTGATGACGATGATGTTAATGATGTCACATATAAATTTGAAATGGTAAGAGATGAAGCAACTATAACTCGAATGGATATCGATGATGTTGAGGAGGAATATAAAGATGACATTGACATATATGAAGATGATGATAAATATGAACACTGATAGAATTCCATGGTATTTATATACAATCATAATATGTATATATGTATATATAATAGTAATTATCAATTATTTTCTAACAACATTAACATTTTCTGTTTCAGATGGACGATGCCACATTTCGTGAGTTGGCGGATGCTGACCTGACTTTCGATGCGGATGAGTTGCTGACAGATGACCCTCAGCCTGCAGGCGCTCCAGGGAGTACACGGAGGGGGCGTGGTCTTGCACGATTGATGATTCCTGACCCCGTCCCTGAGCGACATCCACGTCTTGGGTTTGATCCACGCACACGGAGGTGTGATAACCTGTGTGATAACCTGTGGATTTGACTAAGATTTCATTAATCTATTCACATACTAAATGTTTATTATTTTTACAGTTTTCCGCATATAACAGTCGGACAGGGCAGTGCTATTTTGCACAACTATTTCTCTCAGCCGTGGACCACATGGGAGCAGATTCCCATTGATGTGAAGTAGGCCATGTTCGGCCATTGGTTGGTACATACATAAATAAATATTTTTTATTTTGAAAATTATTTCATTTCTAACCTGATATTTGATTTATTTGTAGGGTTTATGGTATCCGATAGAGGATACCATGCGTGACGCCATCCACGAGGCATGGGAGGTGGCTATGCGTGATTGCCTTCGTCAGTTTTTGCACAATTTAAGAAAAGCTACGATGAAGAAAGCAGGAGTGTCAGATTTTGACGAGTCATGTAGAGCACACCGACCAGAGTACATTTCATCCCATGTATGGGATGGATTATGTGCGCACTGGTTGAGTGGTGCCTTTCAGAGGAGATCATCGGTGGGGAGGCATAATCGGGGGAGACAGGAGGTGAATCATCGAGCTGGGAGTCGTTCTTTCAGTACTCATAGACAGCATCTGGTACGTACATTATTTATAAATATTTTATATAACTATAAATATTAATAGTTTATTTTTTATTCTTATAGGCTGTCGAGCACCCCGATATTACGGAGTACGACGTATATCGGAGGATGTATAGTGATCCTGCTACTGGGGAGCTCAGAGGTGATCGTCAACATCACATCGTGGTCAGTATTATTTGTTTTCAAGTTCAAAAATTAACTGTATATAATATATTCACAATTTTAATTTTAAATTGCAACTACATGAGTCATATGAGGCCGCAACGTCACAGGCCCGGCCTGAGAGTCAGGCCGAGTTATCAGATCAGACAACTGGCTGTCAGTTTGATGAGGCGGCATGGATGCAGGCCACCCAGTATGCCTTCGAGAAGGGCCGGGTAGTTGGTATCGGCTCTCGACTGACTCCCGAAGATTATTATGGCAGTGCTGCGATGTCGGCATCCAGATCGAGAGGAGCTCATGCATCTTCTTCTGCTACATAGTATGAGGATCAGTTGTGATCTTAGACTGCACTAATAGAGATTCTCCGACAGGAGCAGGAGCAAATGCGTCAGCAGCATGAGGAGGAGCGTCGACGCCAGCAGCAGCTGTACGAGGAGCAGACGAGTCGGTGGCAGCAGCAGCATCAAAAGCAGATGGAGTACATGCGCCGACTCACTCATGCTTTAGGGATGGAGTTTCATCCACCACCATCTGCAGATCCCCCCCTCCCCCCCCCCCCTCCTTCAGATTAGAGTTTGTATTTATGTTATAAAATTTGTGAAATCAAAATATGATTTTTTTTCTATTCGTAGTTTCTGTCTCATTATAAAATATTAATAATATTATATTTTTAAATAATAATATTAATATGAATAATAATATTATTTATATTTTATACTATTAAATTATATATATATATTAAAATTTTATAATATTATAATTTAATTATATTTTTTTGTAATACTTGAATTATTTTAATATTTGAATGTAAAATAATTCTATTATTTTTATATTAATTAAAATAACTTATTAATATTTTTTTTATTTATGAATTATAATTCTAATATTATTATATTAATTAAATAATTTATTAATATTCTATTATTTTTTATTTTTGAATTATAATTCTATTATTATTATATTAATTAAAATAATTTATTATTTTTATTTGTGAATTATAATTCTATTATTATATTAATTAAAATCATTTATTAATATTTTATTATTTTTTATTTTTGAATTATAATTGGATTATTATTATATTAATTAAAATAATTTATTAATAATTTATTTTTTTTATTTTTTTTAAAGTATTTGCGACGAGATACTATTCCTGTCGCAAATAGTATTATTATTTTTTTATTTTTTTTAAAATTGTTTTTTGCGACGGGTCCCGTCGCAACAACTATTTGAAGCGGGCCCGTCACAACAGGTATTTGCGACGGGGCCCGTCGCAAATAGTTTTTTTACAAATATACGAAGTACTAGTTGCGACGGGGATTCTCCCCGTCGCGGAAAAAGGATTTAGCGATGGGCCCGTCGCAAAAAACTGTTGTTGCGACACCGTTTTCAGCAACGGGTCATTTGCGACGGGCCCCCGTCGTAAAAAGCCATTTGCGACGGGATCCCGTCGCAAATACCTGTTTTTCTAGTAGTGCATGAAGGTGGTGAATTGACAAATCAGAGACAATGTTTTCATTTTTAAGATAAAAAGATAAGAGAATAGATTTGATCATGGATATACCATTAATATAATAAAATTAAATTATATTTTTGTTACTACAATTATCATTTCAATTTGGATAGGGTAGGTGATGGAAGGATAAGAAAAAAAATTAAAAGAGAAAGAGGGGGGGTTTTACCTCTTGAGTGCTATCTCCTTGAGAACCTCCATAAGGCACTTGGAAATGGTATTTTAGTGAGACAAGTAAGAACAAAACATGAGGAAGAGGTTTGGGAGAGTAATTGGGTAGAATATAAGAAATATAAAAATCTTATAAGGTGTGAGAAGAAGAGGTGGTGAGGTTTGGTATTTATAATGGGAGGGGAGGGGTGTTTTTTATTAATTTATTCATTAGTTTATTATTTTGGATCAAGACTATCAATAGTGTTGATAATTATGAATAAATAAATAAAATAATAATGTATATTTTTATATTATTTATCTTAAAACACCCATACATCATCCATGAATCAATAATTCATGTATTTGTTAAATACCTTAAATTACTGTATTTCACTATTCACTAAAAATTCAATTATTTTACAAAAATATAAAAAATTCATCCTTACCATTTTTCAACATTTAGATTTCAAAAATGAACTCTATTTTATGAAAATATTTTTCTAAATATGATAAATTTAATTTTTTAATTAAAATCATTATTTATTCGAAAAATACCAATTTTAAAATTATAACTGATTTTATGAAACTTTGAAAAATTAATTAAGGTCTCATAAAATTATATTATGATCACAATTAAAAAATATATTAATTCATGAATATATTTTATAAAAATATATTTTCTTTTAAATTACTATATTAGTTATAAAAGTGTAAATAAACATTTATGTTTTACAAAAATACCCACAATTAATTTATCATTTTTAAAACATTTATTTACTTATACCATGATATAAATATATTATATTTTCATTCATAAGATACATAATTTTTATTTATACTTTCATAGGTGATGTTACTATTCTATTGGTTCGGTTACTATTCTTAATGTCCATATTACTAACCCAATGGTCAGGTTACTATTTCATCAGTATAGTTTCCTTAATTACTATAAATACCACTTATTTTATTCTTAATTTATGAGAATAATGTTTTTATTGGGTTCTATATGTGATGTATGTGTTTTATACTATATGAAATAATTATAATATGGGAAATTCCATTGATAAAATTTAGGGTTGTTAAAATTTTCCCCCCTTATGAAATTTCTCCATTGAAATTTCATTTTACAAACTAAGGTGAAAACGAGTGAGGGTACTTCTCCTTAATTGATTCCTTCATTTCCCATGTTGCCTATTCAAACTTTTAGTTCCACGATAGTACTTTTATAAGGAGAGTATTCTTATTTCTTTGAACTTTATCTCTATGGTCCAAGATCTTCAACGATTGCTTTTTATAAGAGAGATCATTCTCTAGTTATACCACCTCTGGATTTAGTACATGCAAGAGATATAGTATGTAATTACTCAAGATGGATATGTGGAATACATTATGTACTTAAGATATGGTAGCTGGAAGTGAAAGTCAATAGGCCATAGTTCTGACACGATCAAGTATCTCAAAGGGGATGATGTGCCTAGGACTCAGCTTTCCTTTCTTCACAAATCTCATGAACCTATTCAATGGATATATACAGAGTAATACCATGTATCCAACCTTAAAATTCAGGTCCCACCAATGATAATCTACATAGATCTTCTACCGAATTTGGGCATCCCTGATATGTTACTGAATGGCTTTCATGTTTTCTACCATTTCTAAGACCATTTTAGCTCCCAACAGCTTCCATCCACCAACCTCATCTCATCATACCAGTGTTCTATATCTTTTCCTATAAAGGGCTTTATATGGATCCATTTGTATTCTTGATTGGAAACTATTATTGTAAGAGAACTCAAACAGAGGTATATATTGGTCCCATCTTCCATTGAATTCTATATAATTTTCTCACAACATTTCTTCTAGTGTCTAGATAGTCTACTTTGATTAGACATCAGTTTGAGGATGATAATCACTACTAGAGTTCAACTTAGTGTTTATGGAATGTTGGATACTTTTCTAAAACATGGTGGTAAATCTTATATCTTGATCAGATACAATCAGTAGTGGTACTCCATGTAATTTCACCATTTCTTTGATGTATATTCATGCAATTTGATCGAGTGAGAAGTCCTCTTGAATTGAAATAAAGTGATATTTATTTGTAAGTGGATCCAAAATGACCCATATATCATTATTTCCTTTGGATGTCTTTGTAAGTCTAGTGAGAAGGTCTATAGTGATTTTCCCATTTTTGCATTGGTATGGGTAATGGTTGAATCATTACCTTATAATTTTTCCATTCAACATTCACTTTCTGAAATACCCAAAACTTTGATGTGTGCTTAGCGATCTCCTTCTTCATATTGTCCCACCAATAGTGCTCTCGGAGATCTCGATACATGTTTGTGAATCCTGGATGAATAGAGAAATTTGAGCTATGTGCTTCATTAAAAATATATTTCTTTGTCCCTATATTGGATGGTACACATATTCATGACTCAAGTATTATGAATCCTTCCTCATCAATTTTGAACTTTGAGGATTTATCATTTCTGATACCTTCCACCTTTTTCTGAATTTCATCATAATTTCTTTGGGAATCCTTTATTTTATCTATAAAGGATGGTTGTGCAATATTTTAAGAAAGGATTTATGATATTACTTCCTTAATGATTCCCATTTCCATAATTTGTAGGTCTATAAATATTGGATCCTTCTCAATTATTATTATTGATAAAGTAGTATGATCATTTATACATAGAGCATCCTCCACTTTATTTTCTTTAGCATGATGGTAGTGGATTGAGCAGTAATAATACTTGATGATATCTAACAATATTAATTGTTTCATACTAATTTTATTTTAAGTGAATATATATTTGAGCCTCTTATGATCAATATATATCTCACACTTCTCAACATAGAGATATTGATGCCATATTTTTAACGTAAATATCAAATCCGCCAACTCTAGATCATGTGTGGGATAGTTTTTCTCATTAATTTTCAACTTACTTGAGGCATAGGCTTCTAATTTATCATTTTTCATTAGTACACATCCTAATAACTTCTTTGAAGCATAGTTCTATACCAAAAAAGGGTTCCCCAATTTTCGGAAGTGTGAGTACAAGTACAATGATAAGCCTCTTTTTCAACTCTTTGAAGAAGTCTTCACATTCACTAGTCTAGATAAACTTTACTCCCTTCTGATTCAGATTGGTTATTGGATTTTACAATCATGATAAGTTCTTTACAAATCATCTTTAATACCCATCTCGACTAAGGAAACTATGGATCTCTATTACAGATGTTGTCTTGGGACACTATTTGATTGCCTTTGTCTTGGAAGGGTCCACATATATTCCTTTTGTGGTGATAAAATTCCCCAATAATTATACTCTCTCCATATAGAACTCACAATTTTTATACTTTTCATAAATTTTATCCCTTAGAAAAGTCTTTATAACTTTATTCAAATTCTCCTCATGTTCCTCCTTTCTATTGGAGTATATCATAATATCATCAATAAAGTCTACCACAATTTTTTTGTGGTAATACCTAATGAATCAATTCATTAAGTCCATGAAAATTGCTGTAGAATTAGTGAGTCAAAAGGGAATCCATGTGAACTTTTAGTTTCTATACATTGTTTGAAATGGTATTCTCAGGAATATCTTCCTTCTTCGCTTTTGATTGGTGGTATCCCGAATAAAGATACAGCTTAGAGAAATACGTATCCCCATGTAGTTTATTGAACAAACCATCTATCCATGGAAGGGGATAATTGTTCTTTATCATGGTTTTGTTAGCTCATGATAATCTATACCAAGTCAGATTGGCACATCCTTATTCTTTAGGAATAGGACTGTAACACCCCATGGTGAAGCACTTAGGCATATAAAACCCTTGTCCATATTCTCTTGTAACTGCTTCTTCAATTCCTAAAAATTATTAGTGTCCATTATATAATGTGTCTTTGATATAGGTAGAGATATAATAATAATTTCAACTGAGAACTCAACCTATCAGTCAGGAGGAAGATCAAGCAATTCTTTGTGAAACACATTAATGCAGTCCCTTAGAATGGGCATGTCCTCAACCATGATTATGTCCATTGTATCAGTAATTTGAGATAGATATTCTTTCTTATAAGTAAATAATATCCACAATTGATATGATAGTTCTAAAGTATATTCATCCTCCTCCTTACACCTATGCAGAATTAGAGGATTCTTGAGGATGTGGGGAGTGATCTCCCTTTCCCAAAAGTTGATGTTTTATTTTTATAAAGATAGTCAATCAATGCCAAAAATAGCATCATACCCCACCAAAGGATTTAAGTAAATATTTAATTGGAGGTTCAGTCCACAAAAATTAATTATGGATGAGTTATATACTTTGGATGCAATAATTTACTCATTTTATGTTCTCAATAATAACTCAACCACTATATTTTGAAGTGGTGTTTGAATAGTTCTACTAAAATCGAATGATATGAAAGAATGAATAAAACCAGGATAAAATAGTACATTAACTGTTATTGAATGAATAAAAAACAAACATATCACTACATAATTTTCAGGTTCCACCTCAGCATTGGTGATATCATATTCCCTTCCTTGTTTCCATAGAGTTTTTTTTTGTTGATTTCCTCCAACAACCCTTATCTTAGAGAAATGGATCATGTAATTACCATTTTTCTTATAGTTGAAACACTACACTATATAGTGATTGTTGACTTAAACCTTGATTTATTCCTCTAAATTTGTTGTATTATTCATATACCTTCAACAGTTATTAGATAGATTCCCCTCTCTTTCACATTTAAATCATATCCAAGTTCCCCTTAGGCAGTTTCCAAGATACTTCTTCCCACCTTTTGATACATGGGATCTTGGGTTTTCTTTCCATCATGGGATTTATCTATTGATCCTCCCATATTAAACTCCATTTTCCTCTTTTTATATTTGGTCCCATGAGACCACTGAGAGTCTCTAATATCCATCTCAACCTTAATATAACAACAAAAAATCTTATCATAGCTATCAAATTCTCGAATCATCGATGATTTCTATAGACTTAGCTTTAGTCTTTTAAAGAAGCAATCCACCTTTCTTTCCATGTTAATGAAAAATCCAAAGGCATGTCATACATGTTTTGTGAGGTTTTATTTATATTCCATGATAAACTCATCTTCCTTTTTATTTATTCTGGGGAACTCCCTCTGCATATTAAGATCGATATTTCATGGAAAATATTTATTGAAAAATATTTTCTTGAATCCTTATCAATCCATTGAATCAATTTCCTCCTGGAATTTGTGTTTTTGATCAGTGTCCACCATTTACCAGCTTCCCCATAAAATGATAGAATGCCAGTATGACTTTCTCTTCTTCTTAGCACTAGTGGAAAAAAAATATCTTCTCATTGGATTTAATCCATTGTTTTGTGATAAGGGGATCATAATATCTACTAAATATAGGAGTAATTTTTCACATAAATGATTCGAACATAAATTTATCTTTATTAGGAGAAGGAGGGTGTTCCACAAGATTCAAGTTATTATTCATAACATGATCCATTTTTTCTAAAAATATCATAAAGTTTTTAGTTCCCATTCCCAATAGAATTGGAATTTGATTACGGAAATTATCACATCGCCTATCACATTGATTGTTGGTATAGGTTCTTCTATTTCGTTATGTTAACTAAGAAAATGAAAACAAAATTAGGGGGACTTCAATACTTAGACAATAATTATATAAAAATAAAACTTTGAACACAGAAGTATAAACTTATAAATGTAAAATATATCCTAACATTTGATACCCTATGTTTAAATATAGGTTATCCATGTTGGAGAATTGTCCCTAGGGTTCTTAATAATGTTTTATAATCAAAATCCTCAAAAATAACTAGACCATGCTCTGATAAAAACTATAGAAATCCTAGTCATTTATGCATATTATTACATGATTTTAATCATAATTAACCATCAAATACAAACCATGGATAATAAATTCTAGTGTCTTTGGAAGATTAGGTACATAAAACTAAAAACATGGAAATAGAATAAAATATATTTATATTAATCATACATAATGATATCCTAAATTCCATTGATCTCAAACATATTTATAGGATAACCTAGGTAATATGTAGACAAAATAAATGAGTTAAAAGTCCTGGTGTGGAAATAAACAAAGAAATAAAGCATATCACATGGGTTATAAGGCATAACATGATGGAATAAAAAGGAATGGAACATGAATAAACATATGGAAACATAACATAGAAAACCTAGGATCATGTAAACATATAAAATTAGGAATGTGTAAGAAACATATAACATTAAATAAACATGAATCAAGACTAACTACTAAAATGATATCACCTAGTGGACAAAGTCCCATAAAAGAATCAAGTTTACTCATCATCCAAACATGAAACATCATGAGACTAAACATTACCCAATGAATTAGAGTGATATATGGGAAAATTCATCATAAAATTATCATTCATATGTGTACCACATGAGTAACCAAACATAATGAATAATAATATGGGTCACCCATGGAAATAAATGGGTATCATAATGTTGTCATAAGGCATAAAAAGTGGGCATACCATAATGGTTTTAATGAAAGAATTGATTTAAATCATATAAAGATATGAATAAGGTAAAATAGGATTAGATCATGATAAATGATATTCAAATTAAGTGAAAACATATAAAATTATTATTTAAGAAACTTTATAAATGATACTCTTTAATGTAGTTTAAGGGAACTATTAAAGAGTATTTAAAGAGGGAAAAATTATAATTTTTTTCCCAAAATAATAGATGAAATTAAATAGTTTTTAATGATAAAAATAGTATTTTTTATAAAAATATTTGTGGTTTAAAATATATTGTGTATTGTTTATTGAAAATATGTGAGAAATTGGGATGTTCCCTTTAATTGGGCTAGCTTATCAGAAGTAATTGAGAAGGTTACCTTATAAAACATGTATTTCCCTGTTAAAGAAATAAGAATTGATATAGGTTCATATCTTCAAAAAATACACATTTAATTTTGGATTAGTATATAAGAATAATTAATAATTACATAGGGGTTAAGAGAGAGAAAGTGTAACCCAAAAGAAAAATGGGAGTTTAGAGAGAACCCCTTACCTTATGTCTGAAACAATTTGACACTTCTACTTAATATCCTAGATAATAAAATTAGATTAATTAATAATTTAATTTAAAATATCTTCAACATATATTTGATTTATTATAATTTTATTAGGCTTGTTTTTTTTTCATTTCTTTGAGTTATAGTGTTTAATTGTTTCGTTCTCGGAGCATTCGTTTCATGATTTTTTGATCTGTTCCCTTGAGTTTCATAGTTGATGTTCTTGTCAAATGGAAGAAAAAATACAGAAGTGTAATGATATGATATTAATTAAACTCCATAATTTTAAATGGTCCCTCATATAATTTTTTCAGTTATTAGAATGATTATTTAGATAAAATGTTTATGATGAATGTTAGTTTATTATGGTGATTTTTCAATCACCACGAACTAGTTTTATTTTATTATATAATATTATGTTTATATATTAGTTCCAGAACATAAAAAAGTTTTAATAAGAATTTTAAAATATTTTTTAACCAGTATAATGGTTTTATGACCATCCTTGAATGTGGTAAGAGAGAAGGAAAATTCGTTGTCCATGAAGGTGGTGAATCAACACATCACGGATGATGTTTTCATTTTTAAGATAAAAATAGAAGATAAGAAATTTGATCTTGAATATCCCATTAACAAAATAAAATTAAATTACATGTATTATATTTTAGTTATCATGTCACTTTGGATTGGATAGGTGAGGTATGGATAAGAAAAGAAATAAAATTAAAAGGGAAAGAGGGAGGGTTTTACCTTGAGTGTCATCTTGTTGAGAACCTCCTTAAGGAACTTGGAAATGGTCTTTTGGTGAGACCTTAAAAAAATATCAAGAGGAAGATACTTGAGAGAGTAATTGGTCAGAATATAATAAAGCACTAATTCTTATAAGGTTTGAGTATAAGAAGTGGTGAGGGGTGGTATTTATAGTTGGAGGGGAGGGGTGTTTTTGATTATTTTATTCATCAGTTTCTTATATTGGCTCAAGAATGTCAATAGTTTTTATCCTTATCACTAAATACATTAAATAATTAATTTTATTTAGGTATTATGGTTCTTACCTCATCAATGACTCAATAATTCATGTATTTGTTAAATACTGTAAATTATTGTATTTCATTATTCACCAAAAATTCAATTGTTTTAGAAAAATCAAAAATAATTACCCTAACCATTTTTTGATGTTTATATTTCAAATTTTGACTCTATTTTATGAAAATAGTTTTCTAAATATGATAAATTTAATTTTTTAAATTAAATTCATCAATTATTAAAAAATACCGATTTAAAAATTATAACTGATTTTATGACACTTTGAAAAATTAATTAAGGTTTCATAAAATTATCTTATAATCATAAGAAAATAAAATATTAATTTATTAATATATTTTATGAAAATAAATTTTATTTTAAAACATTATATTAATTATAAAATTGTAAATAAACATTTTTGTTTTAAAAAAACACCAATAATTAATTTGTCATTTATAAAACATTTATTTACTTATACCATGATATAAATATATGATATTTTCATTCATAAGATACATAAATTTTATTTATAATTTCATAGGTGTGGTTACTATTCTATTGGTTGGGTTACTATTCTTAATGGTCATATTACTATTACAGTGGTTATCTTACTATTCCATCAGTATTGATTCATTAATTTCTATAAATACCACTTATTTCATTCTTCATTTATGAGAATAATTTTTTATTAGGTTCTATCTATGATGTATGTGTTTTATACTATATGACATAATTATAAGAAGAGAAATTACCTTGATAAAATTCTAGGTCATTAAATATCTTACCAAATAAATGGATTCCCCTTTTGGATCAAGTTAGTCAAAGGTGTTACAATATTAAAGAAGTATGGTAAGAATCTATGGAAATAGATAAACAAATATAAGTAAACTCCACACCTGAGTCACTCTATTGGGTGGATTAGAGGAAATAACTACCTTAATCTCCTTTGATTCTGTAACTACACCCTCCTATGAGATGATGTTTCCTAGAAAGTGGACTTCTATAATTTAAAACTAACACTTTAATAGTTTTCCACACACTTGATGATCTCAAAGTATGTCAAGGACTATCCTCAATTGATCTACATGATCAGGCTTTGATTCTGAGTAAATGAGAATTTCATCAATAAAAACTACCATAAACTAGTCCAAGAAAGGATTAATGATCAAATTCACGAGTCTCATAAACACAAACATCATATTCATTATGACAATGGGAATCACCGAATACTCATAATGGTCAAAATAACATTGGAGTGTCGTTTTTGGTATATCCTCCTCATGTACTCATAACTAGTGATAGTTTGAACTAAGGTCAATCTTCAAGAATCATATTTCCCCTTTTAGCTGATCAAAGAGTTCATTAATCCTTGGTAGTGGATATTTATTCTTAATGGTCACATGATTCAGGTGATGATAATCCACAGATAACCTCGGGTTCCCATGCACCTTCATGGAGAATAATATCAAAGGTACCTAGAGGGACATAATGGGTTTGATAAATCCTTTCCTCTAAAGTTCATCCAAAAACACCCTCATATCTTAATACTCACTAGGATCCATCTTATATACTACTTAATATATAAATGTTTTCCATGGGTGTAATTCAATAAATAAGTTGACCTCCTAAAAAGGAGGTAATCCGGGTACCTCTTTGAAAAGGATTCCCGGGTACTACTCTACTATAGTAGAGAATTGGACATATACTATATCAGTTACACCAAGATTCATTCAAGAAAACTAATTGGAGATCATCTGTAATATATTTCTCATGAGACCATCTAGTTCTTCTTAGAATTTCTTATTTCTATTGAAAGAAAATATCCACCCATATTCCCCACTCAACTTCATCCAATAAGAAAATAATTAATATAGGTATATATGACAGGGAAAAAAGTCCATACCTATAATGAAATCATAATGTCTAATCACATCTATGAAAATGTCTCATGAGAAAATCTCTCCACCAATAATCAATTATCACTACTGATAAAAAATTGTGATAGTATAATCCCCTACAATAATATTCTCTAGCTGTAAGGGTTAGGATAGAGGCTCTGCTAGTATCACCAATTATCAAATGAGGGATAAATCTAGAAAGGAATGGATTCAGTTAGTGTCTATAAAAACTGAATATAGGTCATATAATATATAAATAATACCTCGAATCATGCTCTTAGACTCTATGTCATATCTAAAAACTACCTAAATCTGAGCACGTCCTTGACCGATAGCTCCATGAGCTTGATGGGGACAACCTAGAGGTGGTGGTGGTGGTATCAGATCATAGTGTCAACCAAATCCTATAGCTCTCCCAAATCCTCTACCCAAATCACCACCCTATGGTTCCTCATACTTATTCCACTACCACTTCCTTAGTGGAACATCCACATAATACCTATCTAATACCTCAAAATGAGTCAGAAAATCTTGGGTGATGTGACCTCACACGTCATAGGAATAACATCAAATATCCCTCAGTGATTAGAATCTATTTCCAACCCTTTGGTTACAGAACCATTTTCCAAAACTAGATATGATGAAACTGCTAGTGTTGTAACCCAAAGGCTTGATTTCATTCACTAACAACTGAGGTCTCTACTCCCAGGTGACTACCATAAACACTAGCTAGTTGCGACTGCTCTGTTGAAAAGTTATCCACCATTAAGGAATGATTCAACTCCTTGAAATGGGTGGGGATGAAAAGGGACACAAATCCGACTTGAATATCTCTATATAGACCTACTCGAATGTCCTAGCCCAAAAATAATCATCACAAACTATGTCTGGAATGTATCACACATGGATGGTAAAACATGATTCAAATTTAGCCACTGACATGTTGCCCTGTTGAAGCTTGAGAAGCTCCTAGATACATACTGATCTTAGATTCACTAAGATTTTATCCTCCCATAAGAGATGCTCAAACTCAATCTTGGGGAGGATTGCCTCATCATGGGTCTATGTCATCAAAATCCACCACGGTCTTTCTGGTCCATGGATATGACTCTCCGAAAGCACTACCATCTAATATGCATGGGTTTATATGATATGACAAGTTCAAACCATGGAATCAAACTAGTCATCTTCCACCTGTGGGACTAGATCTCCTTAAAACCTTGGTTGTATCAGTCTCTAAAACACATAAACCACTTTCATCCTCCACGAATCATCGTCTTGAGCTGCTGATATGATCTATTTTCTAACTTCAGGTAACCATTTATCCCACACTTATGGTGGATGTTATTCTCATTTTTTGATGAGTCGAAGTTTCACTCACTATCCACCTAGAAGAAATGACTCCTTAGTGGACCTATAAATTGGGGACTCATCATAGAGATGATCCCCATTGTGATCCTATCATGGGATCCATACTGGATTCCTATGTGGAGGCATACTAAAATAGTCAAGATGTACCACAGTCAAAAAAGAGGATATTTGGGGAGCTAACTCAAGAAGGACATAAAGTCCACAACCCATTATTATATGATGTATATACCATTGAATACTCTATAGTCAGTTTCTTAATGTATCGAGTTAACAAGTGGATTATCAGAATCCTGGTGATTGAATATGTCGATCTTCACACCATTACAGGGGTCCCAGACCTGAGAGATAATCTCAAAACACTTAAACATCATTAACCTAAATACCAAACCAATCTTCACATGACTATTAACTCCATCCACCATCCCTAGGATAACCTCTCTTTTGATAAAACTCAATTACATCCTAGCCAATAGGGGTCCCAAATAGACTAGAGAAATGTCAGAAGTGACACCCCAAGCTCATATTCAATAGTCCAGGGGCTAGTTATTAGCCCTAAGTATACAGAACACACAAATTGGTGGACATAGAAAAATTCACCTACACGCACACAAATATATATATATATATATATGTATATACCAAAGTAAAACGGATGAAAAAATGGAATAATAAATGTCTGAACAATATCTAGAATCCCATAGAGAATATTACAATACATAGGCAAAGTAAATAGGAAAAAATATAGTCCTAATAACCAACAAGAATTACAACCTATCAAGATTTGGGAAAATTTTCATAGTATGCAACCCCCAGTTCATCCATGATCCCACTACCACAAATTATATGAAATACTAGACACCATACATGCTAGGTCTAAATAAATATCAATTTTATAGAATGTCATATATATAATACATGACATCTATAGGATGATCCCATACAATAGTGGGTATATAGTTACCCAGTATGACACCTTGAAATTACTAAGAAGTAAAACACCAATAGTAGTTTTTTAGAACCTAGTTTCATGAAGGTAAAGGAAAGGATAACACCCAAAATACTAATAGAAGGATACTAATACTATAGTATAGTATAATACCAGTATCCAATAAAAAATCAGCTCCCATAACTTACAATCAAGAGGTATCAAGATATTACAGGGTCATTTTCTCAGATGATGCTGGAGGATCCCTACCCTGTGACTATTGGTGAAATAGAAACTCAAGTGGAGGATCCCTATTCCATATAAGTGAAATGTATGGGAGAAATTATAATCCACATATAAAGGATCCCTTACCTATAAATTTGGGTTAAATACTAACTCCATCTGATTCCATAGGTATAGGATCCCATCCCCATGATCACATAGGTTAAATACAGACTCCCCAGGTGGATCCCTATCCAACTGGTAGAGATTCCAACTCATCCTTGGAATGAAGAGGAGGATAATTGTGTCTAAATGTATTTTACAAGACAAAAGAGAGTAAAAATCGTGGTCTATGGATACATAACATTTCCATACATAGAGGAACTTTATGTGTTCCATTTGTTCCTGATCCATGTTCTCTCAAAGATACATTGGTGGTGGCCCATCACACGTGGCATATCGGGCCACATGAGTCCCTAGGTGTGTTCTCCTCAATAAAAACTAACTTATTTGAGTATGTTTGGAATGGTGTGTAAATTAATAACATAACCATGTGATATTTAACTCTTCCAAAAACCATAGCTTCCAAAATAATGAGACACATAGTGTGTTTTCTTCTAAATTACATGTCATGTAGTTGTGAATTTTTTAGAAAGTCGGAACTGTAAATTGTTTTTGATTCTATAAAATCTTTTTAAATTTATTATATGATTATTTATAGTAACTCTCATAAACTATGTTCCCCATTATTAATGAAAAATTTTATGTTGGGTTCTGATCTTTCTTTTCCAAAAAAATCAATCGTTGTTGCCTCTCATTGTCCAACACACAATGTTTAAAAAATAGTCATCATCGATTCAACCTCCACATTTTTATCATTGTGATTGATCCTACAACATGCCATAATACCTTATTCAAAACCAAAAACATAAATATTTGGAACCCATGATTGATTATGCAATGAAATGGGTTCCCAAAAAAGGGTTGAACCACTAACCAATTGAACACCAGTGATAAATGCGCGTAGAATGTAGGGAGAGAACAAAAAAAATACCAAATTGAGAAACAAATGTTTTCCATGTTTGATTTGGACATTGTTTTTTGATAGATGCATACAATAATTATCAATATACAAAAATACAGATAAAACCATGAATAAATGGAATGGAGAATGTTGATTCCAGATTAGTTTATTTATGACCAATCTATAATTGCATTGTTATCAATAACGAGGAAAAAAATCATAAAAAAATTTCCTACCTTAATAATGGATTGATTTTTTATGAATAAAATGTCTTATAGAGTCCTCATTAAATAATATGTTGTGTTTTTCATTCCTTCCATGAATTTTAGTGATCAATAGATGAAGAAGAGGGACTCTCATTATCGATGTCAGTGATTATTCGATCATAAACCATCTTCACTGCAGCTCTACTCTTAAAGATCCCTCTAAGTTATGAGGCTAACCCAAGAGGATCCACCAATGAGGGACTTAAAAGAGAATTCTAGGATTAGATAATCAAAATGAAAAAAAATAAATTAAATATATGAATTAATTTATTTCATATAATATTAGATCATGACAGTGCATCGACCAGATTCCTGATGAGAACAAATCTCATGTCATACCTGTGGTGAATCCCACATTCCATACTCAACTATGGACTTAGTTTCCACATTTGAATCCCTAATCATGATATATAGCATAATTCACATTTGAGGTTAATAAATATTTAAATAAATCTAAATACTTAACACTGAGATTTAAATGAACCCTAATAATTACACCATCCCCAAGGAAAAAACCTGAGGGAATTCATAAGAATTTCTAAAGTGTCTAAACCTAATAAAAATATTTTTAAATATATGTAAAGATAATTATATATATAATTATAAATATGTATAAAAGAAAAATAAAAAGTGTAAATGAATAAATATATATATATATATTGTATATATATATATATTGTTATATTAATCATATTAAAAAATATATAAATATGTGTATAGAAAATATATATGTAAGGTAACTATTATATGTGATAAAATAGTGTTAATAAAGTACCCTCTTTTATCAGTAATAAAAAAAATACTAATAAAGGTTTCTTTTATTCATGCTAAAGAATCGATGATAAAGAGTTCCCATTTATCGATGTATTTTTAGCACTGATAAAAGTATACCATTTATGATTATTTTTAACACTAATAAAGGACATCAATGTATTTAACTGATTCTATAGTAGTGGAATACTAGAATCTTAACTATTTAACATCATTTTTTAGCATCAACGTTAATACAATCAACATAATAATGTGATTTTAATATATAATACTAAAAATGAAGTTAAAAACTATTAAAAATGTCTATTAAGAATAAAATAGATGTGGTAATCACAAAAAACACAAGTAATTTAACAACAGTACTATTAAATGCCTCTTGGTTTAATTTTTTAGTAGTCGTTTTCCAAAACTAATGCTAAATAATTAATTTTATTTTCTTATCCTTTTTTGGAGGTGGCTTTTTAAAACCCACCGCAAAATGTACTAAACTAAATAATTATTAATTAATAATCATTATTTATTATTTAAAATTTTAACTAAGGACCAATTATTAATTAATGTTTTAAAACGTTTCTTTATTTTTTTATTTTTTTATTTTTTTATTTTTTTTATTTATTTTTATTTTTCTAATAATATAAAAATAAATTTATATTTATTTATTAATTATTTATAATTAATATTTATTTTTCATTTAAAATTTTTATTCATTTTTTATGGTTAATTTTTAATTTTTTAATTTTATTTACTAATTAGTAATTAGTAATTATTTAATATTTATTAATTATAAATTAATAATTATTATTTATTAATTATAAATTAATACATATAAATTATTAATTATATATTATATATTATTTAATATTAATTATTAAATATTAATTAATGATTATCAATTATAAATTATTGATTATCAGTTATTTATTATTATTTATTATTTATTATTTAAAAATTAAATTACTTGTTCATTATTAATTATTAATTATTAATTATCAGTTTTTAATTATTAAATAAAAATAATTAATAACTTTTAAGAATTATTAATTTAATAGGAATTTGGAATTTTATTCATTAGTTATTTATATAATGTATTTTATTTTTCAAAAAGGTAAAATAAAATTCATCGACAAATTATTACATGTAAATTCAGTTGGTGGAGTTGTCAGTATTTACATAATTAAGCTGGATTGGGTGATATAAGTGTATGGATGAGTGACCACTTGAGAATTTGTTGTATATTGTATAATAAATATTGAAAAATGTTGAAATTAAATAAAAATAGTAAATAAAGAAAAAAATAATATAATTAATTTTAAATTTTTAAAGTATATTAATAACAAAAAAAATAAACAAAAAATAAACAAAAAAATTAAATGAAAACCCCACTAAATGATCATCATTATTTGAAATCATTGTGAAATAATAAATCATCATGATACAACTGTAAAAAAAATGTTTCTTGACATCACAATAGGAGGTTGTTTTTAGAAATAGTCAAAAAACATTTAGAGGTGGTTTAGGTCACTAAAAAATGGTGTTTTTTGTCATGAATATATTACTAGTATTTATATTTCAGGAAATTTTCAACATAAATTATATAAAATAACTAATGTGGAAGGTACACAATATAAAAATCAGTTTCATTAGACTTTTCAAAATTGATTATTTGAATAACTCTCAGGAACCATAGTATTTTTTTCATGATGGAAATTTTTGTCTTTAACATCAATTTATAAATGATATTATTGTAAAAAATGTCAAAAACATATTTTTAACATAAATTATTAAAACAGATTTAAAAGAAAAACACCATGTATATTTTAATAATAGTAGACATTTTATGCAATAAAAACTATATATTTATGGTTTACCACATCATTTTTTTATTTAACTGAGGTGAATTGTTTTCTATAATGACATAGAAAATATACTCTTTTAAAAATTGTCTTTTTTGTTAGATATTAAAACATATAACAAAATGATATCACTATAATTTAATTGTAAAAATTTAATTTTATATACATTTAAAATTATGCATGTAGTACGCATTTGATTTTGGCATAAAAATTATTTATATTTATATAAAATTTTATTTTTCTTGGGGAAAGGTTGTGCTATTTTAGTTGGGTTGTTTATTATTATTATTTTCATTTTGATTCTTGTATATTTTTCCTACATTTCTTCTAAATATATTTCTTGTTATTTTTAAAAAGGCCACTTTACAGTTTAGCGATAACCTCACATTTAATGGGGATACCGACAAAACCCACCAAGATCCAGATTTCAAAATTCAAATTCAAAAAATAAGTCAACAAAAACCTCAGTTCTAAAATTTGAAATCCAATCAAGTCTATGCATCAATTCTAATACCACCAAATCATCTCGGGTCATGAGAATTTGAGCGGTGAGGTTCCTCATACTGCACCCTCTAACACATGATCTCACCAACTTCATCTCTACCGCAACAAACAAAAAGAAAATTGTGACATCATCAACTTCGTATCATTAAATTTTTCCACTACACCAAACATATTAACTTCACCGATAGGATCACTGATGGCATCAGATCATGAAACATCTTCAATGATCAAACAGTAAATAAACCACAATCAAATGAACCAAATTCATATATTAAACTACAATAAGAAATGAAAAATGGGTCCCAACAAGAAATAAATTCTCTTAGAAATTGTTTTCCACTCAAACGCACATCCTAAAACCTCCTTGGAGGCCACCACACCAAACCAGTTGGGAAGGGAGCAATGCACCATGATGTTAGACTATAGTTTAGTGGATGAAAGCTCGATGAGGTTCCATGCCTTCACAAGAACTCCATCCCTTAATTTTGAAACCCCAAAAACTAGCAAAGTGGATATCAACTTTCAAAATCCAATATTCCTACAACAACCAATTGACGCATCTTGCACATGAACCCAATAGTATATGCACACCACTGATAATAAACGAGTACACCACTATTCCATTGGTGTGATCTATCAAAATTGAACCACCATGAATTATATTGAAGATAGGGATGGGCTCACCTCCTTGAACACCATAGAGAAATCAAATATTACATATCAAAGACTCTTTAAAACCACCGCAATAGACCAACTAGGAGATTAATGAAGGAACATGAAGTCATAGCAGTGATTGAAGTGGTAGGGCCTCAATATAAAATCTCTCGCTCACATAAAACACCATCCCCAACTATCAATGTCACCACAAAGAGAATATCACACCATAAAAACACTGAATACCACCATTAAATAGAGATCCACAAAAAGAAGAGACGGAAAACAAGCTGATCTCATGGGTCAGCGACGCGACTCAACTTAGAAATCCTAAACCTTCCCAATAAAACTGTCACACTAGACCAAAATGAGTTCAAAACGTAGTAAACCAAAAGGAATGAGAAGAGGAAGAGTCTAAGAGGGATTCAGTAAGGATACATGACCACAAATAGAATTGGAAGAGAGTGGAAGAGTGGGGAAAACATGAACAAAATGAAACAAGTAAGAGATAGTAGGGAGGAAGAAGGAAAGGGTTCATCAAGGAGGGAAGAGGGAATAGGGATGAAAGGAGGGAAGTGGGAGACAATACTAGGTAAGTAACATGCATTCCTCCCTCTATTTGACCTTCTCTTCATAACACACATTTATGTACTGTTACACCTTTACTTTACACTACTTTACATAGTTCTTATCTATGTTTTTTATTATGACACACCCATTTTAAGGTATTTCCCTATTTTATTATATTTTTTATGTTATCAAGGTATGTGTTTCTATACCAATAGTTTCTTGAAGGTTTAAGGATGGTTTATAGGGATTATGGAGGGTAACATTAGGTTCATAGTTAGGTGAAACTATGAGGATTCCCTAGGTAACTATAGAAGATGAGAATAAGTTCCCATGGAAGTTGTGCGGTTGGTATGAAGTTTAGGGTAAACCATGTGGTAACCACATGGATTTGGAATTTTATTGAAAAATTGTATGTTAAGGGTTCGAATCTCACACCCCGAAATTAAATTTTAATTTTCAGGTGTTGGGTTCCCTTTTATTGTGGGTTCCAAGAAGTTGTGGTGTGTGTTGGACCTTGGATTGGCCACAATTCTCATTTTTCAATAGAAATAATTTATAAAAAAAATTAAATCCTTTATCAGTGCTAGAAATGAGTGCTGATAAAGTTTCCTTTTATTAGAAATAAAAACACACTGATAAAGGCCTCCATGTGTGGAAATTGAAGACTCTTCAAGAGATGGAGTAAGTAAACCGAACGGAAAAACATTTATTAACCCTCTTTCCTTGTCATAGCAGCAGGATTAATATTCAATTATTGGTATGATTTGGTCAAAAAAAATTAAATTTTTGATGGATACAAAATGGTGGTTATATAACCAATTGTTAAACATGTTTCATGATCACTTTAAGGAAGAAGTTTCTCCATTTAAACCACTATTATGATGTACATTATTAGAAAAGAGTGAGGTGTATAAATCATTGTTATTCTACAGATGATTTGTGTTCAATTCGAAAAATGTTATAGGGGATCAGTAGTTTCACTGTGTAGGGATGGACTCCTATATTTATAGGAAGTTGGTGTAGATGGATGACAAGGTGAGCCACTCTATAAATGTGGGGAACTTTGATGAGTTTTTTTGTAATTTTACTTTTGTTAGTTATCTACATGGTTTCCTAGTTTCAAATGATTATAACCTTTGTAATTTTGATGAAATGAAAAGTGAAATGCTTCTCCCATAGATATAAGATGAATGTCTAAACCACATAAAACTTTTTTGTGTCATTACATGTTTTCATTTCCTTTCATGTTTTTTATGAGAATGCTTGTGTGATATTGAATTAAATAGGATTAATTAGAGAACTAAGTGTGGTGATTTGTGTGAAAATTTCTCATCCATGTTCTAGTACGTTGAAATTTGTCGGATTCCATCCATTAACCTATTCACATCAGCATTTTATTCCAATGGACTATTTTTTTTATATTTTTTTTTGAAATTATCAGTAATTGGTATCAAAGTAGAAAGAGGTTGTAAGAGGCAATTTATTTTACTCAACATTATCTCTGATAACAATCATTCTTTCTAAGATGTTTTATTGATTCATTTGGATTTTTTGTGTTAGAATGTGATGAAATTGGAAGATAGAAAGGTCCATAAAAATAGATTCGATGGAATGAAGTTCATTTTCTAGATAAAATCGATATATGAATATCTACTTAATATCTATATATAGGTTTCTTTAAAATGTGTTAAGCTGAAAACAATGGATAATGATAATGGGAAAATATGGATAGAAATGCATTAGTTTTGGTAAGGATATCATTATCCCAGAATATGGATCTAAACATCTATTTAAAGAATACCACAATGGATTTGATAATAAACTATAAAGACATGCATGAGAAGTCTAAAGCACTCAACAAAGTTTCCTTAATGTGGATACTTTTCCCCATAATTTCATTAGAAGGGATATGTCCAATGGTTCTTGTGATTTACTACAAATTGATTCAAAACCAACAAGATTTTGTGAAGGTAAAATTCATGGATGAAATTTGGTCCATATTATTATCATCATTATTGCTATGATATTGGGATGAAATGGTAATTATAGTATGTAACTCATGTGGAAAGGGAAACTCAATGTTCATTGATGTTTGGAACATGATTCTGAATGAAGTTCTCTAAAGGAGGGATATTGAATCACCACTTGTAAATGGATACAGTTTTGTGGTAAGAGGGTGATTGCATCATTGAATAATTCGAAGATTATTGGAAGATAATTCGAAGGAGAGGTGTAGAGGTAAATCTACCAGACAATGACTAGCCAGCTAGAAATGCGATAAAATGGGTCACTATAAGAAGTAATGTCATAAACATAAAGGAAATTATAGAATACTTTCTTCTGAAGGATTATGTTCCATTGGTAGAATTTGATAAAATAGTAAATATATAATTTTGACTATTAACAGACTAGTGGAATCTTAGATTATAGATTTTGGTGAGTCTTTCCACTTCACATGTGAAGAGGTGTGTATAGAGAATTATATTTCAAGAATATTTGGAATACTTAACATAGAGAATGATGAATCTATTTATATTGTGGGTAAGTTATATGTTAGAATCTTGTTGAATGATCGAAGTTTCTTTATTTTTATGTAATTTAAAAATATTCCTGGACTTTATAAGAACTTGATTTGAGTTTTTCGGTTCGATAAAGTTGTATATAGAACTACCTTTACTAATGGAGTGTAGAAAATCACTCTATGATTGATGTTCATATCTAGAGTTGTAAAGGATGGAACATTATATTTGACTAGATGTGTATTGGAAGTTATACTTGATAGAACATCAACAACCATAAGTTTTTATTTGTGGTATTGTTGGATTGGTCACAATAGTGAGAAATATATGAAATTTCTAGTATATAAATGCATAATGAAGATGAAACATTATGACATTGTAAGTTTCAAGAGTTTTATACTTGAAAAGACACAAAATGTGAGCTTTAATTTTAGAAAAATAAAACAAAAATACTAGAATCAAGAGGTGATAAATAAAAATTTTTGGGGACCTACCCCAATCAAATCTTATGGAGGTTTAAAATACTTTGTGAATTTAATTGAAAAAATTTCAAGGAATTTATGGGCATACATATTGAACATATGTCAGGATTTTATAAAGTCTTTTTTAAATGGAAAGATATGGTTGAATGGGAGATAAGATACAAGATTAAATACTTGAGATTATACAATTTATGTGAGGACACTAGAACAAGTTTCTAAAACATATATAGAAATAGAGGCAATAAGAATGAGAAAAATATACTTGAAAAACTTGAAAAAAATGGTGTAGCTGAAAGGATGAATCAAACATGGATGGAAAGGGTGTAGAGTATGAAGTTTCATTCATAAATGACCAAAGTTTTTTGGGTAGAAGCAGTGGATACCACAGCTTACTTAACTAATCAAATCCCCTTAGAACTAATGGGATAAGAATATCTAAAAGGCCTATGGATTGTAAAGAAACCAAATTTATCTCACCATAAAGTCTTCAAAATTTTATCTTAGACACATTTACATAAAAAATATAGTGATAATCTAAAACTGGGATATCATTCTTGTTTCATTGTGGGCTATGAAGATAAAAACTCAGCTTTTTTTTACTTTTGGATGATGATAAAATAGAATTCATAAAAAGTATAAATGTTCTCTTTAATGAGTATGTTCTATGGAAGAATTAGAATTTGGATGAAAATAAAGATGAAAAGAAATAATAAATTTCAGTCTAAGAAGATTTAAATGGAGGCACCAAATGTTCCTGAATTCTATAGAGTTCAAATGGATCAAAGTCTACTAGAAGATTGAAAATTTTAGAGGAAATTTTATAGGAAACACAAAAGGATCAATAAAGAGACCAGGAAAATATATACCTAAAATCTCAAAAACTTGTGAGGATTAGTCCAGAGTTACATAAGATGAAATTATAGTGGTTTCAGTTTGATAAAGTGATAAATTGTGGGAAGATTTTTTTATATCTATAAGATTAAGTCAACCAATATAGAGGTATGAATCCAAATTATAATTCATACTATTAACATATAGTAAAGAACCATAGATCCTAGAATAAGTGGTTATCCTTGATGATTTTGGTAAGTGGTAGTTGTTCATGAAGGATGATTTGGAATCAATTCATGTGAACAACACCAATAAGCTAATGAATTTAACACTTTGAATGAAGTAACATCAGACCAAGTGGATTTTCTAATTAAAATATGCAGCTAATGGAAGTACAAGATATAAGGGGAGTCCGGTGTTCAAGGTATTTTAATAGAATTAGGGTATCAACTTTTATGAAATTTTCTATCCATTGATAAAGTTAACTACAATTAAAACTATGTTGAGTCTAGATTATTTTAGAGGCTTAAATATTTATCAGATGGATGTGAAGATGTATTTCCTTAATGAGGATGTAGATGAGGAAATATTTATGAAAAATCTTACTGATTTCTTGAATCAATGTAATTAGAGCTTCGTGTGTAAACTAGAAATATATCTTTGGGTCAAAACAAGATCCAAGATGGAAGAATCAGAAGTTAAAATCTTTCATGTAGGATAAGGCTTTCATATAGAGTAACTCGGATCATTGTTTCTACTAAATGGAGAATAATTATGGGAATTCCATCATTCTACTATTATATATGGATGACATTATTCTTATGGGTCCAATAATTCAATGGATTTAGGAGCTAAAGAAGTATTTATCGAGGATGTTTGAAATGAAAGATCTAGGTGAAGAAAAGTGGATATTGGTCATGATTATTGAGTGATATAATAAGGACAAAAGTTTTTTTTTATCTCAAAAAGTGTATCTCCTAAAGGTTTTAGAAAAAAATTATGACTAGATGAACAGTTGTCTCAAATCCTCTTTCCAAGCACTTGGAACTCTCAAAGGATCAAGAACTATTAATGGATGATGAGGAAAATTTCATGGATTCAGTACTGTATAAATCGGTGGTAATAAGTATTATGTATTACATGGAGTTCATTTGATGATATATTTTCTATATAGTGGGATTTTTTAGTAATTTTATTTCAAATCCAGGAAAAAAAATGGGAAGCAGTGAAGTGGATTCTGAGATATCTTAAAGAAACAGCAAATATTTAAATTTACTTTGTAGATTTTGACATGTTGATTGGGTATTTTAACGCATACTTTTGGGAGCTTGGATTTAGGGAAAATAATTTATGGGTTTGTCTCTACCATCAGTGGAACCCCAGTCATATGGATGTCAAAGTTAAAAATGGTTATTACTCTCTATAAAATAGAAGTATGTTATGTGGAAAAATGAAAGAAATAAAAAAATGGTTTTGTTGAAACATCTAATTGAGGATCATATAATTAGTTAGAAAAGCACATTTATCTTTTTTTATAGTCAGTGTAACATCTTGACCTGAACCACCAAGTATGTTCCTGAATTCCACATGACCTCATGTATGCCTCCCCCATAAACAACAGGTCATGTGGCATTTAGGCTTAGACTCATGGTTCGGGTTAGGATGTTACAAAATGGTATTAGAGGACACTAGGCCAGTACTTTATAGTGGACCTACAAATTTCTATAAAGTGGGGGAAATTATGTTTTTCCATTACCATTAATTAATTTCACCTTGGGTGATTCACATGGTGTTGATATCTGATTTATGAGATTTTTGGTCCATTCATGCATCATGTCTTGGCACGTAGGCTCACATGAAAAATATATACATGTTTTTGTGTTTCATGGTAATTATTTAATTAAAATTTCTTAATTTTTTATATCTATTTGGGATAGTTTCTAATTGTGTGATATATATGTGTTTCCAAGCTATTATTATATATCTTGATAGGAATTAATTAGTTGAAATGAGTTATTTTTGTTGTTAGTATATATATGATGAATGTGACTGACATGTAGGGATGGAGACCAGGGTTAGTTCTAGGAGTATTATACCATGGGTTAAGGATAGACTACTAGGATAACATTTTCCGATCCCATAGAATGATTAGAGTTTATCCTAATGACTTTATTTATTTTTTTCAATGTTTTTCCTTCACGTTATATAATATCTCTCTTCAACATAGTCTTATAGGAAAATTTGGGAATCAGTTCAGAATAATACTATAAGGGAGGATGTTTCTAATTTACCATTGTATGTATAGGAGAATATAGATGATCATGCTATTGAACCTGCTTTGTAGCTTAGGTAGCAGGGCCACATCAACTGGAATTCGTTCTCTTAGTGACTATCCTTGAAATAATATTTCAGAACTATGGTTAATTATTCTCAAACATCAACTCTAAAATTATTCATCCTTCAAGGGAATTGGAGGACCTCTAGATGCTAAAGAATGGGTTGAAATATTGTGGAAAATTTTAAATTGTAGAGACTCTGGTGTATCGATAAGCTAAACTAAGGTAGAGCTCATGGTGGGTGATAAAACCATTTTAGTACACCCATATCATATGGTGACAACTGAGATAAAGGTGTTAAAGGTGCATCTAGAAAACATGGAGTGGAAGGAATTTATGAGGCTGAGTAACCATGGGGTGAACCTATATTGTTCTCCAAGAAGACGGATATTATTCCTTGAATCTGTATCGATAATCAGAAGCTAAACTGGGTGGAAATGAAGAAAATATATCTCTTTCCCAGTATCGATTATCCTTTCAATAAATTATACGGATATGATTGGTTCTCCAAGATAAATTTTTAACTGGCCTATCACTAGTTGTGTGTTATATAGGAGGGCACTCCAAAGATGGAGTTTTGGAGTAAGTATGGGATGTAAGAGTACTTGGTGATGTTTTTCAGACAAATGAATGCACTAGAAGTATTCATGGATCTCAAGAACAAGATCTTACAACCATACCTAAACTCATTCTTTATAGTATTCATCGGCAACATCCTCATCTACTCACTGACACCAGAGAAGCATGTTAGGTACCTCAATAAAGTATTGAGCATGATTTTGAGAACATCGTCTTTATGAAAAGATGTCAAAGTGTGAATTTTATATTTCAAAGGTGGAGTCCCTAGTAAATGTGTTGTTTAAGATAGGTATATCCAAGGACTTAGTGAAAGTTGATTCATTCATGTTCTGGACATGTCCCCACAACATGTTCAAGATCAAGTTATTCTTGGGTTTAGTAGGATATTATCAACAGTTTATCCAACACTTCTCCTGATTATCAGAACCCATGAAATCACTAATGAATAAGGGAGTGAATTTAAATGGTAAATACTAGTGTGAATAGGTATTCCTTCAGTCGAAGAGAAGGTTGATGACAGCTCTAGTACTGACACTCCCTGATCCTGGAATTGGTAATGTAGTGAACCGTGACACATCACCCATTGGTCTAGGAAAGGTTTTGATATATAGAGAGAATATAGTGTCCCATGACTCTCATAATATATAATACCATAAGTGAAAATAACCTACTCATGACTCAGAGATGACATTTTTGGTTCACGTTTGGAAGTGTTGGCGACACTATCTCTTTGGATAAATTTTTTTTTGTTAACATGGATTTCAAGAGCCTTCACTATATTTTTACATAGTGGGACCTAAACTCATGATAGAGGTTCATGGTAGAGAATATTAAAATTTTCAACTTCAATATGGATTATTCACTAGGTAAAGGTAATGTCATTATAGATGCTCTTAGACATAAGATGTAGGTTGACCAGAAGTTTGGTGAATGGACTTCTGAGGTGGAGTGGTGATTAATGAGCCTATTGTCTGATAGGAGGATGTATGCTTCTGATGATTATGGACTTATGACTTTTCCCCTTTAGGTATCACATCCTCTCTTGTGGACTAAGTGAATATTTTTCAAGATTCAGACCCAAAGCATGTTTTTATGAGGGAATTGCTAGCTGAAGTTGACCCGATACTTGGATGGTCAAACGAAGATGGTGATATGATCCTGGTACATAGTAGAGTTGTATTCCCTACTTCCATAAAATATAATATGATAATATATTTACATACATCTAGTTATGAGTTATATCCTATTGTTAAAAAATGTACCATGACATCAGGTGGCAGTTCTGGTGGATAGGAATGAAGAGGGATATTAAATGATTTTTTTCTTAATGCCTTACCTATCAAGGGGTAAAGGTCGGGCACTAGTATCCATTTTGATTACTCCAACCACTCCTAGTTTCCATGTGAAAGTGGGAGGATTTCATAAAGGACTTTATTATAGAGGTACCAAGGACCTCAAGAATTCATGATTCTATCTAGGTGATTATTTATTGGATATCAATGGTTACTAACTTTTTACTAATATGAGAGACTCAATCAGCAGAAGAGTTGGGAAAGATATATGCCTATGAGATAATACACTTGCATGTAGTTCCCTTGATCATTTATTCGGATAGAGATGCATGTTTTACATTATCATTTTGACAGGGTTTGGATAAGGCCCTGGGAATCTGATGGGATATAGCACAACGTACTATCCCTATGTAGGCGGACATTCTAAGTGGTAAATTCACATATTAGAGGATATTATTTGAGCTTATTCTCTATAATTTAGTGGATTGTGGGATGATTATCTCTCCTTGGTTAATTTATCATACAAAAAATGTTACCAAGATTCAATTCAAATGGAACATCATGAGTCAATTTATGGGAGGCCATGTCCTTCACTCATTAATGGAATGAGACATGTGAGGTAGTAGTTGTGGGGGATATATTACTTCACGAGATATATGAGACTTTATATGATTCACAATATATTTATCACTTCTCATAACTGGTATAGATCATATGTCAATCATAGAAGGAGACATTTGGAATTTGATGTGGTCAATCTGGTTTTCATGAGAGTGACTCCTCAGTTAGGCTACTGATGTTTGAGTAAGAAAGAAAAGATATCCCCTTGTTTTATTAGGCCCTTTGAGATCATAAAATGGGTTCAGATGATGGAATTCAATCAATATCTTCCTTCTTAGTACCAAGGTATGATCAATATGTTACACATGTCACAGCTCTGGAGGTATATTCCCAGTCATATTCATTTCATCAGTTATGGAGATGTTGAGCAGGAACTTGATGGATCATATGAGGATCATCCAGTTCAAAATATAAACTAGGGTGAGGAAGTATTTTGAGGGAAGATGACACCACTTGTCTAAAATTGGTGGCAGCATGGATGGATCTGAGAGGAGATTTGGGAGTGAGAGTCTGCTGTTCGGGCTAAATAACATGACTTGTTCAAACAATATCGCTAGAGTTACCTATCAAGGATGAGAATTCAATATAAGGAGTAATTATAATATTCCCAATTTTTAAATGACAATTAAACACTATTTAGTTTGTAATTTATAAGTTTTTTGGTGTGGAAATTGAATTTTTCAATAAAAATAAACTTATAAATAGTTTTATAACTTCATGAAAGGTTAAAATACCAACTAATATAACAAATATGTTTTTCCTCAAAACATTTTGGAATATTTTAAATAATAATTTTGGATTTTAGTATGGAGTTATCTTGGGATTCTAGGGTTTGTAGAGATTTTTTGTTAATATAATGTAAATATTAAATATATTATGTTACAAGAAAGTGATTTTTCCAAAATAAATAAATATCTCCTGAAATGTGTAACTGATGGAAAATTCAAGATATCCATTAAATTTGGAATTATTGTTTTACCCTAGTTGTGGGATTACCTTTGTGCATGTCATATGTTTGGTGAAACTCATGTGTAAGTGTAACGTTTTGACCATATTTATTTTATTATTATAATTTTTTTATTTTTTTGTTTCCCTTTTTCCATTATCTTCTTATATAGGCCACTTCTCCCCCATTTATTCATGTGCCCTTGATCCAAATTCAGGGTAATAAACCATTTTAACCCATTTAAATTTACAATTCCTTAATGGGGTAAAATTAATCACTCCACCGTCAATTTTAGGTTTTAAAAAAAATCAAATCAATATTTTAATTGGGGGTTTTTAATTAAATGATTTTGTTCTAAAATAAGTGAACCACTTAGCCTTTTTGTTGGTTTTATCAATTTCAAGTTACCCTAGAACTCACATCCATGTGACTGGTGAAGTATCAGATTATATGATCTAGGTTTGTTTTCTAATATCTAAGTGCATGATCTCTCTTATCTATTGTTGAAATTGGGTTTTAAATAATTTTTTTTTAAAAAAAATCATGAAAAATCATTGATTTTCTTATTATTATGAAATTTGTATTTCTGTTTGGGCTTTTGTTTTTTGGGATTCTATCTAGTCTTTCTTGATAAGAATCTAAATTTTCTTGTTGTTGGTATTGGGGTTATGGCTCTATTTTTTGGCATGATCCTTATCTCTCCTTGTGTGTGCTTCCAACTACCAATTACCCTTGATTATGCAACTCTGGATTTTGGGTTTTGTGCTTCTTATTTTTTCTCCATGATCCCCATCCATGCTTGGATTCTATTTATTACTCACCACATTACCTGATTTTTATGTGGTATACTTTTTTGGCCATATATTCACAATTTTTCAATGATCCCTCACTCGAAAAAGTATTCACCTATCCGAATGTGCCTAACTGGCAACCAACTCACCTTTATGATTCTTTTCCACTTTTTTTATCTGTATTCATTTTTTTCATCCTTCGTAGGGAGCAGTTCCTTTGGATTCCATTTGGAGAGAAGATTGTTTGAGAGGGGGAGGAGTTTTTTCCCATTCCACACCTATTCATCTTGCCTATTCTAGTCATCATATCTAGTGGAGAGATTAGTACTTGTGAGATTTTTCTGGACAACATCCTCTTTAAGATTCTATAACCATGGTAGTGATTCTTCTCTTTCGAGGGATCTATGATATGGAATTGTGAGATTGTTCCATTTTTTAGATCTAGGGTGTATTTATTAGTTTATTTATGGTATATGTGTTGGGTTTCCATGCATGAGTCAGTTTTTCTTGGGAGTGTGCGTTACCATCCTTGGTCTTATTTCATCATGAGTCCATGGAGTGATAAGGACCTCATGCACAGATAGTTTTCAAGGCCCGTGTGTGTTTCTATTTACTTCTCCTCTATTTTATATATGTTCATTTTTTTAAAATAATAATTTTATTAGTGTTTTTATTTTCATGGAGTTAGAAGAAATTATTCTAAACCATGTAAACCATTCATGTTCTTTACGTTTCCACATTTTATTTACTATTATTTCTCCATCTTAATTCTGAATTTTGGTTTCTTGAACCTCTCACTTCACATCATCTAAACTGATTCCATTATTGACCTCCATTAGGGTCATACTTCCTTCATTGGATCTGTTTTGACCCTCAAAATTAGTATCAAAGACTATAGTTCAAATTCAATAAGTTTTATGGTGAGAATGATTTCACTATGTAGAGAATTGAGATTTTTATTATACTTCTACATAGTGGAATTTAAGACACCTTACATGGTTCTAAAAACCCCCACAGTTACCATTTATCTTGATGGTTAGTCTTCCATAGTGTTTTTGGATATCGGCCCTAGTGTTTTAGAAGAGTTTAAGGTCACTATTTTGACTCACAATATTCAAAAAAAATAAAGGAAGAGGGTAATGGGGTTAAAAACCAACCAAAAATGTTGAGAGTTAGGGTTAAAATAGAAATAATGAAAAATAACAGAAGGATAATAATTGAATTAATAATTTATAGTGTTTTGTGTGTGGTAGAACTGAGCATATTAAAAATTAAATCCAAGATTGAAAATTAATGATAGTGTGACCCATAAAACTATGGTATGCCCTAGTTTTGAAATTTTGGATCTTTAGTAGTTTAGTTTAACAAACCTTAATCTAGAAATATTTATAGTTTCTAAGTTGTCTCCTACATTCCTAGGACTAAAACTGCTATGTTTTCATAGGCCACCATTGGGAAGGGGGTGTTCTTTGGGATGGTATAATCTATTGGGGATTAGGTGGAGATCTTCCTCCAATCATCTTACTGGTATTGTTTGTTGTGTGTTTGTACAACCTTTTACTACTTGCATTATTTTTAGATTTTATAAGTTTTCATGTTAGTTTTATTTTACCCCTAAGGAAGTTTGTGTGTTTGCAGGTATCTTCATTCTTGGGCATTGTTAGCTTTGGTACAGGTTTAGGTAATTTTGGTAAGATCTTTTTATATTTTTGTTTCTCAATCTAATTTTATTTTATGATCTTGATATAATATTATTATAGTACTAGAATTTTAGGTATGGGAAGGTTTTGTGCCACTATTTCACACACTAAGAGTGTCTGTGTTGGGTGGATACAGTAGTCTTCAGTTTTTTTTGTTAATAAAAATATTATAAAGCATACTAGTTATCTAGATAGGCATTGCAAGAACACCATCTGTTAATTTTGTTCATCTAGTTTGAAAAGGTAGATATTTTTTTAAAATTATTTTCCAATTAAGTTTAATTTTATTTTTTCCAAAAAAAATATTAGATATTATTATTATTATGAAATTTTTATGTTGGTTTGGGATTCTATTTTATGGCCTTCCATCAGGGATTTCTTCTAAGGCCTCTATGTTTTCATGGAACTAGGCTTGGGGTCAAGTCTTAGTTTGTTGGATTAATCCTCATATCTCCCACTGTGTGCTTTTGGCCATTGATTATCCTTGATCATGTGGCTCTAGATTCTATGTTTTGTGCTTCCAATTTTTTCTCTTAAAACCATTTCCATGATTGGATTCTATTTTCTTTCCATTGTGTGTCTCGAGTATTATGGAGTTTATTACACTAGCATGATCTTCCCAATTCTTCCACACTCCCTCACCCGAACATGTGTTTTCCTCTCCTGTTATTCTTAACTCACCACCCACTTCCATTTATAATTATTCATCACTTAATTTTTCTTCAGAGGGAGTGGTTCCTTAGGATTCCATTAAGAGAGAATATTTTTTGAGAGTGGGAGGAGTTATGTTGCTCCTCTTCCATGCCTACACATCCCCCTTTTTTGATCATCTTCCTAGGTGGAGAGATCATTACTTGCGAGATTTATCTGGACCACATCCTCTTTAATATTATATAACTATGGCAGTGCTACTTCACCTTCAATGGATCTGAGATCTATCCTTGTGAGATTATTCCTTTTATGTTTCATCTCTATGTTTTATTTCTTTATTTACTTATGATCTATGTGTGGGGTTGGTGTGTGTGATTCCATCCTTCCTAGGGGTTTATGTTTTCATCCTTGGTCTTGATTTCATCATGATTTCCTATAGTTACAAATACCTCATGAATATATAGTTTCTATGGTGTCTTTGTGTTTCTATATTCTCATTCTTCTCTATTGTATTCCAGTTCATTTTTTTTTCAAAATAATAATTTTTTTTGGTGGTGTTCGTATCTTGGCGTGGGACGAAATTGGTCTGAACCACATAAATTATTCTTGTTCTTTACTTTTACTCATTGTATTTACTGTTCCATTTCCTTCTTTTTTATGTCTTTTGGTTTCTTCAAACCACTCACTTCACATCAACTAAACAGATTCTCTTCTTGTCCTCTATGAGAAAGAGACTACCTTCATTGGATCTATTATAACCCTCACATTTATCACCTTATGCACAATGACTTTGGATATTGAGGTTTTTTATTATTTTTATCATTATTTTCTTCCATTTTCCTTCTTCCTAAATTAAGGAAAAGGTGGTTGAATTTAAAGTAAAATGAAAAAACCAAAATTATTTAGGGATAATTTAAAAATTATCAATGAGTATTTACAAAAAATTATCAAAAGAAGAAAATAAAGAATTGTATGAAGATATTTACACCAAATTATCGAAGGATTATTATTTTAAAAAGTATAAAACTATAATTATGAAAAAATAATCAAAGAATAAATATAAATAATTATAAAATGATTATTACATTGAATTATCAATGATAATTTATAAAAAAACATCAAAAGATATTTGTTATGAAATTATATAGGGGTAATTATCAATAATTATCAAATGATATTTACATCAAAATATAAAAGGATAATTTATAATAAATTATCACATGATAATTATAAAAGGATATTAATA
The DNA here is from genome assembly GCA_963277665.1 of Viscum album. Lineage (NCBI taxonomy): Eukaryota > Viridiplantae > Streptophyta > Magnoliopsida > Santalales > Viscaceae > Viscum > Viscum album. The sequence goes on along the minus strand of OY728138.1, from coordinate 635,270,888 downwards.
TCAAATGATAAAAAGATAATTTATAAAAATTAACAAAGGATAATCATCAAAATTATTAAATGATTATCGTGGAAAATTATCAAAGGATAATTTTATATAACTATCATATAATAAATATAAATTACCATCACACATGTTTTTAGATTAAAGTAGAGTTTTATTTATTATATCATGTGGTTTTATAATTATTCTCGAGGAAAATATTTCTACCACAAAAATTGGCCTAAAATTATAATTTTGGGATTATCTAGTAGAAATAAAGTATCAATACATGTGATATTTTATTTAATTTTGAAATAAAATATCTGGTGTTATTCTAGAAACCCCTAAAGAACCTCCAGTGTTGACGTGCTGACAACTACAATAATAGGGACCAGGATCATGTTTTCTTAACTATTAAGGTTACCACTCCATCTTTCAAACCACACAAGGTGCTTTATCATTTCTATTGTAATCAATTACTTTGAGTTACGAAGTTCCATACCTATTAGGGATTTTCTTACATATGTTTCCTTGTTATAATTTATTTTTTAGCATAATTGATAATCATTTTTGACTTATGATCGCTTGTTGGTGTGTGTGTGTGTATCTTGTGAGACCTATTATGATATTTTTACCATGAGAACTATTAGATTATCTAGAATATATGTTTTATATGATCCATATATTGAATTAGGTAATATTATTTTTCTCATGATGTCATGTTATGTTTGTTATCATGTTATACTATGTTTTGTATCATCTTGCCCTTGGAGGGTTTTTTATTGGTACGCATGATAATTGATCATTGTGGTATAATTATCTCTTATAGGGGGAGTGTACATGATGTGATATGATGATGGAGGTGGAGTATGATATCTTTTTTGTTGGACATAACCCGATGCCTTTTGGATTCTGAGTAGTGTGCTCACTCGATGCCTTGTAGATTTTGAGTAGTGTGCCAACTCGATGACTTGTGGATTCTAAGTAGTGTGTCAACTCAATACCTTGTGGATTATGAGTATTATTCTAAATTTATTTCTTTTGGATTATGGGTGTAATTTTTATAGCCTTGTTTCTATATTACGATAATTTTTCGACAACTCGTGATCATCATTCTGGCATAGAGTCGAGGCAAGTACGATCAGGGGTTTGTGGTGTCTTGATTAGAGCATGACAACTCAGTTTTGGATTGTATGATTTTATGCTTGTTATATTCATTTAATACACCTATTATACTATATAACATTTTTATAAGTACTTATCGGTGATTTCATAATGAGTCTTTTACTCACACCATACTCGGGAATTTCAGTGCGCTTGTAGATTTCATGACTAGAGATCCAGTAAAGAGAAAGGATCGTATGGATGATAGTTGAGAAAAAGAGCATGGAGATAGTAGTAGACTGATATAGAATTCATAATATCTCACTATTTATTTATTTAGTTATTTTATACATTAAACTGGACATGCGTGTCACTTTAGGAGCTTCTTATTATTGTATGACATGTATGTCATTCTTTAGTTTTTGCATGTTAACTTTGGTTATTTTTTATGTTTTTATAATTTATTATTGATAATATGAAATGATACTAAGGTTATAGTCTCCCTGTTTATAGAATCATACCCTCACTGATATTCGGTAATATCTTATGTATGGTGAGAAACACATGAGGCCATGTGGCATTCAGGCTCATACCCAATGGTTCGAGTCAGGATGTTACAGTAAGGGTGCAATACACTGGGCCAAAAATATGGTGTTCCATGTGAGAAAGAATCATGTTACAAGGAAGTTACATTAAATTTGTATTTTACTTTAATATGGAGTGTTGGGATTGTGTAAGATTGTTTAATGATAAAATTTGGAAGATATGGTTACCAAGGGTTTAGTTTAGGAGAGAAACAACCATGATCTTTAGCAATTGGAATGTGTTGGTTAAAAATTGTGAATTTATAATTGATTCAGCATGGTCATCAGATCATCTAAAGTTCAATGTTTTTTGTAATCACCAAAAGAGCTAGTTTCTATGGTCGATTCACTCTTATCATGTACTTTGTGGGGAATTAGTGAGTCATAGGAAATAATGTTGTTCTACCAATGATCAGTGGTCATACTGAGGAATGCTATAGGGGATGTGCAGTTGTAAAATGAAAAAAATGGACTCTCATATTTTTAATATTTCAGTGTAACTATATGAATAACTGAAACTCTCTATAAAAGGGGTGTGGGACTAATTATTTGAGGTTTCAGAGTCTTTATTTTGTTAAGGATATACATGGATGTCTAGTCATAATGATAATAACCATTATATTTTCAATGAAATGAAAAGTGAAATTATTCTCCCATGGATATAAGAATAATGTTTGAATAATATAAAAACGTTTTTGTTTTTTAATTTTTTTTTCATTTCCTTTATGGTATTTTATATGAATGTTTGTCTGTGATTGGAGTAAAAATGATTGTGTAGTGAATTTAGTTTCGTGATTTGGGTCAATCTTGTTCTTCCAAGTTATGGTACATTGAAATTTAGATGATACCATCTTGTGACCTATTTCTTCTAGTGTGGTATTCTAGTAGACTAATTCTTGATATGAAAAGTTTGTTCAAAAATTTCAATATCCCTTTATCAGCACTTTTTATGTTTTATAAAAATGAATGGTTTTTAAAGGTTCTTAACACATCATTAAATTTTTAGAAATTATAAAGGAAACTTGTAGTACTTTTAAAAGCATGATCTATTATAGTGTCACTTTTATCACTGATAAAAATCGTTGATAAAGAGGGATTTTACAAACATGTTTTTTTACTGTGGATAAAGGTTTCATTTATAATTGTTAATTTCTTATGTTGTAAAAACTCATGAAATATTTTTTAAAGTTATTATTCACCAATAGGGAATATTTATCAGGGATAATTGACATAGCCTCTAAGTGATTCCAGTCTATTCCCACCCTTTCGTATTTATAAGTTCTAATTGAAGGCAGTATCAATTTTTATTCCACAAATAAACTCCCCAACCACCCTCTTCAACCACATGCATCTTGGATAATTCAACCATCTAACCACATTATGTGAGGAAAATTCCCTGACCACTGCACCATCTTGTTTTCTTCAATATTTTATGAGATGTCTATTTTTTATATTCATTTAAATACTTATTTTCCATTTATATATTTATATAATAATTTTTAAATATATTTATATAATATGTTTATATATTTACATATATATTAATATATAATTGTATATTGACATTTACAATTTTTATAATGTATTTATAAAATTAGTATTTATTGTAAATGAATCTATAAAATATATTCATATAATGTGATTAAATACATTTCTCTTATTTATGTTTATATGTGTGTGTGTGTGTCAATATATTTGTCTGTATATAAATTTTAATATATATTTATTTCAAAATGTGTGTGTGTGTATATGTATATATATTTATATCTCTCTATCCTTACCTCCCCCCTATGTGTGTGTGTCTATATATATATGTATATATTTATTTATTTATTTATAGGTGTGTATGTGTATATATTAATGTATATATATTTGAATATATAAAGTTGTTTCATTGTATATATATACATACAAATATAAAGACACATGCACATATACAAATATATATATATAGAGAGAGAGAGATACAAACACATACGCACACACAAGTTTTGAAAAATATATATATTAATATATACATATACATACATATATATATATATATAAACATATCATTATATAATTTATTTATGTATATTTATATTAACATAAATTTAATAATCCCTTGTTAAATATGTATATTATAAATTATATAATTTGAATACACACGCACATGCACACACACAGATATATATATATATATATATATTTAAATATGAACTTTATTAAATGTATTTATATATTTTATAATAATATATTTAATATATTTATATATTTACATAAATAGTTCATATCACTATATTTTGTAATATATATTGTCACATATTAACCTATCAGGGCCCCACCTAGGTCGACGATATACCGAAAGAAACACCCTAAGACCACCTAAAAAAGGCCATGGGTTGGTTATTAGAACTATGTAGGCATAATGAACATATGGGAGGTCTTATCCTAAGGCACCTACACACACACATAGAGATCTATACATACCATATAATGTGGAAGGAAACATATGAAACAATAAATGCAAGCACAACCTTTAGAATACCACAATAAATATGAAAATGCATAGCCAAAGTAATTATGTATAGTTTATAAGGTTTGATATAGGTTATTTTTATTCAAATAATTGAGTGTGCATGGATCCTCCTCCTAATTGGAGTTTCTTCCTTGGGTTCCTCTTATTATTTCTTCTTGTGGGTTCATCCTAGGTTCTATGTTCTTAGGATTGCTGCAAGGGTTTTTTTGACCTTTCAACCTTATCACTGATTACTTGGTTTTATTTCATGGATATAGTTGATTTCTGTTTTTGGGTTCTATTATATTGGAAGACAATATGATCAACAATTGGAAGAAATTTTCTCTAATGGAAAAGGAATTTCTTTCTGTCACTACAGATGTTAGAGTGGATGAATCTCTTCAGAAATAGATTTCCCTTCTCCTGGTGGGTAAATTCATGAAAAAGAAACTTTTTAATCCTATTTCCATTCAAAATTCATTTCAAATATTGTGGAAACTTAAAAATGGCGTTGTGATTTGGGAGGTTGATTCTGATGTTCTGATTTTGGAATTCTTATCCTTATCATATAAAAAAAATATTCAGGATAATAGAACATGGTATTTTGATAAATAAGTAGTTTTGATCTATGATCTTAATAATGAAGAAAATGTATCAAACATAGACTTCTCAATATCTTTTTTTGGATACGTATGAAGGGTATTTTGTTTTTTCCATGGTCAAAAAAGGTGATGGAAGGTATCAACAATGTTATTAAAAAATATATTGACTGGGTTTATTCATATACGATTTTATAGTGATATGAAATTAGGGTGAAAGAACTTGTCAATTTCAACCTACCGCTCATGTGAGGCACCTTTCTCTAGTATAAGGATTATTTTTCATGGGTTTGGTTTTAAAATGAGAGGCTTACATTTTTTTTTCTTCTTCTATGGAATATCGGTTCATTCATAAACAAACTCTGAGATTGAAAGTACAAACACAGATGGCTAAAATATTTTCAAATATAGATCATGGGTTTGTGTGAAAGGTTCAGGATGTTTTTTTACATCAAAGTTGGATAACTAAAAGGATAGGGAAATGTTAGATAAATATTAAGAGGATGGAAAGTCGAACCTTTATAGGAAAACTGGAGTGATTTTTCTAGAACCACCCAATCCATTTTCTACTTCATATTTATATGAGGGGTGTGGACCTGGATGAACCCATGTCTCTCCATAATATGGGCATGTTTTCAAGGATGTTGGTGAACCATAAGGTGTTCTTGGAAACGTGTATAAGGAACATGCAGATAAGGATGTTTCTCAGGATCAAATCAGGACTATCTCTTCTAATACTAGAAGATATGGGTCTTTTCCCATGGAGGCTAATTTAGACATTAGAATCAGATTAGATTCCATCTTTAATGATCTGTGAACTAGTACATGTTTGGAGGTGGATAACGTGATACTGAACACAAATTAAATAATGGATGGGGGAAATATAAATAAATTCCTACTAGACTTTCTTCCATGGCGCATTTTATTTGGGTCCCTGAGTTACGGCTATAGGATCTAGAACCTCTATCAAAAACATATGGTGGATAAAAAATAAAATCTCAAGTTCCCAAAAATATCAAAGTATCGAAACTAAATATATTCAATAGGAAACAATTCCATGAAGATCTATATAAGGATGATGATCTCAGTTCCATGAAGTGAGCAAGGACCACTATAAGATGTTTCATAATTCCATAGAGGAGGAGGCTGGTATGTACCAACCCCACCTGGGGAAATGAAAATCTTATGTTGGAACTGTTGAGGGATTATTAATCCCCTAAAAGTTCACTTTCATCTTTTTAGAGTTTATAATATATCCATAACATAGTTTTTTGTGTCCATAAATATGTTGGAAAACAAGGATTCTTTCTCCTTAGGTTGAAAATTTATATTTAAGAATTTATTTCCTATTTAAATAAAAGGGAATGCTGGAGGTATTTTCCTAATTTGGAATGAAAAGATGTATTTCAATATTATTAACTACTCTAGTAATCATATTGTAGCTTTTATTTCAATTTCGGGGTCCCCTCCCTTGAATTTTGTAGGATTTTATGGTTGTACTAGACATAATGATAAGAATAAGACCTAGAGACTCTTGAAAATATCATGTATCTCTCTCCCAATACCTCTTTTCATTGAGGATATTTTAATGAGATTATATTCCTCTATGGAAAAATGGCAGAAATGATATAATCTACGATGTTATAGACTCATTTCAGGAAACTCTTATTGTGAATTCCTTATATGATATTGGATTTTTAGGAATCCTATTTATATAGTTTAGAGGTAGATCAGTTGTTATCCATATTATAGAATGCCTAGATAGATTTATGGGATATGATGACTCGAAGACTCTTTTTCAATTGTTCTTGGTTTCTTAATTTTCCCCAATCTCTTACTATCACTACCTAATTCTCCATTCCATGATCTATTAATAGGAGTATGAGAAACCTAGGTAGGTGTTCTTCTATAAAAGTTTGTGGCTTCAAGATAACTTATGCGAGGGGATTGTTCAATCTTTATGGTCTACTTGAATCTATGACTTATGTTCTAAATTCTAATATGTGTCAACCAATCTTCATAGGTGGAGTTATTTGAGGTATAAGGACATTAATTGGTGAATCAACTTAATAGAGGACCATTTTAGGAAATGTTTCTCTCTTCCATGCAATGATATAGTTTCTAAAAAGAGATTTTTATGAGTTAAATAAGGGTTTAAGAGAGAAAGAGATATAATAGTTTATAAGGTCTAGAGAATTTCATATTAGGGATGGTGATCAGAATATGAATTTATTCCACCAAAAAGCATCTACAAAGAGGAGAAAAAACCAGATCCCTTAACTGGAGGATCCGAGAGATTAAGTTTCTAATGATGTGATCGAAATACATCATATCATTATTAATTTATTTCACAATATTTATAGGTCCAAGATCAATGATTTAACTTCTAGTATAAATAATTTCACTTCTAAAGTTGTCAATAAAGATATGAATTGTAAGCTAGAAATGGATATCACTAATGAAGAAATTTTTGATGCTCTTCAAAAAATTTATTCTTCTAAGGCGCCTGGTCCTGATGTGTTTCATGCCTTATTCGTTAAAAATTTCTTGCATATTGTTTTCATTAATGTAGTTTTTATAATTAAGGGTATTTGTATAGGGTAGGATTCTCTTGAATCTCTAAATGATACTTTGATTACCATTATTCCCAACGTCTATTACCCCCAGAAATTAACTAATTTTCAGATAATTAGTCTTTGTAATGTTGTTTATATATTTTTTTCAAAGATTTTGGTGGATCATCTATGGGACTTACTTCCTCTTATTGTGATTGAAAATAAAAGTGTGTTTGTCCTAAATATATCAATTAAAAATAATGTAGCTATTGTGCACGAATTGTTTCACTCTAAGAAAACTCATTCTTCTTCTAAAAGATGAGTTAAGGTGATGAATATTGATATGATGAAATATTATGATAGGGTTTAATATCCATTTATTGAATTTTTATTTACCTAAAATATCTTTGGGGATAAATGGGTTATTATTTTAATGCATTGTGTTACTTCGGTGTCTTTTTGGATTGATGTTTATGGGAGGAATTTGGATTACTTCAAACCTTCATGAGGATTGTAGCAGGGGGATACTTTATCATCTTACCTACTTATTCTAGTTTTAGATTTCTTCTATCATCTTTTATTAAGCACAGTAGATCAAGGGTTCATTCATGGAGAAAAGGTATGTTATATTCCCCCCCATTTCTCGTCTGTTATTTGTAGATGGTAGTCTTCTATTTTCATGCACCGCTCCTCAAAATGTTTTATCATTTATGAAGATCATCCATATGTATGAAAGGGATTTTTTACATTGGGTTAATGATGTGATTTCAGAAATGACTTTTAATAAGGGAGTTTCATCATCAGAAAATGAGGATTTAATGTGGTTATGTGGATTACTAGTGGTGGAGAAATGCCAGAAATATCTTGGGATTCCGATTACTATTGGAATATTGAAGAAATAATTATTATATAATATTATTTATTGAGTGGATAAAAGGATATGTTTATGGTCATGTTGGAAGGTTTCAAAGGCATGGGAGGAGAATATTATTAAGGATATTTCTCATGATATTCCTTCATATGGAATTTCTTTATTCATATTTCCAGTTATCCTTATTGACCAGCTTCACTCTTGATTGTAATTTTTTTAGTGGGGGTCATATGATGGGAATCATAATACTCATTTGGAGACATGGGATCATATTTTTGTCTCAAAATTTTTTTATGGTCTTTATTTTAGGAATATTAAGATGTATAAGGAAGTTATTTTGACTAAACATGGTTTTCATCACTTTTCCTATATAGACACCCACATTTCAAGGGGGTTTCAAGCTAAATATTTCTCATCCACTGATTTTTTTCACTCTTGCTTGGGGTATGGGCCAAGCCATTTATAGAGATGTATATGAGGAGATAATTCTTGGTTTGAGAAAGTTATTTATTGGAGGATTGAAAATGGTAATGATTTTTTTGTTTGGAGGGATCTATAGCTGAAAGAAATATCTGATTTGAGAGTTTCCTCTTAAGTTGTCATGTGGTTATAGAATGAATGAGTGTGATATTATTTAAAGATTCATCATATGATTTGGATCGGGATAATACATTTAGTTGGTTTAATACAAGAGATCATCACTTAATTCTTGGTATTCCTCTTACTCCAAATATGAGAAAAAATCAATTGTTTTAGAAATTGGAAACATTAGGAATTTATTATGTCTATTCTGCATAAAATATTTTAGTGGAGGAATCACCCCATGGTCTTTTGGATAGTTTCTGGAAAGATATTTGGTCTTTCAAGACACCACCCAAAGTGATATTTTTTTTATTAGTAGGTATATTATGGTATTTTCATGACATTATGGTTTCTTGATTCTCATCACCTATCCATGGATGATACATGTCCCATTTGTATTTGTGATTTGGAATCACTGTTTCTTGTTATTATTCTTTTCCAAAAACTGGAAGGGGTTTGAAAGGATTCCAGGTTGAACTTCCATGAATTCTTCTCTTAATATTTCCCATAATTTGAATAAATTTATTTCATCCTTTGAGCTATAGGTTGTGGGAATTATTTTCACAATCACATGGTTGGTTTGGAAAATAATAAATGAATGGGTTTTCTATGAGATTTCCACCCAATATTTCATTAGGTATGAGAGATCCTTGGAGTGGATGAATCCTTGGAATTTTAACGGTGATGGTTCCTCTAATGAGTGTATCTAGTAAAGAATATTTTTTGGGATCCTCCCCTATAAGGTTTTAAGGTTAATAATAAGGTAGCTATCGCTTCAGGATCTAGGGTTGGTATTAGGATCATTGCTCGCCAAAATAATAGGAATATTGTGGAAGATAAATGTTTTTATATTCAGTATTTTTGGGATACCTTTGTGGTCGAGTCATCTTCTATTCTTCATGATCTTCTCCTTTCCCATTCCAACATATGGGATAATGTGATAGTGTAATCTGATTTACTTTCAGTGGTTAATGTTGTTTCCAATCATAGAGAGAATCCACAGCCTTATTGACTTGTTCACAGGAAGATATCATCATTATTTTATAAATTATCCTATTATAGGTTATCTTTCATTATTTGAGGAGGAAATCAAGTGGCCCACTATTTGGATAGATTTGGTAATGATTTGGCTGACCATTATTGGATTGATCATTTTCCTGATTGGATTTGTAATTCTATTTCAATTAATTCTTAATATATTACTCTACTTTCTGTTCAAAAAACAAATCTAAAGTGATGAGGGTAAAACATAGGCCCAATAACTAACAAGAGGTACAACCTATCAAAAAAGTGGAAATAGTCTCAGCACTCAATCACAAGTCCATCTATGATCTTGCTGCTACAACCGCTAAGAACCATTAGACACCACCCATTCCAGGTCATCCTGGATCTCTGTCGTATGCTCTATAGTTTTCATAAGATATGAAAAATGTGAGAATAGTGTATATAGGGGTGAATATAATTCATATTAATATATTTTCATTGTAATTTGAAGGGAAAATATGAAACTAAATTTTTTGTGGATTTTTTCACATGAAAATTATAATGGAAATTTGAATAGGAAATTTCTAGTGGAAATTTTCCTATAAAATTTATAGTAAAATTTTATATGAAAAATCACAATGATTATTATGTGTTAACATATTTGCACAGAAAATTTTAACATGAATTTATTTAAGAATTTTCGTAATCAAATTTTTAGTATAATTATAAAAAAATGGATATTTTCATTGGAAATTTATGTGGACATTTGAACTAAAATTTTACAAAAGAAATTTCAACTAAACATTTATAATGAAAATTTTTAGTGAAAATTTATATTTTATATTTATGTATTAATATATTTATATTAGAATTTTAATTGAATATACAAGTGGAAAATTCCCCATATAAATTTTCATTAATAATCTCCTGTGGAAATTTTCACCAAATATTTATAGTAGAAATTTTTATTTCATAATTTCAATGCAAGATTACATTATTTATTTATATATTAATATATTTTTACTGAAAATTTAAACATGTATTTATTTTAAAATAGTAAAAAACACCTTATACCCATGGTCTAGAAGTGTGGGTATAGCCCCTAAAATTGTGGGTATATCCTTTACCATAGTTTTAGGAACTGCAACCTTGGGAGCCGTCGAGATAGACCTATACCCATGGTTTGACCAAGCGGTGGGTATAGACCCTTTTTAAAAAAAAAACCTCCTATGGGATTCGATCCCAATATCTTCTACCTACACTCCAACAACTTTTCCATTATCCTACAACACATTTCTTATTCTTATATTCAAAAAAATATATGTATATATATATTTATTTATATTAAATTATTTATTTATTAGTATTATTATTATAGAAAAATAATGGGCCAACCTATACCCATGTTTTGTTCAAATTTTGGGTATAGTTCCTTATTAAAAAATAATCCAATGGTATTTGATCCCAACACCTTCTGTATACACTCCAACAAGTATACCACTATCCTATAACATATTTTTTATTATTATAATTAATATATATATGTATAAATATAAAAAAAAATATTTATAATAAATTATTTATTATTTTTATTAGGGAAAAATAATGTGTCAACCTATAACCACAGTCTGGTCAAGCCGTGGGCGTTGGTTTTCCCGCAAAAAAGGATAATTCCCACGCAACTTATTTCCATGGTTTATAAAATCCATGGGTATAGGTACTTCCCTTGAATTTTTCCCCGAAAAACCTATTATTGTGGTTTACAAAAACCATGGTTATAGTGGTGACCTATACCCACAGTTTTTTGAGACCTGTGGGTATAGGTCCTTCTTTCAAAAAACAATTCCCCTTGTAAAATATATTCCCATTGTTTACAAAAATCATGGGTATAGGGGTGACATATACCAATTTTTTTTTGGAGAAATTTGGGTATAGACTTATTTTCTAGTAGTGTTAGAATTTTTTTAATTAATTTACAATGAAAATATCCAGTGTAGACTTTTAAATAAAAATATTACACTTTCATTCCCATTGAAAACTATAAAATTCATGTGCAAATTTAGAATTTATGTTTATATGTATTCATATACTTATAGATGTATGCTTTTATTTTCTCTAATAATTGGATATTTTCATTGTGATTTTTTTTTTAAATTTTGATTTGTGTTTTGGAAGCTTTTATTAGAAATTAAATACTAGGTTCAAATTTCATTTGACAAATGAGAATTTTTAGTCGGATTTTTTTAAAAAAAATCTATTGGAACTGTAGAATTTATCATTGAAAATTAAATTTATTATTTAAATTTCCAATGATAATCAGAAACCCTCACCTTGAATTTTTATTTAAACTAGTACCCAACCCGTGAATTTTCACAACATAATCAATTAATTACAAATTCAAATAATGATACTCATACTTTAAAGTCAGTACAATATCTAGATAGTTGAAATATAATGAAACGTAAGAATAAATAACAATTGATACAAAAATCAAATTGAATCACAAATAAATAGTTAACTTATGAATTGAATTTTGATAGGTCTATTAAACTTTTCTTTTCATTCTACACTGATGTTCATTAGACTTCTTTTTAAGATCATTTGAAGTTGATATATCTCTACTACATACAGTGGAGTCTTCATATCTTGTGTCAAATCTTTCTTAATCTAATTCATGTTCTAAATGTCTCTGCAAATAATATTATAAGTAAAATTTGAGACAAAATACATAGAAAAAATGAGATATAAAGTACTGAAAATGAACTGTTGTTTTAGTAAAGCAAATTCATATAAGATGAATATGTATTAAAAGATGTTTACTAACAATGAACAGGTTTCCTTAGGTTCTTTGGACTAGAACATTGACTTATTATGGGAAAATTAGCATGATTCAAATGATTAATTCTTGTAATTTAAGAAGAGAAAGGTGCTGGTGAAATTCATGGATCCTAGCTAGAGGTATTTACCAGAAATATTGAACCATTTTTTCTATGAATTTAAATTTTTCTCACACACATATGCTAGTCACACAAAATGCTTTCACACACAATGTAGTCACACATAGTGTAGTCACACACAGATGTTGTTCACACACCTCAAATGATGAACCATTTTTTTAATGAAAAAGCTACTACTATCAGTCAAACACAGTAAGTCACACACAGGTTGTATCTATGTTTTTTGTTCATAAAACGTGTACTATTTTCATTTTCCAAAACATTTATGTGGATATTGTATCATTTTTTGTTGGCTACAGATAGTGTGTATCCTTTTTTTTTGCCACAACATTCAGATATATATCATGTGTCAAAGAACAACTCCATTAGAAGATGGGATGTTGATACAAGAAAATTGTGTGTGTTTGGCTACATTAATACTAATAAATACAGTAAGTAATTAGGTATGAATGTTATAATATCCAAGAAGTGAATCCCCAAAGAAGATCCTAAATTATAAAATTTGGGTCTTATTTATACACGCACTATAAAGAATACGGCCTAGGGACTCAACCCTGCGATCGTCACCCCAAAGAATATCCCAAATTATTTGAATTTCTACAAAAGAACACCATCCACAAGCTACATTTTCTAGTAAGACTAAATATTTACTGAATGAGTACAAAGGGAAAACACTTGATTCTAGACTTGAGACTACATATTTTGAGATGTAGTAAAGGATAGGAAAAATAAGAAAATGTAAGATGAGCAATGATATGAATATAAGAGCAGAGAGAAAATTAAGGATTGGACCTGAATTTTTTATGATTACATATTCCATCATAACATACAACAATAATCATGATGATCAATATGGTAGACATAGAGGAAGTGAATGGTTATTCAAAAGATTATACTGATCCATGGAATACAAAATCATCTCCCAAATAGTACATACCCAGCTCAGACCACTTGAGAGGCATCCACACTAATACTAGACCTTTGTATCAATTCCTCCAGGGCACTAGTCACTAATCATTGAATAGGATCAGATGGATTCATTATTGTACACATGCACAATGATACAATTATTTGGCATCCTGAGAAGCAGTAAAAATTTGTTACTGAATAGGATCAGATGGATTCATTATTGTACACATGCACAATGATACAATGATTTAAAAAATCATAGACACATAATTTCTTGATAAGATATTTATTCACAAAACAAAGTGAATGATGTGGTGAAAAGGAAATGCCATTAAATTTTTCATGTAAAGTAGAATGTAGTCCATTGATGTTACTAAACAAAGAAACCTTTTACTATAACCCAAAAATATTAATTAAAGTATACAAAAGAAATTATTTCACACTTTTGTCTCAGATCTTCTCTTTTCACCTTGAGGCCATGAAATAAAGTGAAGTTTTTAAACAAATCACACATCAACAATATTTTGATCCTTCTAAAAATTATAATAGTAAGATCTAAGTAATGCCCACAATGCTTACAGACACATAAAACAAAAAAAGAATCCCTCCCTCATGTGTGGATCATTTCTTTAGGATACCATGGCCATAATGATATAATGATTTATCATATATTATACATATGGGCAAGGAGATAGAAATCATACATGATGATTATTTAGTTTTTTTCTTTGGTCATAATGGTAAAACTATAGGCTGATTGCTAAAAGGAATCTAGGTATGTAATTCCACCCATTGGTACCTTTTTATGACCCCACCCCCTAAAGATATCAAGAGTTTCAAGAATTATATGTTAATAGTCCATTTTTTATAAAATATATCACAATACCCCTAAATATTAAAAGAGTTTCAAGAATTATATGGAAATATTCCATTGTATAGAAAATAATTAGAACTGTGTGTCCGCTTCATAATTATCCCACATCATTAAAAAATGGAAATGGTTTGATGATGTTTGAACCATGAATTTTACTAATGTATATAGAAAAATGAATATTCCTTCCCAGTGATCTACGAATCAGTCCATGCGATAATAGGTCCTCTGATACTTATACATATTGTTACGGTAGGAGAATGGTTCCCTTGAATATCCCAGGTCAAGTAGATTAATCCTTTAAATAAAGTATTTAATTCTATCCATCTCTTTTCTAAAATAATGGGGCCTTACATTCATCTTTGAGATGTTAGTTATTTTAAATAACTCCTATAAAAACTGCATGAATGCAGCTAAAATTCAGGCCATAGACATTATTTTTTGGGTGGGAAGTATATACAATAATGTATCACATATTCTATATATGGGAATGGAGATGGAAATAAAGCATGCAAATTATTCAGTTTTAATGGTAAAACTATTATCTAGTTAATGAAAGGAATCTCTTTATTAAGAAGAAAATCCTTAAAAAATCTCCTTCAAAATCATATTACCTTAAAGGGAAGATCAATTTTTCAAATGTTCTTTGAAACCTGATTAAAAAATGAAATACTGAAATCCATCACAAAACAATAACTGGTACAAACTGAATAAAAAACTTTTAATACTACATTTTTTCAATGAAGATATGTGTTATTAAAATAAATAAAAAGTTTCGCAACTAAAGGTACCATCTAAATAACACTTAATATTAGTGATAACCATGAGAAAAACAAAAACCTCAAGAAAAATTAGTTCAAAATAAGCCTTTGGGAGTTTGAAATTTTATTCAATTAAGTGACACATGATATTATCATAACAATAAAGTAGCATAATCATAATAAAACATTGGATTTTAAAGAACATTATCATGGCCACAATAGTGGAATAATTAATATAACTCCATGCCATAAAATAATTTCTTTGATAGGATGAAAAAAATAACATAAAAAGTATATATACGGAGGTTTGGATTTGGATTCATGGTTTGAATTAGATTCTTTGGCACTTTAAGATCCTTCAGGATGTCACTAATATTGTTGGTGTGCCTTTTAGAATGGATAATAAAATTGAATTTTTCAGGTTTGTACACTAATGAACCTTGTTGATATTTATCTATGTGAAATATTGATTAGTAATACAGTTCTTCCTACTGAAAAGGATGACATTAACATGAAGCACCAACTTTAATTGTGTACAAAAAAATTAAAAATATGGATTTCTCAAAGCAGTTGAACCTGGTAAAAAAAGTAAAATTTTCATTAGATGAAACATAATATGGTTAGAAATTTCATGATGTGAAATTATATAATCTAACTCAAATGTAAAGCAGCTTTGATTTTATGATATCATACCATGAATATCCACTAAAAACAATGAATCTATGAATGGATGGTTGCAATTAAAACTCCAACTGAAATAGAAGTGACTACCTAATCAAGAATATATAAATTTTACACATTCATAATTGAAAATCAATAATATAAAATAACTATTAGATTTGATAATATGATTAAATAATATTCACAACTAAAAATCATGAATAACACATGTTTTTTGTAATATGGAGAGCCCAATGAAAATGTAAAATTATAAGTAGAATACATACATATTCAATAGAAAATAAATATATATGAATAATTGTATTTAAAATATGTTGTAGTATATAGATATATAGAATAATACATAATAAATATATTCAAAGTGAAAAATAATACAGAATTCTTGACAGAGGTAAAAAAGATAATGAATTACAAAGGAATAAGTATTTACCTAAATCAATAGAAATACAGATTATATAGAAGTTAGTATTCACCTAAGATGGTAAGAATAATATACACTATAAAATGAAACACATGAAAAATTATATATAATCAATAAACATATACATATCATGTTTATATAATAATACACATTATATAAAAATCACTAAGTAAAGTTCTGAAAATTTCTAGATAGAGTATGTCACTGCAATAGATGATACATTGAACAATCTATGTTCAACGTAACATTAGAAAATAGGAAATTGACATAATGAGAGAAGCTTATTGGGAATATTAAATTAGAAGATAAGAAAAAATCATTGGTAAAAAATATTAAAAAAATTATAAATAAATTAGTAGCTTTAATATATAAAATCAGACATTACAACAGAAAAGATTTAGAATCATAACACACTTTACATTTAGATAGTTGTACAAATATATCCAAAATAGGTTTGATATGATCAACGATCAAAAAATAGAAGGGATTTTATAGAAAATTAGGGGGAAACGATTACATCATACCTGAATTAAAGAATTGAATATCATTATGTTTCTAAGTTGGATTCCTAGAATGTATCAAGAACACAACATAATAGTGAAACTATAAGATGTATGTTATAGGGTTTTACAAATATGTTTCATTGTTACCTTGGAAATCCTGCAGTCTTCTAATGATGCATTGGAAATCTAGCTATATTTCAATGATTTCTTAGAGCATAACTTTGATAGATGATGTCATTCCACAATAGAGGGAGTATTTTGATAAGTCACATTTGTAAGATGTGTTCTATATTTACATGTAACCAGTATTAGAAATATTTATCTACCATACCATGAAAATCCCTCAGTCTTCTGACAATGTATTGGAAATAAAACATTTTATCGATGAAGCCTTCGATAATATCTTCAAAATACAGTTCCCTGTGAAGATTGAGCAAGTATTTGAAGGAAATAGCTTTCTAGGTTAAGTTATTTAAGGGGACTAAATCTATATTAGGGTAGCAGATCAAATATAATGATTTCAAGATTTTCAAAACTGTAGGTTTTTTGGGGAATGGATGACAGGAGATTGAGATTTAGGGAGGGAGACAAGATTTCAAGAATAGTTTAATTCATACCTCAAGATTATGGATATGAAATCAATAAAACACTACCCATCATGAGAAATTAGATGCAGATTTTGGGATACAGGACTCCTGAAGTAAGAATATAGAACTATTGAAGTAATGATTGATGGAGAAGGAGGAGAAGTTTCATACCAAGGTGGAGGAAGAGTTGTGGGTGGAGAAGGTGAAGGCAGAGTAGTGGGTGGACAAGGAAAGCGTGAATTTGCAGGTAGAGAATGAATCAATGGACTTGTAGGTGGAGAAACCAAACACATAGGAGGAGAGGAGAAAGCGGAGGTGATGACGATGAGGAGGCGGAGATGGTGAGGTGGAGGCAGTGACGGAAGGCAGAGGTGGCGACGAAAAGGTGGAGGCATATTTGAAGGATAAGGTTTTGGATGAGAATGGTTTGGAAGAGGTGGAGAGGCGGAGAGGCGGAGGAGGATAAGAAGATGGAGGAGATTAATGTAGAGGAGATGGAGGAGATGAACGCGATGTTAGAGGCAGAGTCATTGGAGGAGGTGGAGTCTGCAGAGACAGAGCATATGAGAATCATGTTTTAGAGGGAATCAGAAGTACGAAGATGAGGGTACATCGCCCAAATCGGCATGGAGATGACACATGGATGAAATTACATACCCTATAGTATAGGTAATATATGTTCTATTGAATTTGTGTGTGTATATTTGTGTGTATTTATAAATAAATACATGTACATATTAAAATATAAATAGATAAATACATACATACATATATATATATATATATTATATAATAAATGTGTACATGTATGTTTATATTATTATATATATGTATATTATTAATAAAAATCATATAATAAATATTATATTTAATAAATATCATAGTAAATATTATTATATATATATACATTTATGTATATATATAACTATTTTCAATGCATAATAAAAAATTATAGTAATTTCATTATAATAATATCCATTATCTATACTATAGCTTGTCCCCTCCCCTCCACGTGTCTCTCCCTCCTTAATTATACCCTCATTTTCTAACGTGTCCAACTCTCTGTAATTGAATCAACTCCACCCATAATGTCTCCTTCGTTCCTAATTCCTCTCCAAAAATATTCTCTCCCCAATTCCTTTTCATGATTGATCTCCAGAAACCAATTATGTGAGGGATCTGATTCCTCTTCCTCATCTCGATTCCTCTTCCTCGTCATATTTCTCTCCTGAAATCAGCTCTCCCTCGTCCCTGATTCCACTCCCAAAATCTGATCTCCCCCACATCAAACGTGATTAATACAAATACTCCCATCGATCCTTCCTCACTGTTGAGTTTCCACGATCTCACAGTGTAGGTTTGTCTGCCTCCCCTTCTCCACATCACCATCGCCTCTTCCACCTCCACCTCTGATATTTATCCACTCTTCACTAGATATCTATCACTTCCTATGCCTCTAACAGGCTACATCGCCACCACGCATGCCCACCACTGCCTCTGACACTTACTGAGGCCTAATTCGAGCAATCCAGTGTTGAGTCTAAATTTTTCTAGATTTACAACACCTTTTACGTTCTTCCTCCTAACGATCAATTCGTAAATTATGCACTTCCCCAATTAATCTTATATTTTTTTCAATCCTTCTATAGTCACTTGATTTTCCCATAGCTTTCTCATCTTATGTAGTCCTTATGGACGAATTGTTTTTCATGTCAGTTTGTGCTCAGGCTCGATATTCCACAGCATCAATATGTTGAGTTCTTTATCAGATCTCTTCGGTGGCTCAGTCCTTCCTTCTACACCCAATATGAAAAGTGGCCTATCTTTTAAATTTGTGTAGACATATATTTTGATTTATTAAATTTATTCCCTATGCTCAAATAAAATTGTTCGGTATTGTTGTTTTGCAATATTCCTTGGTTATGCTACTGGATCCTTCACTCACTTGTTTTAATGGGAGAGTCTATTGACAAAGACCTTAAAAATATTTCCATTGAATTTCT
This sequence comes from Viscum album, assembly GCA_963277665.1. NCBI lineage: Eukaryota > Viridiplantae > Streptophyta > Magnoliopsida > Santalales > Viscaceae > Viscum > Viscum album. The sequence continues at coordinate 635,251,437 of OY728138.1, read as the reverse complement.
TAGACATTGTGATGTTTTTTTCGAAATATTATTCTACTATGATTTAGTTTTTTTAAGCATGGAACCTATCATTGAAATCCATGGTTTAACTTACTCACATGCATTGTACAAGGTTTCTAGAAGTTATATACAGTGGTAGAATTTTGGTGTATGTTTCTGTAGCTCCAATGAATTGTTCCTCATTTAATGAATTTAAATTTATTAAGTCAATAACTCCGGAATACATAGTCCTATGATGAAGGGAGATTAGCTAATTTAACAAGAAAATTGAATACCCAAATATGTGAAGATTTGGAAGGGTTTGTGGCCCTCACTGGGGGAGAGTGTGTGGTTGGGTAGTGTGGATCGAAGAATAGTGGGGTGGAATCATTTATAGTTTTTATAGAATAACATGGCCTTTCACTACAGAATAGCATGGCCTTTTATCATGTGGTTAGTGTTACTTTTATCGGTTACTGGATTTTTATACTTTCATTCATTTTGGATAAAGTTTTTGTTTTTTCTTAATATAGAAGTAATATGAAGGGGAGATTCTACATGGTCACTATGGAGATAACCATCAATGGGAATCTATATATACCTCCTGGTTTGGTTGATACATATTCTTGAAAGTATTCATTTTATATGTTACTGTATAGGATAAATGATTTTATTTTTTTCTTCATACAAATGGAATGTGAAGGGGGTATTTTACATGGGCACTATGGGATAACTGTAAGTGGGAAGAAATATACACCTAAGTTTTTTGGTTAATACATATTCATTATAGTTTGTATGTTAAAAAAATTTACAGTGCTATATTATTTTACATAATTATTTTTGATGGACAGAAAATCCAAGGTGATTTGATTATTCTCTATTTTGATGATTTCCCACAGGCTCACTTCTTTGGTTTCCCTCTTCCTCCAGCTTCTAGGTTTGATTTACCTCTTCCCTCTTCCCCTTTTTACTTGATAGGTTCTTCATATCCTTCATAGGTTCCATATTTCCAACTTTTCCTAAAAAGTCTACAATTTTTCTAATAACTTAATGAATTTTAATTTGTGTTTGGATTTTTAGAACATTTGATATTGTAATGTAGTTACATTTATGCCACTAATGTAATTATATTCTCTATTTTCTTATTGATTTCATTAATTAAATTTGTGGTGATTTTATTGACTCCAGTTCTTTTCATTTAAACAACCATATAATGTTGAAATGGAAATGACGACATATATTGATAAGAGTATATAGGTTTTTAAATATTTGATCTGTTGAAATTTAAATTTATATACATAAATACTCTTATATTATACATTTATAAAATTATTTTTTCATAAATTATCTTAATTAAATTTCAGGTGTTTCTATTATGTCAAGTTCTTCAAATTAAACATCTCACATGGCCTTTTATCAAGCGAGTAGTGTTATTTTTAATGATTACTACATTTTTATACTTTAATGCATTTAGGCTAAATGTTTTTATTTTTGTCTTGATACAGATGAAATGTGAAAGGGGGATTCTGCATGGTCACTATGAGATAACCATTAGTGGGCAAGAATATATATCTCTAGGTTTGGTTTATATAGATTCATGAATGTGTTCCTTTTACATGTTACTGTATAGGCTAAATTATTTTATATTTGTCTTCATACAGATGCAATATGTAATGGTCCGAATCTCTTCGGTCCATTCCTTTGTGAAAATGTGGGGCTAGAGGTGTTTTGGTAAATCAAGGTGACTTGGGGGGTGCATTTGGGTGGACCTTTAAGGAAAACTAAAGGGGTAATGGCCTTCGCACGGGAGGCACACGGTTTGTCAAACCATACGGCCAAACCGTGCGAGGTTGGTGTTGGAGGCAGTAGCCTTCGCACGGGAGGCACATGGTTAAGAAAAAACATGTGGACGAACCATGCGATGATTGTTTTCAAGACAGACGCTAATGCACGGTTAGCGCACGGTTTGTTAAACAGTGCGGACTAACCGTGCGGGCACTTAAAGTTAGATCCTAAAATTTCGGATCTGAACTCTTTTTCCTCTAAATGGTTTGTTTAAGCCCATAAGCGGCCATAACCTAGGATTACTCTTCCTTGGAGGTAAGAGACCCTCTCCCAAGCATCTTGGAGGTGATCTGAAGGCTTCTCTTCGCAAATCGAAGCCAGTTTCTCAAGGTATGTGATCGTTCTTGTTTGATTTCTTATATCTTCTTAGATTTACTCCTTCTCTTCCCTCAGTTTCTTGAATCTACGCCCGTTATGGGTAGATCTAAGTGTGTGGATGTCTAATATGATGATTCTTGGTCTTGATCTTGGTAGGAGGAGAGATCTAAGGCGGGGTTTTGGAGAATCGACCTAGGTTCCTTGAGCGTTCCTCGACTGTTGTGGTTTCCGTCAAAAACCTTTGAGGTAGGGATCTTTCCTTCATCTCTCTCTCTTTTGTGCATCATGCAAGGTGGGTATCCTCTTGTTTTCATGAAATACGGTTGAAACAATAAATAAAGATAGTAACTGGTTAAAGAACGGGTTTGGGGAATTTTTGTTGATATTGTTGTTTTATGTCCATCAATGCTTATCCTTTGATTATGTTGTTAATTGAATTGGATTATTCCTACTGAAAATCACGGTCGTTGGGGGCCTTTGCTTGCGCAATTAAATGTTGCCCTGTCTTTATGAATTGTTTTGTGGATGGAATTTCATTGAATGTGGAAATTGGTTAATCATGTAAAGTTGGATGATTAAATGAATACCTATAACCCTTGTATGAGCACCCCGGTTAAACTAAATTAAAGAATTAATTTTGTGGGTGCTGGTTGGGGTTTAATTATGTGAAGGGGTGTTTTGTGGGTTGTTGGGGAACGGGTGAGCAGCGGGGCTGCGGTTGGCTTGGTTGTGGGTTGGCATGTATGATATGGTTTTGATGGGCAGCAGAGCTATGGTAAAAGGTATCAAAGGGATAATGATGTGGTATGGGTATTGTTTCTGATGTGTCTGTGGTTATGGTGTTTGGCAGAAGGGCTGCAGGGATGGGTTGTGCATATGAATAAAAATTGGAAGATTTAACTAATGATTTGTGGGGCATGGTAGTTGATTAAATAAGGAAAATCAATGGAATTGATTGGATGATAAAAGAAAATGTTATTGTGTTGCTTGTGTTTTCCCTAAATTTATTTGTGGTTGGCAGGGATATGTTTTATGAACGATTGATCTTTTTTGGTTGTTGTTAGTTTCTCGGTAGTCAAGGAACTGATAAACTAAAATTGTTGAAACATGAAAAGCTTAATGGGGTTTGGGTCTATTTATTGTGTGCATACTTTTGAGGTATTAGTGTCGAGGCATGTGCTCGGATCTTTTGTGTAGAAGCCTTAGGATGGGATGAGTGGTTGACAAAATTATATAAATCTGTACTTTTTATGTTTCTTTATGCACCCCACCCATGTTGATCAATACGTGCCGAATACCCGTGGGAAGGGGGTGAGATTATCAAAAATCTAAAGGATGGATGGTTATTGTTCTTCCCTGTGCTCCCTCTTCCAGGTTCTATATCCCAAGATCCTTTAGGCAGGTTACGACAGATGTTTCCCAAGAGTCTTTGGGATGAGGATGTGATATGTTCCTAGGTGTCTTCGAGATGATATGTGATGTGGTTCCCAGGTGTCTTCGGGTTGAGATGTGTTTATGGCCGAGGATTGAGTGCCAACGGGGTACTATGAGCTTCATATGGCCAGGTTTCGGCACTAGCTCGAGCTTTGTATGGCCAGGTTGCGGCACTAGCTCAGGAAGAGGGGGAAGCATCATAGCGTTATGCGTGAGGGCATGAGTAGTAATCATTGCGAAGGTGGTGTGGGGTACCCATACTTTGATAATATTACTATACTACTCTATTGATTTGCGATATTTGGGGAGTGTGACTTGGTGAGGTTTGGGTGGATAGATTCCTTACTAGGCTTTGGTTCCTTCTGTTTTCTCATGGGGAAATAGGATGTCTCCCCACCAGTGCAAGAGAGATTTAGGTTTTTCTTCTGAGTATACTTGTATGCTCACCCTACGTTTACTTTTAGGTTTTCAGGAGGACTTCAGGGACTGTGCGGGACCTTTCTAGTTGGGCGTTGGAGTTTTTCTCTTTGCCGTTTTTGCTTTCTTTTTTTTGTATCATACTTTGGATATTTTCTTGTACTTGTACTTTTGTTTCATTATTGTATAAAACATGCATATGGGTTTGGTTTTGGTTTATTTTCATTTACTTGTTCCTTTTCTTTTGGTGTTTGATTCATCCTATTTCCTGATCTTAAATAATAAAAAAGGGTAATGCCTCCCATATTTGTGAAAACTCATACCCTTGGTTCTAGTCACCACTATGAGGCCTACTAGAGGCGGGACTCGGGGGTCATTATCTCCCTTTCACCATTGCCAGCTCAGGAGGGGCATCTTTGGTGGGAGGGGGTCATGATAGAATGGTATCAGAGGTGATGGTTGAGAGATAGGATGGAGTCTAGAGTTAGGCACAATGAGGATTGCATGGGATGGTAGGGCAACAGTGTTGGCTGATCTTGGTGCGTGACATAGGCCAGGGAATACAAGCTAGGACATGGTATTTTAGGGCCACTCGTGATCCGATGCAAGGACTCTAAGCTTACCGAACGACCAAGTAAGACTACATTGATTGTAGGGTAGATACCCTAATAAAGTTACATGCATCATCATGATTGTGTTTTACTTGATTTGGGTGTTCTGGGAAAGAAGTCAAAATAAAATGATAAAATTAAACCTTGAGAAAATTTCTATTGCTACTTGGGCTTAGGCGTTCTTTGTTTACCATACTGTTATGACACCTGGACATCGTTCCCGGGTGACTCGGGCAGTCGAGGCCCAGCAGATTCAAACGGTCGATCGGCTGAGGATTGACCGAGAGGAGGAAGACGACTTGTGACAGTGCACGTTTCGTGCTTTCTAGCGACAGATCTTGAAGAAGTATGAAGGCAGCACTTCGGATACGGAATCAGAGAGTTGGTTGGAGGAACTCGAGATCACCTTTGTGCTGATCAGGGCTCCATCAGACTACTAGGTTCCTCTAGCAGTAAGCCAGCTACGAGGAGTGGTGCGTCAGTGGTGGATGCTTTACCTTGGGGAGGGGAAGGAAACAGAAGTTATATGGGCCAACTTCGAGAAGGAGTTCTGCGAGTAATTTATTTCCTCGACGAGGAAGGATGAGAAGAGGCAGGAGTTGTTGTATCTCCAGCAAGGAAGCATTTCAGTGCGGGAACTAGGGGTCAATTTCAAGGATCTCCTCCATTTTTTCCTGAATCTCTTTCCGGATGAATATTCTCGATCCATACAATTAGAGGAGGCACTTCACCCCTCTATTCGGTGTGTGGTGACCCCTTTCACCTTACTGACACACCTAGAAGTACAAAAGAAGGAGAAGATAATCGAGAGGATGAACTCACAAGTAGTTCCATCGTGAGAGAGGAGTCACCCAAGTTCATCCAAGAAGGAGGCGGTCAACAGTAGATCCCCAGTAACAGGACCTTCCAAGTTTCGACCGGTAGGGAGCAGACTTCAGCAGACCCCCTACCAATCTCACATTTTCCACCTGTTTTCAATGGGGAAGGGACCGAGGTGCTTTTTATCTGGGAATCGTGGGCATATTAATAGAAATTTCCCTTTTCAGACTCAGTATGGAGGGACTATCCAGGTTCAGCCCCATCCCCAGCAACAATTCCCAGCCCAACCCTTCCAGCAGCAACAGGCTCCAGTCCCCCCAAGGGTAGCTAGAGCAAGTGGTGTCCAACCACAAGGAGTTCCTCAAGGACCCCAACCGGGATATGGTTGAGGAGGTGGACGTCAGCATAGAGGCAGAGGAGTGGGACGTGGAAAGTTGAACGCAACAGAAGCGGCAACCCTAGAAAGGACATAGATCGAGACAGATGTTTTTGGTTTTACTTAAATGCTCTCGTTTCTGTTTTGTTTAAATTCAGGAGCATCACACTCCTTTTTTGAACCTCATTCTCTCTCATGGTTTGGGCCTGGACCTTGTTTTCCATTAGTCTATAATTCTAAGTTGTTTCCCTATTTCCTTTAAATGTGCATGAAGAGTCCTAACATATGGGGAGAGGAGGACCTGATCCCTAATCAAGACACATTAATGTGGATGCGATTAAACCTGTGCAGGCGAGTCAGTACCGCCCAAAGTGGATATTATATTGACATGGGAGAAGTAATTCACCAATTCATGTGTTGGGGCAACGTGTTTCTTGTTTTTTGTGGTGGTGGGGGTAGTATGTGTATGAGAAATCCTAAAATATTGGGGTGGGAGGACCTAATCCCTAATCGAGACGCATTAATGTGGATGCGATTAAACTCGTGCAGGCGAGTTAGTGCCACCTAAAGTGGATAATATCTCGACATGGGGGAAGGAATTCCCTGACTCATATAATTAGGATAGTGTTTGGATTCCTGTTATGATGAGAGCCCTGAGAGGTATCTTGTGGGGTGGTTGTTTGGACCTTTCCCCTTTTTATGGGTTGGTTTTTAATTCTCGAGGACGAGAATGTTTTGAGAGGTATCTGATTTAATGGCTCGGACCTCTCCGGTCCATTCCTTTTTGAAAATGTGGGGAAAGAGGTGTTTCATGAAATCAAGGTGACTTGGGGGTGCGTTTGGGTGGACCTTTAAGAAAAACTAAAAGGGTAATGGCCCTTGCACGGGAGGCGCACGGTTTGTCAAACTGTGCGGCCAAAACGTGCGAGGTTGGTGTTGGAGGTAGTAGCCTTCCCATGGGAGGTGCACGGTTAGGACAAACCGTGCGGCCTAACTGTGTGAGGATTTTTGTCGAGACAGAAGCTAATGCATGGTTAGCGCACGGTTTGTTAAACCGTGCGGACTAACCGTGTGGGCACTTAAAGTTAGATCCTAAAATTTTGGATCTGAACTCTTTTTCCTCTAAATGGTTCGTTTAAGCCCCTATGTAGCCATAACCTGGGATTAATATTCCTTGGAGGTAATAGACCCTCTCCCATGCATTTTGGAGGTGATTCAGAGGCTTCTCTTCGCAAATCGAAGCCGGTTTCTCAAGGTATGTGATCGTTCTTGTTGGGTTCTTAAATCTTCTTAGATATACTCCTCTTCCCTCAGTTTCTTGAATCTACGCCCGTTATGGGTATATCTAAGTGTGTGGATATTGAATATGATGATTCTTGGTCTTGATCTTTCTAGGAGGAGAGATCTAAGGCGGGGTTTCAGAGAATTGACCCAGGTTCCTTGAGTGTTCCTTGACCGTCGTGGTTTCCATCAAAAACCTTTGAGGTAGGGATATTACCTTCATCTCTCTCTCTTTTGTGCATCATGAGGGGTGGGTATCCTCTTGTTTTCATGAAATATGGTTGAACCAATAAATAAATATGGTAACTAGTTAAAGAACGGGTTTGGGGAATTTTTGTTGATATTGTTGTTTTATTTCCATCAATGCTTATCCTTTGATTATGTTGTGAATTGAATTGGATTATTAATACTGAAAATCACGGTCGTTGGGGGCCTTTGCTTGTGCAATTAAATGTTTCCCTGTCTTTCTAAATTGTTTTGTGGATGGAATTTTATTGAATGTGGAAATTGCTTAATCATGTAAAGTTGGCTGATTAAATGAATACCTGGAACCCTTGTATGATCACCCCGGTTAAACTAAATGAAAGAATGAATTTTGTAGGTGCTGGTTGGGGTTTAATTATGTGAAGGGGTGTTTTGTGGGTTGTTGTGGAATAGGTGAGCAGCGGGGCTGCGGTTGGCTTGGTTGTGGGTTGGCGTGTATGATATGGTTGTGATGGGAAGAGGATTTGCGGTAAAAGGTATCAAAGGTATGATGATGTGGTATGGGTATTGTTTCTGATGTGTCTGTGGTTATGGTGGTTGGCAGCAGGGCTGCAAGGATGGGTTGTGCATATGAATAAAAAGTGGAAGAGTTAACTAATGATTTGTAGGGCATGGTAGTTGATTAAATACGTAAAATCAATGGAATTGATTGGCTGATAAAAGAAAATGGTATTGTGTTGCTTGTGTTTTCCTTAACTTTATTTGTGGTTGGCAGGGATATGTTTTATGAACAATTGATCTTGTTTGGTTCTTGTTAGTTTCTCGGTAGTTAAGGAACTGATAAACTAAAACTGTTGAAACATGAAAAGCTTAATGGGGTTTGGGGCTGTTTATTGTGTGTATACTTTCGAGGTAGCAGTGCTGAGGCATGTGCTCAGATCTTTTGTGTAGAAGCCTTAGGATGGGCTGATTGGTTGACATAATTATATAAATCTGCACGTTTTATGTTTCTTTATACACCCCACCCATGTTGGGAACTACGTGCCGAACACCTGTGGGATGGGGGGTGAGATTCTCAAACATCTAAAGGATGGGTGGTTACTGTTCTTCCATGTGCTCCCTCTTCCAGGTTCTATAGCCCAAGATCCTTCGGGCAGGTTACGACAGATGTTTCCCAAGAGTCTTCGGGATGAGGATGTGATATGTTCCCAGGTGTCTTCGGGGTGAGATGTGATGTGGTTCCCAGGTGTCTTCGGGATGAGATGTGGTTATGTCTAAGGATTGAGTACCGGCGGGATACTATGAGCTTCATATAGCCAGGTTGCGGTACTAGCTCAAGCTTCGTATGGCCAGGTTGCGGCACTAGATCAGGAAGAGGGGGAAGAATCATAGCGTTAGGCGTGATGTCTTGAGCAGTAATCAGTGGGAAGGTGGTGCGGGGTACCCATACTTTGATAATATTACTATACTACTCGATTGATTTGCGATATTTAGGGAGTGTGCCTTGGTGAGGTTTGGGTGGATAGATTCCTTACTAGGCTTTGGTTCCTTCTATTTTCTCACGGGGCATTAGGATGTCTCCCAATCTATGCACAAGAGCTTTAGGTTTTCCTACTGAGTATACTTGTATGCTCACCCTATGTTTACTTTCCGGTTTTCAAGAGGACTTCAGGGACCGTGCGGGACCTTGCTAGTTGGGCATTGGAGTTTTTCTCTTTGTAATTTTTTCTTTCTTTTTTTTGTATCGTACTTTGAAGCTTTTCTTGTACTTGTACTTTTTTTTAGTATTGTATAAAACATGCATATGGGTTTGGTTTTGGGTTATTTTCATTTACTTGTTCCTTTTCTTTTGGTGTTTGATTCATCCTATTTCCCGATCTTAAATAATAAAAAGGGTAATGCCTCCCATATTTGTGAAAACTCATACCCTTGGTGCTAGTCGCAACTCCGGGGCCTACTGGAGGTGGGACTCGGGGGTCATTATCTCCCTTTCACCATTGCCAGCTCAGGAGGGGCATCTTTGGTGGGAGGGGGTCGTGACACAATATAAATGGGTATTCTGCATGGGCACTATGGGATAACTATAAGTGGGAAGTAATATACACCTACATTTTTTGGTTAATACAGATTCCTAATAGTTTGTATGTTAACTACATTTAAAATGCTATTTTGTTTCACATAATTGTTGTTGATAAATAGAAAATATATGGTGATATAATTATTCTCTATTGTGGTGATTACCCATAGGCTCTCATCATTGATTTCCCTCTTCCTCCAGCTTACAAGTTTGATTTACCTCTTCCCTCTTGCACTTTTTACTTCACAGGTTCTTCATCTCCTTCACAGGTTCCCTCTTTCCATCAAATTTTCCTAAAAAGTTATACAATTTTTCTAATCATCTAAATTAATTCTAATTTGTATTGGGATTTTAAAACATTTTATAGTGTAATGTCATTACATGTATGCAGCTAATTCAATTATATTCACTATTTGTTTATTAATTTCATTAATTAAATTCTAGGTGAATGTATTGACTCAAGTTCTTCACATTAAAACAAATATCTAATGTTGAAATGGAGATAATAAAATATTGATAAGAGTATAAAGGTTTGAAAATATTTAATCTATTTAAATTTAAATTTATATTCATATAAACTCTTATAATATACATTTCTAAAATTATTTGTTCATAAATTTCCTTAATTAAATTTCAGGTGTTTGTATCAAGTCAAGTTATTCAAATTCAACATCTCACTACATACTTCGTGTATTTATTTGTAATTATTTCAGTGATTTACATTTTCTACAAAATAACATGGCCTTTCAATAGAAAATAACTAGGCCTTTTATCAAGCGGGTAGTGTTACATTTATCAGTTACTACATTTTTATACTTTCAATTTTTTAGTCTAAATGGTTAGATTTTTGTTCTTTGCATTTACTACTATATTGATTCCTTTTAGGTCATATACCACAACCATTATTTGAAACAAATGGCCACATTCATTGGATTAATAGTCCCTAAAGATATTACTTCTTATATTTTTCATTTTATTTAGAATATTTTATTTGTAATTACAAATAATGTAAACATGTTTAGTTATTTTGATTGTATACACAGATTTCTTTTTAACATAAAAAATATTATACAGTTAAATTCATTCCATCCATGTAGATTTTTATTCCATTATTGTCATATCTCTAACATCTGTCTTATTATTTGATTATATTTACTCAAAAAGCTTTCAACATTAAAAACTATTTCCTCAACATTTCCTACAGATATCACAGATGACCTGAAAAATGCACCTTTATTTGTACCATTATTGTCATACATAGAATGTATAGGTAATAGTTGTTGATATATATGTTAAATACATATTCCACTTTTTTTATAAAGTTCATTTCTTTCCACATTCTCATCATAAGTATTGTAATGTCAATGTTTCTCCAAATGTAATGGTTGGAACACCTATGATACATGACACATTTTGATGTTATATATGTTAACTACATGTTCCATGTTTTTCATCCAAATTTCAATATTTTTTCTGCATTATTATCCAATTACATCCACTATTATATATAATAATAGTTCTATATATAATTTGTTTTGAAATATGCAGTACACTAGAAGAAATATGTAATCTCCAAAGACTATATGTAATCATTTTATAAAATCCCTTAATTTCTAACTACATTGGCCGGAAATGTTTCCTAGGATTATTACTATGATGGTGCTTTTATCAATAACAATTGTTAAGTGGAAGTTATAAATAATTCATTATCAAATGGAACAATTATTGTACAATATACTATTTATATTCTTCTGGATGTTCAATTTTGAAATAGGAAGGGCATGGCTTGGCTGCCCAGCTCATATTTTGACTCCCTGGAATTCTTTCTCCCCTGTCATACCCCCCTTTTTTTCTCACAGTTTTTTGGTTTCACTATGTTATGGCAGTGCTTGGACTCTCTATAGAGATTTTAGTTCTGTGTTTATGAAGGCTTTTCCTGGTCGGATCCTTCTCTTCATTGATTGGAGCTCATTGGCTCTCAAGTTTTCAGACCCACTGCTTCCTTCTTGCAACGCATGGAATATCATTGTGGTTACTTCTTTCTGGATTGCTTCTTATGCTATTTTTTCCAACGAGGCTGAGTATGTATGTTCATCTGCAGATTCTCATGGGTTTTGTTTCTTTTGTTTGGGTATTGTGGGTTGCAACCCTTTTTTCTTGGCCTGTTTCTCTTAGATTATTCAATTGTATCCTCTTTAAATACACTATTGGTGTAAATTCATTACATCTTGTGCTTATATTGTAACCTTTTTTATTTAATAAATTTCCTTAGGGCATGATTTGGGTGACCGGTTCATGTCACCGCATTGTTTAAAAAAACTTGTATGTATACTCTATAATATATAGTATTTTCATATTTAAGAGGCATTGTATAGATATACACTATGATATGTACTATTATTAACTACAGTGTATTATGTTATACTCTTCAATAATAAACTTCAATATGAACACATTGTGATATGCAATATGTGATATTCATACAGTCCAATATGATTCTATTAAAAATAAAAATACTGCAACATTTATGCATACACTACAATACACTGTAAATGAAAACACTAAAAATGAAAACACTACATACAGTGCATTCACTCCAATATATACACTATAATATGCATACACTACAATATGCACACTCTAATAGGTGCATATAGTGAATACATTACATACATTGCAATCTACACATTTCATACACTGCAATATGCACACTGTAAATAAAAAAACTACATATAGTGCATACACTACAATATGAACACTATAAAATAACACACTGTAATATGTGCACTGTAAATGAAAACACTTTAATGTGCACACTATAAAAGTATACACTTCAATATGGACACTGTAATGAAAACACTATAAATGAAAACACTGCATACACTGCAATATACACACTGTCATATGCATACTCTGCAATATACACACCGTAATAGGCGCATACAGTGCATACACTACATACAGTGCATACATTGCAATCTACACATTTCATACACTGAAATATGCACATTAAAAATTAAAACACCGCATACAGTGCATACACTGCAATATGAACATTGTAATAGAATGCATTGTAATTAGTAATATTAATCAATATACATACACTCCAATGAGTAAAATTCTTCAATATGTAAAAGTAACATGTTACACTGACAGTTTATATGCATATGCTACAAAAGTGTGTGCATACACTATAATACATGTTATGAACAAATTAATCATATTTGGAAATATGTTAAATAGAGAGGCATACAATGCAACATATATGCATAAACATTAATATTTGATATGCACATACTAGCCCACTGATTATGCTTTCTGCTTAAGAATATTGAGTCCCATATTTTGCATTAAATACATTTTGGAATGCTCTTGTCAAATTTATATAAAATATAGGATGCATATGTTTCATGTTCTAATATTTATTCTAATTCAAGATCATGAACAACTTACTCAAGCATGTATCAATGGAATCCTTATAGTCAATGGTATGTAACAATTTATTTTTTCTATCATTTACTTCTATAGAAAAAACTCATTCAAATAAATTACTTTCAAATTGTATTTCTATATTTATGAGTGCATTCAATGAATTATATTATAGTTAATTAGTTCACATTTTTTTTTAAAATTTGTGTGTATATTGTTTAAAATACAGTGAATGTTAGATTCAAACTTCTCGTAGAACAATAAAAGAACTTATTTCAATCTGAATGCAATTGAATGTGTATGTATAATGAACTCTATAACCAGTTTAAACTATGGAAATAAATTATGTTTATAGTTTAAATAGCATGAAATTGAATTTTCCAAATGATTCATGCATACAAAAACATATACAAAATCAAATTATTGAAGGGAAATATCCTGGTAATTCTCCTATGATTTCACTTATTCAACAAGATATGACTTTTCAAGATTCTGAGAGTAAAGATGAGGATTCAACTCCTCTTAAACCGGTTTCATTGGAGGATCTAGTGATGAATGTTTTATTTTATTATTGATGAAGCTGAGTAAGATGAAAACTTTGTTTGTTTATGTTTATGCAGGCCCTTATTGAAAAAATGTATGTGTGAGTTGAAGGTGATGATTTCTGATGTTGTTTAGAGTGATCGAATTCACAAGAGTTGAACCGATGGTAATCGAAGACTGATCGAGCTTGTATGATGGTCAAATTTTTTCAATGAAGCATGAATGTTGATGAAGGCCATGGATGAAGCTATTAGATGAAACTAAATTGAATTTAAACTTGATATTTCTTTTATTTATAAGATCCATCTCTTAAGAATGGAAGGAAGAGGTTCAACTAACAATGAGATGGAGCTCTCAAATGGATGCCTTTGAGTTGTTCCCTAAAATGTTGTAATGCAGATTTGATGAAAGAAAACAACATTGAATTGGATTTATCTAACTTGAAGGTAACAATATTAAGAGTGTTCATGGAATAGAGTCCCACCTCCTTAGAAGAAATTTCTTCTATTAGTGACGTAGTTAAGTTTTAGTCCATATAATCATGATTCAGAATCTGTAGTTTGGAAAAAAAATTCTTAGATATAGAAATAGATTACTTTATTTTCATCCTTTTCTTTCATATGCTTATATTTATCTAAAAAATTCATAGTAGTAAAATTAATTTTTAATGAGTTGTCTAATGTGTGGTAGTAAGGGTTTGGGTGAGTTGAGGGGCAAGTTGTGGGGTCAAGTCCCCAGGCCTGTGATTTACTGCAATTTTCTTCATTGTGTTATGTTCCACAGTGGCAGATGTAATCGACCTAATATACCATGGAGTGATTTTTTTTACAAAGTATAACTTATAAATGATTTTTCCACTAATCCCTTTAAAAATTAAGTCTTTTATTGATATTCTGCCTCCTTCACCTCTGCCTCCTCCTATGCCTCTACCTCCGCCTCTCCTTCTCTAATGCAGTCCCGATGCCACCATCCACCACTCCATTTATATCTGTCACGAGAAACCCATTCACTTAATATCTTCTTCCAATATCTTGCCTCCCCCAACAAGTGACATGGGTCCATAGATCATCAACAAAATTATTTAAGTATGTGTATGAAATATTGTAATTAAATGATCATGTCGGGCAAATGCACGGGTTGGGTACTAGTTTAAAATATAAATAATACTTTAAATAGTTATATTTATATTATTATGTATATTACATAAATATATAGTAAATAATATATATTATATGTATATTATAAGCATATTTCATGCATTCCATGCATAAATTTGGCATATATATATGTCGGGAGAGATTTGAACCCCTTACCTCATGGTTATTCTATAGACTCTGTGTGACAATCGGGCCCCAGTGACAGCACAACCACCCCGCCTTAACATGGTCGTCGAGTCCTGGCCCACCAGTTACCACCAGTTGCCCCCGCAGACACATGGGGCCCACCCTAGGGTCCACCCACGAGCCTGAACGGGTCATCTGACTAATGACAGTCCCCACAGGCCAACACATGTCCTTTCCAGTGTGCTTTGTCCTCACTCACACACATCCTAGGAAACTTCCCAGAAGGTTACTCATCCTGATCACTACTCCAGGCAAAGCACGCTTAACTATTGAGTTCTAATCAGACAGACTCCCGAAAAGGAAGGTTCACTTTGTTGACATGAGTCATATCATTTAGTCATTTAACCCTTTATCATTTGGGGATGTTACAATCACCCCCCCCCCCTTTAGAGAACAACACCCTCGTTGTGGGCCCTACATCTCAACCCAGGCAGTGCACCGCACTTAAGGCTGGGTTCATCCTCTGATACCAAATGTGACAACCGGGCCCCAGTGATAGCACAACCACCCCGCCTTAACATGGCCGTCGAGTCCTGGCCCACCAGGTACCACCAGTTGCCCCCGCAGACACGTGGGGCCCACCCCAGGGTCTCACCCACATGCCTGACCGGGTCATCTGACTATTGACAGTCCCCACAGGCCAACACATGTCCTTTCCAGTGTGCTTTTTCCTCACTCACACACATCCTAGGAAACTTCCCAGAAGGTTACTCATCCTGATCACTACTCCAGGCAAAGCACGCTTAACTATTGAGTTCTAATCAGACAGACTCCCGAAAAGGAAGGTTCACTTTGTTGACATGAGTCATATCATTTAGTCATTTAACCCTTTATCATTTGGGGATGTTACAATCACCCCCCCCCCTTTAGAGAACAACACCCTCGTTGTGGGCCCTACATCTCAACCCAGGCAGTGCACCGCACTTAAGGCTGGGTTCATCCTCTGATACCAAATGTGACAACCGGGCCCCAGTGATAGCACAACCACCCCGCCTTAACATGGCCGTCGAGTCCTGGCCCACCAGGTACCACCAGTTTCCCCCGCAGACACGTGGGGCCCACCCCAGGGTCTCACCCACATGCCTGATCGGGTCATCTGACTATTGATAGTCCCCACAGGCCAACACATGTCCTTTTTAGTGTGCTTTGTCCTCACTCACACACACCCTGGGAAACTTCTCAAAATGTCACCCATCCTGATCACTACTCCAGGCAAAGCACGCTTAACTATGGAGTTCTAATCAGACAGACTCCCTAAAAGGAAGGTGCACCTTATTGACATGAGTCATATCATTTAGTCATTTAACCATTTATCATTTAGGGATGTTACAATCACCCCTCCTTTAGAACACAACGCCCTCGTTGTGGGCCCTACATCTCAACCCAGGCAGTGCACCGCACTTAAGGCTGGGTTCCTCCTCTGATACCAATTGTGAGAACCGGGCCCCAGTGACAGCACAATCACCCCGCCTTAACATGGCCGTCGAGTCCTGGCCCACCAGGTACCACCAGTTGCCCCCGCAGACACGTGGGGCCCACCCTAGGGTCCACCCACGAGCCTGAATGGGTCATCTGACTAATGACAGTCCCCACAGGCCAACACATGTCCTTTCCAGTGTGCTTTGTCCTCACTCACACACATCCTAGGAAACTTCCCAGAAGGTCACCCATCCTGATCACTACTCCAGGAAAAGCACGCTTAACTATGAAGTTCTAATCAGACAGACTCCCGAAAAAGAAGGTGCATCTGGTTGACATGAGTCATATCATTTAGTCATTTAACCCTTTATCATTTGGGGATGTTACACTCTGCCACTCCAACAAACTCTTCATGTGTTGAGTAAACAATATGTAAGATAATTATATATATATTGATAAAAAAATAATTATATTAAAGAATAATACTCAAAACAGCCTAGCCATGGATTTGGAGGGGAAAGACATTCATCTTCTGGTGATGATTAGGATGAAACCTCTGGAGTGGATCAAACCTTGAACTTCCAAGATGAGTCTCGAAAATCCATTCTCAGATTGGAGCAAAAATCGTCTTCAAAGTTAAATGATAAAAGCTTCTACACCTCCATATAGTCACTGTAACCAAAAACGTCAGTTACCATTGAAGATAAGTCGCCTCAATTAGTGATAAATAGCAATGTGCCACTTATTTGTTAATGCCTTTAATCGTTCTTTCACCGTCTTCGCCTTCCGGAGTGTTGATGCTTGAATTCCTTTCTCGTGCATTTAAACATTCTTCAATAGTGGAACTGCCAAAAGATGCATAAACCTTTTTCATAAGATTAGTAAAATGGGGTGGATAGCTCCACTCAACATTCTCAGATGTCCTTGAAGAGGGAGCAATAGAGTGCTCAATCTGTAAAGGGGCAGGTTGTTTGTCAGAACTCATGTTTTTTAACGTAAGTGAGGTCTCCTCCAAAGAGGGGCTCATGTGATCCTTAAATGTCAATGTTGTGTTGTATACATTCTCCTTTTCATGCCCCTCAGACTGATATTGGATTAAAGGAGTGCTGAATTTCTTTGGCATCACCTAATGAAAGCTCGCATCATCAACCAATTTTATCTTTCCTTTCCTGTTTTTAGCCTCAAGTGACTCATGTATCATGTCAAAGTCGACCTCATCTTGGATAATATCCTCATGCTGAAATTTATCTTCTTCCTCGGCTGCCACATCATCCTAGGATGTAACCAGAGCAGAAGACGTGGCATGGGGAATCAAAAACCCATCATAAGATGCCACCATCGGTTTAGCAGAGGACTCTGCTGCACCCTACTTGACAACATCAGCAAAAGATTTCACTGCAACATTACCAAGACCAATTTCCTTATTCCTAAAGACCGGCTTACTCCTTAGACCGAGATCTGACTTTGTTTTCTCAGGTCCTGTACTCTTACTTTTGCGGCACTGCTCATTAGAGTGCCCAATACATACCGAACTGCCACAGAAGCTAGGCAGCCACTCAAAACGGATGGACAGTTCAAGTTTGATGTCACCCGTAACCAGGACAACCTTTTCAATCAGATCATATGCTAGGTCAATTTCAACGAGAAGTCGAGAAAAATGGCCATACCTAGATCACTCAGTCTCCCTGTCAATTTTCATTGGGATTCCCATAGCAGATCCAACTTCCCATAGGATCGAAGGATGAAAAAAAAACTAGCTCAAGCCCATTATCTGAATCCAAGTTTGCACCGAGCTCCTAGACGTGAATGGATTCAAGAGAGGATCCCACTGTTGAAGTGTAAGATACCCAAGTTTAAGTGGGATCATCCCATAGCTCCATGCAAACTTTTGGAGCTCTTTCAATGGGAAGACAATATGAAAAACGCCTTTTTCAATTGAAATTAGTTTCCAGTTACTGACACCCCAACATTACTGTATTCAGCTTCTTGAATCCTCAAGCGTCCACTGGGACCGAGATGATGAGATTTGAGAAAGAATGGAGAATCTACACACTTTAAGCCATTCTATGAAGATCTGAGGGTTTTCTTCAAAAAACACGATAGATCCATTCCGTGTGATGCGATTCTGCAGCAAGATCGAGTCATATTTAGAGAAGAACCTAAGTCCTGAATCAGAGTGCATCAAGCCATCAGGATTCCGCGCGACACTATCGTTATAGCATCCCGTCTTCTTATAACATAAACTTTCATTACATTACACAAAACTGAGGATCTTTAAGGTTTAGTGTCTTGGAAACCAGGAACATAGTACATGAAAACAACATAAAACATTCTTCTTAAACACTTGAAAGGCTTCTCCTTAAGTTCATCCTAGGTTCATTACTGCATCTCATAACCTAGGGACATACATCAAAAGAAAGGGTGAGCAGGAGGCCCAGTAAGGGAAACAAGAGGAACATTTTACATGTGAACTTGATATACTTCAATAAGAACATGAAAAGAACTTTAAGGCATGAGAAAGAAATCATGAGGAATTTCATAATAAAAATAACATTTTTCATAACTTGAAGATGTGGCAACATCATTTAACATAGACAATCATGAACATATCACCAAGGTCCATCCCCAAGGTGTCATTTGAAAATTACCAGGGTTATTCACCAAGGTATCGTGAAAATTGTAATCTCTAGTGGTTACATCATTACCCAATGCATTGGAGCACTATCAGGGCGCACCCTTAAATTTGCCTTTATTATCATGTGATCCACATATATCATCATCAAACATTTCATAAATAACCCACATAGCATAAAATAAATGGGTTTCATTTCATAATCATACCGTTTTAAAAACTGCTTTAAAGACATGACCTTTACGTCACTTTAAAACCCACGAAAAGGGAAAGTGGGTCTCATGTATATTAATCCCAGAATTTAAAATAGAACATTTTGATATATATGTGAATAACCTTGTATAAATAAGAGCTTTGAGTATTCACTTTATAACATAAAATAATTTTGAGGAAAGAGAGAGGCATTTTGAGACGAAAATTCTGCAGCATAACGGCTATGTTTCGGGGTTTTAGAAAACATTGAAAAGAGAGGGGACATGAGTCACCCACTCAAAATTGACCCATAAAACAGTAGGGGGACAGAATAAGAAGGATATATGGACATGGTAATGAAATTTAAAGGACATACCATTTGAAATGAAAAACATGGAAGGAAGACAAAAATTAGATTTCTCTTATGAAAATTCGGCAGCCTAACGGCGTCACTTAAACTTCAATAAAAATGAATTGACAAGATCAAATAGGGTCTCTCATCATATGATCGTAAGAGATCAGTATGATAGATATAGAGATCATACCCCAACATAAAAAGGAACTTGAAAGACTTGACATGAAAATCGAACTTGAAAAATGAGAAGGGTGAAAGAATCCCTTAAAAATTTGGCAGCCTAACGGCGTCACTTAAACTTTCATAAAATGAAATGATGAGAGTAATAGGGAATATATCATCATATAAACATGAATAGGGAAGTAAAAGGAATATAAAAGAACATCCTCTCACATAAGAACATGGAGCATAAAAGGAATGACATAAAAGTGATTACATGAAAAGAAAGAGAGGGGTCAGATCCCTTACCTTAAAACGTGACTCTTGAAACTCAAAGTTTTGGACCTTGAGGGCTTGGGGGAACCTTGGGAGGACTCCTTGGAAGGTAAGAAGACCAGAACTTCATTGGGGGAGAGTTGGGAGTGAAAACTAAAGGAGGAAAGGGTTGGTATTTATAGGGAAAGTGAGGGGACAAGGCATTAATTGCCAAGGGACACCTCACTAGTGGTTTTGGAAAAACCATGGGCTTGCCCATGGTATTTTCCCATGGTATTGGCCACTTGGGACACCTCATACCTTATATTTCTATTCATAATTCGACCATATTGAATATATACTTAATACATCATTTAATGATGTCATTAAACATCCGTAACTTAAAAACTATATTTTCACTATTCATTGAAAATTCAACTTTCTCAGAATAATCTCAAAATTTCACCTTAACCAAATATCAATGCTCTGATTTCAAAAATGAAATCCATTTTATAAAAATAATTTTCTAAATATTTTTAATTTAATTTTTATATAAAAACACTATTCATCGAAAATTCATTTTTTTCAGAAAAATCCCCAAAAATTACCTTAACATAATATCGATGCTCTGAGTTCAAAAATAAAGTCCTTTTTATAAAAATAATTTTCTAATTATTTTTAATTAAATTTTTAATTAAAAAACACTATTCATCCGAAAAAACTAATACTTGACTAATAATTTATGAAACCGTTATTTACCCATTTTATTGAATCACATTACTTAATCTAGGTGTCTAAATTATATTAAAACTTTCTTTGAGTGAAATTACTAATCCATTTGGTCACATTACTAATCCTAAGTGTAAAATCACTATTCATAATTTACTATTCATCAAAAATTAAGTTGATCTTATTAGACTCCAAATTCCTTACTGAACACTTTTGTAGAAGACCATTTTTTGAAAATCATTACACATCATTAGTTATTTAGGGTTTTCATAAATATTTTAAAATATCCTTTTTTTCAAAATTCATCAATAAAATACATTCTAAAATTATCTGGACATTTGAAATTTCACAAACATCATTAAAGGAAGAAATCTCAATTTATTCACTCGAAAGGATTACACAAGGAAGGTAGGGTCTCGTCACATAGCCCCTTATAACACCGGCATAAGACCTAAGTGTAAGTGTGCTATGGTGAGAGAATCTGAGGGAGGCTCAGATAACATTGCCCTAGTAGTAATCTCTACTAACTTGAACTTCTCTCGCAGGAATTTCTGTTCAAGCTTGACAAGCTGGAGTTCGTCTTGGGCTTGGTCCAAAGAGAAGCCCACAGATGCTACTTCCTTCCCAAGCTCTGATAAGTGGGCTTCATAAGGTTCGAGTCTACTGGATGAAGCCATCGACTCCTCTTTCTTCATTAACCATTAGCATCTTATTAAATCAATAAGAGTAAGTTAATATACTACTCAAAAAGATTGGGTCGTTACATTTTTCCCCCCTTAAGAAATTTCGTCCCCGAAATTTATACTTGAGGCCTAGTCGAAAAGGTGAGGGTACTTTTGCTTCATCGTTTCCTCAGGCTCCCAAGTCGCCTCTTCATACTTATGATTCTTCCACAACACTTTCACAAGGTGGGTAGTCTTGTTTCGTAGAACCTTGTCTCTACGGTCCAAGATCTCCACTGGCTGGTCCTCATAAGAGAGGTCATGTTCCAGTTGTACCACCTCTGGGTTCAGTACATGCGAAGGGTCGGGTATGTACTTCCTCAAGAGAGATACATGGAAGTCATCATGAACTTGAGCTAGGTTCGGTGGAAGTTCTAGACGATAGGCCACTTCTCCTATGCGATCAAGGATTTCATAGGGGCCAATGTACCTAGGGATGAGCTTCCCTTTCTTCCCAAACCGCATGACTCTCTTCCATGGAGAAATTCGAAGGAAGACTTTGTCACCAACACCAAACTCCAAGTCCCTTCGACGATTGTCAGCATAGCTCTTCTGCCGACTCTGAGCAGCCTTTATGTGTTGTTGGATGGCATGAACCTGTTCTGTCATCTCTTGCACGAGATCAAGCCCAAGAAGCTTCCTCTCACCAGTTTCATCCCAAAAAGTAGGAGTTCTACACCGCTTTCCATACAGAGCTTCATAGGGTGCCATCTGAATACTCGCATGGAAGTTGTTGTTATAGGAGAACTCCACTAATGGGAGGTGTTGATCCCATCCACATTTAAATTCCATTGAGCATAATCTCAACATGTCTTCGAGTGTCTTAATAGTCCTTTCAGATTGGCCATCAGTTTGAGGATGATAGGCAGTACTAAAATTCAATTCAGTATTCAGAGCATGTTGCAGACCTCTCCAGAATTTTGATGTGAATCTTGGGTCACGATCAGATACGATGGATAGTGGTACCCCATGCAGCCTTACCACTTCCTTAACGTATATCTTGGCAAGCTGATCCAGAGAGAAATCTTCCCGAATAGAGATAAAATGGGCTGTCTTGGTGAGACGGTCCACAATAACCCATATCGCATTGTTTCCTTTGGATGTTTTTAGGAGACCAGTTACAAAGTCCATGGTGATATTATCCCACTTCCATACTAGTATGGGTAGCGGTTGTAATACCCCCTTAGGAAGTTGTCTTTTTGCCTTTACTTGCTGACACACCAGGCACCTTATAGTGTAATCGGCAATCTCCCTCTTCATGTTATCCCACCAATAATGATCACGAAGGTCTCTATACATCTTAGTGCTTCCCGGATGTATAGAGAAAGTAGAGCTATGAGCTTCATCCATCAGTTCTTTCTTTATCTCCGGAATAGATGGGACACATAGTCTTGTACGAAATTTCAATACACCTTCTTGATCAATATTGAAATCAGGGAACTTCCCATCTTTTCCAGCCTCCAACTTCTCCTGCAGCAAAGGATCTTCTTTTTGAGCCTTCTTGATCTTCTCTAGTAATGAAGGTTGAGAAATCATTTGGTATAGGGTTGATGATGTCCCTTTCCTTATAATTCCCATGTCCAGTTTTACTAGATCTTTAATCAAGGGATCTCCTAGGATCCTCATTGTTGCCAGAACAACAGGATCTTTCCTGCTTAACGCATCTGCGACTTTGTTTGCTCTTCTAGGGTGATAATGAATTGAACAATCATAGTCTTTAATAAGCTCCAACCATATCCTTTGTCTCATGTTCAATTCTTTCTGTGTGAAAATATACTTTAGACTTTGGTGGTCAGTGTATATATCACATTTCTCCCCATAAATATAGTGCCTCCATATCTTTAGAGCAAAAACAACTGCCACCAGCTCTAGATTATGCGTAGGATAATTCTGCTCATGAATCTTCAACTGTCGAGATGCATAAGCAATTACCTTGTCATTTTTCATGAGGACGCACCCAAGCCCTTTTAGAGATGCATCGCTAAAAATAACGAATCCTTCTCCGATAGAGGGTAGTGTTAACACAGGTGCAGTAACCAATCTCTTCTTCAGCTCTTGGAAACTTTCCTCGCATTCCTTTGTCCAGATGAACTTAACCCCTTTTCGAGTCAACTTGGTTAGTGGATTAGAAATCCGTGAAAAGTTTTTCACAAACCTCCTATAATATCCCGCTAAGCCAAGGAAACTACGAATCTCAGTTACTGTTGTGGGTTGAGGCCACTCCTCCACAACCATTGTCTTTGCAGGGTCAACCGAGATTCCTTCATTGGTTACGATGTGCCCCAAGAAAGCCACCTGTTGTAACCAAAACTCACACTTGCTGAACTTTCCAAAGAGCCTCTCCTTCCGCAGAGTTTTCAATATAACCCTTAGATGATCTTCATGCTCCTCACGAATTTTTGAATATATCAAAATATCATCAAAAAAAACTACCACAAAGTTATCAAGGTAGTCCCTAAAGACTCTATTCATCAAATCCATGAAAATAGCAGGAGCATTAGTCAAGCCGAAGGGCATAACAGTAAACTCATAATGCCCATATCTTGATCGGAAGGCAGTCTTTGGAATATCTTCCTTCTTCACCCTCAGTTGATGATAACCAGATCGAAGGTCAATCTTAGAGAAGAATTGAACCCTGCGAAGTTGGTCAAATAAATCATCAATTCTTGGAAGAGGATATCTGTTCTTCACCGTGATCCCGTTCAGTTCTCTATAATCAATGCATAGCCGCATTGATCCATCCTTCTTCTTCACAAAGAGAACTTGTGCTCCCCAAGGAGACACACTCGGTCGGATAAACCCCTTCTCCAACAAGTCTTGGAGTTGTTTCTTTAACTCTTCTAGCTCCACATTTTCCATTCTATATGGAGTCTTTGATATCGGTTGAGACCCAGGTACGAGTTCAATGGAGAACTCTACCTCTCTTTCTGGGGGAGGTCCAGGTAACTCCTCAGGAAATACATCCATGTATTCCTGAACAATCAGAACATCTTCTATTTGTATGCTCCCTTTTCCTTCTTCATCATCACCGATTAACTCCATAAAGAAAGCTATAGGAGGTGCTTCTAGATAGGGATCAGTTCGGGATATCTCTCCTTGGAAGATAACTGTAGGTCATTCATTCAAGACTACTGATATTTCCTTACTTCTGCATTTAATCTTAGCATTATACTTTGAGAGCCAGTCCATCCCTAGTATAATGTCAAATTCCATCATGGGAATGACTACTAGATTTGCGATAAGATTGTGCTCACCAAAGTAAACACTAGAGTCTCTAAATACTGTTGATGCAAGGATAATCCCACTTGGAGTCTTGACTGACAACTCTACCTCTAGCAGTTCGGGGATTGATTCTATATTCCTTGCAAACTTGGAGTAAATAAAGGAATGTGTAAAACCAGAATCAAATAAAGTACTTGCTAGTTTTGAGAGGACGACAAGAGTACCTGCTACCACATCATTTGGAACTTCAACTTCAGTTGTTGTGATAGCGAAAGCACGACCTTGCTCCCTTGGCCTCTGCTGAGGTTGATGGTGATTCCCCTCCACCGCCCTCGGATTTGGACATTGATTAGCAAAGTGCCCAAGCTGTCCACACTTGAAGCATGTGACTTCGGGTAGGGCCGGAACCATCTTTCCTCTGTCGTTAGTGTTGGGAAGTTGATGCTTCACATCACTACGACAATTCCGAGAAATATGGCCATCTCTTCCACACCTGTAGCACTTACCACTTCCGATCAAGCAGTTCCCCGGATGCTTCTTTCCACACTTATTGCATGTGGCATGTTGCATATGCTTTCCACCTCTTTCCTAATCAAAACTTCTTCCCAGGCTTGGTTCTAGAGTTCTCTTCTTTTCATTAGATTTGTGAGACCATTGTGTCTCCCCAAACTCTAGTTCAACTTTCATATCACTTCAAACTATTTATTCATAGCTATCGTAGTCCCTGTTGGCTAGATTCTTCCGCAGATGAGGTCGTAGTCCGCCAAAGAATCTATCAACCTTCCCATTAGGGTCCATGAAAAAGCTTGAGGTATAACGGGAAATCCTTGTGAAGTTCATCTCATAGCTTCCGACAGATTCGTTCTCCTTCTGCTTCATCTCGAGAAACTCTTTCTCTATTCTCGTTCTCATGGAACGAGGGAAATACTTGTTAAAGAAAATTCCCCGAAATTCTTCCCACTCCATAGCTTCTATCTCTCCTCGTGGCTTCGTGTTTTTGATCAGTGACCACCACTGATCAGCTTCTCCCTCTAGGTGGTAAACATCAAGGGTGACTTTTTCTTGTTCCGAACAATGAAGTACAGAAAAGATCTTTTCAATGGAGCTTATCCATTGTTCCGCAACCAATGGGTCAGTAGATCCACTGAATGTTGGTGGTCGTTGACGCATAAAGGACTCAACAGAAAGTTGCTCCCTTCGTGGTGAGATCGGCCTCTCAGCTTGATTCAAGTTATTACTCATAACTTGAGTCAGTTGGTTCATCATTCGCATGAATGTTTCCATTCCAGCTTCCATCGGAGGGCCGTCAGCACATGGTGCATTGCGGTCACCATCGGCATGGTTTCTCCTATTGCCCGCCATTTTCTAAAAGAATAAAACCTTAGTGAGAAACTTATTTCATTTATGAATATTTTAACTAAGACTTCATGCTTAGACAATTATACTTCTCTATAATTCCTTCATAATGATTCATAAAAAGCTTGTGATTAACCAAACATATCCCCCGGGAGTGTCGTAACCAAGAGTGCAGCAAGGCCCGTTATCGTGCACCAGTTCCCATTCGAGTCTAGCTCAAAGCGGTGTTTTCGGGTTTTACCCCTATGTACATCTGTGCCAGAGCCGCCTCTACCTGCTCGTATCTAGACATGGATGTATTTGTTTGATAAACCACTTACTCAATACTTACCAAAATACCAGGAAGTTTTCCTATATTTAAACTTTTCTATAGGGTTCTTCATAAAGTTTTTATATCCTAATTTATACAAATAACTAAACCATCCTTTGATACCAACTATAGCATCCCGTCTTCTTATAAAATAAACTTTCATTACATTACACAAAACTGAGGATCTTTAAGGTTTAGTGTCTTGGAAACTAGGAACATAGTACATGAAAACAACATAAAGCATTCTTCTTAAACACTTGAAAGGATTCTCCTTAAGTTCATCCTAGGTTCATTACTGCATCTTATAACCTGGGGACATACATCAAAAGAAAGGGTGAGCAGGAGGCCCAATAAGGGAAACAAGAGGAACATTTTACATGTGAACTTGATATACTTCAATAAGAACATGAAAAGAACTTTAAGGCATGAGAAAGAAATCATGAGGCATTTCATAATAAAAATAACATTTTTCATAACTTGAAGATGTGGCTACATCATTTAACATAGACAATCATGAACATATCACCAAGGTCCATCCCCAAGGTTTCATTTGAAAATTACCAAGGTTATTCACCAAGGTATCGTGAAAATTGTAATCTCTAGTGGTTACATCATTACCCAATGCATTGGAGCGCTATCAGGGCGCACCCTTAAATTTGCCTTTATTATCATGTGAGCCACATATATCATCATCAAAAATTTCATAAATAACCCACATAGCATAAAATAAATGGGTTTCATTTCATAATCATACCGTTTTAAAAACTGCTTTAAAGACATGACCTTTACGTCACTTTAAAACCCACAAAAAGGGAAAGTGGGTCTCATGTATGTTAATCCCATAATTTAAAATAGAACATTTTGATATATATTTGAATAACCTTGTAGAAATAAGAGCTTTGAGTATTAACTTTATAACATAAAATAATTTTGAGGAAAGAGAGAGGCATTTTGAGACGAAAATTCTGCAGCATAACGGCTATGTTTCGGGGTTTTAGAAAACATTGAAAAGAGAGGGGACATGAGTCACCCACTCAAAATTGACCCATAAAATAGTAGGGGGACAGAATAAGAAGGATATGTGGACATGGTAATGAAATTTGAAGGACATACCATTTGAAATGAAAAACATGGAAGGAAGACAAAAATTAGATTTCTCTTATGAAAATTCGGCAGCCTAACGACGTCACTTAAACTTCAATAAAAATGAATTGACAAGATAAAATAGGGTCTCTCATCATATGATCATAAGAGATCAGTATGATAGATATAGAGATCATACCCCAGCATAAAAAGGAACTTGAAAGACTTGACATGAAAATCGAACTTGAAAAATGAGAAGGGTGAAAGAATCCCTTAAAAATTCGGCAGCCTAACGGCATCACTTAAACTTTCATAAAATGAAATGATGAGAGTAATAGGGAATCTATCATCATATAAACATGAAGAGGGCAGTAAAAGGAATATAAAAGAACATCCTCTCACATAAGAACATGGAGCATAAAAGGAATGACATAAAAGTGATTACATGAAAAGAAAGAGAGGGGTCGGATCCCTTACCTTAAAACGTGACTCTTGAAACTCAATGTTTTGGACCTTGAGGGCTTGGGGGAACCTTGGGAGGACTCCTTGGAAGGTAAGAAGACCAGAACTTCATTGGGGGAGAGTTGGGAGTGAAAACTAAAGGAGGAAAGGGTGGGTATTTATAGGGAAAGTGAGGGGACAAGGCATTAATGGCCAAGGGACACCTCGCTAGTGGTTTTGGCAAAACCATGGGCTTGCCCATGGTATTTTCCCATGGTATTGGCCACTTGGGACACATCATACCTTATCTTACAATTCATAATTCGACCATATTGAATATATACTTAATACATCATTTAATGATGTCATTAAACATCCGTAACTTAAAAACTATATTTTCACTATTCATCGAAAATTCAACTTTCTCAGAATAATCTCAAAATTTCACCTTAACCAAATATCAATGCCTTGATTTCAAAAATGAAATCCATTTTATAAAAATAAATTTCTAAATATTTTTAATTTAATTTTTAAATAAAAACACTATTCATCGAAAATTCATTTTTTTCAGAAAAATCCCCAAAAATTACCTTAACATAATATCGATGCTCTAAGTTCAAAAATAAAGTTTTTTTTATAAAAATAATTTTCTAATTATTTTTAATTAAATTTTTAATTAAAAACACTATTCATCTGAAAAAACTAATACTTGACTAATAATTTAAGAAACCGTTATTTACCCATTTTATTGAATCACATTACTTAATCTAGGTGTCTAAATTATATTAAAACTTTCTTTGAGTGAAATTACTAATCCATTTGGTCACATTACTAATCCTAAGCGTAAAATCACTATTCATAATTTACTATTCATCAAAAATTAAGTTGATCTTATTAGACTCCAAATTCCTTACTGAACACTTTTGTAGAAGACCATTTTTTGAAAATCATTACACATCATTAGTTATTTAGGGTTTTCATAAATATTTTAAAATATCCTTTTTTTCAAAATTCATCAATAAAATACATTCTAAAATTATCTGGACATTTGAAATTTCACAAACATCATTAAAGGAAGAAATCTCAATTTATTCACTCGAAAGGATTACACAAGGAAGCTAGGGTCTCATCACATAGCCCCTTATAACACCGGCATAAGACCTAAGTGTAAGTGTGCTATGGTGAGAGAATCTGAGGAAGGCTCAGATAACATTGCCCTAGAAGTAATCTCTACTAACTTGAACT
Source organism: Viscum album (assembly GCA_963277665.1). Taxonomy (NCBI): domain Eukaryota; kingdom Viridiplantae; phylum Streptophyta; class Magnoliopsida; order Santalales; family Viscaceae; genus Viscum; species Viscum album. The sequence goes on along the minus strand of OY728138.1, from coordinate 635,222,641 downwards.
TCTCCCGCAGGCATTTCCGTTCAAGCTTGACACGCTGGAGTTCAGCTTGGGCTTGGTCCAAAGCGAAGCCCACAGATGCTACCTCCTTCCCAAGCTCTGATAAGTGGGCTTCATAAGGTTCGAGTCTACTGGATGAAGCCATCGACTCCTCTTTCTGCATTAACCATTAGCATATTATTAAATAAATAAGAGTAAGTTAATATACTACTCAAAAATATTGGGTCGTTACAATCATGGCCTACAACACCTCTGGCATTTTCTACTAGAAATTCCAAACCAGCACCCGTATACTGGTTCATACCGTTAGAAAATCGGGGATTCCAAGCGTTGATCTCTTGGCCCGCAATACCTCCAATCGCCGCTACAGGGAACGAATCAGTAGCCGTAAAATTGTGGGAATCAAATCATCTATGAGCGAGGAAAATTTCATCTTGGAAAGCAGACGGCTAGGGTGCCGTGGTGAAACCTCAGTTTCCATTGCACATATGGAGGGGAAACACTCCTTAACGAGTTTTTTTACTAATAATTTTTTTCAAAAAAATATTTTTTGAAAAAATATCTTGGTTAAATTTATTTTTAAAAGCCGTCTTTGGGCATCGGGTGAAAGATGAGATCAGCAATGCCGCCTTTCCACTAAAACCAAAAAAATAAAAAATTATTTTTTAATAAAAAATTGTTTTTATTTTTATTTTTATTGTTTTGTTTTGTTTATATATATATATAAACAAAAAAAATGAAAATGAAAATAAATTTTTCAGTAGAATTTATCTGCAATTTAAAATCTAGTAGTAATGTCATTACAACAGTCTAAATTCTGACAGAAGCTCTCACATAGGACTCCTTTTTATAAAAGGACTTACCCTAGAAAATCATTATGCATTTCTAATGTGGGATTCTGGTTCTCTATTCTGTGCAGAACATTCTGCATTTCCGATGTGAGATTCTATTTCAACTACATGGCTTTGAAAGATTATAAAATATAAAATATAAGACAAATATAAATAAAACTTAAAACATGGATTAAACATATAAGAAATAGTTGGAAAAAAAAGAATTTCATAACAAAATGTTGATGGAAAATAATTTATAAGGTTTCAAAGACACCTACTTGAAACTTAAAAATGTTTCAAGTATGTGATGTTAAAAGCCTATAAAATATAAACTATAAGACCAACATAAATGAAACTTAAAACATGAATTTAATATATAACAAATAGTTGAAAATAAAAAGAATTTCGTAAAAAATATTGATGAAAAATAATTTATAAGTTTTAAAAGACACCTACTTGAAACTTAAATTTGTTTCAAGTACGTGACTTTGAATGTCTATAAAAAATAAACTATAAGACCAACATAAATGAAACATAAAACATGGATTAAAAATATAACAAATATTTGAAAATGAAAATAATTTCATAAAAAATATTGATGAAAAATAATTTATAAGTCTTCAAAGATACCTACTTGAAACTTAAAAATGTTTCAAGCATGTGCCTTTGAAAGCCTATAAAATATAAACTATAAGACCAATATAAATGAAACTTAAAACATTTATTAAACATATAATAAATTATTTAATTAGTTTATTAGTATTAATAATAATTAATTATATAATAATAAATTAGTTAATTATTAATTATTAATAATTAGATATATAATAATTAATTAGATAATTAGTAATATAATTATTAAGTATATAATAGTTAATTACATAATTAGTAATAAAATTATAAATTATATTTTTTTATTATAAATAATAATTAGTAATTATTAAAGATTATTATATAATAATTAATTAGTTAATTGGAAATATAATTATTAATTATATAATAGTTAATTAGTTAATTAGTAATATAATTATAATTATTCATTATTCATTATAATTAGTAATTAGTAATTATTAAATATTATTATATAAAAATTAATTAGTTAATTAGTAATATAATTATACTTTATAATTATTCATTATAATTATTCAGTATAATTATTAATTATTAATTATTAATTATTAATTATTAATTATTAAAATAATTATTAATTGTATAATAATTAGTTAGTTAATTATTAATCATTAATAATTAATTGTATAATAATTAATTAGTTAAATAGTAATATAATTATTAATTATTTAATAATTAATTAGTTACTTAGTAATATAATTATTAATTATATAATAATGTATTAGTTAATTAGTAATATAATTATTAATTATATAATTAGTAATTACTTAATTAGTAATTATTTATAATTAATTATATAATAATTAATTAGTTAATTAGTAATATAATTATTAATTATATAATAGTTAATTAGTTAATTAGTAATATAATTATTAATTATATAACAGTTAATTAAATAATTTTTTGAGAAAGATAGAGGTGAGGCCCTTTGTATAATTAGTCAATTAGTAATATAATTATAAATTATAATTATTCGTTATAGTTATTAATTAGTATTTATTAAAAATTATTATATATTAATTATTTAGTTAATTGGAAATATAATTATTAATTATATAATAGTTAATTAGATAATTAGTGATATAATTATTCATTATAATTATTAATTAGTAATTATTAAAAACTATTATATAATAATTAATTAGTTAATTAATAATATAATAATTATTTATAATTATTCATTATAATTACTAATTATTAATTATTAATTATTAATTATTAATTATTAATTAGTTAATTAGTAATATAATTATTAATTATTAAATAATTAATTAGTTACTTAGTAATATAATTATTAATTATATATTAATTAATTAGTTAATTAGTAATATAATTATTAATTATATAATTAGAAATTAGTTAATTTTTAATTATTAATCATTAATTATATAATAATTAATTAGTTAATTAGTAATATAATTATTAATTATATAATAGTTAATTAGTCAATTTTTTTGAGAAAGATAAAGCTGAGGTCCTTTTTATAATTAGTTAATTTCTAATATAATTATAAATTATAATTATTCATTATAATTATTAATTAGTATCTATTAAAAATTATTATATAATAATTAATTAGTTAATTGGTAATATAATTATTAATTATATATTAGTTAATTTGTCACACCCATGACTTATTTTAAAGGTAAATTTCATTTAATTTCCATTCATACTTTGTTTTGGGGGGGTTCCCAATCTTTTATGGAGGAATGAGAGAGTTTTCATGAATTGGGCCAAACCGTGAGCCCAATTCCAGATTTAAAAACCAATTTTGTTTCTTTTATAACTTTTTCATTTTTTAATATTTTGCACCCATTCAACTTCCAAAATTACCTCCCCTGACCTATTAACACCACCATTGCAATTTGGAGCTTTTAGAAATCCATAACCAGGGTTTATTTGGGTTTTTATCTAAGGGGTTGGGCCACCCCGAAAGCCCAATTCCGGTTTTAAAAATAAATTTTGATTATGTTATAACTTATTCAATGTTTGGTCTTTTTCGGTGATTCCAAGTGGAACCCAATCCCATTGAACCCAACCGCGCGACCCTTCTCTCTCCCCCTCTTTGGAGCTCTGGGTAATCGCGATTTAGTGTCGAACTTCATAGGCTTCCTCAAATCGTCCAGATTTGAAGAGGTAAGTTCATTCCTTCATATCAATCTCAATTTTTACTCTTTTTCCCCCATTCAAATTCCTAAATGATCTCCATATCCTTGTTCTAACCTTATTTGAAGGTTTGAGTATTTTTAAAATCAGTTACTGGTACTTTTAGGGGCAATTTCTACAAGATATTTTAAGTAAGTTGTTCTCCTTCTTTCTTCTTTCAATTTGTTTAGGGTTACATCCAATTTACTTAGGGTTTCTTCCCTTATCAGTGAGGTTCCTAATGTCCAGGAAGTAGGGTTTAAAAATTAGGGTTTTATCTTGTGTTTCATGGTCTGAAATTCTGGTTTTAGGTCTGGTTTACCTTTCTTGAGGTGCGGTGGTGGTGCGTTTGAGTTTTCGCACAAAGGATTCAAGGGTTTCCTTGGTTTTGGTAGGTGATTCCATTGTGTGTGAAATCTTTGTGAATTGACTACTGTTTTTATGGTATTTTAATGCTTATTTAATTTTATTATTTCTGAAAAAAATATTTTTAGTGGTGTTTGTATTTAAAATGAATCCTAAATGCCAATTTCATGTGAAATTGGGGGTTTCTTCATGGAAATGTTTTATTAGTTTAATTGGAGATACCCTATAAGTAATTAGTTTATTTTATTGAACTATAATAGGGATAAAAATACTGTTTTTAATGATTATCCCTTGTGTTTTTTGCTGAAAAACCTGGTTTTAATGGTGTTTGTGAACCACATGAAATTCTAAGAGTTGTGTTGTGTAAAAATGGAGATTTTGCAATGATGTCGTTTCATGAACCATATGGGGCTGCCCTAAAAATGATTTTGTGTTTTCACTAAAATGTTGTAGGCTGACATTTCTGTTTTGGAAACTTAAAAATGTGCACATAGTATGCAAATGAGGTTTATAATGAGTTTTGTGTCTGAAACCCTACGGGATTTTGAGGAATTGTTTTATGAAAAATCTAAGTGTTTTGTTGCCTGTTTTAAGTGGTATAAAATGTGATAGATACTGTATTGGTTGTGTTTGACCAGTAATGGTGTTTTATATGAAAATTTATTTATGTTGCATTCTGAAATTGATTGATAACAAAAGGGGAAGCCCAGGTACCTAGGTGGGGCGGATTTGTACTAGTACGGCTAGTGGACCGGATGAGTTTTGTCCCTGTTTCACTTAGCATTTGGATAACTACAACTCTAACTAAACTATTTTTATGATTATTGGGGACCAATAGGTTATGGGTATGTTCCCTACTAGTGGCTTGTGCACGAGAATGGATTTTTCTATGGTTACTTTACATCGAGGTACGAGGTACATAGGGCCCAAGACAACCAAGTGCCTAGGGGTGTTCCCAATGTTGTTGCTCATTGGATTTGTAGTATTTACCCATGTCTTAGGCTGTGTTTGGAAGTAAATTACAGTATCTAACACTTCTATTTTAATGTGTTAATATTCTGAAAATTTTGGATTGAAAACTATTTTCAATTGGAGGTTTCATTTCTTGAAATTTTAACACTACTTTTCCTTGCGTTTGAAAACTGCTTTCTTTTTCACATTGAATTTCTTACTCCTTGGAATCATTGGGTGGTATCCTATTGAGCTTAGTCTAACAACCTACTTACACCCCTTGGGTGTAAGTATACTTGGTTATGTTTGATTCAGGTAAAGGAAAGACTAAGGGTGATGGCGGTTCAGGGTGTTAGTTCCCATCCTTGGTGCGAAGTTGTGGAGATAGCTTGGGGGCGATGACCCCTAGTCGTGTGGAGTCCTTGGGGCTGTATTGATGATATAATTATTTTTATTTGGACCACTTGTATTATTTTTAAACCAATTTACTCAGTTCTGGTTTTTACTTAAGTCTTGTTTGGCTCAAAAATTTCAGATTTATATTATGGATTGTTTTTAAGGTTTTATGCTTTCATACTCGGGTAAATCGTTCCCAAAACGAAATTAATGATACCCAGGAACTTGTGCCAGCCCATGGGGATAGGGAACGCCCTTCGGGTCATGTCATGGGCTGGGTTTTTTGCCGGTTTTGGAGGCGACCATATTCGATTCGTGACAAAATGGTATCAGAGGAAGTTCGCTCCTTAGGTCATGTTATTTGGGGAAGAGTCAGGATAGTCTGGAGCTAGGATTGTCGGGACTTGAAATTTCAGTCATGGGTAGTGTGCCTGGCCATCACACCTCATGAAGGGATTCATGTCACCATGGGAAGTATGGATTTATCTGAGTCCTTTGGTTTTCTTGGTTTAATGATGACTATGGGAAATGAAAAAAGAGTTGGGAGAATAATCCTAGTGAGCTCGCAGGGCCTGGAAAGCCATGTGGAGCCGTGGATATTTCCCTAGAATACTCTCTATGATGGTGAAGTGATTGGAATATGTCTTCCAACCATATGTCCAAGTCACCCACCGAAACTAGTTTCCTCTCACATTGTCTTGTGTCTCTTCGTTTTGGAATCTTGGAAACTTGGTTTTTTTAAGCAAAAAAAATGACTTCACTCTAAGGAGTGTGAATTTTTGTGATGTTATTTTCTAGTAAAGTGAAAATGGTTTTTTTAAAGTATATAAATGAAATTTCAGAATTATTTCAAAAGGTTAAATTATATGTTTACACCTCTTTTGAAAGTATGAACTATGTTAATTGGGGTTTTGAAAATATGTTTCTAGTGGAATTTTTTTAACCATGGAAAAGTGTTTTAGATTGAATTAAGTGTTCTAGAATTTTTGAGTGGGGGTTGAATATGGATTTTGGGTTTGGTGACTACTGAACAAAAAAAATTATGAATTTTTAGAACCTTGTCTTGAAATGAGAAGAGTTGAGTTCTTAATTAAATGGAGATTTATGAAATGGTTTTTCATGAAATTAGAAGTGTTTTGAAATGGGTTGAAATGTTTTGAAATGATTGTGAAAGGCATGAATATGTGATTTTATTGAATTATGCATTCTTTTCTATATTGGTTTGTGAGATGAAAAATTGGGTTTTGATATTATGGTTAGTGTTTTTGAGAAAGTAAAATTGTGGTTAAAAGTTTGATTTTAAAAAGAGGAAAGGTTTGATTTTTGGTATTTGGTATTCTCAAGGGTGACCACATGCATAGGTTTATTTGGGAATATGGATGGATATGTGGTGGGTTCCCAGTGTGGCATGTAAACATGCATGTGTGAAGCTCATGAGATACCATCGGTAAATGCGCAACCGACCAACACTGTTTTTTTAAATAATGTTTTTGATGGAAAGTGTTGTGTTTTGATAATGTATGGTTGGGAGGTATGGATTATGTGTTTTCAGGATTATTATTGTGGGATGTTTCGAGTTAAATAACCCCTATTGTTTGAACAATGTTTTGGATTTGTTTCTCATTGATATGTTGGAATGAAGTGTTGATCAGTGGTCTCTTTTGAGGAAAAGTTTGGGAGGCCAATGTGGTGGCTCCCCTCATGTGTTCGGTTTAGGTTTGTGGTATGTTGTGACCAAATTACTAGATTGGTTGGGTCCTTGGGGGTTATTGTAGGCTAGGGTATGCCCCCATAAAGTGTTAATGTTTGATTCATGTTTGGCCTATGGTGATTCACCGTTGGATGATCCTCCAGTTGATCAACATAAGGACTTTATTCTTGAGGTTTGGAGATTGAGTTTACCCCTCTTCTTTTTCAATTATGTGGATCCCCCTATAGTGGGAGAGTGTTTGTGGGAGGTTGAAATGGACCTTAGTTTCTTATGTTTCCTAAGTTGTCGAAGGTCAATGAAGTTCAGGGTTGTCAGTGTAGAATGATGTCTTAAAGGGCCTCTGCGTCTTTCATCAGTCTCATTGAAGCAAGAGTTCATGTTAGGCCATCAGTGTGCAAGATCTGGCCAAGAGTGGATATTATAGACACTTGCTGGAATCATGTTTTGTTTGGGACTCAGTACAAGTTCCATCTATTTGTGTTTTCTTTTATCCCCAATGGTCATGTTCGGTGACGCCTTTCGATGTCATGTGTTCATTTGACTATAAGGGTGAATATTGTGCAATCTTATGAGAGTAACTATTTTGTTGGATGTGTGTCTCCCTATAAGAAATTCTAAATCCTATGTTCTAGAGGAATGTGTTTCTATATGTCCTTTCATTCCGCTGTTTAGAATCCAAAGAAAAAAATGGGTGATGTGTTTGCATCCTCTAAGTTCTTGTTTTGGTAAAATGATGGGTTGGGGAAAAGCAGGTTTGAAGTGTGTCATGTCTCAATGAGACCATATGAGATTACAGTATAATTGTTTTTGGCACTGTAAGAAGATGTTTATTTTAGGGGTTTCCAAATCCTAACTGCGAGTCTGAAGATGCTTTAATCCATTGAGCTCCAACCATAGGCCCCGGAGAGAAGTTGGCACGTAGTTAGGGGAAATCCTAGAGTCGTTCAAACTTTTGGTCAAGGTCATATCCTCAATATGAAAGATAGGAATAGTTTAAACCTCTGGTGTCATCGTCTTGTTTCAATTTCTCACATTTGGTGGAAAGAGGCATGAGTACCTTGTTCCCATGTCGTACCCTGAGTTGATTTTTTCCCCTTTGGGTTCCCTTGTGTTTTTGGAGAAAAGTTTAAAATTTGGGTTAGGCAGGTTGAAGTGCATAGTTTGTGCACGGTTAGTAGTAACTGTGTGCCAACCCAAGGGACCGTGTGATAAGAGACAGTAGCTACTGCATGGTCTCCACACGTCTATGATCCTTGGCCAAGTAAATAGTGTGATGTTTCCTCTTTGGACAGAATGATCCGCACAGTTAACTCACGGTTTCCCAAACCATGTGAACCAACCGTGCGACCATGCCAGCTCCTTAAAATTCTGTTGTTTTTAGTTATTTTTACCCCATACTATTTAGTTAAGATGGTTGGGTTTTGTTTGGGGTATACCCACAATGGGACTCATGTAAGTTTCATTGGAATAATTCTGATATTAATCTACCCCTAATGCTGGGAAGTCTGTTCAAGGCCCCCTGTTAGTGTCTTGATTTTGTCTTAAGGAAAGTTGTGTTTGTTATTATGGTGGGGAGACCCATCATGGGTATCATGTGTGTTCTCTTGGAAAAGGAATAATGTTAGTTTACCCCTTATGATGGGGAGACCGTTCATTCCTTCCCCAATTGTTATCCTTATTCTGTCTTAGAAATTGAGTTGTCCCTGGTGGTGGGATGTCCGGATTGGGTCACCCCGTACTAGTGACTCAGTTTTCTCCTTAGTGTATTCTAGGTAGGAGGTAGTATAGTTTAAGTATATCTATCCAAAAAATTGTTACTTGGGTAAATTTGGTGTTGGATAACACCCAATGGTTTTTTTACGTAATGTTGTGGTAGCGTTATTTGAGTTCGTTGTTCGTTTCAAGTGGATTGCTTGAGCGGCGTCTTGTAGTGTTTGAGGTGTTTTGTTTTGGGATGTGTTTTGAATGTGTTTCATAATTTTAAGTAAGTGGGGTTATTTTTGGTTGGTGAGAGTATTATCTTCCTTTGTTTGATCAACTGGAGATGTTGGTCCTTTTTGAAGCGGGTGAAAACGTGGCAAGGAAGTCCGTCTTGGTCTATCGTTTGGGCTTTGCTTTTGCATCTGGTGTTGTTGTGGAATTCCGGGGGCGGAATGCTTTATGGTGGGGAGAATTGTCACACCCATGACTCATTTTAAAGGTAAATTTCATTTAATTTCCATTTATACTTTGTTTTGGGGGGTTCCCAATCTTTTATGGAGGAATGAGAGAGTTTTCATGAATTGGGCCAAACCGTGAGCCCAATTCCAGATTTAAAAACCAATTTTGTTTCTTTTATAAATTTTTAGTTTTTTAATATTTTGCACCCATTAAACTTCCAAAATGACCTCTCCTGACCTATTAACACCACCATTGAAATTTGGAGCTTTTAGAAATCCATAACCAGGGTTTATTTGGGTTTTTATCTAAGGGGTTGGCCCAGCCCGAAAGCCCAATTCCTGTTTTAAAAATAACTTTTGATTATGTTATAACTTATTCAATGTTTGGGATTTTTTGGTGATTCCAAGTGGAGCCCAATACCACTGAACCCAACCGCGCGACCCTTCTCTCTCCCCCCTCTTTGGGGCTCTGGATAATCACGATTTAGTGCCAAACTTCATAGGCTTCCTCAAATCGTCCAGATTTGAAGAGGTAAGTTAATTCCTTCATATCAATCTAAATTTTTACTCTTTTTCCCCCATTAAAATTCCTAAATGATCTCCATATCCTTGTTAGAACCTTCCTTGAAGGTTTGAGTATTTTTAAAATCAGCTACTGGTACTTTTGGGGGCGATTTATACAAGATATTTGAAGTAAGTTGTTCTCCTTCTTTCTTCTTTCAATTTGTTTTGGGTTACATCCAATTTACTTAGGGTTTCTTTCCTCATCAGTGAGGTTCCTAATTTACAGGAAGTAGGGTTTAAAAATTAGGGGTTTATCTTGTGTTTCATGGTCTGAAATTCTGGTTTTAGGTCTGGTTTACCTTCCTTGAGGTGCGGCGGTGGTGCGTTTGAGTTTTAGCACAAAGGATTCAAGGGTTTCCTTGGTTTTGGTAGGTGATTCTATTGTGTATGAAATCTTTGCGAATTGGATACTATTTTTATGGTATTTTCATGCTTATTTAATTTTATTATTTCTGAAAAATAGCTTTAGTGGTGTTTGTATTTAAAATGAATCCTAAATGCCAATTTCATGTGAAATTGGGGGTTTCTTCATGGAAATGTTTTATTAGTTTAATTGGATCTACCCTATAAGTAATTAGTTGATTTTATTGAACTATAATAGGGATAAAAATACTGTTTTAATGATTATCCCTTGTGTTTGTTGCTGAAAGATATGGTTTTAATGGTGTTTGTGAACCACATGAAATTCTAAGAGTTGTGTTGTGTAAAAATGGAGATTTTGCAATAATGTCGTTTCATGAACCATATGGGGCTGCCCTAAAAATGATTTTGTGTTTTCACTAAAATGTAGTAGGTTGACCTTTCTGTTTTGGAAACTTAAAAATGTGCACATAGTATGAAAGTGAGGTTTATAAGGAGTTTTGTGTCCGAAACCCTACGGGATTTTGAGGAATTGTTTTATGAAAAATCTAAGTGTTTTGTTGCGTGTTTTAAGTGGTATAAAATTTGATAGATACTGTATTGGTTGTGTTTGACCAGTAATGGTGTTTTATATGAAAATTTATTTATGTTTCATGCTGAAATTGATTGAGCAGAAAAGGGGAAGCCCAGGTACCTAGGTGGGGCGGATTTGTACTAGTACGGCTAGTGGACCGGATGGGTTTTGTCCCTGTTTCACTTAGCATTTGGATAACTACAACTCTAACTAAACTATGTGGATGATTATTGGGGACCAATAGGTTATGGGTATGTTCCCTACTAGTGGCTCATGCACGAGAATGGATTTTTATATGGTTACTTTACATCGAGGTACGAGGTACACAGGGCCCAAGACAACCTAGTGCCTAGGGGTGTTCCCAATGTTGTTGCTCATTAAATTTGTAGTATTTACCTATGTCTTAGGGTGTGTTTGGAAGTAAATTACAGTATCGAACACTTATTTTAATGTGTTAATATTCTGAAAATTTTGGATGAAAACTATTTTCAATTGGAGGTTTCATTTCTTGAAATTTTAACACTACTTTTCCTTGCGTTTGAAAACTGCTTGCTTTTTCACATTGAATTTCTTACTCCTTGGAATCATTGGGTGGTATCATATTGGGCTTAGTCTCACACCCTACTTACACCTCTTGGGTGTAAGTAGACTTGGTTATGTTTGATTCAGGTAAATGAAAGACTAAGGGTGATGGCGGTTCAGGGTGTTAGTTCTCATCCTTGGTGCGAAGTTGTGGAGATAGCTTGGGGGCGATGACCCCTAATCGTGTGGAGTCCTTGGGGCTGTCTTGATGCTATAATTAGTTTTATTTGGACCACTTGTATTATCTTTAAACCAGTGTACTCAGTTCTGGTTTTTTACTTAAGTCTTGTTTTGCTCAAAAATTTCATATTTATATTATGGATTGTTTTTAATGTTTTATGCTTTCATACTCGGGTAAATCGTTCCCAAACCTAAATTAATGATACCCGGGCACTTGTGCCAGCCCGTGGGGATAGGGAACGCCCTTCGGGTCATGTCATGGGCTGGGTTTGGTGCCGGTTTTGGCAGCGACCAGATTCGATTCGTGACATAATTAGTTAATTAGTAATATAATTATTCATTATAATTATTAATTATTAATTATTAAAAATTATCATATAATAATTAATTAGTTAATTAGTAATATAATTATTTTTATAATTATTCATTATAATTATTCATTATAATTATTCATTATAATTATTAATTATTAATTATTAATTATTAATTAGTTAATGAGTAAAATAATTATTAATTATATAACTATTAATTGCATAATAATTTGTTAGTTAATTAGTAATTATTAATAACTAATTGTATAATAATTAATTATTTAATTAGTAATATAATTAGTTAATTAGTAATATAATTTTTAATTATTAAATAATTAATTAGTTACTTAGTAATATAATTTTTAATTATATAATAATTAATTATTTAATTACTAATATAATTATTAATCATATAATTATTAATTAGTTAATTAGTAATTATTAATCATTAATTATATAATAATTAATTAGTTAATTAGTAATATAATTTTTAATTATATAACAGTTAATTAGTTAATTTTTTGAGAAATATAGTGTTGAGGCCCTTTTTATAATTAATTAATTAGTAATATAATTATAAATTATAATTTCTCATTATAATTATCTAGTATTTGTTAAAAATTATTATATAACAATTAATTAGTTAATTATTAATATAATTATAGATTATAACTTTTCATTATAATTATTAAATTGTAATCATTAAAAATCATTATATAATAATTAATTAGTTAATTATTATATAATTAATTATGAATAATTACTAATTAACTAATTAATTATTTATAATATTAATTAAATAATTAAATAATTTATTATATGTTTAGTTCATTTTAAGTTTCATTTATGTTGATCTTATAGTTTATATTTTATAGGCTTTCAAAGTCCCGTACTTGAAACATTTTTAAGTTTTATATAGGAGTATTTGAAAGCTTATAAATTATTTTCCATCAACATTTTTTATGAAATTATTTTTATTTTCATCTATTTGTTATATGTTTAATATATGTTTTAAGTTTCATTTATGCTGGTCATATAGTTTATATTTTATAGACTTTCAAAGTCACGTACTTGAAAAAGTTTTAAGTTTCAAGTAGGTGTCTTTAAAAACTTGTAAATTATTTTCCATCAAAATTTTTTATGAAATTATTTTTATTTTCCACTATTTTTTATTTGTTTAATCCATGTTTTAAGTTTCATTTATGTTGGTCTAATAGTTCAAATTTTATATGCTTTCAAAGTCACGTACTTGAAACATTTTTATGTTTCAAGTACGTGTTTTTGAAACCTTATAAATTATTTTCCAACAATATTTTTTATGATTTTTTTTGTTTTCAACTATTTCTTATATGTTTAATCCATGTTTTTAGTTTCATTTATATTGGTCTTATAGTTTATATTTCATAGTCTTTCGAATTCACGTACTTAAAACAGAATCTCACATCGAAAATGCAGAATGTTCAACACAAGAAAGGGAGAACCAATATCCCACATCGGAAAAGTAGAATGATTTCCAAGGAATGTTCTCTTATAAAAGGGAGCTCTGGGTGAGATTTTTTCAGAATCCAGACTGTTGTAATGGAAGTACCGCTAAATTTTAAATAGAAGATAAATTCTGTTGAAAATTTATTTTTATTTTTCTTTTGGTTTTGTTTTGTTTATATATATATATATATATATATAACAAAACAAAAAAAAATTAAAAAAAATATTATTATTTTTAGAAGAAAGGCGGCATCGCCGATGCCGCCTTTAAGGTGTATTTTTTAAAATATTTTTAACCCAACTATTTTTTTAATTAAAAAAACATATTTAAAAAAACTCCTCCCAAACCCGCCATCTTAAAGAATCACGAATATATAACGAATATATAATAAATAAGCCATAAATTAATATATAATATATAATAGATAAATAGAAAATAAATAAATATTAAGTAAAAAAATAAGTAATAAATACTTAATAATTAAATAAATAAATAATAAATAATAATAACTAATAAATAATAAATAAATAATATATAAATAATTAATAAATAAAAATGATACATTAATAATAAATAATTAATAATTTATAAAAAACATAAAAATAAACAATTAATTAATTAATAATTAATTAATAAATGATAAATAAAAATTAACAAAATAATAAATACATAATAAATAAATAATAAATTATAAATAAATAATAAATACATAAATTTGAAATAAATAATAAATAAAAATAAACAAATAATAAAAATAAATAATAAATAGAAAATAAACTAGTAAACTAATAATAAATTAATAATAAATAACAAATAGGTAATAAATAAGTAATAAATAAGTAATAATTAAATATTAAATAATAAATAAATAGGAAATAATAAATAAATAGTAAATAAATAATCGATAAATAATAAAAATAAATAAATTACAAATAATAATAAATAATAACAAATAATAAATAAATAATTTATAAATAATAAATAATTAATAAATAAATAACAAATAAATAATAAATAAATGACTAATAAATAATAAATAATAAATAAATAAATAATTTCAAATAACATGAAAATAAAACATAAATAATAAATAAATAATAAATACGTAATAAATAAATAATAATTAAATATTAACTAAATTATAAATAATAAACATTAATTATTTAATAAATAAATCATAATAAATAAATCATAATAAATCATAAAAAAATGATAATCAATAATCAATAATCAATAAATAAATAATAAATAATAGATATTAGATATTAAATATTAAATGAATAATAAATATGCGATAAATAAATAAATAATAGATCAATAATAAAAAATAATTTACAATAAAAAAACAATAAATAAATAATAAAAATAAATTAATAATAATAATAATAATAATAAATCAATAATAAATCAATAATAAATCAATAAATAATAAATTAATAATGACTATATAAAAATAAGAGATGAATTAATAAAAAAAACTTATACATAAATAATAAATTATTAATACATTATTAATAAATTAATGTTAAATTAATATTTAATATATAAACAATTAACAATTAATAAATAAATGATGAAAAACTATAAATTAATAATGAAATATAAATCAATATAAAATAAATATGTAGTAAATAAATTATAAATCAATACAATAAAAAAATACGTAAGTGGAAAAATAAAAAATAGAAAAATAATAAATAATAAATAGATAAATAGATAAAAACTAAATAATACTTTAATATTAAATTAATAATATAAATAATAAATAATAAATAAGTAATAATAAATAATAAATATTACGTAATAATATATAATAAATAGAAAATAAATCCTCAATAATAATTTAATAATAATTTAGTAATAAATAATAAATAATAAATGAAGATATAATAAATAAATAATAAATGAATAACTAAGAAATAAATATATAATATATAATATATAATATATATTAAATAATTAATAATAAATATTAAATAATAAATGGAAATAAATATCTATAAATAAAAATACATATAACGAGATTTACATAAATATATATAGACACACAAAAAAATAAATATAAATATTTACAAATGTATACAAATATAGAAAAATTTTCATAAATACATATAAATATCCATGCATAGATACAATTATATATAATTTTAAATAAATAATGATAAATATATATAAATTATAAATAAATATACATAAATGTATAGAAGTACATGAAAATATATATATATATACATAATAAATCATCAAAAACGGAAAATTCGCAATAACTGCAAAATCAACAAATCAATAGAAATGTAAATCAATTGAATAAAATCATAAACAATCTAACAAACATGGGAAGACACTCTTAAATGAGATGAAATCTCGTCAAATGTTAAAAAATAATGATATCTAAATAAAAAACTTAGTTTTGGAGGCATTCAGGGCCTCTTTTGACCTCAAAAATGCAGTGACCATGAACCCCCATTAACTATGGAATATAACTCATCACATTCTTCGATTTGATATATGGTTGAGCTCAAACGTACACCCGAATTGATATGTGATTGATATACGATCCTGGTGGGCTATGACATTGGAAGGATGGCAGCACGAAACGGGGATGTGCCTCGGTTGCGATGCACTGATTTCAGCTTGTGTGTGCAAGGGGTTACAGGATGAGGCTGGTTTGAGGGTGCCTTTCATGAAGACATTGTGGTTGTGGGATGCGATGTGGATGAAGTTTTGGGTTCTAGGTGGTGGAGCGATCTGGTTGCCTCCGGTTACAGGTATGGTGTGTTGGGGGATGGGTTGATCTGGTGTTTGGAGTTGTAGGCTGACAATGATTCTGCTGAAGGTTGAAGATGGGGCCTGCCCGACGTGAATCAGTGCATTTAGTTCATTCCATTGGGAGAACTAACCTGAGAGTAGGGTTGCACTGTATACAGGCTATCTTGGGGGGATTTTTTGGCCTTTTGGTGTTTTTTGGAGGAATGGATGTTCATGTCGTGGGGATCATGTAGAGATGAATGTGTGTGGGACCTCAAATCAAATGGGTGGGAGCGGTGGCATACTAGTGACCAGAAATCATGGTCTTGGGATACAGGAGTTGAACCGGTTATCTTGACCACAGGATGCTTTACTTACCGGGTGTTTGACCTTTGGCTGGCACTTCTAGATGACCATGCTAAGGACATTTATTTTTTGTGCCTTTTAAGACTGTCTATTTTGTGGTTGAGATTTTTCTTTGGTTGTCTTGTGGGTGGCATTAGCCCGCCACCTTGTGTTTGATGGAACTTGTGCCGCATTTATGTTTCGTTGTTTCCATTTTCATTTTCTTGATAAATTTTTGGGACAAAATACACTCAGATCCCAAACCTTCCTGGTATTATCTAATGCAATTGTAGTTCATTTCATAAGTTTAGTTTTGACTTGTTGTGAAGTTAAAACAGAAACCTAGATCCAATTTTATAGTCATTTGATGGTTGATTCTGATTTTCTACTTATATAAGAATTACTTTAAGTTTCAGATTACTATTAACAATTAATTATATATAATTAATAATTAACACATTATAATTAATTAAAATTTTAAATAATAAAAATTAAAAGAATATAAATAATAAATCATAGTTGCTAATTAGATTCCATTTTTTAAAACCACCAATAAAAATAAAAAAAATAAAAAACAAATTTAGTAGTGGTTTTAAGAAGCACCGTTAAATAATCACTATGATTTTATTTCGGAATATTTAGGGGTAGTTTTGAAAACCGCCACTAAAAAACTACCGTGAAACCCCATTTTTCTTGTAGTTCCATGACCAATGGTGGTGCTATAATATTATATGTTTATGTAATAGATATAATATATATGATTTTCACCATTAAAGAAAGAGGGCCCAACCTGAGAGTATATTAATCCCTGAAATGGTGGCTCAAGTTTTGTTTTTTTATAATTTTCGTCAAAAAAATTAAAAATAAAAACTAGTATGAAATTATTTTGGTTTTGGGGACCCTATTAAAGGTACCCAAACCAATTTTTTTTAAATATGTTTTCTAAAAAAAATTAAATGCGTAGGTTAATTTTTTTTTAAAAAAATGTGCCTCAAATGTAGCATCACTGTTGTCGCCTTTTGGTTAAGTCCAAAGGTGGAAGCGGTATTGCCGTCTTACCCCTAAAAAAATCTATTTAAAATATTATTTTTTATATATTTAAAATTTTAATTTTTTTTATTTTTTTATGTATATATATATATATCTCTTATTCAAGTACATGACATTTCTAGACTATAAAATATAAACTATAGGACCAATATAAATGAAAATTAAAACATGGATTAAACATATAAGAAATAGTCGAAAATAAAAATATTTTATTGAAAAATATTGATGAAAAATAATTTATAAGCTTTCTAATCCACCAACTTGAAACTTAAAAATGTTTCAAGTATGTTACATTGCTAGCCTATAAAATATAAACTATAAGACCAATATAAATGAAAATTAAAGCATGGATTAAACATATAACAAATAGTTGAAAATAAAATTAATTTCTTAAAAAATGTTGATGAAAAATAATTTTTAAGCTTTCTAATCCACCAACTTGAATATTAAAAATGTTTTAAGTACGTGACTTTGCTAGCCTATAAAATATGAACTATAATACCAATATAAATGAAAAATAAAACATGGATTAAACATATAACAAATAGTTAAAAACAAAAATAATTTCTTAAAAAGTGTTGTTGAAAAACAATTTATAAGCTTTCTAATCCAAGAACTTGAAACATAAAAATGTTTCAAGTATGTGACTTTGCTAGCTTATAAAATATAAAAAATAAGACCAATATAAATGAAAATTAAAACATGTATTTTTCATATAACAAATTGTCTAAAATAAAAATAATTTCTTAAAAAATGTTGATGAAAAATAATTTCTAAGATTTCTAATCCACCAACATGAAACTTAAAAATGTTTCAAGTACGTGACTTTTCTAGACTATAAAATATAAACTATAAGACCAATATAAATGAAGATTAAAACATGGATTAAACATATAACTAATATTCAAAAATAAATAGAATTTCTTAAAAAATTGATGGAAAATACTTTATAAGCTTTCTAATCCACCAACTTGAAACATAAAAATGTTTCAAGTACGTGACTTTGCTAGTTTATAAAATATAAACTATAATATCAATATAAATGAAAATTAAAACATAGATTAAACATATAACAATTATTCAAGGTTTTTATTTTTATTTATATGAGTCTTATAGTTTATATTTTATAGGATTTCAAAGTCAAGTAGGTGGCTTTGGATCCTACTCGATATTCCTTCATTTCGCTCTCACTTCTGAGTAACTTTTCTTACATTCCTTTCATTTTCATTTATTTATTTATTTTATGAAACACTTTATTTTCAATAAATTTTCATATGTTTAGGTTATTTTTTAAATTTTATTTACATTGTTTTATACTATATATTTTATAATCTTTTAAAGTTATCTACTTGAAATTTAATAAGTATTCGTATGTTTCAAGTAGTCTAATTTGAAACTATCAAATATAAACTATGCCTAAAATATTAATGAAAACTAAAACACTAGATAAACATATAATAAGGGATGATAGTAATAATAGTATCTTTATTTCAATATACATAAAACATATAAATGAACATGTAAAATCAATGTCTTTGTCTATGGAGAGGAGATTATGTCCCACGTGGTGGTCTGCGAATAAAAGATCTGCTTCAAGTTTGTTATGGAGTCTGATGACCGGGAAAGGACAGATCCTCAGTAATTGTAATGTCGATTATCGCATCCTATACCAGTGTGTCAATGGGAGGAGCTATCAATTGCATGTCGTACTACGCTCCTGATCCTTCTCCCACTAAGGAGGTAGATGGACCTACCATCATCACAGTGGGGAACCAAGATTGCGATGGAGCTATACCCCCAGGCTATGATAGATATGTACCTCAAGGATATGATGGATCTAGACCCCAAGGATGCGATGGATCTGGAACCCAAGCTAGAGAGAACTACGGATATCCTGTCAAGAAAGAGGAATCCCATGCCACTTGAGGTGCATCCTCAATCGGATGAGGTTGGAATACTAGAGGGATGACCTCTTTCAGTTGAATAGTTCAGGCCTCACTTGCAGCATGATGTTGTCTACATCATCATTGTCATGGATCATCAGCCCCAGAAGCTGCTGTAGGATCTTCCTATGGGGAAATAACCTCCTCTCTTTGGGTTGGACTCTCGAATATTCTCTTGAAAAGCGCATGATAAGATGTCATCAGCTCCAGCGCTTCATCTTGGATGGTTGCCCGACTAAAGACCCCCTCCTCCTCTTCATCACTCATGTAAACAAGATGTTCTGAGTGAGTTCCTTGTAAAGAGATTCAAAATTAATTATAAAATAGTTCAATAAAAAAACTAATGGAAATTTATTGAATTACAATCTTATGAATCTCTTTGTCATGTCGGGTAGGATACATTATAGAATTCAGTCTATACCATGGCTCATACTCGACCAGCTCTGAAAGAAAGAATAAATCTGTAGGTACACTTGGGATACAAAAACCTGCACATCTGCGCCTGCAGTAGGGAAAGTCAACATTTACTCGGCACCAGTCCCCATCCTACCTCCCAGTAAACTTCACGTCATGAATCTTCTTTATCTGTCTCGGTAGTAATGGAATTGGCTGAACGTAGAAAAACTAGTGCATGAATCTATCAAGATTCTACCACTCAATAACATAGAAATGAATGAGGGGAATTGCATCCATAGAATCCTCAATCCCAACAATGTAGTATGGTGGAAAATGGTCCATTATAGTTCAGTATGGAAGCCATGAAATCTGAAATGACATGTGATGTTTGTCAAAAAATCTTCTTACTAAAACCCAAAATTGATGATATTGTTAAATTTGTTAGATAGTGATATATTATATATTCATACCTAGTCGGGTAAGAGACAGTACAATTTGAGCTGATATACACCCAAATGGTGTCTCAAAACCATGCGGAAACAGTGTCCCTAACACCACCTGTAAAATAAAACATTAATAGTGAAAAACAATGAGAAATTAAATTCAATAACTCTTAATATCATCAAAAACCAATATACATGAGTGATCATACTAGTGTCCACATGGAGCATCATGTAGCACCTCTATAGTGATCAGTGGAATAGTAAGCTGAGGGCAGAATGAGGGGATGCACTCCCATGCCCATATTTAAAGAAGAATGATGCATCCCCTGAGATCTGTGTGGTCATGGTGGGATAGCCTTCATAATGTTCTGTACGTGTATTCCAAGCATGCCGATCCCCAACAGTACATCCCAGCCCGATCAAAGTCCTCCAGTAGGGGTAGGTACATCTTGTGCACGTGCATCCCCGAGAGATCAGCACACATAGTCCCTCTAATGAGATGTAATATATATGAATAATCATAAGACATGAGAGTCTACTCATCAACATCATCGGGTAAATGTAAAATATTCTCCTCTAACGAAGTCATAGATATCAACAATCCATCTGTAGCCCTACGGTTGGAAAAAATGTTGATTCCTAACAATCATGGAGCAAGGTTGAGCCAAAATGCATGAGTGGGTCTAATAACGGCTTCCCCATGAATAGGAATATCGAGAAACACTAACACATCCTAGAGGGTGATGGTCATCTCTCCCTCGGGCAGGTGGAATTTGTGTGTCTCTGGTCTTCATCTCTCTATGAGGGTAGGAAGAAGGTGATGGTCGAAAAATGTGAAATCTGATGCGATAATGCCATAGAAGCCATCACAGGGCAACTATGGTCTAATGGCACATGGAGGCTCCTTGCGATAAAAATGGTGCGCTCAATGCACCCTGATCGATCAATCCTCACCACTGTCTAACATGACAAGAGAAACATGGTTATCCTACTAAGTGAGTAGTATGGTATCATCCATCTGTATATAAAAAAATAAAATGAGTCATAAGTGTAAAATTTAAATATAAAATTATGGTCAGCAGAATGTTATGACTTGTAGAATATAAGATATGCAATGTTTATTCACATTGATTTATGAAGTTATTTTTACTAAAAGAAAACAACATGTTTTCATGTTTTTCATACAATATTACTAACGTATTGTTAAGATATACTTTTACTAAGAAAATGGTGTTTTTTATGATATGGTTTAATATATTTATATATATAAACATTTTTCCTTTGTTATGTAAATTTTTATTAGAAAATTATGTTCTCTTTAATTTATGTATGACTGTCCACATGATGTTATGTTTCATTATTATTTTCTCACACGTACAGGTCATTCTGTAACACTAACTGAACATCAAGAAAGAATTGTTTGGAAATGAACCATGATGCAGGAGGAATGGTGATAATGATGATAGTAATGATGTAAATGCATTCCTTCATCTCCATCATTGTCACTATTCCTCTTGTGGCGTGGTTCATTTCCCAAAAATTATTTCTTGAAGTCCAGTTAAGTAAAACCCAACTGATTTTTATTTGATAGATTAATAACATATTATACAAGCATGTACTTAACTTATTAAGTAAATATATTTATATGATGTTATTAAGATACCAAATAAAAATAAACTGGATTTTACCTTACTTCTGATGTCACGCTCATCTAATCAAAACCATGATTAATTGAAAAATGTCAAGGTATTTCTTGTATGATATAAAACATTCATGTGTAACTTAATGTGTTTTTTCTTCTATATTTCATTTTATATAATCATAATTGTCATTTTATCAATGATAAGTATTATTAGATGATCATTACATATATTCATCTTTTAATCCTAATTTATTCATTAATTAATCTATAATTAATCATTATTAATAAAAACTATTATTTCTAAACTATATAATCTTTATGATACTAAAGCTTTATAGTACAGTTTTTAACAAATCAATCATTCTTTAATCACTAGTTAATCATTATTAAGTTATTCTTTAATTATTCATTATTTAATTATTAATCATATGATATTTATTTTTTAATTATAATTAACTAATCTTATGTATTCATTTTTAATCCAAAGTTATTCATTAATTATTCTATACTTATTCATTACTAATAATAACTATTATTTTGAAACTATATATAACTAATTAAAATACTTAATAAATAATTTATTTCAAATTAACTAAAAATAATTCAATTTCTAATAATAAATTTCATTCTTTAATGCCTTTTCCTTGTCTATTTCATTTAATATCATCAAAATTATCATTTTATCATTGATAAATATACTGATTTGATTTTTCTTTTCTTAGATATTTTAGTAGTTTATAAATAAAATATAAATTATCTAAAGTGTATCCTCTATGAGTGTCAAACCAGGACTGCAGCAAGACAGATTGTCGTGCACCAATTCTCATTCGATTCTAGCTCAAAATGGTGTTTTCGGGTTTTACTCCTAGGTAAATCTGTGCCAGAGCCACATCCACTTGTTTATATCCAGATAGAGATTTGATTGCTTAGATTACCACATAATATTTATGATATCAAAATTTTACAATATTTAATCCTAAGTTATTATATACTTAATCTATACTTAATCTACACTTAATATATACTTAATCATTACTAATAATAATTATTATTCCAAACTATATAAAACTAATTGAACTACTTAACAAAAAAGATATTTAAAACTAATTAAACTACATAAAAATGAAATATTTAAAACTAAAAATAATTAAATAAAATAAATAAACAACTTTAAATTAAATAAAAAATGCCTCTAAATGATGCTTCACAAAAAAACCGAGCCTTCTTTTGGACCACGGACTCCACCGCACACAAAAAAGTGTTTTTTATAGAGAGAAGTAGTGGAATGAAGAGAGATGTAGGAAAATGGAAGTGAGGAGAAGGGGGTGACCTTTTATTAGGCGCTGGGTGAAATGCGGCATCGGTGGTCCCGTCTTTCGCCTTTCTGTTAGGTGAAAGGCAGCATTGTCGATGTCGTCTTTCACCTCACGTAAGGGTGCAAGGTGGCACCCCCATGTCGTCTTTGTCAGGTCATCAATTCAAGCCAAGCACAGGGGGGGAGGAGGGGGGCGGAAGGCGAAAACTATGATGCCACCTTTAACGACCTTTTTAAAATAATTTATATCCTACTTGTTTTTTAAGAAAAATTATAAAATACATTTAAAAAAACTCTACCCAAAATCCCACTCGTACCAGAAGAAAGTAGTAATTTCATTACTTAAACCTGAATAAAATTAGATATAAATCTAACTGAACTCGATTTAATTACGTTAGGTAATACTGAGTGCCTATTGTTATAATACAACACTACACATTAATATTTTAATAATTCATGTAATTAAAATGAAAATAATTAAGTTGTTTTCCCTAACATAGACATCATCATATCATGTAGAATTTGGAAAACCCCACTATAAAAATGAACAAATTTTGACTACCGAGATTCTGATCTTCTTTGAAGGACTAGAGTTTTTTTCACATGAATTCATCTACCATTATAATTATAATTATTGAAAATGAAAATATAACAGTCCTTTCATTTATATGATACAGCCATGCTGAACCACATGTTCCCTTTGTAGGATTTTTTTTATTTAAGAGTTTTAATTTTTTTTTATAGAAAAGGGATGGGTTCGAAAAAAAAATTAAAAATGGGTCTCAAGATGTGTGAACCCTATGTACGCATCTTCATCATGGAGAGATGTGTGAACGGGGTTCACACATCCTTCATCCCATCTTTTAAGGATGCATGAACCCCATTCACGCATCCAGTTGAGAAAATATATAAAATGGGGTCTCCCCCCCCCAATTTCATTCTTCTCCTCTGGATTTTGCTGCAAAGCCCTGCAAAATTTCTTTCTCAAAAAAATTTTGCTGCTTTTAATAAGGTAAAATTTCTATTTAAATTTTCAATTTTTTAATTGTGTTTATTAATTTCATTTGTATGGTTTATTTATTTGATTTGTGATATGTAGAAATTAGTGCTTGTGTGTATGGTTTATTTATTTCATATGTATTGATGTGTCAATTAGTGTCTTTTTTATGATTTAATTTTTGAATTATGTGTTTGTTGTATGAATTCATATTGAATTTTTAGGAAAATTAATTATGTCGTGTCTAAAACGTTGTATGAATTCATATTGAATGTTTATGAAAATTAAATATGTTATAAAAAATGTTATTTTGAAAGTAATATTAATTTAAATTAAAATATTTTATACAATAGTAATATAATTAATGAATAATATATTTTTATATGTTTTATATTTAAGTTTATTAAAAATATATATAGAGGACTTTTTTGTTAATGGTATAAAAACATTTTTGTATAAATAATAATTTTAAATTATATTATTTATAATTAAATTTGTTAAATATAAAAGAGATTTAGAGATTTAATATGTATTTAATATAGTAATAGATATAATAAGTATACCCAAAAACATGGTAAGTTGTATGATAACTGATCTTGAGATGACCGAATGATGCATAATTGAAATTGCATGTCTTGTTTTGTGAATATGGTTATTTAATTTTTAATAATTGCATTTATTTTTATATATTGATGACATGTGAGTCATCTCTGATTAAGTATGTAAGGACCTGTGTTTTCTCTTAAAAAAAGTTATTTATTTCATACCCCTAGACCCCCTCACATGCATGTGAGTAAATTTGTAATTAAAAGGCTATCAACAAGAGGCATCCCTGAAGAGGAGTCCCCAAAGTGGCATTCAAGAACAAGCGTTCAATAGGAGGCGTTTCTATTTGAAAGTAGACTTACAGTTGCTGAAATATTTGATAATAGAGACTCCATGAGTCTACCCATAGGTTTTGGTTAGTTTATCTAATAATGATAAACTAACTATAAGTCTCAAGATCAATTCATGCTTATTTATACATAAGTAATTAAAATATATAATGTTATATTAAATTTTATTTGGTAATAATACCATCATCACTATACCTCAATAGTGAAAAATCAATACATAAAAAGTCTCTAGATAAAGTCAATTATTCAAAACCAATTTAAATAATGTAAAATATTGATTTAGTATATAATATTTTATAAATTTTTTTTATAGGTAATAATTTCTATGAAAATATATTGAAATGGTGAGACCATTTATATGGAGCAGGGATTTAGTTATTGTGTGCCACCTATCAGAGTGGTAAATCTTCATGGTTGTATGGCATTGGATGCAGTTCACAATAAGATTCATAATCAGTTAAAATTGGGGGTTGATCAATCCATTTCTTCAATCACATATCGACATCTACAACATCCTAAATGTTTCTAGAACACTGAGTACCCTTTGGTCGATTATTATGATTGGATGGATACATCTTCCTTATTTAGACAACAGTGTGCTAATGGTTTGATGGAGTTGTATGTAGTGATTTCTGATATATATGTGGTGCAATTGACTACTACAGAACCGTGTTTTGTGAGATCTATAGAAGTTGGTCCTTCACATCAGTCTTTTATATTGCCTCATTATCATATGACTCCAGTAATAGAAGAAAATTATGAATAAGATGATCAAAATTGGGGAAGGAAATGTTGAAGACATCCCTTGGTGTGCTGATATAGTGAATGAAAGTTTATCTGATGAAGAAGAATATGGGGAGCCATCAGGAGATGATGTGGGTGAGGGTGATGTGGGGAATGAACCTTCTGAGGTTCCTTTGAGAGATGTGGGTGAGGGTGATGTGGCAAATGAACCTTCTGAGTTTCCTTTGAGAGACATGCATCCACGAAATCCACCGGTTAGTGGTAATCATTCTTCAGTATTGAGGTCCTTAGTTAAAGGAATGTATCTTGAACAACATTTTGATTGGAATGTCATTACACCGGCTTATGAATTCCCTAGCATTATAGGGAATAGGTCTGCCTCAAATGATAACTCTATCTATGTCAGGCAAGAGTTTGAAAGTAAACTGGCCATGAAAATGTGATAATGCAATACCACATTGAGCGGCATTTCACATTTGTGGTTGATGAATCAAAGAAGACAAAATATATCATTTGTTGTGAAAAATATGGGTCAGAATATAAATTTTGATTAAGGGAAATATTTGATAAAATTTTTTCATCTTATAGGATAACCAAATTAGAAGGGCCACACACTTGTGTGCATCCAAGCTTATCGCAGGATCACTCTTCCCTTGATTCAGAGTTTATATCAAATGTTATTTGTGATATGATACAAACATGTCAGGATGTTCTCATTACCCTTGTTCAGGAAAGAATTCAACAGTTGTATAACTATAAGATATCATATATCAAAGTTTGGAATGAAAAACAAAAGGCAATTGTAAAAGTGTATGGTGATTGGGATGAATCTTATGCTATATTGCCACAACTTATTGAATTGTTGTCTCTCAACAATCAGATTATTTATCAGTTAGAAAATGTTGAGTATGTATCCCCCAATCACTGAGTTGATTGAACACAGGTGAAGTTCAATAGGCTTTTTAGCCCTTCATTCCATGAATTTCTGCCTTTCCCTATTGTAAACAATTTATTCAGGTCGATGGAACTTTCTTGTATGGAAAGTATACAGGTGTTCTAATCATTGCTTCCACACGGGATGGTAATCATGCTTCTCTGCCACTTTCTTTTTCTATTGCTGAAAAGGAAAATTTTGAATGTTGGAGCTGGTTTTTGGCATGTGTACGTGTTCATGTCACATAGAAACCATGGCGTGTGTCTGATATCTGATCTCCATCGAGCGATTATAGAAGTGGTGTCTAGTGATGGGGTTTCATGGACTAAGCCAAATTCTTATCATCTTTATTTCATTAGACATATTTCAAGTAATGTGCATAAGCATTTTAGAAATTATTCCATAAAGAAGGTGATCCTCATGTTGGGTATGTTTTTCTAAACTTACTTTTTTAAAACAAAATTTATTCTCCATTTTAATACATTATTCTCTTATGGTTTCTGTATATGAGCCCCAACAAAAAATGTTTGATCGACTCCTTGAAGAGATCTGAACTGCTAATGAAGATGTGTATGAATATATGATGCAGATTTCGAAGGAAAATGGTCATTAGCATATGATGGTGGTAGAAGATATGATCATGTGACCACTAATATAGTGGAGTTCATAAATGTGGTCCTCAATGGTGTGCGCAAACTCCCGATCACATGGTTAGTGCAAGAGACATTTTTCAGATGTGTTCACTACTTTGTTGACTGATCCCAAAAGGCCTATCAGAGGATGGAAAAGGGAATATGTTTTACGCAGCATTCCCAAAGTGATATTGATCAGATACTAAATGAGGCTTCAAGATGGACTGTTCTAGCCTTTGATAGGGAAAATACAGGATTTCAGGTAAGATTGTGCTATGACCGGTC
This sequence comes from Viscum album, assembly GCA_963277665.1. Classification (NCBI taxonomy): domain Eukaryota; kingdom Viridiplantae; phylum Streptophyta; class Magnoliopsida; order Santalales; family Viscaceae; genus Viscum; species Viscum album. Next base: position 635,195,026 of record OY728138.1, on the reverse strand, counting down.
TACATGCACTAGTGGTCGAGTGTTTGTAGTGATGTTAGATAACAGATACTGTGATTATGGAAAATTTTAGGAATTTAGATATCCATGTGCATATGTTATCACACCTTGTGATTTAGTAAATATATCATGGGATCCATATGTTGACTCGATGTATCGCATGAGCACTTTGGTTAAATATTATAGTGCAGCTTGGATTCCTGTTGGTGCCTTTCATTCTATCTCATTGTCGGCTGATCAACCGACCATCGTCCTTGATATTTTCTGGTTTCATAATTTGTTTTTGTTTTCTTTTATGACTTTTTCAATGTCTGTCATTTTTTAAATTATTGGCTTCATAATACAAAGTTACAGCCCTGAGGAAGACCAAAATCAAGTCAAATTGGAAATGAAATGGATTGGCCTCGACAATGAAGAGGGAGAATAAGATGCAATATTTTTCACGCAGAAGGACATACTCATAAGAGATGTCCCCAAGTGGTAGGACAGAGCTCCACATCTCATCAACCATGATCGAGTTTGTGTATTGTATGATGAATATGTATATTTTGTTTTGTATATGGAAGTTTTAGTATTGAATCCTTTCATTTCTGACTTGCTCCATTTATGACATGTTTTAATTTTGGTTTGTCTCGTTTTTTGATTCTCTAATAAATAATTTTGTGATACTCAAACTATTCAAAAAAACAACATAGAAATAAAATGAATATATAATGCTACCATATGTAACAAAGACACTAATGCACAAACAACAAATCAAGTATAAATCAAAAATATTAACACAATAATTTTTCATTGGATTATTCTAGATTTATTTAAATAAAAGTTTCAAATTTTTATTGAACCTCTCATACCACATGAAAAAATACATACTACCTTAAGATTACACGAGAAAAATGACATATCACTGATATTATCCATAGGATTATCATCCCTATGCATTCAAGTATCTTATGGCCCATGCAAAAGAACTAGCTCATGAATCTCACATGCAATGCTAAGAACACCTCTATAGGTTTTATTTGTGTAAATTCATTGCTTCATATTAAATCTTTGACATTGAAAAGATTCAACCCAAAACAACAATTGTCGGTTATAGGGTAAAATTACTTTGTACTTTATTTATCCAAATCCACAAGGCAACATAGGCAAGTTATATTAAAATTCCTTTTTAAACATTAATTATTTTAATGACATCCTATCATAGATAGAAAGTTCATCTAATTAACTTCATTTTAGAAATCATTTATTTATTTATAATATTTCACAATTATCATAGTTAAAGAAATTTTCCATTTCAATCTATAGAGGAAAACACCATTTAGGCTGTAATTGACATTTTAATTAATGAAGACCTCATAAATAATGAATCTCAAAATTAGGTAATAGGGTCCTTTATTTATTGAAGGGATTGTTCAAGTAACAAAAACACTAACCCACACAAAAAAAATCAAGTACCAATCATTTTTTATTTGATTGTTTTAGATTTTTTTAAATAACGGTTTAATTTTTTTATTGAATTTACTATAATAAAGTAACGATGATATCATTTGTGCATATGAAAGGTTTTCCATTTCTCACATCTCAGGCTACTCACATATCACAACTTCTTTTAGAGGGACGTCCAGTGCCTCCATTGAGTGTTCGTAGGTATCACCATTTTCATCATACCGCACCACCTCCCGCTATCATCCATCATCTTCGTCGTGCTGGATTCTATGGTGTAGCGATGTGCGACTTAACCTTTCTCGATCATTATATCATTACTGCACTTTTAGAAAGATGGAGGCCAGAGTCACATCCATTCCATTTTAGAGAGGGGGAGATGACTATTACCCTACAGGATGTGGCCATTATGTTGGGCCTCCCCATCGATGGTGCGGCTCTGACAGGCCAAGTTGGAGCAGATTTTCCAGAGCTTGTTCATAGAATATTGGGCATAGAGGTCCCTGAAGATGGAAGGATCATCGTTGGTGGTAGATTACGCATGCCTTGGTTAGACCAACACTTTACAAAATTAGTATAGGATGGTGATAAGATCACTGTGCAGCGATTTGCATGTGCGTATATTTTGAGGCTGATTTGTGGCACCATTTTTGTTGATCACTCCACTACTTTTGTACATTTAATGTATTTATCTTTTTTGGAGGATTTGGATGAGGCAGACCAGTATAGCGGGGGGTCTTCTTGTCTAGTGTATACATACAGGGTGCTATGTAGCATATGTCGCATCAATAAGATGCAAATCATGGGATGAATGGTTCTTCTACAGATGTGGGTATGGGAGCACATCTCTCGTTTAGCTCCACATGCTCGTGTGCCATTGCCAGCAGATATTGTAGCAGAGGCTCCGCATGGACGTTGGTATGTTATTCCTTCCTTATAATGTCTAACTTAATTGTATAACTTTCTACTATGAAATTTAAATATAATAATATTATCTATAGGTGGAGTCAGGCACATCAACATTCAGATTCCCCCAGACACGACGTCCATTCCTACAGACTTATATTGGACAACATTCAACCACATGATGTAAGTGACTATTATTTATATTGTTAAATATTTATTCTTTATTATACATGTATTAATTTATTAATTGATTATTTATTTTTTCTTTCAAATTTTTTGGATTCCATATACAGATGATATTATCCAGATTCTTACACCCTACTGTACGATGATGCTTGCTATCGGCTCCTGCAGGGTTCCATTGATTCATTTTCATATAGTCGAGTGGCATCAGACCGACAGAGTTATGTGGCAGTTAAGATTCTTTAATCTTGTTCTAGACTTGCCTAGTTAGTTATATTCACTACATTCCCTGAAGATGTCAGGGAAGAGAGATTTTTATTGGAGTAGATACCACGCCAGATATATGGATTTATGGAACAGACGATAGGAGTTCCCATTGCGAGGGGCAGGGACAATGCATTTTCATTTGGTGGATCATATGGATTACGCATCTTGGTACTACAGGTCCCCAGTCATATTTCTGATATGACCCAGATGAGGCTTTCATGAGCTAGTATACATAGTTCTTTCCACAATTCAGTAGAATTTTAATTCATATTACTTAAAAAATGAACTTTTTTCATAGGATGCTCATATATATCATATAATTTACATGTATGATCCAGTAGAGCACACTGTATTTGACCCAGCATATTTTCACACCCTTGTATCATAGTTTCTTCCTTCGATGGATGAGATTTATCATGACATTTTCTTTGATCCACCACATGCTGAGGAGGCTGCGGAGCCTACTGATCCTGCTGAGGCTCATATAGATGTACCAGGGGTAACGACCCTATTATGGATCTTTCTGTTCCACAGGAGGAGGATGTTCATCTTGATCAGTCATATGTTGGTCTTCCACAGGAGGAGGCTATTTATCATGATCATTCATACACTCCTCCATCTTCTCAGGCTCAGCCATAGGTAGATACAAACATTGACTAGGTTGATCTAGATTCTTTATTATAGACATCCATAGCACAACAACCATCTTCTTTCCATGTTGTTGAGAGTTTCATCCATCCTCTACTATCCTTAGATATAGGACAGGGTACATATGGTGAGACTGTACATCCACCGCATGTCACATAGGTGGAAGTGGAGGTGGCTACTGAGGATGATGCACAGCGTATGCTAGAGCGCAGACAGAGACTGACATGATGTGGACGTGTCTAGTATACATCTGGTTGTGGGACATAGTAGAATCCACGCCAGAGGCATATATTAGGTTGATTTTTGATTTATGATACATTATGTATGTGCATTACTATTATCATATATATAGTTCTACATTTTTTAATAAGTGTCTTACTGTCATCAAATTATCTTTCAAAATAAATAATTTCTATTTGGTATTCATTAATAAATATTATTACTCTGGGTGAAAATATCTGTGAACATCAATAAATCTTGAAAAATATTATTGATCTCAATGACTTAAATCCAAAAATCATGGAACATGATTCTTTTTAAAAAAAAAATTAAATTGCATGAAGAATAATTTCAAGGAATAATGAATAATTGTGAAGAGTAGATGATTGTGATTGAAGATCAGAAAAACCACAATATGAGATGTATGAAATTAGAAGCTCATTTGACCAATTTTAAGAAAATACATATTCAAACTTTATAAAAGGACACATGTTCTACTGGTACACAATCTTTACTGGAGGATTTTATTGTTAAAATACCTCCATCATGTGATAAAATTATGGACATTATGAAAAAATTGATTTCATATTCTTCTAAAATAAGAAATAATCAGAGGTTTAAGAATGTGTTATCATATCCAATAATAAGTATTGAATAATATCATCCTTGTTGAAGTTATATAAGATTTCAAAACTGGTGTTTATGAGTGTTTCTCTTTAGGGGGAGGTAAATGAAGAAATATCAAATTACTACCAAAATTAGTATATGAATTAGAATAAAATCTAATTACTATAGAACATTCAGGAAGATCATGTTATTTAAAGATGAATTTTTTTCTAAATATCTCTTCCTTTGTTAACAAAAAAATACTGAATAGAAAGGGGTTGTAATTGAATTAATCAAATACATAATAAATTTTTTCCTCTAAAAAACTGATTATTTTTTTTTAACCTTTCTATAGGATGCATGAATGGGGTTCACGCATCCTTTATAAACTTCATAAAGGATGAGTGAACCCCATTTAGACATCCTAGTGATGGTAGATGCGTGAATGAGGTTCATTAATCCTTTATCGAATCTGCGCAGGATGCATGAACCCCGTTCACGTATCTTAGATGTGGAGAGATGTGTGAACGAGGTTCATGCATCTTGAGACCCATTTTTTAAAATATTTTCAACCCTATCCCTTTTATATAAAAAAATTAATAATAAAATCCATAAATAAGAAATCCCCTTTGTATCCTTTCAGTTCGCCAGATTACACATGGGCTTGGGGATGATGGTTTTCAGACTTGGAAGATTACCCACCTGCCTCCACCCATTATTTATATAAAACCACTACTCATTCCTTTTCATCTGCACCCAACAATAGAGAGATATACCAAGATCCCTTAAATGGAACCCTCTCTATGTTCCCTCCTCCTGGACCTCCTCCTCACACTACTGGCGGCTTCCATGGCTCCTTTTCCAACCGACCACTGGTGATGGGGCATGCGGATCATGAGCTTCAGGAGGCGCAGGGGGGGATGCAACCAACTCCTCCACGACCACCACATGTTGGGATTCAGTGCTACATTTGTAGTGGTGCAACAGTGAGATCATCCTATTTTTCCTCAACAAATATATGAGTTTGGGTGGAGACTTTTGCACCGCCATCCGCACCATTGAGAACTGTTGAAGACCCTCCATTCTCTCCTCCCTCAACTACACCTTCGGACAAACCGATTTCCTCCACAGATACTACGACCAGTGAGATCCCCAAATCCCATACCATGCGGCGGAGGATGAAGAGCCCTTGGCGGAGGTGAGGTGCACACAGTCAAATCCATGAGTAGTGTTGAGGGATTGGGTGGGTTCCATTTCTTTCTTTTTCGGTGGAAGAATTATGTGAAAATAAATTTTTTTATCTCGTGGGAACTTTGAAAATCATGGAAAATGTTTTTTTTGGGTGAGTACTCATTTTTTATGATAAAATATATTTTTCTCATGTCATGTTGGCATATTTATTTTCTCCACGGATGGTGCCATCCCACTTTGTCAAAGGGGGTGGGCTAGGTTTGTGGTTAGTGGCCAAACCCCCACCAAATTATCTAGCAGGAGAATGAAGCGGGCAGAGGTAAGGAGGCCTATAAAACGAGTCTCTCCCCTCTTCTAAAGATCATCCTTCATCAGTTCTCATCTGCACCAATAGATCCCATTTTCTGTGGTATTTGTGAGGTGGTTTTCCCACTATATTCAAGAGATATTTTTCCAAATGATTTCTCCTTATAATAAGTGAGGGAGTGTGTACCCAATTTTACCCCATAGTGATCCTTCTATTTGTATGTGGTTTTTTACCCCTTCTATTTTGGGGGGTTTTCCACGTTATATCTAGTGTCATTTATTTTTCTGCATATTGAACTTTATTTTTATCTTGTAATTATTACTGCACTAGTGGGCTAATCATTTTATGGTCCCAACAAGTGGTATCAAATGCAAGTTTCTGGCATAGTGTTGTTCTTTTTTTCGGGTATTAATAATTCTCGTAAATGTTAGTATTCTATGTGATTGCGACATTGGTTGATATTTCATATCAAAAATTTTTTTGAGGTTATTAAATACACCGTTTTTAAATAGAGGAGGTTCTAGGCTGACAGCGTGTCCATATTGTGGCGAAATTTGAGTTTGAAAAATTCAATGGAAATAATTTTTTGTTGTGGAAAATGAAGATGTAGGCAGTGCTGCGGAAGGAAAATTTTCAACTAAAAATTGATGAAAGTCCGACAGATGTGACGATGGAGCGTGGTTCCAGTGGGAGATAGAATCATGACATGGACAGAAATGTGGTGAGTACTTCTAGAAGTAGAGATATACTAGTCAGCGAAGTAGTGACGACTACTGGAAGTAGAAAACATCTCAACAACGCATGGATAATCGACTCAGGGGAAACATGGAATATGATGTCATGATAGGAATGGTTTGATCAGTATGAAACCATCCCACAAAGATGTGTGTACATGGGGATCAATCACACCATGAATATATTTGGAGTCGGTACCATCAAAATGAAGATGCATGATGTCATAGTATGAACCATCCAAGGAGTACGTCATGTGAAGGGCCTGAAGAAGAAAATATTGTCTTTGGGACAATTTGATGACATCATATTCAAGACTCTCACTGAGAATGGAGTGATGAGAATTTTGAAGGGCACACTTGTGGTAATGAAGGAGGAGAAGATCTCAAAGAACTTGTATGTGCTTATGGGTGAAACGTACAAGGAGGCAAAGATATTTGTTGCATCAACTACCTCAACAGAAGCATTGACGAAGTTATGGCATTAGAAGCTTGGCCATATGTCAGAACAAGGCCTGAAGATTCTTTTGGATCAGAATTTTCTTACTAGTCTTACAAAGGTATCCTTACCATTTTGTTATCATTGTGTTTTGATCAAGCAACATAGGTTAAATTTTGGGATGTCAACATCAAGAAGCAAGGATATTTTAGAGTTGATCTATTCCGATGTTTGGCAAGCACCAGTTATATCCTTGGGAGGATCAGGGTACTTTTTATCATTCATTAATGATTATTCTAGGAGATGTTGGGTGTACCCAATCAAGAGGAAAGCAGATGTTTTTGAAGTCTTCAAAACATTCAAAGTGCCGAAGGATCTTGAATTTGGAAATAAGATCAAGTGTTTAAGGACTTACAATGGTGGAGAATATACAAGTGAAGAGTTTGATACTTTTTTTCAACATGAAGGAATCAAGAGACAGTTCATGGTGGCGTACACTCCTCAGTAGAATGGAGTGGAAGAGTGGATGAACAGAAGCCTGTTGGATATAACAATGGAAATGTTGAATACTGTAGGTATTGCCAAAATATTTTGGGTAGAAGCTGTGAATACCGCCTATTATTTGATCAACAGATCTCCTTCAATGGCGATTGATCTAAAGACACCAATGGAGTTGTGGACTAGTAAACCCGCTGAATATTCCTGGTTACATAAATTCCTATATATGCATTGTTTAATGACCAGGAAAGATCAAAGTAAGATTCGATATCTAAGAAATGTATCTTCTTAGGTTATGCTGATGGTGTGAAGGGGTATCATTTGTGGGACCCCACTTCCCACAAATTTATCATCAGTGAGATGTCATTTTTGCAAAAGAAAAGGTGAAAATGACAACTGGTCAATACATAGAGATGGAGAATACAGAAAATACAACAGTGGAAATAGAGTACAAATCCAAGGAAGAAACAATTTACTCTAAAGAATTACTATAGCACGAAGATCAAGTACTGGTTGAGTCTGGACCACGACGGTCAACTCAGGATAAAATATCTCCAGTATAGCACTCAGACTATGTCACTGAGAGAAATATTTCATATTTCTTATTAAAGGATGATGGAGAGCCATCTTCTTTTGTGGAAGTGACCCAGAGTCTAGATGTATTCTCATGAATGGTGGTGATTCAAGAGGAACTTGAAGCTCTGTACAGAAATAAGGCTTGGGATCTTGTTCCATTACCTCATGGAAGGAAGGCTATTAGAAACAAATGGGTCTTTAAGATCAAGTGTAATGGAATAGAACATGTGGAAATATATCATGAATGATTGGTGATAAAAGAATTTTCTCTAAAGAAAGGTATTTATTTCAATGAAATATTTTCTCCTGTTGTTAGACTGAGGAATGTTTGGTTAGTTCTGGCGATGTGTGCTACATATAGCTTACATCCAGAGTATCTAGATGTAAAGACTGCTTTTCTCCATGGTGATCTTGATGAAGAGATCTATATGCTCCAACCAGAAGGTTTTTAAGAAGAAGGAAAAGATAACTTGGTTTGCAGGTTGAAAAAATATTTGTATGATCTCAAGCAGGCACTTAGGTGTTGGTACAAGAGATTTGATTCCTATATCATGTGCCTTGGATAAAACAGACTCCATTCAGATCCTTGTGCTTATTTCAGGGGTTTGGATGGTAATTATTTCATCATTCTTCTGTTGTATGTGGATGAAATGTTGGTTGAAGGCCCCAAAAAAGATCAGATCTAGGAGATGAAGGAATAGTTGGCTAGGTAGTTTGATATGAAGGACTTGGGACCAGTAAACTAGATTCTTGGGATGCAAATTTATCAAGACATAAATAATGGGAATATTTGGCTATCCCAAAAAAATTACATATAGATAGGCTTGAAATGATTCAACATGAAAGACTGTAAGCCAATATCTACCCCTCTTCCCATTAATTTCAAGTTATCCTCCATGATGAGTCCTAGAAGTGAAGTAGAGATGATGGGAATTCCTCGAGTGTCGTATGCATCAGTAGTGGGTAGTCTAATGTTTACTATGGTTTGTACTAGACCATACATTACACATGCAGTGGGATCAGTTAGTCAGTACATGAAGAATCTAGTACGGGAGCATTGAAGCACAATGAAGAGGATCCTGAGATACAAAAAAGAAACCTCAAATGTTGCATTATGTTATGGAGGATCATATTTCACTATCAGAGGCAATGTTGATTTGGATTTTGCAGGAGATTCTGATTGGAGTAAATCCACTGTTGGTTATGTGTTTTCTTTTGCAGGAGGAGCTGTGATCCGGATTTCAAAGTTACAGTCAGTTATGGATTTATCTATAATGAAAGCGGAGTACATAGTAGCTAAAAAGGCTTGTAAAGAGGCTATTTGGATGAAAAGGTTATTGGAGGATCTTGGTCATAGATAGGGGCATATTTCATTGTTTTGTGACAGTCAGAGCACCTTGCACGTTTCAAGGATCCATCTTTTCATTCCTGAATGAAGCACATTTAGGTACACTATCACATTGTCTGAGATGTGGTGGAGTAAGGAAGGGTAGACATGAAGAATATTCACACTAAAGAAAATTTGGAAGATTTCCTGATGAAGGTGGTTTACTCTAATAAGTTTAGATGGTGTAGATCCTTGAACGGCCTTGTAGATATGTGAGCATCATGTTTGGTTGATAGAAAGGATTTATGGAGATGTGATTGGTTCTCAATCAAATCTCTAAGTGGTAGATGTGTCGGTAGATTTATTTTCTCCATAGACGGTGCCTCCCCCACTTTGTCAAAGGGGGTAGGCTGGGTTGGTGGTTGGTATCCAAACTCCCACCAAATCATCCAGTGGGAGAAGGCAGAAGGTATGGGTGAGGTGGCTTATAAAAGGAGGCTCTCCCGTCTTCCAAAGATCTTCCTTAATTAGTTCTAATCTCTAACAATAGATCCCATTTTGAGTGGTATTTGTGAGGTGATTTACCACCATATTCAAGAGAGATTTTTCTAAGTGTTTTCTCCTTATAATAAGTGAGGGAGTGTGTACCCACTTTTACCCCATATCGATCCTTATATTTTCCACTGGTTTTTTACCCCTTCCATTTTGGGGGGTTTTCCATGTTACATATGGTGTCATTTATTTTTCCATATTTTTCACTTTATTTTTATCTCGTAATTATCACTGCACCAGTGGGCCAATAATTTTATGGTCCCAACATATCAAACATAAAATAAATTGTGTATAGGGTATAAATTTTATCTATTATGAAAAGAATAGTCTATTAAATTTATCTCATATCATATGTGAGATAAATTTCTTTTTTTAAAGATCTATTATTGCAGGTGAAATTTGAACTTCAATTTTTCTCATCACAGACACACCATGAATTTTATTTTATAAAACATATAAAATTTTATTCTAAATTTATTTCATCTCATTTTATAAATAATATTATTTCAGGTGAAATTTATTTCATATCATGGATGATATCAATTTTAGTTTGTAAAATATGTATCATTGAGATATAAATTTCATTAATTATTTTAAATAAATAATATAGTATGAGAATTTTATCTCATATTCGAAAAATCTATCTATTTTTTTAAAGATAACATATAGCATATGAATTTTTTAGAATGTGAATTTTATCTCATATCCTATATGAAAATTTAAATATTTAGGATATATTTCATTTAAAGAAAAACATGTCTCATATCATGTATTAAATAAATGTCATTTTTAAATGTATCACTGCATATAAAATTTATCTCACATCATACTTGAGTTAAAATTAAGGTTTTTAAAAGATAAACATAATATATGGAATTCATCTCGACTTGTACAAGAGATAAATTTTATTTTTCAACATATTTATTACTACATGTGAAATTTTTTTCATTTCATACATGAAATAAATTTCAATTAACACAAGATATGTAACATTAACTACAAAAAAAGGAGGTATTGGCAACATTTTTTTTATACATGGTAGTTTAAACTACTGTTATATGATTACACTACCACAAAGGGGGGGATGCAACCAACTCCTCCATGGCCACCACATGTTGGGATTCAGTGCTGCATTTGTAGTGGTGCAGCAACGAGATCATCCTATTTTTCCTCAACGAATATATGAGTTTGGGCGGCGACTGTTGCACCGCCATCCACACCATCGAGCACCGTTGCAGGCCCTCTATACTCTCCTCCCTTGGCTACACCTTCGGACAAACTGATTTCTTCCACGGCTACTGCGACCGGTCAGATCCCCAAATCCTGTACCATACGGCGGAGGATAAAGATCCCTTGGCAGAGGTGAGGTGCACACAGGAAAAGCCCTGAGTAGTGTTGAGGGATTGGGTGGGTTCCATTTCTTTCTTTTTCGGTGGAAGAATTATGTGAAAATAAATTTTTTTATTCCGTGGGAACTTTGAAAATCATGGAAAATGTTTTTGTTGGGTGAGTACTCATTTTTTATGATAAAATATATTTATCTCATATCATGTTGGAATATTTATTTTCTCCACAGATGGTGACACCCCAATTTTTCAAAGGGGGTGGGATAGGTTTGTGGTTGGTGGCCAAACCCCCACCAAATTATCTAGCAGGAGAATGAAGCGGGCAGAGGTAAGGAGGCCTATAAAACGAGTCTCTCCCCTCTTCTAAAGATCATCCTTCATCAGTTCTCATCTGCACCAATAGATCCCATTTTCTGTGGTATTTGTGAGGTGGTTTTCCCAACATATTCAAGAGAGATTTTTCCAAATGATTTCTCCTTATAATAAGTGAGGGAGTGTGTACCCAATTTTACCCCATAGTGATCCTTCTATTTGTATGTGGTTTTTTACCCCTTATATTTTGGGGGGTTTTCCACGTTATATCTAGTGTCATTTATTTTTCTGAATGTTGAACTTTATTTTTATCTTGTAATTATTACTGCACTAGTGGGATAATCATTTTACGGTCCCAACAAGTGGTATCAAATGCAAGGTTCTGGCACGGTGTTGTTCTTGTTTTCGGGTATTAATAATTCTCGTAAATGTTAGTATTCTCTGTGATTGCGACATCGATTGATATTTCATATCAGAAAAAAATTGTTGAGGTTATTAAATACACCGTTGTGAAATAGAGGAGGTTCTAGGCTGACAGCGTGTCCATATTGCAGCGAAAATTTAATATAGTATGATAATTTTATCTCATATTCGAAAAATCTATCTATTTTTTTAAAGATAACATATAGCATATGAATTTTTTAGAATGTGAATTTTATCTCATATCCTATATGAAAATTTAAATATTTAGGATATATTTCATTTAAAGAAAAACATGTCTCATATCATGTATTAAATAAATGTCATTTTTAAATGTATCACTGCATATAAAATTTATCTCATATCATACTTGAGATAAAATTAAGGTTTTTAAAAGATAAACATAATATATGGAATTCATCTCGACTTGTACAAGAGATAAATTTTATTTTTTAACATATTTATTACTACATGTGAAATTTGTTTCATTTCATACATGAAATAAATTTCAATTAACACAAGATATGTAACATTCACTACAAAAAAAGGAGGTATTGGAAACATTTTTTGTATACATGGTTGTTTAAACTAATGTTATATGATTACACTACCACAAATGCAGGCAAGGGAAGCACTCGAGTTTTATCAGTGCTAATCAGAAATCCATGATAAAAGGGGGACTTTTATCATTGCTAATATTAGCACTGATAAAGTCCCCCCTTTATCAGTGTTAACAAAAAGTGCTGATAAAAAGGAGACTTTATCAGCACTAATAATAGAACTAATAAAAGTTTTTAATAGAAAATATTATTAATTTATATGAAAAATTTAATTATATTCAAAAATAATGTTTATATGTATACATTAAATAAAAAAACATGTTTCTTATGTTTATTATATTTATGTTTTATTTATGTCATGTTTATTAATTTTAGTTATATCTTTATTATATATTTATTATATTATAGGTTTATAATATTATATATAAATAATTTTTAATATATATATATATATATACAAATACTTATTAAATATATATATATATATTTAAATAAATTTATGTTTCCAAATGAATGTGTCAATTGATGCGTACATTCATATTCTCATGAATATATGTTCATTGTTTACCCTAATGTTGGCTTTATATACTATAGTACTATATATACATGGTGTATTCAATCATTTCCTATATATATGATTTAAAGAACTAGAACTTCAATGTAAATTTAAAAAAAATGGTAATTTTAAAAGTCCACAAAAATTGACGGCGCGTGATTCCGAGGCCTGGAGTGCCCGGAATGAATTTCTGTACTTTTGTTCGGGTACGTTCAGTAAAAATGTGGGCATTTTTTCTAAATTTTGAACCAGTGCTCAGAATTGAAATCCTAGGGCACCGTTGAACTCATAGCGCTGATATTCTCTTAAAAAGACTTTCACATCGACGACAGTTGGTCGAGGGTGAAAGTTAATTTTTGGCTTTTTCATGGAAATAATAAAATAAAATAAACACACATTTTATTTTATTTTATTGTAACCACCCTCTTGTGGATATTGTGAAGGTGGGGACCATAAGAGTTTTATTATCCAAATTGAATACTTAGTGGTGGGCACCACCCGAGCTAGTAAAACCTCCCATGAGGGGTTATGGTGGTGGGGACCACCCGAGGCTTGAAACCGTCAAACTTTCTATTAAATATGGGGGAACCTCTTCAACTCCTCCAATATTTATTATGCCAAATATCCCCCTTTAATTAATTAAGCCATCTCGATTTATTAAATGTTCCAATTTAAAATTATGCCAACATGTTTTATTATATTGGTTATCTCTTCTTTTTGATGGGTTGGGGGAAATTAATCGTTGGCAAAGGAAGGAGCCTTGGGAGATAATCTCTCCACGAAGAATGCCAATGAAGAACACCGACTTCAACTCTAAATTCTTACATGGGAAGTTCATTGACGAAGAGCATATCCAACGTCAACGAACCAACAATCGAGGAAAATTCCGACGACACCGACATCCGTCTTTTCCCAATGATTCGTCTTCTTCCGCGTGACCTCGTCAACATCATCAAGTGAATGAGGTAGGGGATTATTTGTGTATGAATACTTTTCCCATGTTCTTCCCTTGATTTCTTTTTCAGGATGGGGAATAAATCGTTATGGGAGGTTGTAAAGCTTGACGTTCTTCTTCAAGTTCTTGTTGAGCCATATGCTACCCCTCTAACGAGGCGGGTACGAGCCAAACAAACATGGCCTGACCCCTTTGAAAATCTTGTGACGATTTGTGGTGTTGAACGCGATGAAGACGACGGTGAAACGATGCCACCCCGGGGCCACCTCCACCTCGCAACCTCCGCGCCCTTGCGGCACCTCCGCGGCTGAGATGCTCCATGGCACCGATGGCCACCACACTCCGCGGCTTCACCACCCGCGGCCCCGCCATGCCACCCATGGTCGCCACTGTCTAGGCCGAGCCACCGCCGCCAACCAGGTCAAGTCACCGCCACCACCCGCTGATCCGCTGCCGCCGTCCGTCGCGCTGTTGTCGTCATCCGTCGAGCCGCTGCCACTGTCTGCCGAGCCGCCACCTTCCCGCCAAGCCACTGGCCGATCCTCCCCTGCCGCGCCGCCCGCGACCTTCTGAGCCACCCCGACCATGCCACCCGTGGCCTTCCGAGCCACTCTGGCTGAGCCACCCATGACCCTCCACACCGCTCCAGCTGAGCCACCCGCGGCCGAGACGCTCTGGCCGAGCCCCCCAAGGTTGAGCCACTTCGGCCGAACCACTCACAGCCAAGACGCTCCGACCGAACTGCCCATGGCCCCGAACCGCTTCGGTCGAGCCGCCCCGTAATCCTGAGTCGCTCCAGCCGAGCCACCCCACAGCCTCCACCCTCCTGGCCGAGTCGACCTGTGGCCTCGCGCCATCCACGGCTGAACCCCCACAGCCCCTCACGGCCTGCCGGACCGCCCAGCAGGCTGGGCCGGACCCAGCGAGTTGGGCCGAACCCAACGGTTCGGGCTCCACTGCGGCCAAGCCAAACCCCGTGGGTCGGGCCGGGTCAGTCTAACCGGGTCGGACTGGACCCGGTCCCACTATGACCCATTTACTTTACTTGGGACATAACTTTGGCACCGAACATCTGTTTGATGAACCGTCAGCGGCGCTGAAAATCTTAGAGCGAGGCAGTCCCTTTGAGTATACCCCACTATAGTTTTGGATTAAGATGGGGAATGGTTAGGTTGGATCGAGCACGAATCCAACCAGGCCCTCGAGACTAAAAGGCTAATAACTCACAGACCAGACATCTGATTGACACGTCGTCTTTTGCATTGAGACCCCTATGACGTGGCAGAACTTTGGTATTCTTCTTCGTGGGAATTCATGGTAGTTGTAGTATCGACCAATAGCTCGTGGAGAGGATCCTCTTGGAGACGAGTGAGCATAGTGCAGGAACCCAGTAGCTCACTGAGACTTGACAACTGCTGAACTTTTTGACTTGGAGTGACTTGAAAAGCCCAATGGGGAGTGCCTCTTTGTGATGCGGAAGACCCACAGTGGAGAATGCCTCTGTGTGATGCGGCAGACCCATGGTACTTGACAGGAGGGGTACCTCAGCGGGACACGGTGGGGAGCGCCTCTTTGAGACGCGTCAGACCCACAGTAATCGATAGGAGGAGTATCTCAGCAAGTCGCAAGGGGGAGAACCTTTGTGTGATGTGGAATACCCACGGTACTTGACAGGAGGAGTACCTCAGTAGTCCAATGTCAGTGGGAAGTACCTCTATGTGACATGGCAGGCCCACTATACTTGATAGAGGAGGGGTTATCTAGCAGCTGAGGTGTTTGACTATGTGACTGGAGATGTTACTGTTACTACCCCTAGAATAAATCCTAGTGTGATATGAGTCAATATCTCTGTGTTTTCCTCATGTTTAAGATGGATTACTTGATAACTTAGGTATGCGTATGGGCATATACCTTATTAGGGTTATCTTTTGATTTTATAATTTTTTGTTTATCCTTGGTGGATTTGTGAGACCTTGAGGGTCTTGGGGTCCCTAATGAGTATCATTAAACTCCCCCATGCACAGTCTATGCCCGCACCTTATTGTTTTGGATACAGAAGACAGACAACGCTGGCTGAGGCTAAGAGTAACAGGACTAGATGGTACCCGTAGGTGGACTATACGGCGTGTCGGTACAGAGAGGAGACAGGTGGACGTTGAGTTCTAAAGAGGTGATCTATACCTACCCTTCAGGTAGGAACCCTGAAGGATGATCCAGTAGCTGTATTTTCCCTTTCTTCAGTTGTTTTGTATTTGAGTTGTATTTGTACCTTTACTTTTGGGCTTGTATTCTAGCCCCCTTTACTCTCAGTACTCTTTTGGTTATATATTTTACTTATGTTCTTATCTTACTGTGTTCTTGGTTACGTGAGGTTAAAAGTTATAATGGCAATGCCTTCCCAATTTTAGGGAAAATTCCTTTCGGTGCTATTCACCAGCCCCTAGACTATGGAGGGCAGGCCTGAGGTAGTCATGGCATGGGCCCCGAGGGATGGGTCGTGAAAAATTGGTATCAGAGGAGTCGGTTCTACCATAGAACATAGGACTCTGATCTTTCTCATTAATGAAAATAGTGTTATGTGTAGTGAGTGTGGTTTTCAGTTTAGGGAATCCAGTGTTGGTGCGGTGGCTGACGTATCCATACACCAAGACTCTGACTTCTAACTTCCTACTCAGTGCACGAAAATACTGATTGCATGTGTGTTCCCAAGAGTTTTCTTTGTTATCTCTTTAGTCAGCTCACCAGGTATAACTTATTTACCATGGAGCACCTGTTTCTTTTCAGGATGCCTCCACGTAGACAGCCATCTAGGGTTCCAATAGTTGTATGCACTGATATCCCACCGAGTGACGAGACCTCGGTGCAGGGCCCTTTTCCAGTAGAGGCACCAGTGGAGGCACCAGCGGTACCATTACCCATTGGGACACCGATGCCACCAGCCCGAGCAGCAGAGAGTGCACACTGCTTGAGCGCATTGCACAAGTTCCAACACTAGAGGCCACCCAGGTTCAGGGGAGAGATGGGCCCACAAGCGTCTGAGGATTGGCTGGAGGCTGTGGTGAGATTCTTCCGACTCATAGGGACACAAGCCGATCTCATGGTTATCCTTGCTTCCAACCTTCTACAGGCAGCAGCGAGCAGATGGTGGAGCTTGATGCTCTAGGTTCACGACGAGGTGACGCTTCTCTAGGCATACTTCGAGAGACTATTTTGTGCAGAGTTTGTCCCATCGACTCTTCGTGAAGTTCATATAGAGGAGCTTTTTCATCTACCGCAGGGCAGCATGACTGTAGGTCAGTACTCAGCGAGGTTCACTGACCTCTTGCGCTACTCCACCGATATGGTGTTGGACCCTTTCTTCAGGGCCCGAACCTTTGAGCAGGGGCTCAGGTGGGAGATCAGGGCTTCGATGATCTCACTCAG
This sequence comes from Viscum album, assembly GCA_963277665.1. NCBI lineage: Eukaryota > Viridiplantae > Streptophyta > Magnoliopsida > Santalales > Viscaceae > Viscum > Viscum album. Next base: position 635,177,561 of record OY728138.1, on the reverse strand, counting down.
AATCCTGACGCAGGCGGGGGTGTTAGAGAGAGACCTCATGGTGGAGAGTTTCCTTGTTGAGCAGTCACATGTGGTGAGACCCACTACCATTTGTCACGTAGTGGAGTCTTCTGCAACTGGCAGTAGACAGATGTCGTAGAGGTCCAAGAGGACCAGACCTACAGGTGGACGACTGCATGACTCAGGATCGGTTGTGTGGGGTACCTGAGGCGGAACCAGTCAGGCAAGGATCATGCAGTGTTACTCATGTGGTGGGAAGGGTCACATGGCTCACGACTATCTGACCCGCTGTTCGGATAATCACCAGATGGTCAAAGGACCACCCAGATAGAGATAGAGATTCGATCGAGGAGGTCCGCAGGGAGAAGGGGGACGTGGTAGAGGATATGGTCGTGAAGCAAGCAGTGGGTGACAATTATATATGTTACAGCCACCACCACCAGGAGGTCCACCCTGACCGCATGGAGCAGGTGGACAGGGGAGAGCTCAGCTCTAGACAGATGAGGCTTACGATCATGATGCTCTGGAGATGATATGAGGTACGATCTGTGTCTACTCCACCTTAGTTGCAGTAATTATAGACATAGGTGCCAATCATTCTTTTGTTTCCACTTCCCTCTTTCGGAGCTCAGAGATTCCGATGGAGTCGTCGGCTCGATCCTTATGGCTAGAGGCTCCTACGAGAGCAGATTCGATGATTACGCACTGGTGATCACAGTGCGAGCTTACTCTAGGAAGCGAGAGCTTTGGATGGGATCTCCTAGTAGTAGTTTCGAGGCCTTAAAGAATTATCTTGGGTATGTACTGGTTATCTACAGTCTATGCTCAGATAGACTGTATTAGGTGCAAAGTACAGTGTGTCCGCACATATGGGACCAGGTTTACCTTCACCGGTGATAAGGGATCCTTTGCAGTGCAAGATGGACTTACCCGAAGGAGAGTGCAGCCGATCACTCATGATTTGGCTAGCCATACCCTTGGAGCTATTGATGTGGAGAGTATGAGCTATCCTGTAGTGGTGGACCAGTATGCGGATGTTTTACCTGATGATGTATCGGGTCTACCTCCTCACAGAGAGGTAGAATTTTACATTGAATTGTACCCTGGGACAACACTGATATCTACACCAGCATGTTGAATGGATCCCACGGAGCATCGTGAGTTGTGGGTACAACTGGAGGACTTACAGAGGAAGGGGTTCATCCGGCCTAGTGTTTCACCTTGGGCAGCCCCGATTTTGTTCGCCAAGAAGGTGGATGGGAGCTTGAGACTTTTTGTCGACTATCAGCACCTGAACCAGGTGACTGTGAAGAACAAGTACCCACTCCCGAGGATTGTCGACCTCTTTGATCAGATGAAGGGAGTATGGTGGTTCTTGAAGATAGACCTCAGATCAGGCTATCACCAGCTCAGAGTGTGAGATGGGGATGTGCAGAAGATGGCCTTCAGATGTTGGTATGGCCATTACGAGTTCCTGGTTATGCCATTCGGCATGACCAATGCTACAGCAGTGTTTATGGGACTCATGAACAGGATCTTTCAGCCATACCTTGATCTCTTTGTAGTAGTATTCATCGATGATATTCTGATCTAATCGACTACTAAAGAGGAGAATGCCTATCATTTGTGGGTAGTAATAGACACACTCAGAGAGCACTTTCTTTATGTTATGCTCTCGAAGTTCCAATTTTGGATTTGAGAGGTTCACTTTCTAGGACATGTCATATAGGAGGCTAGAGTTGCAGTGGATACAGTGAAGATTGAGGCGGTACTTTCTTGGGATCCACTCAGGAGTGTGACAGAGGTGCGATGTTTCCTGGGTTTGATTAGATACTACTGGAGATTTATGCCAGATTTCTCCGGAGTTGCAGAACCACTATATTCCTTGAAGAAGAAGGGGAAACCATTCATGTGGTCAGAGAGATGCCAGAAGAGTTTTCAGGAGCTGAGGTCGAGGCTGACTAGTGCCCCCATCTTGAGGATTCTAGAGGAGGGCGTAGGGTACGTAGTTTATTGCGGCGCATCAGGGACAGGGCTCGGATGTGTCCTGATGAAAGATCGAGCAGTGATCACATATGGTTCTTGACAGCGAAGACATCATGAGCAGAACTATGCTACCCATGACCTGAAGTTAGCAGTAGTGGTCTTCGCCTTGAATATGTGGCAACACTATCTGATGGTAGAGCACTTTACAGTGTACTCTGATCACAAGAGTCTCAGGTATATCTTCTCTCAAAAGGACATGAACCTGAGACAACGACGTTGGCTTGAGTTCCTCCAGGACTATGACATCCAGATAGTCTATACTCCTGGGAAGGGAAACGTTGTTGCAGATGCACTCAGCAGGAGGTCTGGTATATAGATTCTAGGTGAGGTGACAGAGTATATGGCCACTTTGTTGATATCCTTTGTGGATCCGGATGGATCAAATATTATGCAGTCTCTTACAATCACTCCCCCACTTCTTCAGTGATTCATGGAGGTGCAACGTGGGGATGCTGACTACGAGGCTCGACGTGCTCAGATATCCACAGGGAAAACACCTGATAGATTTCTTGAAGGTGGGGATCACGTCATCCTCTTCAGAGGACACACCATGGTATTAGTGTCACTTTAGGAGGAATTTTTGATGGAGTTCCAAAATTCCTCTCTAGCTGTACATCTAGGAGTGGCGAAGATGTACCAGGATCTCCGATGACAACACTGATGTCCGGGGATGAAGAAATCAATAGCAGAGTTTTTCTCCTGGTGCCTCACTTGTCAGCAAGTGAAGGTAGAGCATCAGGTACTAGCAAGCTTGGTTTAGCCTTTAGAGGTCCCAGAGTGGAAGTGAGATGGGATATACAAGGACTTTGTGATAGGACTTCCATGTACATCTAGGGGTCATAACTCGATTTGGGTGATCGTCGACCGACTCACCAAGTCGGCCCACTTCCAACCGATCAGAGAGTAGGGTTCAGTAGAGAGCTTGGGATGCCTCTATGTGCAAAAGATTGTGAGGCTACTTGGAGTACCCTTGACGATTTTCTCCAATCATGATGCACATTTTACTTCCCGGCTATGGAAGGGATTGCAAGAGGCTTTTGGGATGCAACTTCATTTGAGCAATGCCTTCCATCCTCAGATGGATGGCCAGACTGATCAGACCTTTCAGACCCTCAAGGACATTCTATGTGCATGCATCCTCGACTTTGGTCACAGCTGGAAGGATCACTTTCCTTTGGTGAAGTTTTCATACAACAACAGCTATCACTCCACCATTGGGATGACACCTTTGGAGGCATTGTACGGGCAACCTTGTAGATCACCCATGTGATGGAGTGACCCAGGGGAGTCAGCACTACTAGGACCAGAGATGGTACAGGATACCACAGAGAAAGTGCAGATCATCCAAGAGCGGATGAAGACTACACAGAGCAGGCATAAGTCATATGCCGACAGGAGATGGAGACCTCTGGAGTTCAAGGATGGTGACCACATATTTCTACGGGTCTGACCTTGAGGAGGTTTGCGAAGATCTATCCTAGGCAGTAAGTTATCTCCGAGATTCATCAGACCCTTTCAGGTCCTCAACAGAGTTAGCGAGGTGGAATGTCGCTTAGCTCTTCCACCTCAGTTGCACCGGGTGCATGATGTCTTCCACGTATCCCAGCTGAGGAGATATGTGCATGACCCTTCTCACATCATCGACCATGGAAAGCTAGAAGTCGATGATGGGGAAAATTTTACAGAAGTTATAGTAGAGATTGAGGATCGATAGGTATTGGTCCTTCATGGATGGTTGATACCTCTGGTACACGTTTGCTGGCAACACAGGAACCTCCAGGAGATCAAATGGGAGCGGGAGGCTCATATGTGTGAATGTTCCCTTAGTTTGAGTTGTGGATTATGAGCACGTAAATCCCTAAGGTGGGGAGAATGTAATGACCCATAATTTCCATGTAATATTTTTTAAAAAAATAAATAGGAATTTTACGAGTACACAAAAATTGACGGTGCGTGATTCCGAGGCCCGGAGTGCCTGAAATAAATTTCTAAACTTTTGTTCGGGTACGTTCAGTAAACATGCAAGAAAGTTTTTCTAAATTTTTAACCGGTGCTCAGAATTGAAATTTGAGGGCACCGTTGAATTCGCATCGCCGATATTTTCTTAAGAAGACTTTCACCTCAACGGTAGTTGGTCGAGGGTGAAAGTTAATTTTTGGCTTTTTTGTGGAAATAATAAAATAAAATAAACACACATTTTATTTTATTTTGTTGTAACCACCCTCTTGTGGATATTGTGGAGGTGGGGACCATAGGAGTTTTATTCTCCAAATTGAAAGCTCGGTGGTGGGGACCACCTGAGCTAATAAAACCTCCCATGAGGGGTTATGGTGGTGGGGACCACCTGAGGCTTGGAACCCTCAAAATTACTATTAAATATGGGGGAGCCTCTCCAACTCATCCATCATTTATTATGCCAACTCTCCCCCTTTAATTAATTAAGCCATCTCAATTAATTAAATGTTCCAATTTGAAATTATGCCAACATATTTTATTATATTGGCTATCTCTTCTTTTTGGTGGGTTGGGGGAAATTAATCGCTGGCAATGGAAGGAGCCTTGGGAGAAAATATCTCCACGAAGAACACCAAAAAAGAATGTTGACTTCGACTCTGACTTCTTCCACGGGACGTTCGTTGATGAGGAGCATCTTCAACGTCAACAAACCAAAAATCGGGGAAAACACCGATGACACTGACGTCCGTCTTTTCCCAACGATTCATCTTCTTCCTCGTGACCTCGTCGACGTCATCAAGCGAATGGGGTAGGGGTTTTTTTGTGTATGAATAATTTTCCCATGTTCTTCCCTTGAATTATTTTTCGGGGTGGGGAATAAATCATTACAGGAGGTTGTAATGCTTGACGTTATTCTTCATGTTCTTGTTGAGCCATATGCTACCACCCTAACGCGGAGGGTACGAGCTAAACAAACATGGCCCAACCCCTCCGCAAATCTTGTGATGATTTGTGGTGTTGAACACGATGAAGGCAATGGCGCAATGACATCGCCCCATGGCCACCACCGCCATGTGACCTTCGCACCCTCACGGAGCCCCCGCGGACGAGCTGCTCCGTGGCACCCACGACCCCTATGCCCCGCTGCTCCGCCACTCGCAGCCTCACCGTGCCGCCCACAGCCATCGCCATCTGGGTCGAGCCGCCATTGCCGACCAGGTCGAGCCGCCGATGTCGTCCGCCGAGCTGCCGCTGCCATCCGCTGAGTCGCCGCTGCCGTCCGCCGAGTCGTCGGCGCCGTCCGCCGAGCCGCCTCCATTTTCCGAGCCACCGCCATCATCTGCCGAGCCGCTGCCGTCGTCCGCCGAGCCTCCCCCGCCATCCGCCGAGCCACCGTCGTTGTCCTCCGAGCCGTCTCCGTCCTACCGGGCCACCGGCCGAGCCGCCATGGTCGCACTGCCACCGTCCTCCGAGCCGTCGTTATCCCGCTAAGCCGCCGTCTGAGCCGCCCCTACCGCACCACCCGAGGCCTTCCGAGCCACCCCGCCCGCGCCGCCCACGGCCTTCTGAGACGCCCCGTCCATGCCACCCATGGACTTCCGAGCCGCTCTGGCTGATCCACCTACGACCCTCCGCGCCACTCCGGCCGAGCCACCCACGGCTGAGCCGCTCAAGCCGAGCCGATCTGGCCGAACCACCCACCTCCTAGCCGCTCCAGCCGAACCGCCCATAGCCCCAAGACGCTCCGGCCAAGCTGCCCCACGGTCCTGATCCACTCTGGCCGAGCCGCCTAGCGGCCTCCGCCCTTATGGTTGAGTCGCCCCGGCTGAGTCGCCTTGCGGCTTCACACCATCCGCAGCCGAACCCCCACGGCCCCTCACGGCCTTCCAGACTGCCCAGCAGGCCAGGCCGGACCCAGCGGTCCGGGCAGAACCCAACGGGCCGGGCCAGACCCAGCAGGTCGGGCTGGGTCAACCCAAATCGGGTTGTGCTAGGCTGGGTCGGACCGGAATCAGTCCCACTACGACCCATTTACTTTACTTGGGCCATAACTTTGGCACTGAAGGTCCGTTTGACGAACCATTAGCAGCATTGGAAATCTTGGAGCGAGATGGTACCTTTGAGTTTACCCCACTGGAGTTTTAGATTAATATGGGGAACGGTCAGGTTGGATCGAGCATGAATCCAACCGGGACCCCGAGACTAAAAGGCTAATAACTCATAGAACGGACGTTTGATTGACGAGTCTTCTGTTTCATTGAGACCCCTATGACGTGTAATACCTTTGGGATGCTACTTCATGGGACTTCATGGTAGTTGGGGTATCGACCAATAGCTCGTGGAACATATCCTCCTAGAGACGAGAAAGCATAGTGCGGGAACCAAGTAGCTGGATGAGACTTGAAGACTGTTTACCTTTTTAACTTGGAGTGACTTATTAGGACTAGTGGGGAGAACCTCTGTGTGACGCGGCAAACCCACAGTGGAGAGCACCTCTGTGTGACGCGGCAGACCCACATTACTCTACAGGAGGGGTACCTCTGCAGGCCATGGTGGGGAGCACCTCTGTGTGATGCGGCAGACCCACGGTACTCGATAGGAGTAGTATCTCAGCAATTCACGAGGGGGAGAGCCTCTGTGTGATGTGACAGACCCACAGTGGGAAGTGCCTATGTGTGATGCGGAAGACCCACGGTAATCGACAGGAGGATTACCTTAGTAGTCCAAGGTTAGTGGGAAGTGCCTCTGTGTGACGCGGCACGCCCACTATACTCGATAGTGGAGGGGTTCTCTAGCATTTGAGGTGTTCGATGATGTTACTAGAGATGTTACTTGTTAATACCCCTAGAATAAATCATGGTGTGAGCATAGTCAGTATCTCTATGTTTTCCTCATGTTTGAGATGGACTACTTGATAACTTAGGTATATGTATGGGAATATACCTAAGTAGGGTTATCTGTTGATTTTATACTTTGTGGTTTATCCTTGGTGGATTTGTGAGACATTGAGGGTCTCAGGGTCCCTACTAAGTATCGTTATCCTCACCCCAGCACGAGCTATGCCTACACCTTGTTGTGTTGGATGTAGACGATGGACAACACTGACTGTGGCTGAGAGTACCAGGACTGGACGGTACCCGAAGTTGGACCATATGACGTGTCAATACGCAGAGGAGATGGGTGGATGTGGAGTGCTGAGGAGGCATGTAAAGACCCGTAAAATTCAAGGGAATTTTTTTTCTTAATTTTCATTGGATTTTTACAAGAGCGCGGTTTCTGACGGAACCTGATTCTGAGGCCCGGTGTGCCCGGAATCAATTTCCGAAGTTTGGCTCGGGTACGTTCAGTGAACGAACGAGCAGGAATTTCTAACTTTTGAACCGGTGCTCGGAATTGAAATCCAAGGACACCAATGAACTCTCAACGTTGATATTCGCTTAAGGAGACCTTTTCTGAGGTTGTGTTTTATGCGGGTTGAGAGTTAGTTTTGGGGGAAATTAGGAGAAGTTAAATAAATTGTGGAACACAATTTATTTTTAACTTTGTTGGTTATTTCCTCCCAAAGGGAGTTAGAGGTGGGACCCACACCCACATAACCTCCATTGAGAGGATTAAGTGTGGTGGGGCCCACACGAGCCCTAACTCTTCATCTTCCCTTAAACTCCCCAATAACTCCACTCTAATTAATTTGACAACTTGTGTTTTAATTAAGATGAGTTACTTAATTTCAAACCTTTGAAATTCAAAGAGGTTGGGATGTGTAAATAAAATAAGGCTTGGACTTATTTTATTTTGGTTAGTTTCTTTTGCAACCTTGAGAGGATTGAGAAGTGTTCTTCATCTTCTTCTTCCTCGACGAAGAACGCGAAGAACACCGTTCTTCAATGAAGAACTTCTCCGCCGAAGAACACGGTTCTTCCGCTACGCCGTATCCGCGACGCGACGTTCTTCTTCCGCGTCGTCTCTTCCGTGACAGTTTTTCCGCAACGAAATCTCCGTCAACAACTTCGAATCCCCGCTTCGCGATGTCGACGTTATTTCCACGCGACGCCCGACCTCTGCGACGCCCGTCTTCCGCAGGTCATTGACGAACGCTGTTCTTGAACCGAAGTAGGGGATTATTGTAATTTTATTAAATTATTTTCCGTTCTTGATTCTGGCATGTCGAACTTCATGGTTAATCGACTAAATGTTATTGTTTAACGAGAGGGGTCCGGACCGCACAAACACGGCCTAACCCCCTCCTTTGTTCATGATTATTTCTTTGTGAATGTAACGGGATAGCGTGGTGTCGTCGCACCACGCGGGAATCACACGGAAAGTATTATGCGGCGCCGTCGCGCCGCGCCGTGGAAAGAAATTCAAGAACGCGACGCCGTCGCATCGCGTTGAAGGAAATCGAAGGCACCGCGGCCGGAGCGGGGCCGCGGAGGAGGGGCGTGGTGCCGTCGCACCGCGCCGGACGACAAGGGTCGCGGCCGGTTCCGGGCCGCGGCGGAGCATGGTGACCGGCGGCCAGCCAGGCCGCCGGTGTCGGAGCCGGAAAGGGACCGGCCACTGCCGGTCCCGTTGAGGAGGAGTCGGCCGGCCAGGTCGGGCCGGCCTGAATTGGGGAAAGCTGGGGGAATTAAATTCCCCCGTCCAACTTGAACGGCCCCCCATTATTGAGGGGGGCCACGGTTACACAAGGGGGGCAGGCGCCCCCCGTTTTTCCAACAACTCGGCCGAAGGCCGAGCTGGCAGCGCGCTGCGCTGAGCCGGACCGGCGCCTGGCCGCTCTGCCAGGTCGGGCCGAGCCCAGCCGGGCCGCGCCGTGCCGGGCCGACCTTGTCCGGGGCGGGTCGACCCGGTTCGGGCCAGCCGGGGGGGTCTCGGGCCGGGTCGACCCGGTTCGGGCCAGCCGGGGGGGTCTCGGGCCGGGTCGGCCCGGGCCCGAAACCCCCGATACCGAACTGTTTGGGTTCAAATGCCCATAACTCGGGCTACGGACCTCCAAACAATGCGTTGTCAGCGGCGATGCGATCCTTGGATCGAGACGGTCGTTTTGGTATATCGTACTCATGGTTTAGGAATACTTTGAGTTCATCCGGGTTGGTTCGTACACAAAACCAACCCGGCCCTCGGAGCGGAAATGCTCATATCTTGAGCTACGGACGTCTGATTGACATGACGTCAACTTTTTTGAGTTCCTCTTAGTGAGACGGATCTTTTGGAATACTCCGCCCGAGTTTTGGACTCAGGTGGAGTATGGTCGGGTTGGTTTTTCCTTAAAAACCAACCGGGTCCCTTGGACGAAAAAGCCAATAACTCTCAGACCGGGCGTCCGATTGACGCGCCGTCTGTTGCGTTGAGTTCCTGTTGGCGATACGGAACTTTTGGATACATCAACTCTGGACTGTGTGATAGTTGATGTATCAGCCTCTCGGCTCGTGGATCGGACCCTCCCGAATGAGCTTGCTGTGTGCGGGAACCCTAGAGCTGGCTGCGACTGCTACTGTGACTGCGACGACGACTGTGCAGAGATCCTCAGTGAATTCGACGACGACGACTACAACACTCAGCGATCCTGTGTAGATCAGTGCTACCGATCCTGTGTGGGTATGATCCTGTGTGGGTCAGCGCTCAGCGGTCCTGTGTGAACCAGCGCCTACAGATCCTGTGTGGGTCCGATCCTGTGTGGGTCTTTGCGGGGGTTAGTACCTATCGATCCTTTGTGGGTCCGATGACCTAGATGGATCAGTGATCATCTCTATCGTATTTAGAAGAAGTATACCTGTGTGAGCTGAATCTTGTTGCTTTCCTGTGTGGATTGTGTTGTGCAATCCTGTGTGGATTACGTTTTTCTTTCCTGTGTGGAATACGAATACTTTCCTGTGTGGACTGGGTTGTACTTGGGCTCGGAGGTTGGAGCGTATCGGGATTGATGACTTAGGTATATGTATGGGAATATACCTAAGCAGTGTCGGTTGTTACTTCGTGATTGTATCTTTCCTTTGTGGTTTATCCTTTGTGGATTTTGGGAGACCTTTGGGGGTCTCGGGGTCCCTACTGAGTAGCTTATACTCACCCCTGCACGGGCTATGCCTGCACTACGTTGTGTTAGTTGAAGACGACGGACAGCGTTGATCGTGGTTGAGGCTTGTAGAGCAGGACGGTACCTGGAGTTGGACCACTGGGCGGGACGTGCTCGGAGCGGACGGCGAGACCCGAGGAGCAGTGGAGCTATCTGTACCCACCCTTCAGGTGGAATTTCCAGTGGACAGCTCGGCGTAGCGGCTTTTACTTTTTAGTTGTTTTTTTCCCTTTCAAGTTGTACTTTACTTTCAATTTGGGTTTGTATACTGGCCCACTTACTTTCCGCACTTATAGTTGTACTCAGTTTTTACTTAGTGTTTACTTTTTTCCGCTTGCTTACTCTGTGGTGCTTGTTTAATTTTCAAAGGCAATGCCTTCCCTTTTTACCAGGATTTACGCCTTGGTGCTAGTCGCCAGCCCCTGGCCTATGGAAGGCGGGCTTGGGGTAGTCACGGCACGGGCCCCGAGGATGGGTCGTGACAAATTGGTATCAAAGGCGTTCAGTTCTACCGCGAACTCTGATCTTTTCTATGTGAAGCAATAGTGTTTAGCATATTGAGTGTGGTTATCAGTCCAGGGAGTCCAGTGTTGGTGCGGCGGCCGACGTATCCGTACACCAGGACCCTAACTTCTGATTTCCGACTTAATGCACGAAAACATTGATTGCCTATGTGTTTCAAGTTTTTTTGTGATTACTTTGTATCAGCTCACCAGGTATACTGTTCTGACCGTGGCGCACCTGTTTCCTTTTCAGGATGGCCCCACGACGGCAGCCAGCTAGGGTTCCGAGAGTCGAGCGTGACGACAGCCCACCGAGCGATGAGGCCTCGGTGCAGGGCCCTTTGTCAGCAGTGGAACCGGCGGTAGCACTACCCGCCGAGCCATCGATAGTTCCAGCACCAGCCGCTGACGATGCACGTCGCCTCAGCGCACTGCATGAGTTCCAGCGCTAGTGACCACCCAGGTTCCCTGGGGAGATGGACCCCTAGGCAGCTGAGGACTGGCTGGAGGCAGTCGTACGAGTTTTTAGGCTAGTGAGGACACCAGCAGACCTCATGGTGATCCTCGCTGCGAGCCTACTGCACGCAGCAGTGGGCCGATGGTGGAGCTTGATGCTCCAGGTGCACGATGAGGCATCTCTACTCTGGACAGACTTTGAGAGCCTCTTCCGCTCAGAGTTTGTCCCAGCCACCCTCTGTGCGGTGCGCATTCAGGAGCTTCTTCAGCTCTGGCAGGGCAGCATGACGGTCGCTCAGTACTCGGCGAGATTTACAGATCTCTCGCGCTACTCGACCGACATGGTACGGGACCCATTCTTCCGGGCCCAGACCTTCGAGAAGGGATTGAGACACGAGATCAGGGCATCGCTGATCTCCCTCAGCATTTAGACTCAGACAGGAGTACTGGAGAGGGCCCTTTTGATCGAGAGCTTTCTTGCTGAGTCTACACCAGCGCCGAGACCCGCCGCAGGGCGGCACGTAGAAGAGTCTTCTGCAGCAGGCAGTCGACGGATGACTCTTGGGTCCAAGAAGACCAGACCCTCAGGAAGACGACCTCAGGACACTGGCTCAGCAGTGCGTGGCACACAGCGCGGAGCCAGTATTTTGAGAGGCAGGCAGTGCTACTCGTGCGGCGGGCAGGGCCACATGGCTCGTGACTGCCCGACCCACCGTGCCGAGGAGCAGCAGACGGTTGAGAGACCACCGAGGCAGAGGCAGAGGGTCGACCGTGGCGGTCCGTAGGGAGGAGGCGGATGAGGCAGAGGAGCTGGCCAAGCAGCAGGTGGTGGGCGATGCTTTGAGGCTCTACCACCACCACCACCAGGAGGTCCACCCCGACCATAGGGAGCTGGCGGGCAGAGACAGGCACAACTCCAGGCAGCAGAGTCCTACGACCACGGTGCGCCCAAGATGATTCGAGGTACTATCTGTGTCTATTCCACCCTTGATGCAGTACTTATAGACACAGGAGCGAATCACTCTTTCATAGCCACTGCCCTTGTTCGGAGCTCGGAGATTCCGACAGAGCCGTTGGCTTGATCCTTACGACTAGAGACTCCTACGGGAGCAGACTCGACGATTACGCACTGGTGCCGGCAGTGTGAGCTTACTCTAGGAGGCGAGAGCTTCGGCTGAGATCTTCTTGTAGCAGCTTCGAGGCCTTACGACGTCATCTTGGTCATGGATTGGTTATCTATGGTCCATGCACAAATTGACTGTTTTAGGCGCAAGGTGCGATGTGTACGCACCGACGGAAGCAGGTTCACCTTCACCGGCGAGAAGGGAGCCTTTGCGGCACATGATGGACTTCCGCGGAGGATAGGACAACCCATCACTCATCAGTTGGCTAGCCTCATCCTAGGAGCAGTTGACGTGCAGAGTCCTGGTTTTCCTGCAGTGGTGGATCAGTTTGCGGACGTCTTCCCAGACGACGTTCCAGGGCTACCTCCTCGCAGAGAGGTAGACTTTTATATTGACCTGTACCCCGGGACAGCTCCGATATCGACTCCAGCATATCGGATGGCCCCCATCGAGCTTCGAGAGCTACGGGTACAGTTGGAGGACTTGTAGGGCAAGGGGTTCATCTGACCCAGTGTTTCACCCCGGGCTTCCTCGATTTTGTTCGCCAAGAAGGCGGACGAGAGCTTGTGACTTTGTGTTGACAATCGTCGCCTGAACCAGGTGACAGTGAAGAACAAGTATCCGCTACCGAGGATTGATGACCTCTTTGATCAGCTCAAGGGAGCACGGCGGTTCTCGAAGATAGACCTCGGGTCAGGCTATCATCAGCTCAGAGTTCGAGACGAGGACGTACAGAAGATGGCCTTCAGATGTTGGTATGGCCACTATGAGTTCTTGGTTATGCCCTTCGACGTAAACAATGCTCCAGCAGTGTTCATGGCCCTCATGAACAGGATCTTTCAGCCATACCTCGATCGATTTGTCGTGGTCTTCATCGACGACATTTTGATCTACTCGGCGACTGAGGAGGAGCACGCCTACCACTTACGGGTTTTACTAGACACACTCCGAGAGCACCGGCTTTATGGTAAGCTCTCGAAGTGCCAGTTCTGGATACGTGAGGTTCACTTCTTGGGGCACATCATCTCTGAGGCGGGAGTTTTTGTGGATCCTGCGAAGATCGAGGCAGTGTTAGCTTGGGAGCCACCCAGGAGCGTGACGGAGGTGCGGAGTTTCTTGGGTCTAGCTGGATACTATCAGAGATTCATGCCAGACTTCTCTAGAGTTGCGGCACCACTCTCAGCTTTGACAAAGAAAGGGAAACCCTTTGTGTGGTCAGACAGATGTCAGCAGAGCTTCCAGGAGCTGAGACAAAGATTGACCAGCGCCCCTATCTTGAGGTTGCCTGAGGAGGGAGTAGGGTACGTAGTCTACTATGATGCATCAGGGACTGGAATCGGTTGTGTCCTGATGCAGGAGCGGGCAGTGATCGCCTATGGATCACGACAGTTGAGGCCGCATGATTAGAACTATGCTACCCATGACCTGGAGTTAGCAGTAGTGGTCTTCGCTCTGAAGACATGGCGACACTATCTGATGGGAGAGCGCTTTACAGTCTTTTCGGATCATCAGAGTCTCAGGTACATCTTCTCGCAGAAGGACCTGAACCTGAGACAACAGCGATGGCTTGAGTTCCTCCAGGACTATGACTTTGAGATAGTCTATACTCCTGGGAAGGGGAACGTAGTAGCCAATGCCCTCAGCAGGAGGATGGGCATTCAGCTACTTGAGGAGGCGACAGAGCAGTTAGCCTCTTTGCAGATATCCTTCATGGATAGGGATAGAGCAGCCTTCCTTCAGTCTCTCACAGTCACTCCTCCACTTCTGCAGCGGGTCAGAGAGGCACAACATGGGGATGCTGACTGTGAGATGCGGCATGCACAGATATCCTCAGGACAGGAACCTGATGGTTTTTCCTTTGGAGAAGAGCACGACATCCTTTTCAGAGGACGTACCATGGTACCAGTCACTTTAAGAGAGTAGGTGCTGAGAAAGTTTCACACTTCTCCTTTGGCGGTACATCCTGGAGTGGTGAAGATGTACCAGGATCTCAGACGACAACACTGGTGGCCGGGCATGAAGAAGGATGTGGCAGAGTTCATTTCTCGATGCCTCACCTGCCTGCAGGTGAAGGCTAAGCATCAGGTACCAGCAGGCTTGGTATAGCCCTTGGAGGTTCCGGAGTGGAAGTGGGACGAAATATCTATGGACTTCGTGACTGGACTTCTACGCACTTCCAGAGGTCACGACTCCATCTGGGTGATTGTCGACTGACTCACCAAGTAGGCTCACTTCTTACCAATCAGAGAGCAGGTCTCAGTAGAGAGCTTGGGACACCTTTACGTTCAGAAGATTGTACGGCTTCACGGTGTCCCATCTTCTATCGTCTCCGATCGAGATGCCCGCTTTACTTCCCGACTATGGAAGGGATTATAGGAGGCGTTCGGGACGCAGCTACGTCTGAGCACAACCTTTCACCCTCAGACGGATGGTCAGATAGAGAGGACCATTCAGACTCTCGAAAACATTCTCCACGCATGTGTCCTCGACTTTGGTCGTAGCTGGGAGGACCACCTACCCTTGGTGGAGTTTGCGTACAACAACAGCTACCACTCCACCATCGGGATGGCACCGTACAAGGCGTTGTACGGCCGACCTTGCAGATCTCCTTTGTGCTGGACAGACCCTGGGGAGTTAGCACTTGTGGGACCAGAGATGGTTCAGGCCACGACAGAGAAGGTCCAGGTTATCCAGGAGCGGATGAGGATAGCTCAGAGTTGGCAGAAGTCATACGCTGACAGGAGGCGGAGGCCACTAGAGTTAGAGGATGGCGACCACGTCTTCTTGCGTGTCTCACCTCGACGTGTTTTACAGAGATTTGGCCGTGGAAGAAAGTTATCCCCACGCTTCATAGGACCATTCTAGGTCCTCAGCAGGATTGGCGAGGTGGCTTATCGCCTGGCTCTACCACCTCAGTTGCACCGGGTGCACGACGTCTTCCATGTATCTCAACTGAGGAGATACGTGCACGACCCGACGCACATCATTGACCATGGGGAGCTTGACTTTGACGATGGGGCGACTTTTACGGAGGTTCCGGTGGAG
The DNA here is from genome assembly GCA_963277665.1 of Viscum album. NCBI lineage: Eukaryota > Viridiplantae > Streptophyta > Magnoliopsida > Santalales > Viscaceae > Viscum > Viscum album. The sequence goes on along the minus strand of OY728138.1, from coordinate 635,162,358 downwards.
ATCGAGGATCGACAGGAGCGGGTCCTACGTGGACGGTCGATTCCTCTTGTGCGCATCAGATGGCAGCACGGGAACCTCTAGGAGAGCACTTGGGAGCGGGTCCTACGTGGACGGTCGATTCCTCTTGTGCGCATCAGATGGCAGCACGGGAACCTCTAGGAGAGCACTTGGGAGCGGGAGGCTCAGATGCGTGCTCAGTACCCTCATTTGTTTCCCTAGTTTTGATGTATCTTTACAGGGACGTAAAGCCCTGAGGTGGGAGTAATGTAAAGACCCGTAAAATTCAATGGAATTTTTTTCTTAATTTTCTTTGGATTTTTACAAGAGCGCGGTTTCTGACGGCACCTAATTCCGCGGCCCGGTGTGCCTGGAATCAATTTCCGAAGTTTGGCTCGGGTACGTTCAGTGAATGAATGAGCGGGAATTTCTAACTTTTGAACCGGTGCTCGGAATTGAAATCTGAGGACACCAATGAACTTGCAGCGTCGATATTCGCTTAAGGATACCTTTTCCAAGGTTGCATTTTATGCGGGTTGAGAGTTAGTTTTGGGGGAAATTAGAAGAAGTTAAATAAATTGTGAAACACAATTTATTTTTAACTTTGTTGGTTATTTCCTCCCAAAGGGAGTTAGAGGTGGGACCCACACCCACATAACCTCCCTTGAGAGGATTAAGTGTGGTGGGGCCCACACGATCCCTAACTCTTCAACTTCCTTTAAACTCCCCAATAACTCCACTCTAATTAATTTGACAACTTGTGTTTTAATTAAGATGAGTTACTTAATTTCAAACCTTTGAAATTCAAAGAGGTTGAGATGTGTAAATAAAATAAGGCTTGGACTTATTTTATTTTGGTTAGTTTCTTTTGCAACCTTGAGAGGATTGAGAAGTGTTCTTCATCTTCTTCTTCCTCGAAGAAGAACACGAAGAACTTCTCCGCCGAAGAACACGGTTCTTCCGCGACGCCGTATCTGCGATGCGACGTTCTTCTTCTGCGTCGTCTCTTCCGTGACGGTTTTTCCACGATGAAATCGCCGTCAACGACTTCTAATTCTCGCTTCACAACGTCGACGTTCTTTCCACGCGACGCCCGACCTCCGCGATGCTCTTCTTCTGCAGGTCGTTGACGAACACCGTTCCTGAACCGAAGTAGGGGATTATTGTAATTTTATTAAATTATTTTCCGTTCTTTATTCTGGCATGTCGAACATCGTGGTTAATCGACTAAATGTTATCGTTTAACGAGAGGGGGCCTAACCCCCTCCTATGTTCATGATTTTTTCTTTGTGAATGGAACGGGATGGCGTGGTGTCGTCGCACCAGGCAGGAATCACACGGCAAGTATTGCGCGGCGCCGTAGCGCCGCGCCATTGAAAGAAATTCAAGAACGTGACGCCGTCGTGCCGCGTTGAAGGAAATCGAAGGCGCCGCGGCCGGAGCGGGGCCGCGGCGGAGGGGCGCGGTGCTGTCGCATCGCGCCGGACGACAAGGGTCGCGGCCGGTTCCGGGCCGCGGCGGAGCATGGTGACCGGCGGCCAGCCGGGCCGTCGGTGTCGGAGCCGGAAAGGGACCGGCCACTGCCGGTCCCGTTGAGGAGGAGCCGGCCAGCCAGGTCGGGCCGGCCGGAATTGGGGAAAGACGGGGAAATTAAATTCCCCCGGCCAGCTTGAACGGCCCCCCATTATTGAGGGGGGGAGGTTACACAAGGGGGGCAGGCGCCCCCCGTTTTTCCAACAGGTCGGCCGAAGGCCGAGCTGGCAGCGCGCTGGGCGCGCTGCGCTGAGCCGGACCGGCGCCTGGCCGTTCTGTCAGGCCGGGCCGAGCCCAGCCGGGCCGTGCCGCGCCGCGCTGGGTCGCGCCACGCCGGGCCGGGCCGACCCTGTCCGGGGCGGGTCGACCTGGTTCAGGCCAACCGGGGGGGTCTCGGGCCGGGTCGGCCCGGGCCCAAAACCCCCGATACCGAACTCTTTGGGTTCAAATGCCCATAACTCGGGCTAAGGACCTCCAAACGACACGCTGTCAGCGGATATGCGATCCTTGGATCGATACGGTAGTTTCGGTATATCGCACTCAAGGTTTCGGAATACTTTGAGTTCAGCCGGGTTGGTTCGTACACGAAACCAACTGGGCCCTCGGAGCGGAAACGCTCATATCTTGAGCTACGGACGTCTGATTGACGTGCCGTCAACTTTGTTGAGTTACTCTTAGTGAGACGGATCTTTTGGCATACTCCGCTCGAGGTTTGGATGCAGGTGGAGTACGGTCGGGTTGGTTTTTCCTTAAAAACCAACTGGGCCCCTAGGACGAAAAAGCCAATAACTCTCAGACCGGGCATCCGATTGGCGCGCCGTCTGTTGCGTTGAGTTCCTGTTGGCGATACGGAACTTTTGGATACATCAACTCTAGACTGTGTGACCGTTGATGTATCAGCCTCTCGGCTCGTGGAGCGGACCCTCCCGAATGAGCTTGCTGTGTGCGGGAACCCTAGAGCTGGCTGCGATTGCTACTGTGACTGCGACGACGACTGTTCAGAGATCCTCAGTGGATTCGACGACGACGACTACAGCACTCAGCGATCCTGTGTGGATCAGTGTTGTCGATCCTGTGTGGGTCCGATCCTGTGTGGGTCAGCACTCAGCGGTCCTGTGTGAACCAGCGCCTACAGATCCTGTGTGGGTCTGATCCTGTGTGGGTCTTTGTGGGGGTTAGTACCTATCGATCCTTTGTGGGTCCGACGACTTAGATGGATCAGTGATCATCTCTATCGTATTTCGAAGAAGTATACCTGTGTGAGCTGAATCCTGTTGCTTTCCTGTGTGGATTGTGTTGTGCTATCCTGTGTGGATTTCGTTTTGCTTTCCTGTGTGGAATACGAATACTTTCCAGTGTGGACTGGGTTGTACTTGGGCTCGGAGGTTGGAGCGTATCAGGATTGATGACTTAGGTATATGTATGGGCATATACCTAAGCAGTGTCGGTTGTTACTTCGTGATTGTATCTTTCCTTTTTGGTTTATCCTTTGTGGATTTTGGGAGACCTTCGGGGGTCTCGGGGTCCCTACTGAGTAGCTTATACTCACCCCTACACGGGCTATGCCCGCACTACGTTGTGTTGGTTGCAGACGACGGACAACGTTGATTGTGGTTAAGGCTTGCAAAGCAGGATGATACCTGGAGGTGGACCACTGGGCGGGACGTGCTCGGAGCGGACGGCGGGACCCAAGGAGTAGTGGAGCTATCTGTACCCACCCTTCAGGTGGAATTTCTAGTGGACAGCTCGGCGTAGCGGCTTTTACTTTTCAGTTGTTTTTTTCCCTTTCGAGTTGTACTTTACTTTCAGTTTGGGTTTGTATACTGGTCCACTTACTTTCCGCACTTACAGTTGTACTCAGTTTTTACTTAGTGTTTACTTTTTTCCGCTTGCTTACTCTGTGGTGCTTGTTTACTTTTCAAAGGCAATGCCTTCCCTTTTTGCCGGGATTTACGCCTTGGTGCTAGTCGCCAGCCCCTGGCCTATGGAAGACGGGCTTGGGGTAGTCACGACACGAGCCCCGAGGACAGGTCGTGACAAGGCAATCTGTACCTACCCTTTAGGTAGGAACCCCAGAGGATGATCCAGTAGTGGTCTTTTCTCTTTATTCATTTGTTTTGTATTTCAGTTGTATTTGTACCTTTACTGTTGGGCTTGTATTCCGACCCCCTTTACTTTCATTACTCTTTTGGTTATACAGTTTACTTTTGTTCGTATCTTATTGTGTGTTTGGTTACATAAGGTTACAGGTTATAAAGGCAATGTCTTTCTAGTTTTAGGGAAAACGCCTTTCGGTGCTAGTCACCAGCCCCTGGCCTATGGAAGGCCGGACTGGGGTAGTCACAACACGGGCCCTAGGGGACGGGTCGTGACATATGAAGCTTTATCTTCTCATAAATACTTAAAATTATGATAAATATATTTAAATGAACAATAAATGTATTTATTATATTTAAAAATATAAATATTTAGTTATATATAATTATATACTTTTTTAATATATTATATATAATTATAATTATATATAACTAATTAAATATAAAAATGTTAAAAGAATTATAAAATTACAAAATATTCATTTAAATGATAAATATATATTTATGAATACCTATATTTATTTATAAGTATATGTCTTTAATGAATATATACACAAACACAGACATATATATATTTATTTATTATTTAAATACTTATAAAATTAAAATTAAAATTAATATATCGATTTATATTTAATATATATTTAATTATAATTTAAATTATAAAATTGTATATATTTTTAATTAAAATTTATACACAAAAACAAACATATATATATATATATATTTAATTTTCAATTTCAATTATTAAATTATAATAAATTTATTAATTATATATATTTATAAAATTATAAATGTAATAAATATATTGGTTATAATTTTATAATTATGAATAAATGGTATGTTTTATCAACTCTAATTAAGAAGTGCTGATAAAACATACATTTATCAGCGCATTTTTAGCATTGATAAAGATTAGCCTTTATCAACGCTAAAAAGGTGTTGATAAAGTCATGATTCATCAGCACTTTCAATTCTAGCGCTGATAAAACATACTTTTATCAACGCTTTTTATCTAGCGCTGATAAAAGTGTCTCTGGGTTTTATAAATAAACCTGAAGTTTCTCCTTCTTCCTCGGAACCCTCAAACTCTCGCAGAAGACGATCCATGCCGCCACCACCACTGCCTCCTCTCCTCCATCCTCTCCTCTCTCCTCTCTTGCCTAATCCTCCTTCTCGTCCACTGAATCCTCCGCCGCCGTGAACCGAGATTCGCCATGTGACTCTCCTTCATCGCGGCTCTCCTTCGCCAGGACTCTCCTCTGTCTCGCCTCTCCTTCGCCACAGATCTCCTCTGCCATTGCCTCTCCTCCTCCACGCCTCTCCTCCGCTGCAACTCTCCTACACCACAAACGCACCTCCATCGTGTGCTGAACCACACCTCCACAGATAGTTTTCTCCTCTTTCTCATTGGTTTCACTTATTATTTGATATTGATAGTGATGTTTTGAATTGTATGGGCTAAACGCCCTACTGAAAATCATGGTCGTTGGTGGTCCTTGTTTGCATTCTAGTTATATTTGGTAAAATTCAATTTCCCTATGCCATATTTTGAATTGGTTGATTTAAAAATTTTCAATGCAATGTGGGTTTTCATCATGGTTATTTCGAAAACTTAAATATTTTTTCCATACATTAAAAAATAATTTTTTTATCATCCACTTCTATTTTTTATTACTCTTATGTATTTTTCATGATTATATTATTAAATATTCATTTGAAAATTAAATTTCTTCAATGTTTTTTCCACTTATTTTATAGAAAACATTATGTATTTTTTATGTTTCTATTATAAAAATTATTTTTAAAAGTAAAATTCTTCAAAGTATTTCAACTTCATTTACTAAAAATGTTATACATTTCTCATGTTTCCATTATCAATGAATGTTTTTAGCAATTGACCTACATGATCTTTCTCTAAAGCTTCTTTGAGAACCTAAACCACCAACTAGGTCTCATTCCTCATCTAAAAACATCTACTTGATATGTCCCAACTATAATAACACAAACTAAATCACCAGGACAGAGCTGAAGTGTCGCATGACCTCATGTATGCTTCCCTATAAAAAAATATGTTTCCAACCAGTGGTGAAGGAATAAGTGGCATCATGGGGATTCTATCCCCTTTGTAAATGATAATAATTAGAGTAAAGAATTTTAGAAATAATAATTAAAGTAAAAATTAGAACCTAAAAGGAAACAAGAAGATTATATAACAAAAATTTCAACCCATGCTATAAAAATTTGACATACAATATCTATCACAACAAGTCAAGAGGTCCCAATATATGGTAGAACCATAAAAAATAAACAGGAAAAAATAAATAAATAATGAGGTATCTCAACAATGATATTTGAGTCTATCCTGATATCTCCTCGATTAACCTACTCCTCCGGTATAATTTCCCTAAGCAGGGCCACTACCCTCATCTGAAATCCAGGTTAAATAAGTCTGCACATGCACTGAGATGCCCGTGTAGGGTGTGAGTATAAAACATCGTAGGAAACCATTTATATGTTCTTAACATAAGATAAATAGTTATATATAAGTGTATATGATGATAATAAAGTAAATTCACAAGTAAAAAAATCTCATGATGGGTCATCATGTGCTAACCGGGCTGCCACGAACCCCAACCCTACTAGTTTCAACACTATATCAGAAGAAAAGCTATATCTAGTTTCCATGAATCTCATAATAGGTCATAACGATAATTTAAGTCTCATAATAGGTCATAAATATATCATGACTTAGGTTAATCCATAAGTCCATCTTGCCTCACCAATTATCGCAAGTCAATCCATAAATCCATAATTCCCCACCAACTATCTTAGGTAAAGCCACAAGTCCATCATGCCTTGCTTCTAATATCAGGTCAGGACACAAGGCTATCATGTCCCACTATTTTTCATTAAATACCCCACCATAATCATCACGCATCACGTTTCACATTCTACCTCTCTAAGGAATTATCAAGACATGAAGGGTCTATATGTCACCGTGATACTAGATAACATATGTCTACATCTATACACATATATACAAATACAATCCATAGAAAAGAAATTTTTGAGCTATACACATGAATAAACATGTAAAATTAAGAGAGGTATCATGGGTCACACACACACTCACAAGAATTCCTTATTAAGAGAGGTCTCTTAGGTCACACACACACACACACAAGAAATGATGAAAATAAATAATAACACACCCAAAAAGTCTGATTTCATTACAATATTCTCCTATAAGAACTTATCATCCCTGAGAAGTGTCTCTAGAGGTCTTGCTCGACCATCTTGGGCCACTAAACCTACGCATCAGACTCCCAATTCAAATATTCTTCTTGAATATGCCCACGATTCAAAAAACTCAAATGTTAGGCACTGTCTTCCTTCTGAATACCTTTTCAATATAATCAATAATTCATAGTATATGTTTTTCAAATGATTCATTTACCTCAAAATCAAATTCTTCATTATCAATCACATATGAAGAATCCAAATCATACTTTCTAAGTCGAGATACATGGAACAAATCATGAACACCTTGATGTCATGGAGGAAGATCCAATTGGTAATACACTATCCTGATCTATTCAACTATCTCGAATGGTCCCACAAACCGCAGTGCCAACTTCCCCTGCCTCCATAATCACTGATTCCCCAACCAAGGTGATAACTTCAAGAAATATTAATCCTCCATGTATAAATATGAAGGTATCCATAATCGGTATATATAAGAATGTTCTCTGATATTAATAGTAACCAACCACTCTTTGATTAATTGCACCCACTCTGAGGTTTCAGACACTAAACTCAACCTGATAACTGCTGACTCAATGGATTTTCTACTAACAACTCACACACTGATTCCCTATCATGATCATGAGAAATAATAACAAGTTTTATTACTTTAACAAGTTTATATGTATAAATAAAACTTCATTATGATTTTTCACATGATTCAACCCATGAACTAAGTGATGAACCATACTAGCTCTCATCACCAAGTTCCCCTAACAACCCAAGACCACCCTAATTTTCACTCCAATGTTTTAAAAAGTTGTTGCGGATTTTTTTTTATTTTCACTTATATTTATCGTCTTAGGATTGTTTTCCATGTAGTGATATTTTAGTCAAAATTTATATGTTATTATGATATGATTTATTTTGGAAAATGAGAATTATAATATTCTATGATTTATTAAGTTTGTGTTATTTGATTTTTTTGAATTATTTTAGAAAAAAATTATTTTTTCATTTCAAGAATTCTTCCCACTCTTTCCCATTTATCTCCCCATCCCTCTTCTATTATCTATTTCCTATAGATTTCTCCGTCTCCCAGGAACTGAAATTCATTTTTCATGAGGATTTAGGGCTTTATGTTTTTTGAGTGTTTTCCATGGATGGTGACATGTTGTGTATTGGTTAACATTCGGTTTAAAGTAGGTGTTTATTTTCTCTTCATTTATTATATAATTCATGGAATGTGTATAATTTATAAAGTTATTTTCAATTAAAGTATAGTAATTTATGGGTTCTAGGGTGAAATTATGAATTTCTTTCTTAAATTATAGGCTTGGCATAAGGTGTTTTTCATAATAATTTCATGTAAAATTTTTAAATTAGATTAATTCTCAAGAAAAACATATTTGAAAAGGTTCATAGGGTCATTTAAATGTTTTTTATAATAAATTTAGGTCTTATGTATTTTTTCCAATGGAATTTTCCAGGTGCTTGGGGAATTTTTTGGAAAGAAAAAAGGGATTTTTTTCAAGTGATTCCAAAATCATTGAAATGATGAGAATTTAAAGAAGGGTAGTGAGAATATACATACTAATTTTGTTTTCATGTGAAGATCTATTTTTCACTTTAAAAAGTGAATGGTTTATTTCTTATGTGACCCTCAATGATTTCCTCTATACTTGTTTCACTAGTTATGGGTTATTGATTATTTATTTGATGGATGTATCATGTGAAAAGGGGATGTTATATGTGATGCTATTGGAGGTGAGGTAAAAGACATTTTTTGGGTAATTATCTTGATTTCTTTCCCACCTTCATGGTTGTTTGTTTATGTTAACTTGGTTTTCTAGGTGGGAGGCCTTGATTCATGCGACCCTAGTTGGTACGCACAATTATATGGTCCCCCTAGTTGTGTTTAGTACAAGGCTAGTGGGAAGGTTCCATTATGATGAGTTAAGTATGGTTTAATTGGGTGAATCATGTTATTGTTTGATGAAACATATATCAGATGTTGGTCTATGGGTTCAAAAAGTGTGAGTGTGATTGCGTTAATCTCCACTCATAATAATACATGTGAATAAGTTAGCAAGTTTCTATGTTCATGGGTGAGTGTGATTGTGTTAATCTCTAATCATAAATTTAAATGTGAATATGGTTTTGAGTAGCCAGTTGGGGGTCGGAACACCAAAAAAGGAGTTCACCCACCAGTGATGGGTTGGCCAGTCCATAAGGTTGATGGGAAGAACACTAAAAACTAGATATTAGAGCTATATAGGGGTTGTCATGAGATATATAAGGTGTGAGTCCATAAATGATTTTCATTGGTGAGACATAGGGAAGTGACAATGACATATAGGGATTTTGTTAGGGGTTCACTTTTAAAATTATTCAAGTGTTTTGAAATGTTTCTTAAAAAATTATATGTGTTCAACATACCCTTTTTGGTATTAAATTGCTTTAAAATATTTTAAAAAATATATTTGGGGTTTTGAGAAAGGGTGTTTGGAACTAATTAGTTTATTTTAAAAAGGGTTTGTTATTTTAAAGAGGAATTTTTGTAAATGGTTGGGTTTTTAATGGGATTTCAACTGTCATTTTATAAATAGTTTTCAAAGGAGATTTAAAGTCTATTACTATTTTAGCCTTGGTTAATTTTTAAATCAACATTTATTTTATTTATTTTTTAAAATATTAATATCACCAAATCAAATAGGATGGATATGAATAAAGAATGGATGGATGTCAATCGTCTAAAAAAAGAGTATGAATATGGAGTGAAAGAGTTCATAAAGTTTGAAAAAGATCATGCATATGGTCCTTCTCAAATCCTTTTTACATGTTTATGTTGTTGTTATTCAATACATGTTAGTCTACAGAAGTTGGAAGAACACTTGATCTATCACAGAATAGATCAAAGTTATAAATATTGGAATAAACACGAGGAAAAGGCGAATGTAGCTAGTTATTGGGATGGCACTGCGTTTTATGGATCATTTGATATGATTTCATGTGTGGACAATGAAGAAGACTGTATCAAGGATGTGATTACAGATGTGCATGGTGATAAAGATCGTATTAAGGAAATGAAAAGGATAATTGAAGATGAACTTTTTGATTTCCCAAAATTGTTTGAGCAGTTAAAGAGTTATGAAAATATGCCATTGTATAATGGTTTCCCTAAATATACAACATTTTCAGCCATACTGAAGCTATATAATTTGACAGCAGGTATTAGATGGAGTGATACAAGTTTTACAGAATTACTTGCTCTCTTGAATGACATGATCCCAATAGATAATGAGCTCCCAAGCCAAAAATATGATGCCAAACGAATGCTATGATAGATGGGTATGATATTTTAAAGAATAAACACCTAACTGAATGACTTTATACTGTTTCACAAGGACCACAAATAACTTAGATAATTACCAAAGTGTGTTGCTTATTGATACTAGAAATATGAATTCAGTCCTATAAAATTTTCATGGTACTTTCCAATCATTCCAAAGTTTAGGCGCATATATGGATGTGAGGAGACTATAGGGAAATTTACATGGCACACAAACATAATAAATAAAGATGGAAAACCATGGAATCTGATAGACTTTCCTCACTAGAAGAGAATTGATCATTTGTATATTAACTTTGGAAACGATCCAAGAAACCTTCGTCCTACATTATCTACAGATAGAGTGAATCCTTTTGGTTTTCAAAGCAGCACTTATAGTACATGGCCGGTTATGTTGGTAAATTAAAACTTTACACTGTGGTTATGCATAAAATGAAAACACGTCATGTTATCTATGCTTATATCCGGACCAAAACAACCAGGTAATGATATTGATATTTATTTGGATCCATTGATCGAGGATTTGAAATTATTGTGGGGTTCAAGTGTTAAGATGTATGATGATTATAGAAATGAATATTTCACATTGAGATCCATGTTGTATGGGATGATAAATTACTTTCCTACTTATGTAAATTTTCAGGATATAGAGTTAAAGGAAATCTTGGGTGTCCCATCTGTGAACAAGGTACATAATCAATGAGGTTGAAACATTCATTGAAAAATGTTTTTCTAGGACATCACAGATTTCTACCCTGAAAAATTAAGTACCAATCTTGGATGACATCATTCAATGGAAGTTAAAAAGAACGTACACCACCATATTCACTAATAGGTGATCAATTTTTTGAGAAAGTTATAGATGTGGACACTAATTTTGGTAAACCATTTTTGAAAAACCTTATGAAAAACAGTTGGAAAAAGAAATCAGTTTTTTTAATTACCATACTGAAATTGTATATGCATTATACATTTTCTTGATTTTATACATATTGAAAAAATTGTATGTGATAATATCATCAACACATTGCTAAATTCACCTAGAAAAAACAAAGGATGAAATTAAGGCTAGGTTGGACATGGTTGACATGGGAATATAAGAAGAGTTGACACCAGTGAAGGGTGAAAAATGAACATTTCTTCCTCCTACTGCTTACACTCTTTCCAGGTAGGAGATATATTGGTTTTGAAACTTCTTTAATGATGTAAAGGTTACAGAGTGATATTTATCGAATATTAAAAACAACGTATCAATGTACGATTTAAAGTTAAAAGGTCTAAAATCACATGAATTCCATGTTTTGATGCCAGATCAAATTCTGATAACTTTATGTTGCATTTTTTCCAAGAATGTCCATCATACATTAACGAATATATGTTTCTTCTTCAAAGCTATATGTAATAAATTTATATACCAGACAAAATTTTCAACTATGAAAAGAGAAATTATCATCATATTATGTGAATTGTAAATGCTTTTTCCCACTGACATTCTTTGATATGATGGTTCATTTGTTGGTTCACTTGGTGAGAGAAATTCAGCTATGTGGTTCTATGCCCTATAGATTGATTTACCCCATTGAAGGGTATATGAAGATTTTGAAAGGGTATGTCAAAAATAGAATTCAGCTAGTGGGTTGTATTAAAAAGCATTATATTGTTGAGGAAGCCATTGAATTCTATACTGAATACTTGACCAGTGTGCAAAGCATTGGTCTAATGAAATCTCGTCACACTGGGCAAATTGTGGGTAAAGGAAATTCTAGAAAGGAGGTCATCACAATCAATATTACATATCTGGAGCAGGACCACCTTTATGTTTTTCATAATATTTTGGACAATGACCCATATATTGCAACCCAAAAAGAAATTATTAGGCATTCGAATTCATCAAGGGATGAAAAATGGATATCAAATAAACATAATCAATAGTTTATAAGATGGTTTTAGGACTATATTTTTAAGAAGTCAAATGAAAATATAGAATCTATTTTTAGAACGACTTTAATGGATATCCGGAGGACCAAGTGTGTGCGTATTATCTTACAATTCTTATGTAATTAATGGTTATAAATTCTTTACTAATGAACATGATGAAGAAATTACAAGAAAAAATAATAGAGTTACACTTGTGGCTGAAGCGATGAATTTTTATGTTGCTAAGTACATAAATCCAATTTACGCAAATATGTCATATTTTGGCATCATAAAAAAATATAGGAGTTGGATTATACAATATTCTGAGTGCTGATTTTTCAATGCAAGTGGGTTGATAACAAATTTTTTGTTAAAATAAATCAGTTGGGATTTGTGAAAGTTGATTTCAATAAGGAAGGGTATAAAGACGAACCATTTATAATGTTATCATAGGAATTACAATTATTTTATGTTCTAGTTCCCACAAACCAAAATTGGTCAATTTTTCTGTTATCTACCAAAACCACTAAAGAGTCAGATGAAATTTCAACAGAGGATGACCCATTCATTGGGACGTCGCAATCATTTCACAGTGGTCCCAGTGTAGATGGCGTTTTTTATGTTATAGGAGACCATAATGAAAGGATTTGGATAGTCGATATAGGGGTAAAATCCCTTCAAAATTTTAAAAAAAGAGATTTCAATAATCAGGTTATATTCTTTTCAAATATACATCATGTTACTTTATGTTAATATTTGTTCACTATTTTTTTATGTTATCTAAATTAAACGTTAAACAACTTTTGAAAACAATGACTTCTGCACATGATGATGCTCCCAATCCCCATGAACAATAAGTTTCTCAACCTGTTACTGCTCGTAGTGCAGATGAACAATAGGTTTCTCAACCTGTTGCCTTATGTTAATATATATTCATTGCTACTTTTATGTTATCTAAATTAAATGTTAAACAACTTTTGCTGATAATGACTTCTAAACATGCTCACAATCCCTAGGAACAACAGGTTTTTCAACCTGCTGCTACTTGTAGTGCATACGAACAACAAATTTCTCAACTTATTTCTCTCCCAGTGTAGAGGTACAACCACCATCTGCACATACCTATGCTAACCCTCTAGAGTCGGAGGAACATATTGATAATGGTGGATCCGAGGAAATAAATGGTGAAAAAACACCGGTGAAACAAAAAATATGAGCATCTCAGTTTGATGGTATTAGAAAAAATAATTAATACTAAAGAGAAAGGCATCAAATACGAGATTGGATGGAATAAGAGGGGCGAACATGTTAGCCCCAACAAGGATATGTTTAGTAGTTACATTGGAATCATCACTCAGAAACACATGGAAATTGATGTAACTTCACAACACTATGTTGTGGTTGATATTAAGAAACTAATGTGGGGATATATTATGGTAACATTATGATATCATTTTTTAAATTTCCTAAAAATTAAATAATGAAACATTGACTTACACTACATCATTTTTGCAGAGTGCATTTATAATAGATGACTCGTAAAAAGACTATGTCTTAAGGGTTTTTGGAAGGATTCTTAGGGTTTTTCACACAATTTTAACAAAATATCATCTTAAATATGCTGAAGAGAAAATAAAACTGCACCCACCTATTATTTATGCACACCTGATAACCCAAGCATCGTGGGATGCTTTTACTAGCCGTCGTGTGAAGTAGTCTTTCCAGGTATAGTGTGTTTGGTAATACATTGTTTTATGGTATGTGTATTCATCACATTGATTGAAAATTTTTTATTTATAAAATAGCAATTGAGTGAAAAAAATAAACAATGAGCGTCAAAACTAGCGTACCCTTACCCTAAAGCATGGATGGGGTATTCATCACTTGAAAAAAAATTGGTATGTATTTTTAAATCAACCATACTACTTTTATGTGACATAAAACAACACAATAACTATGTTCTTATATTTATATGCATCTTTAAGATTCCAAATCCATAGCCACTTCCATCCCACAACATGTTCTATGGAAGGAGGTACGTGTAACTAAAGATGGAAAAATAATAGATGAAAACACACAAAAAGTGTGGGAAACATGTGTAAGTATGACATAATAAAAAAATCATTAGAAATCTATTATATAAAAATGATTACTTATTTTCCTATATTTTCTATCTGACATATTCACAAGAATCAACAACACCCACACCGAATGTAGACTTACTTTCAGTGGCCTTGAAGCGGCTAGAAAAGTATGGCCGCATCAGAGGTGCAGGTTTTGGGGTGACACCCCAAACATATTTTGAAAAAAAACAAGCATAGGATCAAACTGAGGAAATAAAAAAAGATGATAGAAAGATTAGGTATGTTTGAATAAGAATTTAAATAATAGAGAAAAATGGTAATGAGTTTGATGGGGGGATGCAAAGAGAAAAAATAACTCAAGAACAACATGCACGTGAAGATCCTGCCCCACCCCACCAGTTTTGAGGTGATCCATTCCCCTAAAAAACAATTATTAACTAAGGTAGTAAATTTTATAATAATTTTTTCTGTGAAATGTGAATCTAATTGACACTAGACACTAATACCATTCCTGTATTGATATTCTACATGGTGGAAATGACTGTGATTTATATTTATCAACACCCACCCATCACCTTGTAGTGAGGGATACAGTGTTCAATATCCAAAATGAAACACTACACAAAAGAAAACTTATAACAGATTATGTTAGAGTTTCAATTAGCCCTATAGTTGAGCACTGAGCTACCTGTTTCATTTGATGATACAAATATTCATACGGTCAAACAAGCTCTTGGAACTTTCATCGCATGGTGTCACATCTTTTAAAAAACATGTCGACAATGAGGTATTTATTTACAATTTTAATTTTCAAGATAAACCTTAAACATTTAATGAAAAAGGTCTAAACTGATTCATGTTATTACATATTGACAAAGGGAAGAGGGTGAAACAAATGACCAGTTCAAAACAATCTCAAGGATAAACCGATTGATCAAAATGATCTACCCAAAGCACTTTACTCCCCCCCCTGTTCTATATCCACATTTATTGTCATTGAAGGCTCATGTGGATATGAAGTTGAAAGATGGTGGTAATCACATAATTGATTTTGAAGTAGATATGTATGGAGGGGAAGATCCATACTTCATTGGTAATGAGAGTGCAACTAAAATCCTCGACAATGATCAGTTAGGCAGCTCAGTTGTAAATGTTTACATGAGGTATGTTTTTAATGATTTGATTTTCTAAAAGATGATATACTATGATAATTATTAATAAATACATTTCATATTTTTCACAGGCGTATATATGAAAACAAAATTGAAGGTATTTTCTCATGAACAAAAAATTGGACTCGTTAGTCATCACGTCACCTCTACAAAACAAGAAGACATAACTTCCAAGAAAGAGTGTGAAATAGTGGTAGGACTGCTAAAATTGTTTAACAAAAAAATTATGGATGATAGAATCTTCTTAATACCATTGATTCATGGGTAAAACTCTACAATTTAATCATATAAAATATATTTTAATTTTTTTTACTTATTCTTTTTTTGTGCTCTTTGGAAGCATTAGATGATCACTGCTATCAATTTGGATACTCAAAAGATTTATTTTCTAGATTCAATGCATGGATATCCAACAAACCGAACACACATGATGGAGTTTGTCAATTTTTAATACACTACATCCAACATTTTAGAACTAAACATCCAGTTACATAATTTATATTATCTTTTCATGAGGATTCTATTATGATAGGGCAGTTTATGAATATCATCTAAATCATGGAATGAGGCCAGAGGAAAAGGAAAAGAAACCTGAAGAGAATACAACTGGATAACTATTAGAGTATATATAATAAGATTTCACTATCCAAACACATATAAAAAAATATTTATTTTTCTCAATGTTTTTGCAGTGCTCGAAGAAAAAAATGATAAAGATTGTGGTTATTATGTTTTTAAATTTATGAAAGAGATCATATTTCATGAAAAAACCAGCATCCTGGAAAAGGTATTTTTGAAGATAATTTCTATTTTATTTAAAATGATTAGTAATCCTTTGTGTATTTATATTTTTTCAGGACTACCATGACTGCAAAAAATAGTCATATTCACAATATGATATAGATATTATTGGAAACGAATGGGCATTATACTTGATGAAAGAATGTACAAATATAGAATGAAGATGGTAAACGTCTCTAATAATTTTGACTTTAATAATATTTTATGCCTTATATTTATCTTTGTTTGATGGTAATGTTGTGATTTTTATGGGCTAAAAACCCTACTAAAAATCAAGGTCATTGGTGGTCCTTGTTTATGCACTAAATGAATTTCATGTTGATTTTTTTTAAAAGACATTGGTAGTCCTCAATTACAGGGTATGTATGTTGTAGATAGAACAAAAAATATAGCAAGTATCCAGAAGGGGTTTCCCATCCCTTGACTTTGTTGTAACATCTTGAGACATAATGGGGCACAGGATCTTACTGCACTCTTCTCATTTTCAACAACAAGAATTGTTTTTGTCCAAAAAACATCAATTCAATATGCAATATTGGCAGTTCCCCTCTTTAGTCATCCCAATGAAGAACCAAATTTTATATATTCATTTAGAGGTCCTGAATATATGACAGTTGGTTCTTCACTGGGCTGACTAAAGCTATGCAGTAGAAATAGGATGTTATTCCGTGTCAACCATACAGAGATCACGAGTTTTTCCATAATACTTCTAAACTGGGTAGATTGAGAATATTGAGCAGGTCATGTCTCTTTTTAGGTTTCATAGGCAATGGTGCATTGATTTTCATGTAGAAAAATGTACTTAATTTTTTTTTGATGCTTTAGGAAAATGATCCATGATTCATTTGTGAAATATAGGAATCAACCTCACCTCAATCCGATACACAATGTCATTGGTATGACTCCAAATGTGCCTTTATTTAAAATTGACATTAATTCAAGTAAAAAAACACAACTGGCATACTAAAAACTAAGAAAATTCATTCTGATTATTTTGATACTTTAGGAAAAATAGCTATCAGTCATTTGTGATGTGTAGGAAACAAATGCTCCTCAATCCGATGCACGGTGTCACTAGTATGACTCCAAATTTGACTTGTTATTTAAAATTGACATTAACTCAAGTAAAAAACACAACTAACATACTCAAAACCAAGAAAATTCATTAGGATTGTTTTGATATTTTAGGAAAATGATCTGTGATTCAGTTTTGATGGGTAGAAATCAATCCCACTTCAATTTGATGAATGGTGTGACCGGTATGACTAAAAGTGTCCGCTATCAGTTTAAAATTGACATTTTAACTCAAAACGTTCCACTCACTGAAAACCAAGAAAACACACTATGATTGTATTCCAAATTAAGGAAAGAAATTAGTATGTCCTTTTTTATTTTTATGAAGTAGTCTCACATAAAACCGACGCATTATATGACCGGTATGATTCAAATTGCATGTTTTCAGTTTGAAATGGTGTTTTAGTAAAAAAACACAACTGACATACTGAAAATCAAGGAAATGCATTCTGATTGTTTTGATACTTTAGGAAAATGATATATCAGTCATTTGTGACGTGTAGGAATCAACCACACCTCAATCTGATGCACAATGTCACCAGTATGACTTTAAATGTGTCTTTTTATTTAAAATTGACATTAATTCAAGTAAAAAAACTCAACTAACATACTGAAAACCGAGAAAAAACATTCATATTATTTTTATATTTTAGTAAAATTATCCATGAGTCAGTTGTGAAATGTAGGAATCAACCCCACCTTAATCTGATGAACGGTGTGACCGATATGACTAAAAGTGTCCCTTATCTGTTTAAAATTGATATTTTAACTCAAAACATGTCACTCACTGATAACCAAGAAAACACACTCTAATTATCTTCTAAATTAAGAAAATTATTTTGTATGTCCTTTATGATGTATATGATGCAGTATCACATCAAACTGATGCACTATGTGACTGGTATGACTCAAATTTCATGTTTTTGGTTTGAAATGACATTTTAGTAAAAAACACAACTTTCATACTGAAATCCAAGGAAATGCATTATGATTGTTTGGATATTTTAGGAAAATGATATATCAGTCATTTTTTATGTGTAGGAATCAACCTCACCTCAATCTTATGCACAGTGTCACCAATATGACTCCAAATGTGTCTTTTTATTTAAAATTGACATTAAATCAAGTAAAAAAAACACAACTGACATACTAAAAACCAAGAAAATGCATTTGGATTGTTTTGATATTTTATAAAAATTATCCATGAGTAGTCAGTTGTGATGTGTAATAATCAAACCTACCTCAATCCGATGAACGGTGTGACTGGTATGACTAGAAGTGTTTGCTATCAGTTTAAAATTACATTTTAACTCAAAACTTGTCACTCACTAAAAACCAAGAAAATTCACTCTGATTGTCATCCAAATCAAGTAAAACAATTCTTAAGTCTTTTGTGATGTTTATAAAGAAGTATCACATCAAACTGACGCACGATGTGACTAGTATGACTCAAATTTCATGTTTTTGGTTTGAATTGACTTTTCAGTAAAAAAACGCCACTGACACACTGAAAACCAAGAAAATGAATGACAATTATTTTGATACTTTTGAAAAACTATCTATAAGTCATTTTTGATGTGTAGGAATAAACCTCACCTCAATCTGACACACGGTTTCATCGGTATGACTCCAAATATGTCTTATTATTTAAAATTGACATTAATTCATGTAAAAAAACACAAAAATCGAGCAAATGCATTCAGATTGATTTGATATTTTAGGACAAAGATACATGATTTATTTTTGAGGTGTAGAAATCATCCCCATCTCAATATGACGAATGGTTTGACCATTATGACTAAAGGTGTCTGCTATCAGTTTAAAATTGACATTTTAACTCAAAACATGTCACTCACTGAAAACTAAGAAAATGCACTCTGATAATCATCCAAATTAATGATAGTGATTCTTAAGTCATTTGTGATGTGTATGAAGTAGTATCACATCAAACCGACACACGGTGTGACTGGTATGACTCAAATTTCATGTTTTTGGTTTGGAATGACATTTTAGTAAAAAAACACAACTGACATACTGAAAATTGAGGAAATTCATTCTGATATTTTTGATACTTTAGGAAAATGATCTATCAGTAATTTGTGACGTGTAGGAACTAACCGCACCTCAATCTGATGCACGGTGTCGCCGGTATGACTTCAAATGTGCCTTGTTATTTATAATTGACATTAATTCAAGTAAAAAAATTGCAAACTCAAAACTAATAAAACACTTTAATATTGTTTTGATATTTTAGGAAAATGATCCATGAATCAGTTGTAACTTGTAGGAATCAACCCCACCTCAATCCAACGAACTATGTGACCAGTATGACTAAAAGTGTCCACTATCAGTTTAAAATTAACATTTTAACTCAAAACATGTCACTCATTGAAAATCAATCAAACACACTCCGATTGTCTTCCAAATTGAGGACACTAATTCGTAAGTTCTTTATGACATGTATGAAGTTGTCTCACATCAAACTGATGCAAAATGCGCCCGGTATGCTTCAAATTTCATTTTTTCGATTTCAAATGATATTTTAGTAAAAAAACACAACTGACATACTGGAAACTAAGAAAATGTATTCTGATTGTTTTTATACTTTAAAAAAATGATGCCTCGATCATTTGTGATGTGTAGGAATCAACCCCACATCAATACAATGCACTGTGTGACCAGTATAACTCTAAATGTGTCATTTTTATTAAAAATTTATATTCTTTTAATGTATTATTCATATTAATGTTTAATCTATTTATTTATAGTATTACTAACATAATATTTGTTTTCTTATATAGGTGGAACCTTTTTATCAATTTGGGTGATTTTTTTTTGGGGATTATTACCATTAGATGACATTTTTAGAGGGGACCACAAATGTCAAAAGAGAAAACATTAATTTTTTAAACTATTTGTTGGATAATTGTAAATGTAATTTTATAAAACATTGTTCAAAATGTATATAGAAGTGTTTTTTGGTATATACCATGAAGGAATGTTTTTGTATTCATGATGTAAATTAAATGTATATAGCATTATTTTACAAACATTTGTTTTCACTGATTTTTTTCATCATTTGAATCGTGTATGTGGCTCTTTTGTATATAATATGGGTGGTTATTTTTTAGCAGGTTTTTGCTAGTTTGTGTAGGTTATTTTTTTCTAGTTTGGTGATGTTTATTTTTTTCAGGTTGGATGGGTGTGCTATTATATAAATAGCACACCCAGGCAGGGAAGCCTTTATCAGCGCTTCAAATATCACTAATAAAGGAACACTTTATTAGCACTAATTGAAGCGCTCATAAATGGAGACTTTATCAGCGTTATTTGAAGTGATGATAAATGGGGAATTTATCAATTCTTAGAATAGCATTGATAAAGGGGAAACTCTATCAGAAATTTTCTATCACTGATAAAAGGGACCCCCCTCAATAGTGGATCTATTATCAGTTCTTTTTTAGCACTGATAAAGGAATTTTTTAGTGCTGATAAAAGCCTGTTTTGTGGTAGTGTTGGTGGGGTTTGAAAAATTGTTGCATATTTTACTATCAGCAATCATTTAACAACACTTCTTCCTATTTAGTAGAGGTTATTATATGTGTTGTATTTGGTGCATTTTGAAGGTAGGTTGTTTTTTTTAAACATAAACAAAAAATAAAATTGAAAAAATGAACATAACTTCCCCTAAAATATATAGTTGTAGTTATTATAAATTGTTTCCAAATATATATCTATTTAAATATATATATATATAAATAGAAAACCTATGACATGCAATAAACTAAAATATAAATGCGTAATAAACTCTCACACACACCATCATACATTCATAGCACTACCATAGATTCTAGTTTTTGCAACGCCACCCCTTTAACAGTGAAAAATAAAATGATGATAAAGGGTACTTTTAACAGTGCTAAAAAAGCATTGTAAAAAGTACCCCTTTATCAGTGCTTTTTAGTGCTTTTAAAGGGGGATTTTATCATTGATTTTTTAAAAGCGATGATAAAGATCCCCCTTTATGAACGCTTTTTTTACACGCCCTGATAAAGGGTATATTTAAAAAAAACATTAAAAGTAATATATTAATATATTGATATATTGATATTGATATAAATATAATATATATATTTTGAATGTATTTTAGATAAGGATAAATAGAAATTTAAACTTAATATATAAGATATTTAGTAAAAAAAGCTTATGAAATAATTTAAAAATATTTTTAAATAATAATTTTGTTAGTTTTATCGAATAATAGTCATTTAATAACAATTTTAATATAAAATAAATAAATAAATACATAAAAGATCTAAATTGATTTGAAAAAATAACTCAGACTTCAAACGGTCCTAACTTTTGATTCGGGTGTCCGTTTGAGATCTACCACATATCAAATTGAGGATTTCAATGATATCTATGCTAATGTGACCCGAGGGGACCGCAATCAAGGTTTTTTCAAGGCCCAAAAGTCCCCGAATGCTTGAAAAATTGAGTTTTTAGTCGGCGTACCCCGATTTTTTGAACATTTTATGGATTTTCAGGCTCATTTATCGGTGTCTTTTTTCTATTTTTTGGTGGGGAATAAATTTATTCACAGGTCTTACATTCATATCGATATAATGGTTTTGAAATTTTATCATTTTTATAATGTACTGTTATTTATAATCAAATATATAACAATATATACATATTTTTTATATATTCACACCTAAAAATTTAATTTTATAAATAAATAATTAAACCTATTTAAATATAAAATATATTTATTAATATATAAGCCTTATCTAAATAGAAACTAATATCCATTTTATTTTAAATAAAAAATATGAATATTTATATACCTATATAGAGTGTGTGTGTGTGTGTCTATATATATATATATATATATATTAGCGCACGTGTGTGTTTTAGAAAACTGATATATATTATCTATATATTCTAACATATAAATAGACATATTAATATATAATAATGTAAATATATATAAATATGTAAAATGTGTATAATTATACTTACAAACGCACATATATATAATATATACACATGTATATGTCTGTTGTATATATGTATGTATTTATTTATTTAGTTATTTATAATGACACACAAAAAACATATTTTATAAATGTATTTAAAACTAATCTTACAAATATATATTAATATATGAATAAATATATAACTAAATATATATTAATATATGAATAAATATACGGATAAAAAATATAACTATACACATATATAAATAAATATATATAAATAGATATTAATATATGAATATATATATAAATATTAATATAACTAAACATATACATATACATTAATGTAAATATTTTATAATATAAATATATATATATATATATATATATCATTAAATGGTGAACAAAGTAACATGGAGGATTGGAATAGTGTCTAGCACATAGGGAAAGGGTCTTGAGTTTGAATCTAGGGAGAGATAGGGGTGTGTATGCATGTGGAGGGCACTTTTAAAGGGGCTAGCATTGTTAAAGGGATGGGGAGGGCACTTTTAAAGGCTGGCTGGTGGGGGTGGGTGTGAGTGGGGGGGGGGGCTTCCAACTATTAAAATGGGGCGGTGGGTGCTGTTAAAAGGGCTCTCCAATTTTTGGATTTATTTTTTTAATTTTTTTTACAGTTTTTGAATTTTATCAGCACTTTTTTCAGTACTGATAAAATACCACTTTTATCAGTGCTTTTTTGATTGCTGATAAAAGAGGTCTTTATCACTAATTTATTGAGTGCTTATAAAAGGGACCCCCCTTTAACTTCACTCATATTAATAGTGCTAAAAAAGCACTATTAAAAGCTATTTCTAGAGCTGATAAAAAGAATATCTATAGTAGTGTATTCATATATATACAATCTTAGTCAATCCATATACCTCAGTTAACCCATACATCGGTCAACCCATAGCTCAGTCATCAAAATATACATACAAAATATGTCCACTACCAACAAACCATGACCTATATACATCCATACCATGACCTCATCCATCTACCTCCACCTCATCTCATCAACTAGAACAGACCACATCATCTCATCAACTAGAATAGACCACATCATCTCATCAACAGGAACAAAAAAGAAATTATAAATTATAAATGAGCATAATAAATCAGGATTATAGTAGAATCATTGATCATATTTAAATATACCACATAAACTATAAGAACCCTCATGGTAGCCTTCTGAAGAAAGTCATGGATCTGAATGATCAACCTCTTTCCTATTGTCGGTATCTATCACCAACAATAAAAACAAAAACATTTAAGAAAAGAAATATGAAAGAGAATATGCACAAAATATATTCTAAATGTTGCACATAACATTTGTTATTTTTTTAATTAATCAAACAAAACACATTTTAACATAAAACAAATAATATATCATCTAGAACACTTTGAAAACATAAACTTGGCTATTTAAGATATGATTCAAAACATGAAACAGAAAATGGATAAGTATATAAAAATCTAATCAATTTTTAAATCAACATGTGGTGTGCTTGAAATTTACTTAATAAAAAAAAATTAAAGGCTTTGATAAGGAAGTATGTATTATATTTCAAAAATAATTCAACAGTGGTTTTACCAAGATTTCATATTAATCTAAATTCATTTTCTATTGATTTGACTATTACACACACATTCTAGTGTTTTAAATCACTGAAAACGTGATTACAGGCATCCTAGAAAAAACATAACTCGTAATGACATTTTTTCAGTTTTTATATTTCAAAAATAAATCTAAAAAAAGAATCCTTTGATTTCAAGATAATCTGACATCATTTGTGTAGTTTTGACCCACTAACACGTGTTTTAAAGACTTTGATATATTTAAAAACTTCTTATTGAGTCATTCTTAGCACACCACATGTCGGATGGATGTGTTGTCTATGCATACATGCCAAAAATAATTCAACAATGGTTTTCCCATGATTTTATATCAATCTAAGATAGTTTTCTATAGTTTTAACCACTATATGCACATTTTAGTGTTTAAAAACACTAAAACATGCTTATGGGAATCCCTGAAAAATCATAACTCCAAATGACATGTCGTCAGTTCCTACATTTCAAAAATAAATTTATGGTCGTTTTTCTCTGATTTCACAGTAATCTGATATCATTTGTCTGTTTTTGACCCCCCAACACACGTTTTTAAATGCTTTGATACCTTTAAAAATAGTTTACCAAGTCATTATGACTACACTGCATGCCATCTTGATGTGTTGTGTGTATATACACATAAAAAATAAGACAATAGTTGTTATCCCAAGATTTTACTTCAATTTGAAGTCCATTTATATGGTTTTGACTGTTATATGCACGTTTTAGTGTTTTAAAACACAAAAATGTGTTTACGAGAATCCTGAGCAAACTATAAATTGAAATGATGTGTAGTCGGTTCCTATATTTTAAAAATCAATCTACAATAATTTTTATCTGATTTCATTTCTATCTAACATCATTTCCATGGCTTTGACCCCCTGTCACATGTCTCTAAAGGCATCAATACATTTAAAAACTGGTTACCAAGTCATTTCGACCACACCACACATCAGATTGATGTATATTATGCATGTACACATCAAAAATAACTCATCAGTGGTTTTCCCATGATTTCACATAAAGTTGAGGTTTTTTTTCTATGGTTTTGACTGTTACACGCATGTTTTAGTGTTTTAAAACACTAAAAATGCGTTTATGGGCATCCTGGGAAAATTGTAATTCACAATGGCATACCGCCGATTTCTACATTTCAAAAATAAATCTACGATCATTTTCTGTTGACTTAATGGATATCCAATGTCATTTTCTCAGTTTTGACCCCTCAAAATACGTTTTTAAAATCTTTGGTACCATTAAAAATTGTTTACTAAGTCATTCTGACCACATCACACATTGGATTGATGTGTTGTGTGTATATACACATAAAAAATAATACAATGGTATATTTACCTTGAATTCATAGTTTTATGAGGTCATTTTTTATGGTTTTGATTATCACACGCATGTTTTAATGATTTAAAATACTAAAATGCGTTTATGGGAATCCCGAGAAAACTGTAACTCTGAACGATGTGTTGTCAATTCCTACATTTTAAAAATCAATTTACTGATATTTTCCTATGATTTCATTTCCATTCGACATCATTTTCTTGGTTTTGACTCCCCGATACACATTTTTAAAGGCTTTGGTACCTTTAAAAACTGTTAATTGCGTCATTCAGAGCACACCAAAAATTAGATTGATGTGTTGTATGCATGTACATATCAAAAAATAACTCAATGATGATTTTCTAATGATTTCACATCAATATGAGATCGTTTTTTGTGGTTTTGACCATGACATGCATGTTTTAGTGTTATAAAACACTAAAAACTCATTTACGGGCATCTCGAGCAAAGGAATACATCTTTCTCGTTATTTTTTATTGTAAAAATTGCTGAAGTGTACTTTTATATTTTCATTTCACCCCAAACAATTATTTACATTCATTGATTCCAAATCCTCACGAGCATTAAAGCGATCCTTCTATTTACCCTACTTACTGAGAAATGTAAAAATTACATTATTATAAATGTTCTACTCAATATGCATTAAGTTGCGATTATGGAATATCAAATTAAAATCCCAATAAGTAAGTTTGAAAAATATAATCATTTTTTTTCTATTGTTGTGTTCCGACTGCTTTAGATACAATACCTTTTACCCTTTTACCCCCTTCTTTAAACTGATTACATTTTCCAAATTCTACAGTGACATTCATTAATTATCCTAAGATTTATGAACCTAATAACAAATTTGGTGGATTTATCAATTCAATATATCTATTGAATTGCCTCTTGTTAAACCTAAATTTATGAGAAGTATCAAGAAATCGACGATGAAACATAAAACACCATATCTACTATGTGGCCATCATTGTAGTTCAAAATAAAAATTACAAACTGGACAAGCCAAACTAGTATGAGTGTTCCAACTGGATAAGTTTCCTAGCATAGGAAATTCACTTATTTTCTATATTAAAGAAACATGAATTTTGAATAGTTTTCTCATTGAAGCATCATATATTTCCACATCAACATCTCATAATTCTTACAATTCTTTTATAAAAGATTGAATGTATACATCATTGTCATTTCCAAGCTTTTTCTTTCTAGGAATAATAATCAAAATAAAAAAATAAGGCTTCTTACACTACTACAAATGTGGCCTTTAAAATAACGAAAAGGGAATTTATAACACTAAAAAAGAATTGATAATCGAAGAGCTTTTAAAAGGGATCCCTTTTATCAGTGCTGAAAAAGTGTTGATAAAGGGGTCTTTTATCAGTGCTAAAAACACGCTGATAAAAGTCAAAAAGATATATTTTTTGAATTTTTTTCCAACAAATCAGAGGGTGGACCCCCCCCCCCCATAAACACTCAATCCCCCTTTTAACAGTGCTCATACAGCCTCCCCTATACTTTTACAATGCTAGGTAGCCCTTCCCCCCTTTAACTGTGTTATAGACCTGCTTCACCTTCCCACACGTGCATCTGCCTTTGTGAGGTTTCAAACGTAAGACCTCCTCCTCATACTCCAGTACCTTTTCCACTCCACCATATTGTTTTGTTCAATATTTTATTATGTATCTATATATTTATATATATTTTGTTACATTTTTTGTCCATATATATATATATATATATTTAAATACATATATAAAATATGTTTGTGTGTGTGTATGTGTGTTTGTGTATGTTTATACAAACATACATACATACATACATATATATTTATATATATGTGTGAGTCTATAAATATAATTATACATATTTATATTTATTTACATATATTATATATCAATATTTATATATATATATTAGAATATATAGATAAATATATATATGTTCGTCAATACACACACACAAATATATTTATATATATATAAACATTATATATACATTAATTGTATATGTATATAAATATTCATACATTTTTATTTTAAATAAAATGGATATTATTTTTTATTTAGATAAGGTTTATATATTGAGAAATATATTTTATATGTAAATATGTTTAATTAATTATTTATAAAATTATTTTTTTTGTGTGAATATATAAAAAATATGCATATATTGTTATATATTTGATTATAAATAACAATATATTATGAAAAATAAAAAAAATTAAAATCTATAATATCAATATGAATGTATTCCCTAAGAATGAATTCAGTCCCCACTGAAAAAGGGAAAAAGACCCCCTTAAATGAGCCTAAAAATCCATCGAATGTTAAAAAATTGGGGTACCTCGACTAAAAACTCAGTTTTGGAGGACTTTTGGGCCTTTTTTGGCCTATAAAAATATGAAAGAGGGTTTCCCTCTATCACTAAGGTGTATAGCTCTTCACAGGATTTGATTTGATATGTGGTAGAGCCCAAACAAACATCCATATGAAAAGTTATGACCTTTTGAAGTTCGAGTTACGTTTTCAACTTATTTTTGATCTTTTATTAATTTTTTGATTTTTTTATATACAAATTTTTATTAAATGACTATTACTTGATAATTATTAGAAAATTAATAATTAAAAAATATTTTTAATTATTTTATAAGTCATTTTCACTAATTATATTATATATTAAGTGTAAATGCCTATTTAGCCTTATCTAAAACATATTTAAAAAATATATATTATATTTATATCAATATAAATATATTTATATTTTAATATATATATTTTTTAATGATTTTTTTTGAAATATAATATTGATCAATGATAGTAAAAAATCAAGATAAAACCCTCCCTTTATAAGCACTATTAAAAAAGAGTTGATAAAGGTGGTCCCTTTAACATTACTAAAACATCGATAAAGGTACCCCCTTTATCAGTGTTTTTTTAGCGCTATTAAAGGGTGGTGTTGTATAAAGCCATTTTTTGGTAGTGTTCATACACATCCATGGAGGTAGATTATAGGGGATAAAAACAACTATCCAAATGCTATAATTAGTACTTAAAGTACCAAAAGGGTTAAAACCATCATAGCCCAATTCAAAATGTACATTCCTAGGATCCAAAGAAAAATCTGGATATAATGAATCAAACACCATCAATGATGTTGGATGTTTTGGATGTCTCATCAAGACATCATTTTTATTATCCTGGGCCTTCCACTTTATGTCGTATGTAGTCTTAGATGACATGAATAATCTTTTCAAGCATGGTTTTAGAGGAAAGTAACACATTACCTTTGCATTGCTTTTATTCTTCTGTTTCTTCTTGGGGTTGCATCAATTTGTACCCTAATTATTCTTCATTTAATTCTATCTACTTGTATGAAATATTATGAATTTTTATTTATCTTAATATTCTCTGCATTAAAGCATTAAATCATTAGGGAATACATATATCTTTTTATAATTAAGTACAAGTTTGTTGATGATTTTATTCATATCATAGAATGATGTAGGGATATTAGATTCAATAAATGAATCGTGAAGAAAATATAAAACCATGGACATTTCTTTGTCATTAATTCCATAGAGACACATGATATGATAAAACTTAAGTATAAAAGATAACATCAAATACTTGGCACACCCTTCATATAGTTCTTGCTGTTTGTCTTCAACTAATTCATAAAACTCATTTTTTGGTCACTGAAGTTCTCAGCAAGATTAACCTTCTCATGATCAATATAAGGCTCTTTTGATCTATTAAAATGTTGGAAATTTTATCTTGTAAATCCAAATGCATCATTTATCAAATTTCAAATTGAATTATCCTCTGGCAGGTCACTTTGTGTTTCGTTGACAAGGTTATTATTGGTTTTACTTTCCATAACATTTGATTCACCATTCCAAATCCAACATACATATCAATAAGGGAATTGTTTCTATATCAAATGCACATATACTTATTTTTTATTCAACCATAACATTAATGTACAATTATGACACATAAAGTTTATTCTACCATCCACTTATCAGTTTTCAATTTCATAATCTAAAAATTCTTACAAACCCTTAGCATACCAAGGTGAGTTTCGAGGTAAATTAATCTAACTTTTATTCATAAGTATTAGATTGTCACTCTTCTCTGTGTACATTCAGATATAAATATATAGATTTTTAATCAAAAAATTACAATTATAATTAAACATCGCCAAACTTCTCCATTCACCAGGGTAGGGTCTTGATTCGACATAAAACCAATTCAATATAAAAATGATTCAATCCAACATTAAAAATATAAAAAAAATAAATGAATAAATACTACCCCTTGCAATAATATAGTTATATGTCATGGAATAAGTTCACTGAGATGAGGAGATAGGTTATTGTGATTTCAAGAATAGTATTATCAGTCCAAAATAATATATGAACATAATTCTTCTATTAAAATATCTCTAATTTTTATTTTTTTTTCTTATTATCAATTTTTATTTTATATTACATAAACATGATTGTCTCTATATCTAATTCTTTCTTTGATAATTACGAAAATCAAGATTTGTTTTATCTCAAAACAAGAACTTTCCACTCTGATATCTGGTGCATGTGTTTCCATATGTGTCATAGCATTTTGTACAATTATGGATTTACAGCATTTTCATAATCAATTTGAAAAACAGTACTCAACTGGAAGAGAGTAGCACATAAAGAAAGATTCATGTAATCTAAATCTATGTATCTTATAGTAATCATTATTTTTTATACTCATGATTACTATTATTTATGATTTAATATATTAACTTTATAATATCATTTTAAAAAAAGAGACGAGAGTGGTAAATTACAGGTTTCTTTTGTTCTTAAACTGAAAACTAAATGATCGGGGTTTTTTTTTCAAACGAAACCCCTTTAAGAATCATCTAAAACCAAAATTCTATCCAACCCTACCCATAATGGACCTTAAGGTGGACCTCAATAGAAAAATTATCATTATAAAAAAATTTAAATGATTATTAAATGGGGAAGATGCACAAAACTTAAAGATAGACCTACCTCTTGATGAAAATATAAAAGTTTCAAGTATTACACCACACACCGAAAAACCCTTGGGAACCTAAATCATGCCACATAAAATAAATAAATAATTATAACAATTTATAAATGATTATTCAAAATTAAAAAATAGTAATACCCATCTAAAAGAACATCGAGGAGCATGGGGGTCTCTATAGGGTCGTCGTTGGGAGTAGGGGGTCGGGGTCACGGGGATCAAAGTTGTGGGACGGGTGAGTGGATTTCGCCATTGGGGAGAAGGGGGATATGGTATGAGGGGTGGTCTACATCTGGGAGAGGGGGTATCGAGACTGATGGGCAGTTTCCATAGGTGGTTGGGGGTTTGGGAGGGGGGGTCAGGGATCGGGGCTGAGAGGGATGGTCACCATCGGGGGTTGGGGAGAGGGGGGATTGAGGCTGAGGGGTGGTCCCCATTGGGGGTCTGGAGTCAGGGAGAGGAGGGATTGTGTTCAAGAGGGGTGTTAACCATTGGGGTTAGGGAGAGGGTGGATCAGGGCCAAGAGGGGGATATCACAACCCCCTCCCTTTAATGATACCCCTCCTGGCATGACAATGAATAAAGGGATATTATGACCCCCTGAGTCTCGCCTCTAGTAGGCCCCGGGGTGGTGACTAGCACCAAGGGTATATAATCACATAAAAATGGGAGACATTTCCCTTTTTAGGAAAACATGATCATTAGATAAGATGGTTCATCCCAAAACAACTCCAAGACATATATATAAATAAAAGAAAACCAAAATCCATCCCACATGCATGTTTGAAATAAAAATTGTTACAAGTGAAATAAAACTCCAAAGTACCAAAAGTAAGCTAAAGTATGACTTGGAAACTGTCCCAAATACCAAGCTAGTAATTCCTAGAATAGTCCACGTAATCCTCCTAGAAATCAAAAAACAAATTTATATATGTAGGGTTAGTATAAAAATATACTCAGTAGGAAAAACCTAAGTTTCTTGTGCACAGGTGAAAGATGGGATACTAATGCCCCTGTGAGAGAACAGTTGAACCAAACATCACCTAACATGTGTACTAACCATATCAGTCCTCACCAAGGCACACTCACAAAATAACACAAGTCAAGTCAAGTAATATAGTAAGCACATCGAGGATTTGGGTACCCCGCACCACTTACCACTGGCTTAGCCTCTCTTACCTGATGACAAACATCCTCGTACTCCCACCTATTCTAAAAGAACCACGTCATAAATTTCCCACACAAACCTAGGCCCCACAACCACACCTCTTCCCATCACCTAGGCTATGCGCCAAATCACATCCTGCCCGCAGACACCTGTGCCCCAAACTACATCACATCCTACCCACATACACCTAGGCCCCACAACCACACCTCATCCCATCACCTAGGTCAGGATCCACATCACACCCCATTACAAAGATACCTAGGAAAGCACAACTCATATCATCTTATAAACACCTAGGAAAACACAACCCATCTCATCCCAAATACACCTAGGAAAGCACAACTCACCCGCACACACCTGGGCCTCACAAATCGCAACCTGCATGAAGAATCCTCAGATATCACCGCCTATAAGAGGAAGCATGGAAGAGTGGGTGGCCATCTATTCATCCTCCCACTAGGATGTTTAGGAAATACACCCTCCCCCGTGATGATGGGGGTGTTCAGAATGTAGTACTCAACTAGGGTGGGGTGCACATATAAATTATAAGGAAAAAATACAAGTATATACATATATGATACCAAACCCTCAAGACCAACCTTTGTGTTCTCAACAAACAACGAGCTCACAACACTTCCAAATTTTTTGCTACCCCTAAATGAATATTATCATTAATGAAAAAAATCATTTCAAAATGAGAAGATCCTAGTAAACTAATGTGGCTTCACATTTCTCCCATATTTAACACTCATTCATTATTCACAACTCGTTTATTCATTATATTAACCAAACCAACCCAAGACAGTTCTAAAATTTATTATCCAATTATTTATTCATTTATTCAACTACTATCTGGGAAACTACCAAGCACATGACGCAATAAGCAACCCAACAACACATCACTACACCACCCGATCACAACCCCACTATGCAACACATCTCATTCATTCCAAAATCAATCAATCTCTCAACCCGAGATCCCATTACATGGTCAGGATGATGTATCATCTACAAGATCATCCACCACACCACCCAAACCAACCCACGACACACTCCTGTGCTTCACAAATGTACCACAACACAAACCAGAGTGTATCCACACATCACAGCATAGCCACTTCACATCACATCGGTCCCACACACACAAACACACTATCCCACACAACACATTACCCCACATACCAAATCATAACAAAATTCTGGATTTAATGAGGAATCCCTTTTTAAATTCCCTTGTTAATTCATGGGTTTTCATAGAAACTAGGAAATATCAGGGCATCCAATTATTAACCAAGTGTATGTGATTTTCTAATTTCTATATACAAATGTTCAATAGGAACAAACCATCATGAAAATTGTTTAGTGTGAAGACAAGGACCACTAATAGCCATGATTTTCAATAGGGAGTTTAGCATGTATAATTAACAACATCACAATAATATCAAATCCAGAAAAACATGTGCATCGAATCCCTCTACCCCTTTCAATTCATTTACCTGGTTCTTATCTTTGATTAGTGTGGTGTAACTATGATTCATAGGCAAAAAAGAGAATATCCCTCCCACGTGATACACAATCAAATAGAAATGAAGGAAAATCCCTACCTCAAAGGTGTCAACATTCTTTACATAGTAACAGATCATGTAATGGTCCTCCGATTACCCCTCCTACAAGATCTTCATCCACCTAAGGATGCAGCAGAACCACCACACCAAAAAAAAAACCAAAGAAGAACACATTATAAGTGAGGAAGAACATCCACCATTTCATGGAAAGAATAAAGATAGGAAAAGAGAGGCCAAACCGGTATAAACAACAAGAATATATGAAGAAAACACCTTAGATTGATGCTGGATCGCTACAGATCGAAGGAGAGAAGCTAGGATTTAATCCTTGGTGAAGGAACCTTCAAAACACTGGAGAAGGGTAGCTAGGTCACCTAGGGTCTAGAGGAAATTACTACATCCATAGGGTTTGAACCTGAGAATCTGAAAAAATGTTTAAAATGTTACAACAATGGGGTCTTACATGACATTTAATACCCTTTCACATCATGTAATCTCTCGAGGTCGACTTTGGTCGAAAAACCCACCCCCCTTTTGATTTTTTTTCAAACCCAAAATATTACACATCGTGAAACTCTTATTCATTCCATGTACAATTATTCACATCATGAAAACTATAAGACAAGCCATAAAATAGAGATTCACATTGTTTAATGTGATTACATGATGTGTAATCACCCTACTACTAGCCTTTAGCAACCAAACCTCTCCAAAATCCTTCTAAGCCTCCTCTGAACACTTATAACTACCAAAAATCACAAAGTAATGGATTGGGAGGAAACAAATTGTTACATTAGATACTTTTCAAATAATTCTCACCCTCGAGAATCTAAAACCAAACCTAGAAGAAAGAGTGTTTCGAACAAGCACCCCACGGGATACCTCTCAAGGATTTCATTGCTCCTTAAGCACTACCACCAGCTGAACAAGCTGACCCAATGACCAAAACCACACTGCCACACAACCACTTCACAACCATATTAATCTCCGTACAACCCAAGACAACAACCACTACATTCAACAAATTGCACCATCCTGAACACACAAATTAGGGAATTAT
Organism: Viscum album; assembly: GCA_963277665.1. Classification (NCBI taxonomy): domain Eukaryota; kingdom Viridiplantae; phylum Streptophyta; class Magnoliopsida; order Santalales; family Viscaceae; genus Viscum; species Viscum album. Next base: position 635,128,275 of record OY728138.1, on the reverse strand, counting down.
TCCCTCCATGTCAAGATACTATCTGATCTGGGTGGCACTGACTCTCCCACATGGGTTTAATCACATCGCAATTAATGTGTCTTGATTAGGAGTTAGGTCTTCCCCTTCTTAAATGTTAGGAATTTATCACACATCGTACCACACATAACACTACCAAGGGAAAACAATTCATCATATAAAACAAGGTTTAAACATTACATTTCAAAACAAAATTGAACAAGCCAAAACCCAAAATAACTTTGGGTACTGGAACACATATGCCTTTCCCGCTCGCATGTACTCTCCTCCAGGCCACCATGCCTCCACAACACATGAACCAAATGAATGATCTTTCCATGAAACACCTTCACATGATGATCCTAGATCTCTACTGGTCAATCCACATATGTCGCGTCATCCTCGATAACTAAATCTCCCCAGTCAAGGACATGAGAGTCATCATGAAGATACCGATAAAGTTGAGAGATGTGGAAGACATCATGGATCCTCTCTAATTTTGGTGGAAATTCCAACTGGTATTCCACCTCACCAACTCACCCCAACACCTCACAGGGTCCAATTAACCTTGGATAAAGTTTACTCCCTCTACCAAACCGCCACTTCCCACGTCGAGGTGAAACCTTCAAGAACATGGGGTCCCCAACCATGAACTTCAAGAGCCACCTTCTACGATTAGTATACAACTTCTTCCAGTCTTGTGCTACTTTCATCTTCTCACGAATGAGTTAAACATTCTCTTTTATGCCCTACACTACCTTGGGACCAAGAAAAGTTGTCTTCACAACCTATATCTAGCACATGGGTAAACGACACATTATTTTGTAAAAATATTCAAAAATATCCATGTCAATGGAAAAGTGATAGATTTTATTATATGAAAACTCTAAAAATGGTAAGTATCGCTCCCAAGATCCGTTGAATTCCAAGATGCATGCTCACAACATATCTTCCAGCATCTGGATAGTTCGTTCTGTCTGCCCATCTGTCTGAGGGTGGAAGGTAGTGTTGAGGCATAATTGGGTGCCAAAAGAATGCTACAATCCCATCCAGAGTCATGAGGTAAAACATATATCTTGATATGATAAAATTTTCCTTGGAAATATATGAAACCACAACACCTTATCCACATACCATGTAACCAAAGCATACACTACACCCAAATCCTTAATCGCTAAGAAGTGGGTTGGTTTCGTCAGCCAATCCACTACTACCCAGATTTCATTATAGCCTCCCCATGATATGGGTAACCCTATGATGAAATCCATCGATATTTTGTCCCAATTTTTCTCAAGTAAATCCAAGGACTACAACAAACTATCGGGAACACGGTGCTCAGCCTTCACCTACTATAAAACTAAGCACCTTGCTACAAACTCCGTCACTTCCCATTTCATCCTAGGACACCAAAACTGCATCCTCAAGCCATGGTACATATTATAAATTCTTGGATGTACCTCTAAGGGTGAGATATGAAATTCACAGAGGACTCCCTCATGCATCACCATAAAAACAAATAACTTCCCATTAAACAACACCTAGTTCTGACCATCCTTCAACCATCCTTATGAAGCATCACTGTGGTCAACGTGATCATGCATCACCTTTGTCTCTATGTCTCCCCACTGAGATTCCTCCACCAACTGCATTAGAGAAGACTACACTGTCATCTGAAACAAAAAACCTATATCACCTTCTACTCTTGCATCTAAGTGCAAGGCTGTCAACTCCTCCATCACCTTCCAAGTATCTACAGACTCCCAAACAACCTTCTTCTTCGACTTCCTTCTCAAAGCATCATCCACAACATTTTCCTTTCCTAAGTTGTAGGAGACCCCAAAATCGTAGTCTTGAAGAACCTCCATCCACCTTTACTGACGCAAGTTTATATTTCACTGGGAAAAGATATACCTCAAACTCTTGTGATCTATGAAGACCGCAAAGAACTCCCCAATGAGATAATGCTGCCACAACTTCAGGGAAAACACGACTGTTTCTAACTCCAAATTGTGGGTGGAATAGTTACGTTCATGGGGACGTAACTGCCTGGACCCATAAGAGATCACTACTCATTGCTGCATCAAGATGAATCCCAAACCCAGATGATAATCATCACAAAACACCTTAAACATCACCCCTTCCTCTAGAAATCGAATCACTAGATCACTAACCAACTTCCCCTTTAGATAGATGAACACTGCATGGAAATGCACACTCCACACAAAAGATTAGTCCTTCCTATTCAGAGTTGTCAATGGAGCTGTAAATCAATAGAATTCAGGTACAAACCTCTAATAATATCCTGCGAGACCAAGAAAACTATAAAATTCCGCCACATTCTTGGGTGCTTCCCAAGAAACAACTGCTTAAAACATTGACGGATCCACTTCTATGGCCTTCCGTGACACCACATACCTGATGAAATGCACCTATCGTGTCCAAAACTTACACTTGGACCACTTTACATAGAGATGGTAGCATCGAAGAACCTAAAAGATAGTCCTGAGATTCTTGTCATGTTTCTCCTCTGACATTGAGTAGATCAAGATGTAATTGATGAACATGATGATGAAATGGTCCATTAACTCATGGAAAAAATAGTTCATAAGCCCCATAAACATGACTGGTGCATTCATAACACCGAACGACATGACTACAGACTCGAAGATCACATACCTACACCTGAAAGAAGTATTTAGAATATTGACCTCCTTCACCCTCAACTGATGGTATCTAGATCGTAGATGAATCTTAGAAAACCAAAATTCCCCTCTCAGTTGGTTGAAAATATAATTTATCCTTGGAAGAGGTTAACAGTTCTTGACTGTCACCTGATTCAACCTCTGGTAGTCTATGAACAACCTTAGACCACCATCTGCCTTCTTTGAAAACAACACTAGAGCACCCCATAGTGACACACTGGGCCAGATAAAGCCCTTTTTCATCAGATCATATATCTAAATCCTCAACTCCCACAACTCATAAGGTGTCATCTAATAAGGATCTATCGAAATCGAAGAAGCAACGTGTAGGAGGTCTGTCCCAAACTCAACATCACATTGAGGGGGTAGGTACACAACCTCCTTGAAAAAAATATCCAGGAACTCACCAAAAACTTTGGTAACCTCCACCATCCCAACATCTACGGATTCCACTGATATCTCATTCAACAAGGAAAGAAGAGGCTCTACTCACCGACTACCCACCTGACAACCCTGCTCGCCAACAAAAACTATAAGCTGTCCATCCACATCTGAAAAAAACTCTCATATGTAAGTAGTGGATAACAACATGCAAGGAATATTACCAGTTAATGTTGAGAATGATATCATATGGCTGCATTTGTATCAGGAAAAGATCCCCATGATACTGATGTGGTCCCATCATCAGTCTATATCCCTAACACACATCAAACCAGCTGGTCTAACCTCCGACCAGTGTACTCAACACCAGGGGCATGGAAAGACTCTCTATTTATAGCTTGAGTGCATGGACTAGAGCAGGTACAACAAAGGAGTGTGGAGCTTTAGAATCAAACAATGCACATGAAAAGTTACTAAAAACTGATCATACCTCTAACTGTCTCTAGTCCTTCTAGAACTGATGCCTCTGTTGTGTGAAACTAACCATGCTTAGTTCCTTTTCCCCTCTACTGAAGACTGCCTCCATGAGCATGCCCAAGTTGAGGTCCCTGAGGGACATCCGGGGGTTGGCCCCCACCTGCTCCATCTCACCTCAGTGGAGCATGAGCTTTCTATATCTACTACTGAAATGGCCTAACTGACAACTACTATTGTGGCTGGCATTGAACCTTCCCACCTCAATCATACTAAACTTGAACGGCTACTGGTGTCCGCAGACTCCACAGAACAAACACCTCAACCCCAAGCCCATAGAAATAGTACAAGGAATAGTTGGTTGAAAAATAAGTTGTTGGGTTCGACTCCCTACCGTTCAAAACCTCGAAGGTCTTGGAACCTGAGACCTACCATTGGTAACTCTCCCTCTCGAAAAACCATGTTACCCCCCTCTCATGGTAAACCTCATCATGAGTGAATCCGCTCAATCACCTCTGCCTTTTTTGAACGAACTTGATATAGACATAAGATCATTCATGGATTTATCAATGAGTTCTCATACAAAAAACTTTGTGCCAATAATATAAACAAGTGCACTTTTTGGGTAGAGATCTATTTAAAATACTTACATGAATAAAAAACCTAAGTTCTCTCTATAACTTCTATATGAAATTTCTATCTCCATCATCACACATGAATGAAGTGGTGAGGGGAATTTATATACAATATTTACCTTCTCTCCCACCCTTACAGTCTCCCAAATACATCAAAAAATATGGTGATCCACTCATTCTTTTATAGATCTGAAGAATAAGATGTCATGAACTCACAAATGAAACTCTATTATCATTACACTATTCTCAAAACATCAAAACTCATATATCCTATATTTTATCATCCACATAATTTCATGCATGAGTTATCTCATAAAATTCATAAAATACTCAATGAAGGCATGTACCCATGGTCAAAAATCACAACTATCACAATGCAATGTAGTAAATATCATTAAGATCATTTCTCATGATAGTCTAGTTTTACAAACACAACTTACTAGAATTTATAGTGTGATATTCATCAAGAACATGAATAGTGATCACATTCTATTAGTGTAATATTTGGTCTTATCTCTCATGTTGTTATGGGTTGAAACCTATATATGAACCCATCACATGGAATCATGACATAAAGAATCAGGTGAAAACCCCATGGCCTTGAAGTAGGATATTAAGTGCGTGTCATTGTTTTATACGCCTTAATTTAAATACTTAAGATGATACACATTTATAAATAAGTAGAATCACTTAAATTTGAGTCCCATATAAAATATAATAACATGATCATGCTAATTCATTACTATGTTCACTCCACATAGACCAAAAAAATGATCGTGTGGCACTGACCCATGTTACGACCCTAACCTCCTCCAATTATCCTTATTAGCTATCAATAATTTAACCTATTCATGTTAAAAAAATGTGTTATCTCCAAGTATCATCAACACACATCTTAAACATTAAAACTAGCTCTCTAATAATCTGAATTAATGTCAAAACTTATATAACACTCAAAATCATTCACAAACAATTGGTTGATAATAATTAGAACATTATCACCAATTCCAAGGGTTCTTCAATCTCCCCCATTAGATTTACTATCAATCAATACCTCACTTTCATAAAATCTCATTAAGAGTTATCAAAGCATATCCTTTCTCAAAGACAAATGTACTTAAATGACACCACCAGATGAAGCAATTATTTGGAGATAATTCCATCTATTAGTGATAAGAAATTTATGGACAAGTGACTTAGTTTCTCCCTTCAAAATTCATTCAATTTTCTATAACTTTTTACAATAAGCACAACATAAAATTCACTAATACAAAATAATACCACCCCCCCCCCCCTTTGAAAAGGAAGAGGATAATTTTTCTCCCGATTTGACAAAAAAATACAAAGCCCGGTGTGCGTCACATACATAAATCTTCAATTGATAGTAGAAGGCTGAAAAAGGTGTTCCATCCTCAATTCAAAAAACCTATCTCTTGGCATATATTTGATTATTTGCAACATGGTTTTTAGTATAAATATATTCAATCTTGGTATATCCTCTAGACACCTTTTCATTGATGAAATGTTATATGATATTTATGTTTCGAGCTCCACAATGTTGCACTAGGTTCCTTAACAAATCAATGCCTGTCTAATTATCATAGAAAATTTTCCATGGATTCTCAGCCTTGAACTTCAAATATGGTAGTTGCACTTGCATTCAAAATCATATGTTTATAATTATGTATTATAGATATATACTCTGCCTCAGTTTTGATTAGTGTCACTGAATTCTAATATTTGTGGTATAAACTTACACAAATTTCTCTTAGAAAGAATGTTCCACTTGAGGTGGATCTTTTTTCAGTTCAATCATCTACCCAATCTGCATCTTTAATGACCATTAAGAATAAATTTGCAATATATATATAGAATCCCATAATTTATTGTACTTTTAACATATCTCAAGAATATTTTAGAATACAACAAGTGAGACACTTTAGTATCACTCATAAACCTTACCGCTAAAAATTTCCATGAAAATTAATTTTTTCGAGAGTATTTAGCCATGGTTTTGAAAATGCTGCTAAAAAACCGCCCTGAAACCCCATTTTTCTTGTAGTTCCACCATAAATGGTGGGGATTTAATATTATATGTATATATAATAAATATAATATATATAAGTTACTGTTAGAAAATATGTAGGAAGAATGAGAAGATGGATAGAACCTTGATGCGTGAATCAGATTCATTGTCCCAAAGGGTTTGATCCACCCCCACGTTGATGGTGCAGGGTTCTCGATGGAAGTATCCCTTGAGGATTTCACCAAGGTTTGGGGAAAATTGGACCCCAATTCTTGATTTCCCTGCTGCACCGATGTTATAAGGATTATGGAGAATTTTGTGGATTGATAAAATGATAACCCCTAAGCGATCTCGACATCACTTATTTATAAAACCATGTTAGTGGAAGTTACACTGGTTTGGTCTAACCATTTTAGAAGAGAGGTATCTATTCAGTTTTTGAATAAATGAATCCCAACAGATATGACTAATCAAGTCATTAGTCACTTTTAATAAAATATTTTATTTTATTTTATTTTTATTTGTTCTTTTTTTGTTATATATATATATAACAAAACATTTTACTAAATATATATTTTTTAAAAACACATTAATATAATTTTGACAAATATGTATTTTATTGATAGACCAAACCCAAAGCTCCTTTTATAGGAGATGATCTAAGGGGTTCTTTCCACACTTTCCAATGTTGGATTCCCACTCATTTTTTAATAGCCACATCATCAATCCAAGTAGGGAGTGTTTTGACCAATCAAAACACTCCATAATCCTAACCACATGTTATTCATTATACATAATAAAGGTATATTTCGATTTAAACCTTTATTTAGTATCAATATCTCAAATTTTATCATATTTATAAGTTATTGAAACATTAAACTTATTAACATTTAAGATAAACCAGAGATATCATTCATATAATGAACTTTTCATCCAAAATCTCGTTTTGTAACACTTTTATGGCTATGTGCTTATATCCTTTTCATGAACTCTCTAAGTAGTAAACCCATTAACTCCTGTAATAAGTGGCACCACTTATAAGTTCACATAGGAAAAATATTACAATGTGCTTCCATTATTAGAGAACATAACACATTGAGTCGTAATATTTTGTTAAGAGTTTATAACTCAACCTCTAGTCCTAATAGACGATATTGACACAAAAAATTGGGGCCATAATAGTCAATATCAACAATCATCTTCATAACTTGTTTTTACACATTAAACACTTTGATTAGGATTTAACTAAAGGAAGTGTTGGGTTTCCATTAATGAAATGATTTATTATATGGGATTTAACCCCATCTATTAATTAGTTTCATGAATAATCTCTCTCAGCAAAGATTTTGTAAACAGATCTATAAGGTTTTACACGATATCACATAAACAATTATTATGGTACCATCTTGTAACAATTGTATCACATAATCATGTCTCAAACTTATATGTCTAGACTTTCCATTGTACATGAAACAATATTACCTTAATAATGTTGCTTCACTATCAAAACTAATAGAGATAGGAGGCATCAGACTAGGACACAATCTAATATCCAATAATAGATTCCTAATCCATTCAGCTTCCTTTCCACATGCCGCTAAGACAATAAACTCCGACTCCATAGTTGAATGTGAAATACATGTTTGTTTCTTGCTCACCCAAGAAACAACACAACCTATAAGTTTAAAAAACCATCCAGAAGTGGATTGGTTATCACCAATACTGGTAATCCATCTTGCGTCAGTTTATCCTTCTAATACATCCAGATAATCATTATAGTATGAACTTGAATCTTTAGTCTTTTTTAAGTATCCAAAAATTCTCGTTACACATCTCCAATGATCCACACTAAGATTACTAGTATATCTACTCATTTTACATACTGAAAAAGCAATATCATGTCTAGTGAAATGCATCACATACATTAATGAACCAATTACACTAGCATACTCAAGATTCACTACAACTCTACCTATATTTATAAAATGTTTAACATTAGAATAAAATGTATTATTGGAATCTTTGAAACCAAGATAATAAAATTTATTTAACATTTTTTCTATTTAATGGGATTGACTTAAAGAATAACCCCACTATGTTTTCTAACTTTAATACCTAGAATAATATCAATTATTCCGAGGTCATTCATTTTAAACATAGAAGATAAGTAATTCTTTGTCTCAATTACACCAATCATATTAGTTCCAAAAATTAACATATCACCCACATATAGACACACAATAACACCATATTCTTTTGTAAACTTTGAATAAACACTTTTATCCACATTATTATGAGAAAGGGAATTAGTTAAAATAATAGAATCAAATTTATCATGCCATTGCTTTGGAGCTTGTTTAAGACCACAAAGAGATTTAACTAGTTTACAAACTTTGTTTTCATTACCCAGTAAAACAAACCCTTCTGGTTGTTCCATGTAAATATCTTCATTTAATTATCTATTTAAAAAATTAGTTTTGACATCCATTTGATGAACATACAAATGATTAATTGAAGCTAAAGAAAATAACATCCTTATTGAAGTAATTCGAGCTACAAGGGCATAAGTGTCAAAATAATCAACCCCTTCTTTTTTTCTGAAACCTTTGGCTTCCAATCTATCTTTAAAAGCTTGAATGTTATCGTTGAAATCATATTTATTCCTGAAAAAACATTTACTACTAACATGTTTTAAACCTCTTGGTAAATCCATAATGACCCAAGTATTATTCCCCATAATGGAATCAATTTCATCATTACTTTCTTCTTTCTAGAAAGCAACATATCTAGAATACATAGTCTCTTTATAAGTCTTTGGGTCATCTTATATAGTTAATACCATAGGATACTTATTCAGAAGATGATTATTTTGATCTCCTTCAACAAGAAAAATTATGGAATCAGGAGAAAAAAATTGATGTAGATGTTTATCCTTCATAATTCTTGTACTCCATTTATGTTCAACTCGAGAATTGTCATTATTCTCTACTATTGTAATTGAACTAGAAGGAGTACATGATATAAGGGTATGAAGAATAACTTCCTCCGCATCATCTTTATAAAACTTATTTTCAAAAAACTCTACATCCCTTGATTAAATAATTATATTATCTCTCAAATCCATAATTCTATATGCTTTTCTATTTTCTACATATCCAACAAAAACAACTTTAATTTCTCTAGGACCAATTTTAGTTCTTTTAGGATCAAGAACTCTATAGTAAGAAAAACACCCCCGCACTTTGAAATAAAAAAGATTAGGTCTTCTACCTCTCCAAAATTCATAAGGGGATAACTTAGTTTTCCTAGAGATAATCCTATTATGAATTTGTCATGAAGTCAATAATTCTTCGCTCCATAAATTTAATGGTAATTTAGATTTATTAATCATGCAATTTACCATTTCTACTAAAGAGTGGTTTTTTTTCTTTCAGCTAATTCATTTTGCTGAGGTGTGTAAGGAGAAACTCTTTGGTGAATTATACCATTTTCTTCAAAGAAATCATTAAACATGTTCATTAAGTATTAACCACCTCTGTCTGAACATAATACATTAATATTTTTGTTTAATTGGTTTTCAACTTATGTTTTATACTTATTAAACACATCAAAGGCTTCATCCTTTGTTTTAAGAAGATAAACATGTAAATATCTACTACAATCATCAACAAAAGTAATAAAATATCTTTTTCCTCCATGAGTTAATAATCCATTTAATTCAAAAATATCATAATGCACTAAATCTAATATATCAGTATTTCTTTCAATACTATGAAAAGGATTCTTAACTATTTTAGATTCTACACATGTTTAACATTTATCAAAATAATTTCCAAAGTTAATCAAGTTTAACATCTTAATTACTTTTAATAAATTATAATTAACATGTGCTAAATGATCAATCCATAAATTAGAAGATTCAATCAAGTAAGCAGAAGATTCAATCATATTATTAATAGAAAGTTGATACATTCCCTCATTAGAGTACCCTTTCCCCATAAACATTCCTCCCTTCACAAGATAACCTAGTTGGATTCAAATGAAACCCAAAATCCCTTTTTACATAGAAGATCGATAGAAACTAAGTTCTTTAGAATTTCGGGTACATACAACAAATTTAGAAGTGTCAAATTCTACCCAAAAGTAAATTCTATCTCCACACTGCCTTGTCCGCTAACATTGATGCATGCATTATTTCTAATATGTACTTCCTTCGTGATAGTACAATCATCAAACGTTATGAACATCGAACGATCCTTGCACACATGCATCGTTGCTCCAAAATCTAGCCACCATCTCGACTTCATCGAAGTCATATTGACTTCAGATATCATTACGACTAGATTTTCTTTAGTCATCATATTTATAGGGAGTTTGTCAACTTTCTTTCGATAGCAACAGTCCCTTGCAAAATGACTTGGTTTTCCATAAACAAAGCATTCTCCTTTCTTGTTGGAAGGATTTCCTTTCTTCTTGAATTGTTGAATTTTCTTCTTGACATGTAAAGAGGAGGTTGGTTGTGTCTTTCCCTCAATGATATTAATCTTGGTATCAAATTGTGAAGCCATACCAACGTCTCTCAACATGGATTCTTCTTCCATACGAAGAAGCTTTTGCAATTGCTCAAAGGAAATATCATCACTCTTTTTGATGAGTGATTTATCAAAATCTTTCCACATAGGTGGCAATTTAGCAATAATTTCACCTACTTGAAACGCTGCTGGTATATTAATTTTAAGGGAAAGAATTTTATTTGCTAGACCTTGAAGCTCATGAACTTGCTCCAAAATCGGCTTGTTATCAACCATCTTGTAGTTTAGATACTTTGTAATAAGAAACTTATTGGTACATTCTTCCTCCGCTTTGTATTTGAATTCAAGTGCATCCCAAATCTCTTGAGTTGTCTTCGTTAGGTGGAAATAGTCATAAAGGCGATTTGATAATGTGTTGAGAATATGTCCTCGATACAAAACTTCATAATCTTTTTGTTTCTTCCTTGTTGCCTGAATCTGCTCGACTTGAATCACATCAATGGGTGTGTCGTCGGAAATCGAAACGGGCTCATCGGGAATGGGAGGAAGATCCTGTTCCAGAATATATGAAATCTTCAATACCGTAAGAAGAAACTTCATCTTGTCCTACGACCAGGAGAAGTTGTTTCCATCGAAACGGTCAAGTTTGACCATGTCTTGGTTCATGACTTTAAAAGATTCGGAATCCATCTTCTAGACTCTGCCTTTGGTTTCAAACCCTTTTGATTGTTTGAAAATATGTAGACAGAATGAGAAGACGGATAGAACCTTGATGCGTGAATCGAATTCACTGTCCAAAAGGGTTTGATCCACCCCTCATGTTGATGGTCTATGGTTCTCGGTGAAAGTATCCCTCAAGGATTTCACCAAGGTTTGTGAGAAATCGAACACCAATTCCCGATTGCCCTGCTGCACCGATGTTAGAAGGATTCTGAAGAATTTATTTGATTGATAAAATGGTAACCCCTAAATTATCCCGACATTGCTTATTTATAAACCCAAAACGGTGGAAGTTACACCGGTTCAGTCTAACTATTTCCGAAGAGAGGCATCTGTTCGGGTTTCGAATAAAAGAATCCCAACAGATACGACTAATCGAGTCATTAGTCGCTTTTAATAAGATATTTTATCTTATTTTTTGTTTTACACACACACACATATATATAACAAAACATTTTACTAAATATTAAAAAAAAAACACTTTAATAGCATTTTGACAAATATATATTTTATTGATAGACGAGACCCAAAACTCCTTTTATAGGAGATGAGCTAAGAGATTCTTTCCGCTCTTTTCAATGTGGGATTCCCCTCTCTTTTTAATAGCCACCTCATCAATCTAAATAGGGAGTGTTTTGACCAATCAAAACACTCCATTGTTTTAATTAATATTTTGGAATAAAAATATAATAGTTGCACCATTAAAGAAAGAGGCACAAAGGTAGTATTAACCATAAATTGGTTTGGACATTCATGTTAGAGGGCCCAACCAGTGTATATTAATCCCTGAAATGGTGGCTGGAGTTTTGTTTTTTTTTTTATAATTTCATCAGAAAATTTTAAAAATAATAACTAGTATAAAATTATTCGGACTTCGGGTACCCTATTAAAGGACCCAAACCCCACCGGTACCCGAAGCGGGTAGTAATTTCATTACTTGAACCGAGCTAAAACCGGATGTAAACCTGACTAAACCGGATTTAATTGGGTCGGGTAGTGCCAAGGGGCTATTGCCATAACACAACTCTACACATTAATATTTTATTAATTCATGTAATTAAACTGAAAATAATCAAGTTGTTTTCCCCAACTTAGAATCATCATATGATATATCATTTTGGATTGGGAAAACCCCACTATAAAAAAGAACGAATTCTGAGTAACGAGATTCTGATCTTCTTTGACGGACTAGAGTTTGCATTCACACGAATTCGTCCGCCGTTACAATTATAATTATTGAAAATGAAAATATAACAGTCCTTTCATATATGGGATACAGCCATGCTGAACCTCATGGTCCCTTTGTATCCTCTCACTTCGCCGGATGACACGTGGCCTTGGAGACGACGGTTGTCAGACTCGAAAGGTCACCCGCCGGCCGCCACCCATCATTTATATAAAGCCACTGCTCCTCCATTCTCGCCAGCCAACAGCAGCGAGATAAACCAAGATCCCTTCAATGGCACCCTCTCCCTCTTCCCTCCTCCTCGCCATGCTGCTTACAGTGCTGGCGGCTTCCACGGCCCCTTTTCCGGCGGTGGCGCGACCACTGGTGACGGGGCAGCCGGGTCATCATGAGCTTGAGGCGGCGCAGGGAGGAAATGATACAAACTCCTCCACGGCCCCAACCACGTGCTGGGAGTCGATGGTGCACTTGCAGTGGTGCGGCAGCGAGATCATCCTCTTCTTCCTCAACGGAGAGACCCGTCTGGGCGCCGACTGCTGCGCCGCCATCCGCACCATCGAGCGTCACTGCTGGCCTTCCATGCTCTCCTCCCTCGGCTACACCGCCGGAGAAACGGATGCCCTCCGCGGCTACTGCGACGGTTCCGATCCAGAAACTCAGTCCCAGGTGGCCGAGGATGAAGAGCCCTTGGCGGAGGTGAGGCGTACGCCGGCAAAGCCCTGAGCAGTGTTGAGGGATTGGGTTGGGTGCCATTTCTTTCTTTGTCCGCGGAAGAATAATGTGAAATAAATTTGTTTAGCCAGTGGGAACTTTGCAATCAAGGAAAATGTTTTTGTTGGGGGGAGTACTTATTTTTTACTATGCAATATATTCATCTCATCAAAAAAGATAAAATCTCTAGACCTAAATAAAAGGTACAAACTCACAAAAATGGCCCAAAGCTCCACAAACACGGTCACAATATGAAACACCCATAAACGGATCATGCCGACTTCGGAGATCTCGCACACCCGACCAAATCAATGAGACTCACCGACACCACACCACCCAAGGTCATCATCATGGACACCGAAACAATTGCGTTAAGGATTTTCCTGTGTTTCAACATCATCACTCACACAATCAAGGTCGTCTAGAATGCCCGTCGTAGGATGTGTCAGTGACAACAAATCATCAGTGGGAGAACTCACTGTCAACATCCCAAACCGTTGACAGCTTGTGGTACCTAAGATCATATCAGTGTCCCATAATACCACAGGTTCTGGCACAACCGCCAGACCATCAACATGTGGGGGAAAAATGTCTCACCAAACAGACAAAGGATGTCCAACAAGGACCTTGAAATTAAACGCAAATGCCAAAAATAAAAATAAAGGAACAAGCCCAAAAAAGAGCCCAACTAAGGGCCTGTCGACAGAACCTCAAAACCCATCACACCGCCCAAAAAAGCGCTCCGTGCTCGAGGTCGTCCCGCCTTACGCCATCCCGCATGATGCTGACCTGATCATCCATGGTCGCCGGCAGCCAGAGGACCAGCCGAAGCCAGCCGCACTGGAGTTCGTCGTCACAGGAGCCCAGCGCCGCCACCGGGATCCCACACCAGGCGCCCATGGCCGAACCTCCGCTGCAGCCACCCAAACTCGTCACGCTCACCTCCGCCAGCTCTCCCGCCTGAGATCCTCCACCGGCCCTGATCCACTCCACACAGATTTGAAGCGAGGCCATCGCACCACCGCCAATCACGGCTTCCATTCCGGTTGCCCCTAATCTGGACTCGTCGCCCACAACTCTGGGCATGCCGCCCATAAATCTGGACTCACCGCCCATAGATCAAGCCGCCCATCATTCTCGCCGAGATCCGCGTCACCAGAGGCCGAGGTCGCGGACTCACCTGCAGCCGAGGACCTCGCCTGATTGGTTAGCCAGAGCACAACCCTTTTTGGATTTTTAATTCAAATTGAGGGGTCAATTTTCATTCTGGGATTTGTTTGGGGAATTTTGATTTTTGAGGTTGAAATAATAGGTGCGTTCAACCATGGTTTGTGTTATTTTATGCCCCAACATATGTTGCAATTGAATTCCTTTAATTTTATTTGTATGATTCATTCATATTTGCTTAAGGGATTTCTATTTGCCTGGGGGTGTAATTCTGGCATGGGGACTGTTCTCTTTACGCAGTTTTTTTGTTGTTTCTAGAAATATTGGTTTTTTACTTACCTGTATAAGCCCCTGTATTTGGACCATTGATTGTGGGAAATCCAACGGCTCTGGGCATTCCCACTTGTGCATATTTGACTCGACAATGATCCGGGTCACCTCCACTATGCCAATGGCACGGTGCCATCTGTCCCACTTGTTGAGCTACCTTCTATTAGGTGAACCGCCCGTGGGATGACAACCGTACACGGGGTTTTCATGCCGTGTTTTTCCTGTGTCGCCTAACGCTCCATTGACATGCCATCCTTACTCAGTTTTCTTTCCTTGATTTGTGAAGATCCATCCTTTCCAGCTTAGGGTTTTTGTCTGATTAATCTTTTGAGCTCTCGGTGTGAGGATCCATTGCTGCACAGAGAGGATCTCGGAGGAAGAAGTGGGAGAACAAGAGTTCTCCACCCATCTACACTCCCTTCAATTGAGTTCGTGCCACCTCCTGTAACCAGAGTACCGTTTCGATGGAGATTCGGTGGAGATTGACTCGATCTTGGGTCTAAGACGAGTACACATCAAATGAGGTTCTAGAACGTGACTTGTCTTCATCGTAACTAGGTTTCAGTTTATGATTCTTGGCTCTATAGTGATTTATTTCTTTTTATCATGTTTGGAACTCTATCCTTTTTGGGTGTGTGCATGATTCCATCCAAGAGTGGATGTTGTTGACTCTATGTGATGAGTTTCAACACCGCCACCTAGTTTAACAAGGCTGGCCTCCTCAAATAATTTTTCTGATTTTCTTCTTGATACTTTGAGTCTATATTTCTTTGCTTGCCTTTTTCTTAGTAATAAAACGACTGACCTGGGTGGTGTTCTTGCCGTGCACATAGGATCATGCTGATATGAAGTACGTTATATCTGGTGTTCTTTCTTTACTTTTCTTTATGTTCTCGTTCTTCTAGAAGTTCGTTTGAATAAGAAATCTATTTCTTTTTATTCTAAAAAACATTCTAATTGTATCATACCGGATTTGTAACCTAATAATACGCATCAGTGGGCCATGGATGTTCTAAGGGTTAAATGGCTAACCCCAACTAGTGGTATCAAATCTATTTGAATCATATATAATGGGGTCTAAAAATTTAATATTGATAAATTTGATAGTGAAAATTATTTTAATCTGTGAAGGATTTAAATGAATTCCATTATGGATCACAAGGATTTAATTGATGCCTTTATTGGCACTAAAAAGAAAGTAACCACCCTTGTCTGGGATGGGCAGACTGCTATCACATATGTTGATGTCCTTGAAGAAACCCATAGTAAAGCTCGTAGCTTAATTATTTTATCTTTAAGAGATAATGTTCTTAGAGAGGTTTCATAGGGTCTATTCTTGAATCCCTTTACATGACCAAGTCTCTTGTTGGAAGATTATTAAAAAAAACGAGGTTATATACTTTCAAAATGCATCCTGGAACCGTAGTCAGGATACACATTGATGAGTTTAATGAATTCTTGTTAGATCTGTCCAGTATAGACATTAAATTAGATTATGAAGATCAATCCATAATATTTTTAACCACAATAGATGATACCTTTAATTTTGTTATTGATTCTATTATGTATGGTAAAGACATCCTTACTCTCAAAGAAGTTAAATCTACATTAATCTCCAAATACCTTCAAAGGAAGGGTAGTGTTAAGGCTAAGGTAGAGGGTTTGAACATTAGAGATAGAAGTGAATACAGGGGTAGAAGTGGGTCTAGGGGTTGGAGAAAGGAAAGGGGTTAGTCCAAGAAGCAAAAGATTAACTCTAAGAATAAAGTAATCAAATGTTTTCAATGAAAATAGTCATGTCACATTAAAATGAATTTCCCTAATAAGACAGGTGATTATAGAGACGATAGTAATGACAATTTTTTTAGTTGAGTAGGTTTTTGACACTACTAATGTATTAAATGTTTCTGACATTTCCATCTCTAATGAATAGATCCTTGATTCTGGGTGTTCATTCCACATGTGTCCCAGAAGAGAGTTCTTTATTGGGTTGAGGGAAATTAAATCAAGAGAGGTGTTTCTATGGAAAAGAAAGAGCTTTCATATTATATAAATAGGATCGATTTTTTAGAGCTTCATGATATGACTGTAAAACCTATTGAGGAGGTTAGGCAGGTACTCAAACTAAAAAGAAACCTCATCTCCCTAAAAATCCTTGACCAGAATGGTTACACCTTTAAATCAGACTCTGGGAGTCTTAGGATTTCCTGAGGATCCTCACTATCATGAAAGGAAACCTTCATAATGGAATTTATGTGTTAGATAGAGAATTTTATAGAAGCCATCTAAAGACCTCTTGTGATTCAGAACTTTATACAACCACCCTTTGGCATAGATGGTTTGAGCATGTTAGTGCCAAAGGTCTTGACCAACTTAGAAAAATGGGGATTTTTAGTAATGCCACTCCTAGAGGTATTCCTTTCTGTGAAGACTGTGTATATGGAAAATCTAGAAGAGTTAGTTTTACTAGGTCAATGTATAAGGATAAAGAACCCCTTGAGTGTATCAACTCATATATATGGGTTCCTTCTAGGGTCATCTCCCATGGTTTAGGTTTTTATTTTTTTGTCCTTTATTGATGACTACTCTAGGAATGTCATGATTCATATACTCAAACATAAGTTAGATACCTTTCAATATTTTTAGAAATGGAAAGTCAAGGTATAAAGTGAATCTGGTAAGAAACTCAAAGCGTTAAGAACTGATAACGGTCTAGAATATTTGTCCACTGAATTCATTGAATTCTATGAATATAAGGGAATACAAAGGTACTTGACTATTGTGGAAACATCACAACAGAATATATTAGATGAAATGATGAATAAAATTTTCCTTGAGAGGGTTAGATGCATGTTGTCCCACTCAAAACTCCCTAGGTCCTTTTGGGTCGAGGCTGCCTCTATGACAGTCTACATAATTAATCGTTTCCCATCTTCTGGTAATTCCTTTAAAACAATTGAAGAGATTTGGAAAGGTTCACCCATTAGACATTCAAAAATTATGATATTTGGATCCATAGATTATGATCATACCCGTTTAGATAATCTATCTTATAGGGTTCTGAAGTGTGTATTAGTGGGTTATCCAGAGGGAGTTAAGGGGTATCTTCTATGGATAGATAGACCAGGTTATCAAAAGTGCATAGTTAGTCGATATATAGTGTTTCATGAGTTTGGTCTCTCCAATGGTAAAGGAACATAGAATTTATAGTGTCTTATGATAACAATGAAGAATCCTCTAGTGTCCCAACACCCATATGTGTTGAAGCTCCATTAGAATCCAAAGACCAATCCCAATCCCAATTCGAGACTGGTTGTACTCCTTTCATTCACTAGACTCAAGGTGAATCTGATTCTAATTCGGATTCTGAACCTGAAAGAGAAGAACCAGATAATCAAAGAAGTTATCAACTCACCCGAGAAAGAGAGAGAAGAGTCATTAGGTCTCTATCCCAATTTAATCAGGCTGGTATTGCTACCTATGAATTTAATGTTGCTAAGGATTTGTTTGATGATGAACCTAAAACTTATAAGCAAGCCCTTAAGTTCAAAGAAGCCTCTAAGTGGTTAGGTGCTATGCAAGAATACATGAATTCTCTCCTTAATAATAACACTTGGGTTGTTGTTTTCAAAGATAATGACTAGAATATTTTAGGTTATATGTGGATATATAAGAAAACAGAAAACAATTTTGGAGATACCAAAATCAAATTTAAAGACCGAATGGTTGCTAAAGGTTTTATTCAATGTGAAGGTATTGGTTATGGTGAAATATTCTTCTATGTTGTTAAACATTCATCCATATGGATTCTTCTTTCTTTTGTTGTCAAGTTTGATTTTTATGTTGAACAATTAGATGTGAAAATCAATTTTTTTTCATGGTAACCTTGATGAAAAAATTTATATGACTCCTCTTGAAGGATTTTTAAATTTGTTTAAACCCAATCATGTTTATATTATTAAGAAGTCATTTATGGTCATCAATAGTAATCTAGGAAATGGTATAAAATATTTGATTCGTTTATGATTAAAAATCATTTTTTCAGAAGTAAGTTTGATGCATGTGTATACTATAAAATTATTAAACATGAATCTATTTATCTATTATTATATATTGATGACATTATTTTAATATGTAAAAATATAAAGTCTATAAATTTAGTCAATAACCATTTGAACTCTGTATTTCAAATGAAATACTTAGGAAATTCTAATTAGATATTGTGTATGGACATAATTATAGATAGGAAGGAATGAACATTGTACATATCTCAGTTTTCATATGTTAAGAAGGTATTAAAAAGGTATCTATTTGAGCACATTAAACCTATAAATATTAATTTAGAAAAACATTTTAAATTTTTTTTGGAACAATCCCATAGAAATGATGACGAGGCTTCCATCATGAATAAGATTCCATATGATAATGTGGTAGGAAGTCTTAAGTATGCTATGGTCTTTTCTAGACCAGATATAGCCTTTTCTGTTTGTACTTTGAGTAGTTATATGTGGAAACTTGGTAAGTCTCACTAGCATGATTTGAAGTGGATCCTCAGGTATGTATCTATTTCTAATAAATTCTTCATTTAATATGGATTAAATAGTATTTCTATTGATGACATTATTGATTTTTAACCCTGATTATGATGCAAATATTGACACTTGAAAATCACTCATTGGTTTTGTGTTTCTTGCATATGGAGAACCAATATCCTAGAAATTAAATATTCAATTAGTGGTTTCTATCTCAACTATCGAGGAAGAGTATATTTCCTTGATAGAATCCATCAAGGTGGCTATATGGTTGAATGTTTTTCTTTCCGAGTCATCTTTATCTTCTAATAGTATAATAGTACACTGTGATAGCCAATTTGAATTGCATCTGTCTGTAAACTATGTATGTCATGGTAGATCAAAGAACATTTACATTAGACTTCATTTTGTTAGAGATGTTATAGAATCCGGGACAATGAGTGTCACTAAGATACGCATGAGGGATAATCCGGCTGATAGTTTGACTAAGGCCGTTCCATTATCAAGGTTCATTCATTGCCTTAAATTAATGAATTTAGCCCCAATTCTATAACATAGGCTGCAAGAATTTTTTTTTAAATTAATTTAATTTCTAGTTGAAGATTTTTTGTTTTATACCCCTACATATGTTACAATTTAACTCCTTTAATTTTATTCATATGACGCATTCATATTTTCTAAGGGATTTATGTTTTCATGGGAGTGTAATTATTTCTTGGGAAATGTTCTCTTTACATTTTTTTCGGGAAATATTCCTTTTTTTCTTACTTGTATAAGACTTGGGATTTGGACCGTTGGTTAAGGGTGATCCAGTGGATTTGGTCACTCCTTGTTGTGATTGCTTGGCTTAGATATGACCCAAGTTGCCTCCTCTATGCCAATGGCATGACACCATCTGTCCGAAACGTTGAGCAACCTTATGTTAGGTGAACTGCCCATGGGATCACTACCATCCATGAGGCATTCATCCCACGTTTTTCCTGCATCGCCTGATGCTCTGTTGACATTCCATCATTACTCCTCCGTTCCTAGATTAGAGAAGATCCATCCATTCTGGTTAGAGTTTTGGTCTGGTTTGGATTTTGAGCTCCCAATGTGAGGATACTTCCCTGCAAAGAGAGGATCTTAGAGGAAGAAGAGGGAGAACATGAGTTATTCATCCATCCATGACCCCCTCTATCAAGTTCACATCACCTCCTATAACCAGAGTACCTCTCCAGTGGAGATTCAATTGAGATCGACTCGATCTTGGGTCTAGGACGACTACGCACCGAAGTAGGTTCTAGATATGAAATTTTCTACATCATAACCAGTTTTCAGTTTATGATTCTTGGATTTATAGCAATTTACTTCTTTCTGTCATGTTTGGAACTGTATCCTTTTTGGGTGTGTGTGTGAGTCCGTCCAGGAGTGGATGGTGTTGACTCTATGTAACGAGTTTCATCACCACCACCTAGTTTAATAGGGTCAAACTCCTCAGATAGTTTATATAGTTTTATTATTGAAACTTTGAGTCTTTATTTATTTTCTCACCTTATGCCTAGTTATAAAAAAAATTAGCTAAGTGGTGTTATTGTAGTGTACATAGAATTACGCTAATCCGAATCACGTTATATCTAGTGTTCTTTATTTACTGCTGTTTCTGTTCCTGTGCTTCCAGAAGTTCGTTTGAATAATAAATCTATTTTGTTTTCTTTTAAAAAACATTATAATTGTATCATACCAAATATGTAACCCAATAATACACATCAATGAGTCCTAGATGTTCTAAGGGTTAAATGGATAACGCCAAAAATATGAGGATCAGGAGGTGAGTTGAGTGTTGGGTAGGCTATTAGGAGGTGTCACTTGTAGCATTTTTCCATTGACATTGGGTATTCAATGGGGGATCATTGGGTACCCAAGGGGCTAGGCAGTGTAACTGGGCATCTGAGGGTGCCATAGGGTACCAAAGGCCTTTATACCGTGTTCCAAGTAGGGCCATTTCATATTTCTTTTAAATATATTATTTTGGGTCACTTTCTTCTCCTCTTCGCCTCCTCTATAGATCATGATCAAGTTGGATTCGAAGGAATTTGTAATCCAAGTAAAGGGTAATAATTCCTTTTCACCTATTCTCTCATAATTTTTTCTTCTTTATTTTCTCCTTCTATCTTGGATAGGGATTTGATGTCTTGATTTACCCAAGGAATAGTTAAATGACAACTTTACATATGGATTTATCATACCATGTCTAAAGGAATCCCTAGAGAGTTGTTTTCCACCCATCAATCATTGTTTTCCTATGAAATAATTTTAGTAAGTTTTGTTTGAGGGATTTATGACATAAAATGGGAGTTATTTATGAATTGGTAGTTCTAATTAGAGATTTTTCCTATCAGGAGTATTGGATGAATTTTGGGAATAATTCACATAGGGTTTTAGCATGTTTTATAGTTCATTTATTATATTGGATGTTTATTTTGGATATAATTTTAAGGGAATATTTCCAAAAAAGTTGATAAAAGTTGGTTGGTTATCATTAGAGCATGCCTTCAAGATCGTTGGGTTTCTAAATCTCACCGATGGTTCAAGTAAGGGGTTATTAAACCTTTATTGAATTTCTAGGCTATACCTAGATATGAATTTGAATGGTTTTTCAAGTTAATACATCGTAAGAATTATTTTAAAATTTTGAATTTTTTTCTCAATATATTTTACTATATGAAGTGGAATTATTTTATTGGAATTCCTTGTGATGTAATAAAATTGTCTCTAAACCATTTTTTAAGCTATGAACCTTGGTTTTTTAAATACATGGTTTTTGATAAAGTCATAATTATATATATTTATTTTTTCACATTGTGTTATATGCTTCAATTATTTTAAAATATTTGTTGAGAAAGATTCATTTCTTTACTTATACAGTTCCATGCACATAGGAATCTTCCATGTATTCACTAGCTTTTTCATTCTTATTTTCAAATTCTTATATGTCATGAATTTATATAAGATGATTTATGGGGAATATTTCATGAATGGTGTCGACCACGCTATTCCTTAATAGGCTCCTAATTGTGCACATGTTATGGACTTGACATTGAAGCTTGAATAACTCAACCATGTTTTAATTATGCATAAAATTTTGTGTTCTAACTCTGTTTTCTTAAGTCGGCGACTCATTTCACCATTTCCTAAATGGTTTATAAGTGAATGATCCAAACATAATAATGGTTAAGAGTTTCATCAGTGCTGAGGTAATGCCTAGGATAAATTGGTAGAAGGAATTCACCAAATCGTGCATGTTCTTAGTTTCCTAAACTAGTTTTTTACTTAAATAAAACATAAAGTTTTCAATAATTAAAAAATGATTCATCTCTTTAAAGAATAAATTTTTGTGCCAATTTATTTAAATTACTCAAACAATGTGTTGTATTTGAAAAGCCACCTCTTTCTTTAAAATTGGAAGCCTCTTCCTTTTTTAATATAGCACTATTCCCAATGACAAAAATGTGTAATAATTTTGTCTTAATAAAATCCATGGGTAATTTTTTAGTTACTAAAAACCAATTTCTTTAAAGTGTTGACCCTCTTATGTGGTATAACATATCTCTTAAACATTAATTTATAATTAATAATTACCCTGAAAATTGTAACACCCTATGACTTTACAATATATTTCTCTTAGATTAAATTTAATTTCTTATGATTCACATAACACTAGGTTTAAATATAGCACTATTTCCAATGACATCAAAGTGTAATACTTTTGTCTTAATAAAATCCACGGGTAAAGTTTTTAGTTACTAAAAAGTCATTTATTTAAAGTATGAACCCTCTTATGTGGTACAACATATCTTTTAAACTTTAATTTATAATTAATAATTCCCCTGAAAATTTTAACACCCTATGAATTTACAATATATTTCTCTTAGAATAAATTTAATTGCTTGTGATTCACATAACACTGGGTTTAAACAAAATATTATTTAGTCAGGCTTTGAACAATTAATTTAAAATTAACTAATTACACTTTTAGATAATTTATTTGAAAAAATAAAATTCATTTTTGAAATCATAATATCAAAATTATATTAGGGTGATTTTTGGAATTTTTCTGAAAGGTTTCATTTTTTTGATGAATAGTGAAATATATTGAATTTTAATTGAAAATTTTCTTTTTGTTTAAATTATTTACATTGTTAAATTATATTTTTTATTAGTTTTAAAGTTTAATTATTTCAATTATATATCCCTTAATCAAATATAGGTCATTGGGATCAATTTCATACCGAATATGGATTTAAAAGCATTCCAAACATTTGAACATTTTCAATTTAAAAACCCGCTTTCTCATCATATCTGTGGGATTAATTTTAAATTAAATTATCCCACTTCAGTGAATTAAAATTTGAAAAATGGATTTCATATTTTTAATAATCATAATTTATAATGTATAAAAAGTTAAACTTAAATTTTTACCTTAATGAATAGTGAATTAAGTAAAAATTAATTACTGTAGTTAAGGTAAAAATGAATTTACCGAGGGTTAAACTAAAACGTTAGGATTAAAAACGATTTATAAACATGTATAAAAACTATTTTATGGAAATATTTATACCATTATACCTATATGGTTTTATAATGTTCAATTTTTACCCTGTGACATGAAAGATGTGGGATCACTCAATTCTTTTAAAAAATACCAAGCGTGGCCTCTCCTCAACTAATAAAATTCCACCCCCTATCCTCTATTATTCACACATTCAAAACACATTGGTTCAACCAATACCTTCCCAAATAACTTACCAACTTCCATTAAATAATCATAGAAGCCTTATATTTGGCATAAATATAACATAGGAAGGATTTAGTGCAAACCTAAGGTGGATACCCGAAGAAGATGTAGTGTTCTTCAACGAGCCTCTTTATTTTTACTTCTTTCTCCTCCTCCTTAAAATTTTATTAAAAAATTATGATATAATAACCTAAGTATATTAAATATAATATTATGTTTTTATAATAATTTCATTATCTAAAACCTTATTCACTCACACCAAATGGGTTACAAAATCACCACTCGTGTGTGTGGTGAACTACTGTCACGACCCGTCCTTGGGGCCCGTGCCGTGACTACCCCAAGCCCGCCTTCCATAGGCCAGGGGATGATGACTAGCACTAAGGTGTAATTCCCGATAAAAAGGGAAGGCATTGCCTTTGAAAAGTAAACAAACACCTCAGAGTAAGCAAGCAGAAGTAAACACTAAGTAAAACTGGATACAATAGTAAGTGCAGAAAAGTAAGTGGGCCAGAATACAAACCTAAACTGAAAGTAAAGTACAACTGAAAAAGGGAGTACAACAACTGAAAAGTAAAGCCACAACGTCGAGCCATCCACTGGTACTCCCACCTGAAGGGTGGGTACAAATAGCCACCTCAGCTCCCCGGGTCCAGCCGTCCGCTCCGTGTACGTCCCGCCCAGTGGTCCACCTCCAGGTACCGACTGCTCCACTAGCCTCTACCACGATCAACGCTGTCCGTCGTCTGCATCCAACACAACGTAGTGCGGGCATAGCCCATGCAGGGGTGAGTATAAGCTACTCAGTAGGGACCCCGAGACCCCCGAAGGTCTCCCAGGATCCACAAATGATAATCCACAAAAGAAGGATATAATCACGAAGTAACAACCAACACTACTTAGATATATGCCAATACATATACCTAAGTCATCAATTCCAGTTCGGCTCCAGCATCCGAGCCCAAGTTCGATCACGTCCACACAGGATAGCACAACACAATCCACATAGGAAAGCAAGTCAATCATATCGAAGATAATGATTGTAAGTCAAGACTCAGCTCACACATGTATACTTCTTCGTAAGACGATAGAGATGATCAGTTGTAGCCACTGATTTATCTAAGCCGTCAGACCCACACAGGATCGATAGGTACTAACCCCCACAATGACCCACACAGGATCGTTAGGTACTAACCCCCGCAATGACCCACACAGGTTCAGACCCACACAGGATCGGTAGGCACTGATCCACATAGGATCGCTGAGTGCTGTAGTCGTCGCTCTCGAACTCACGGAGGGTTTCTGTATAGTCGTCATCGTCGTCGTAGTCGCAGCCAGCTCTAGGGTTCCCGCACACAGCAGGCTTGTTTGCGGAGGGTCCGCTCCACGTGCCGAGGGATGATACATCAACTGTCACGAAGTCCAGAGTTGATGTATCCCAATGTTCCGTATCGTCAAAAGGAACTCAACGTGACAGACGGCGCGCCAATCGGACGCCCGATCTGAGTGTTATTGGCCTTTTCATTCCGGGGGCCCGGTTGGTTTTTAAGTCAAAACCAACCCGACCACACTCCAACTGCATCCAAACCTCGAGCGGAGTAATCCAAAAGGTCCGTCTCACTAAGAGGAACCCATCAAAGTCGACGGCATGCCAATCGGACGTCCGGAGCTCATGTTATAAGCGTTTCCGCTCCGAGGGCCCGGTTGGTTTCGTGTTCGAACCAACCCGGCCGAACCCAAAGTTCTCTTAAACCTTGAGTGTAGTATACCGAAACGACCATATCGATCCAAGGATCACATCGCAGCTGATGGTGCGTCAATCAGAGGTCTGTATCCCAAGTTATGGGCAAAAGACCGAAAGTGGTCCGGAAATAGGGGGTTCAGGCCCGGTCCGACCCGGCCTGATACCCCCTAGGTCGGCTCGAACCAGGTCGACCCGACCCGGGTCCGGCCCATTAGGGCGCGGCCCAGCCTGGGTGTGGCGCGGCCCGGCCTGGCGCACTCGGCCTGGCCAGCGTGGCCAGGCGGCTCGGCCGTAACGGCCGAGCAGAAGGGGGGGGGGGGGCTCGCTGCCCCCTGTTTGTGAAACCGCGGACCCCATGTGGGGGGGATACTCCTTCGGCCAGCCGGGGGTTATGACCCCCGGCTTATTGGAAGCCGGCCGGCTCGGTCCGGCCGGCCGGTTGCTGCTGCCGCGGGACCGTCGGGGTCCCGCCCTCCTGCTCCGGTGTCGGCAGCCGGAAGCCGGCCGCCGCTTCCTGCTCCGCCGCGGCCACAGGCCGCGGCCTTGGTCCGACCGGCGCGGCGCGACGGCGCCGCGACTTTGTT
This sequence comes from Viscum album, assembly GCA_963277665.1. Taxonomy (NCBI): domain Eukaryota; kingdom Viridiplantae; phylum Streptophyta; class Magnoliopsida; order Santalales; family Viscaceae; genus Viscum; species Viscum album. The sequence goes on along the minus strand of OY728138.1, from coordinate 635,101,777 downwards.
TGTCTTTAACGACGCGACGCGAAGGCGCCGCGCTTCTCCGCCCATTCCTTATTACTTCCGCGTGGTGCAACGGCACCGCGCTTCCTTGCTCATGCCGCAAACAATTCAAACAATCAAGGGGGGAGGAGGGTCGACCGTGTTCATGCGGTCCGACCTCCTCCCATTATTGCGATAACAGGCGGCTCAATTAGAGATGATGATCGGCGATGAAAGTATTAACGAACAGAAACAAAATAATCCCCTACTTCAAGCGTTGTCGTCGAGCGAGGTTTGTCGCAGAAAGGGGCGTCACGGAAGGAGACTCCGTAAGCGTCGCGGAAGGAGGATCGTCGGCGTCGCGGAGAAGAGAATCGTCGGCGTCGCGTCATCAATCTCTGAGGATGGCATCTCACACCGGCTGCGGACAGGGAAGAAGATGGTACGACGAACTCCCCTTTGCGGTGACGGAGTTCTTCGTCGAAGGCTCGGTGTTCTTCGCGTTCTTCGACGAGGAAGAAGATGTTTCTTCAAGAGTTAGAACAAATATTCTCCCAAAATCCTCTCACACAACCAAACAACCACTTAATGAAATAAGACCTTGTCTTATTTAATTAACACACAAGCCAACTTAAAATTTGAATTTCGAATTGAATTCAAGAATTAATTACTTTGAATAAGTTAATCAATTAATGAGTTGACTTTTCAATTAATGGGGGGTGCGGGTGTGTTACCTAATTAATAGAGGGGGTTTGAGGAAGTTGAATAGGTGGGGCTTGTGTGGTCCCCATCCCACAAATATCCTACCTAGTGGAGTAGGATATAGTGGGTCCCACTCCAACCACTTAGCTTAGGTTAAACTACTTTAAATAAAATAAAATTGGTTGCACCATTTTATTTTATTCTTTTACTTAACCCAAAATTTTAATTACCACACCCAAGCAAACACAACTCCATAAAAGGTTTTCCTAAGAAAATATCGGCGCTGCGATTCCATCGGTGTCCTCGGATTTCGATTCCGAGCACCGGTTCAAAAGTTAGGAAATCCCGCTTGTTCGTTCGCTGAACGTACCCGAGCTAAACTTCGAAAATTTATTCCGGACTCACCGGGCCTCAGAATCAAGTGCCGTCAGAAACTGTGTTCTTTTAATATCCAAAAGAAAATTAAGAAAAAATTTCCCTTGAATTTTATGGGTCTTTACAACTACCGCCTCACAAACCGGCGTCGTTCGTTTTCTATTTCCACCTCTCAAGGTTGGGTATGGCGGTGGATATAAATTATATATATGAAATTTATAAAATATTTATAACTTTTTAGTCAATATATCATATATATATTTTTTAGCTTTCATTCTGTAGGATATATGATAATGTCACTCATGTGTACGGCGAACTATCGCCTTACGAAGTGATGTGATTTGTCTTTCACTAAAGCTTCATATGAAAGGTGATAAAGATAAATTAAATGATTATATATTATATAAATGAAATAATTATGATATTAAAGTCATATTTCTCATTATATAAAGATAATATATACCATTTTATTTCTTTCCCTTTCACTTACGTAAAGATGATAACAACGTTTGTGTATGTGTGGACTATCGCCTTTACGAAGCGATGAGACTCTATTTCAATCACTAAACCACATGTATGATATATATAAGTATATAATATAGTATTAATGATATTATTATCACAATATAAAGGTAAAATATCACTTACAACCTTTCTATAACGATGGGTGAAAAATGGAAGTGTTACTCATGCGAACATACGACCTACCATCTCCATGATCGTAACTTACTTCATTTTTCATAACCATCATTAATGATTGGTTTTAAAAGTAAAATTGATGTAAAAATGTGATAATTTTTTCATGATTATTATTCTGGATATGATATAACTATATAATATTTTCTAGAACCGAATCTTTTATAATGAAACATGCATGAGAATATAAGGCAATTAACACCCAACACAGTGGAAATAATGAATGATTATTTATGAATGAGTAATATGATGTTATAAAAGGATCATATATATTATTATAGATATTAATATGGATATATTATAAGTTAATAAAAATTTTAAAACCACTATATAGGAGTTTAAATCATGTTCAACTAAAGACAAGATTGAGGTGAGAGATTTTTTTCTCAATTTACATTACATTGAGACTTATTTGTTTTCAAAAACTAATTCACTTTTATGTGGTGTATATACTTTCCATTTTACAAGTAATATCATGAATAAATAATAATTCATGGTATTTTAAGTTTCAATTTGAATTATTTCATCCTAGGGTATTTGACTTGAAAATTACCTAGTGATAAATGTTATTGTGCAATATCTCTTTTTGATTATTAGCTTTCTCTTGAAACAATCACTTTATTATAATAAATTTTCTTTGGAAATTAAATTTATCTTAAATATCCATATTATTTCATGATTTATATTAATATTTCCTAAACTGTATAAGATTTTTACATATGGTTTTTACTTTGAATGTTATTTGATTAATTGGGGAAATATTGATAAATTCGTATCTTTTACTCAATATAGATATTTGATGATAAGGAATATTGATTCATGAATTAAATAGACTATTCAATATATGAGGAATGATTTGTAATTGAAAACATGTATGGGAGATGATTAATGATATCCCCTTAATGCATTGTAAATACCATGAGATGAATCAGTTGGCCAAATCAGATGGGTTTTCACCTAGTATGTTTTAAACCATCTTGTGAAAGGTCTTAATGGTAAATGTATCATGTTCTTGGGAATCATTAAACCTGATAATTCATCATTGAATTCATTCAGAATTTATTTATTATTATCCATGATATTTTCTCTATGATATTATCTATGAATGCATTTAATTCTCAGTTTATTGATTAAATGGAATGTTTTTTCATTTATTTACCTTTCTATATTGGCTGTGACTTATCTGTTCATGTAGTCATGTTTTGTAAATGGAATATGTGTTCAGTTACTTACATTTCCATTTTGATTATTCCTATTTATTCATGATATATTCCACTACACTTAACCCTTACTGAGTATTTTAGGCCACCCTTATTTTATTTCCTTTCCTCATGTTATGAAGAATAGATATTTGAATGGGTTTTCAAGGATACAGTTTATTATATTTTGTTATGTATTATTTTTATTATTATCTATTCCCCTTGTAAAATGGGTATCATGTATGTATCTATCTCTCAAAATTTAATAAACTAATCAGTACTGCAGGATTCAACCCATTGTATCTATGTTATTGTAATAAATTAATACACTAGCTCCGGGCTATTGGGGTAAGTTTCATTACCATTGGTATCATAGGAAGTTTAGTAGAAAATTTGGAAACTAGATTTAGGAAAAAATAGATTAGGAAACATAACCATATGATATACTTTGAGGATATGTATAGAAGAACATCATACATTTTTGTTAAGATAGAGATTATGTGGTTTTTCCAAGAAATACATCACTATTTGGATACTATAAGTGGACATGGTTCTAGAACATAGGTACATAGGTGTAATAAATATGAAAATGGAACATTAGTCTAGACCTAATCCTTACCTAGTGAATGAAAACATTCCTTACTCCACACATTGTTTGAGACTACCATAGGATAATCTTAGGATAGTTCATATATTCTTTACAAACCATTATGAAGGATTTGAAAGTAAATACATCCCCAAATAAACCAAGTTTATAATTCAGAGATTAAAAATGATTAAATTTTAAAATTTATGTTAAGTGTTATACCATATTTGGAATTATACATTTTGATCGAAAATTCATAATTTTATGAGCTAACCCAGTATATTCCATTATTTAGAAATGATGCCTGGAATGAAGAAGGGTATCAATACTCATGGTCAATGTAGAGATTTACATACTAAGGATGCCAATACATCTGGTATTGGAACTGAGAAAATTATGGCTACATTGGGTCATATTAATTAGTTTATGAAAAATAACCTCCCCCAAATAGAGAAACATATCACACAATGAGAATCTCTTATGCTGGATCACTTTATGTGATAAAATCCCCCATTGTTTAGTGGGTCAACTAATCCAATTGTATATGATCCATGGATTAAGTCTCTGGAGAAGATATTTATGTCCTTGGGATGCAGTGAAAAGGAAAAGGTTACACTTATAGTTTATTCTATAAAAGGAGATATCGAACAATAATGGTCTTTGATCTAGAATACTAGGGAGGAAGAAAAAATATAACTCTTGAAATGGAAATATTTTAAGGAGAAATTCTTCAAAAAATATTTCCCTAGTGATAAAAAGTTTAAATGAAGATAAATTTACTTGGATTAAAGAAAATTTAAGAATAATGTGTCATATATTATAAAGATACTTTTATAAGGTTATAAATGTATGTTACAAATTACATATAAAACACAAATTGCAAGATTGACCATTTCCTTAAAGGGATTAATCCAAGTATCTAAAGGGCATTGATTCCTCAAATTTTTCATCATATGATTAAATAGTTTTATACGCCATCAAAAAAGAGAGTGAATTATCTAAATCTTACATATTCAAGGGAAAACAAGAGAAAAATTGTTAATCTCATCACCATGAGAAAGAGAATGCATTAAATAAGAATAATAAAATGAATCAACTTCAACCTTGTGAGAGTTGTAGAAAGAATCCCCCTGGTAAATGCTTAAAGGGATTATGAGTTTTTTTATAAGTTTGGATATAATGTTTACTATGCTAAATAATTAAAGGGGAAGAAAAAAAATAAATCATGTCCAATGCTTAAACTATAGATAGATGATACATTCCTCACAAAAATTCCCTAAGAATCAGGGAAATCCACCACAAAAGAGGAAAAGTGAAGAAATCCAAGCTTATACAATCACTAAAACTAAGGTGTAAGTACCCATAATGCGGTGGAAGGTACTTTAATCCTATCTTAAAATTTAGCTAATTATTTATTTAATTATGTATCCTCACATGCTTTTATATCTATCAAGTTTCTAAGAAAATTAGACGTTTCCCAATTAATTTAAGAAGGGAGTTGTCATTAAAAACTCTTAAGTCTCATTTCAACAAGGATGTGTCAATAAGTTCACATTATGAAACATAATAATGATCTATTTACTGACCTTATCATCATACCTATGGATGAATTTGATATAATCCTTGGTATAGAATTTATTTCAAAATATGATGCAAACATTTATTGTATGAAGAAGGAAATTAATAATTTTTAGGAAGATGTAGAATTCCCTATCTTTAGAGAAGATAATCCATCATTTGATTCATATATTTATCCACCTCCAGTAGCTCTACTGAATGAGATTCTTTGGGAAAAAGGACAAACAACATCTAGGTATGGATAAGGTAATCTTCAAATTTAGGATGTACCTATTTTATAGTAATACATTGATGTATTTCCTGAGGAATTACCTAGACATCCCCCAGAGTGTGAAGTTGATTTTTTCATTAATTTAATCCCTGATGAAAGAACATTATCGAAGACTCCCTATAAAATGGACACTTTGGAATTAGTGGAATTGAAGAAACACCTAGAGGATTTGGGTGATAAGGGATTTATTCACCCAAGTGATTCACCACGGGGAGCCCTTGTTCTCCTTATTAAGAAGAAATAAGGACCCATGAGGCTGTGTATTGATCATAGGGAAATCAATTATATTATTATAAATAACAAGTATCCTCTACCTAGAATTGATGACTTGTTTGATCAACTTCATTGAGCCCAATCTTTTTCAAAGATTGACATTCGTTTTGGGTATCATCAATTATGATTAAAGAAAGAATACATTCTGAATATAGATTTTTAAACAAGGTATGAACATTACAAGTTAAAATAAATCCCATTTGGAATGACTAAAGAACCTTATGTTTTTATGAATCTAATGAATATAGTATTCAAGGAATATCTTAATGATTTTTTTGTGGGATTAATTGATGATATTTTTCTATGTTCTAAAATCTACATGGATTATTAAAATCACTCATGGATCATACTTGAGACTTTTAGAAGGAAATATTTATATGTGAAATTTAGTAAGTGTGATTTATGGATTTAAGAAGTTTCTTTTCTTGGTCATATTGTCTCCAAGGATGGAATCTCAGTTGATCCTATAAAGAAAAAGGCTGTCAGAGAATGGCCTATACTAATGAACATAACTGAGGTATGTATTTTCATTGGTTTTTCATATTGTTATTAGCTATTCATTCATAATTATTTTTATTGGATAATTCGTTAACATAACTTACATGTAAAGGTGTTAATTTTTTTTTGGAATAAGGAATCTGATGAATGTTTTGATGAATTAAAGAGGGGATTGGTAAATGATCTGATTTTGAATCTACCATACGAAAGTGATGGGTTTTTGATATATAATGATGCATCAAAGAAGGAACTTAGTTGTATCCTAATGAAAAATGACAAAGTTATTTCATATGCATCAAGGAAAATTTAGGACACATGAACCAAACTATCAAACCCATGATCTTGAGTTGGCGTCTATAATATTTTCTTTGAAGATATGGAGAAATTATCTCTATAATGAAATATATGAGATATAAATGGATTAAAAAGGAATAAAATACATCTCATAATAGAAATAATTCAATATGAGACAAAGTACATGGCTCAAGATACTCAAGGATTATGATTTCTAAATATACTACCACTCAAGGAAATAAAATAAGGCAACATATGCATTGAGTAGGAAAGATCATGGATTTATAACCAAAATGAGGATTGAGAGAGATAATATACTCATGGATCTAGTAACTATGGATATGGGAATCATTAAGGAAGAGAATACATCACTTGTTTTTCAAATGATCATAAAACCTTATTTACTAGAAAATATAAAAAGTTATTAATCTAATGATTATAACTTTCAGAAGAAAATTAATGTTGTAAATGATGGGAAATTAGCATACTTTGTTTGTGAAGAAGGTGTTCTGAAATTTGGACGGAGAACATGTGTTCCACATATACCTAATCTTAAAATGGGATTATTAGATGACACTCATAGCTCGAATTTATCTATATACCCTATAATAAAAAAGATGTATAAGGATTTGAGGGAACATTTTTGGTGGGATAATATGAAGTTATACATTTTTAATTTTATGCCCAAATAATTTGTTTTTCAATAAGTTAAATCTCCGAGGTAGTATCCTATAGGAGTTTTGTAATATCTTCCTATTATTATGTGCAAATGGGATGATATTACTATGTAATTTGTTATAAGACCACCTAAGAATCCTAGAAAGAGTGATGAAATATGGGTCATTGTTGAGCACCTAAAAAAATCTGCACATTTAATTGCTTTAAGAGAAGATTTACCTCTTGATCAACTCAAAAGGCTCTATATTAATGAAGATTAGAGACTTCATGACACACCTATATCATTTTTTTGATAGATATCCCCGTTTTACATTGAAATTATGGAAGAGTCTTCATAAGACTATTGATACTAAGAAACATTTGAGCACTTCCTACCATCCCCAAACTGATGGATAATCTGAAAGGATGATTCAAACAATGTAAGACATGTTTATGTTATTCTCACTCGAATTTCAAGGTTTGTTGGATCAGAATTTACCATTGGTAGAGTTTTACTAAATAATATTTTCTATTGAATAATTTAAATGGTGTCGTATAAAGCATTATATGGAAAGATATGTCACACTCAAACTTGTTGGGATGATTTTGGTGAAATAAAAATTTTAGTCCTAGAACTTGATGAAGAGAAAACAACAATGGTAAAGTCTATTCAGATCACAATAAACCATCTCAAAGTAAAAAAAGAGTTATGTTGATAATCAAAGGAAGGATTATGAATTCCAAGTGGGAGTTCATGTTTTTCTGAAGGTATCTACATGGAAGGGTGTTATAAGGATCAATAATAACAAGAAACTGATCCCTAGGTACATTATAACCTTCAAAATCCTTGAAATAATTGGAGTTGTTTCTTATTGTTTGGAAATGCCGCCAAACCTCTCAAAAGTACACTATGTCTTCCATATATAATTACGAAGAAAGTACATAACAAACCCAAAACATGTTCTCACCTCTGATGAAATAGTTTTGGAACCTAATCTATCTTACTATAAATAACCCATCTATATTCCTGATACTAGAGAGAAAGTATTGGGGAATCAGATGATGCGCCAGATAAAGGTACTTCAGAAAAATCACAAAATGGAAGAAGAAACATGGGAACTAGAGGATATTATGAAGAATAACTACCCTCATTAATTTATAAGGTAATATCCATGAAATTTAAATTAAATTTTTTTATAGGATGGAATAATATAACACCCCAAGACTTTACAATATATTTCTCTTATAATAAATTGAATAGTTTTGGATGCACAGATTGTTTAGCCATGCTCTGCACAAATAATTTAAAATTAAATTTTAACAATTTAAGAAAATTTATTTTAAAAAATAAAATTTATTTTTGAAATAAGTATAAAAAATTATCTTAGGTTAAAGTTTTTTGATTTTTCTGAAAAATTTCTTTTTTGATGAATAGTGAAAAATATTGAATTTTAATTGAAAACCGCCTTTTGGTTTAAATTATTTATAATGTTAAATTATATTTATAATTGGTTTTAAAGATAAATTATTTAAATTATAAATCCATTAATCCAATTTAGTTCATTGGGATTAATTTCATATCTAATTTGGATATAAAAACATTTCAAGATTTTAAACATTTTCATTTTAAAAACCCGCTTTTTCATCGCGTCTGGGGGATTAATTTTAAATTGAAAATTTTCACTTATGTGAAATGAATTTGAAAAAATGGATTCCATATTTGGACTAAGAGTAATTTATAATGTCTAACAAGGTAAAATTAATTTTTTTACCAAAATGAATAGTGAATGTAGTAAAAATTAATTTATACAGTTAAGGTAAAAGATGATTTACCAGAGGGTTAAACTTAAAAGATAAGTTTAAAAATGACATATAAACTTGTATAAAAACTATTTTATGGACATATATTGATCATTAAACCTATAATGTTCGATAATGGTACATGTTGGACCCTTGTGACATATGAAAATCATGGGAGAACACAATTATTTTTAAAAATACCAAGTGTGTCCTCTCCCCTACTTATAAGAGGTCACCACCTCTCCTATGTTATTAAAACCTTAAAAAAATTTTTCTAGAAAAATACCTACAAAAATAACTTTAAAAATTCCATCCCCTAATCCTATAGGCAATATATTTGGCATAAATCCAAATTAGGAGGGCTTTAGTGCAAACCTAAGGAGGATACCCGAAGAAGAGGTAATGTTCTTCAACAAGCATAATTATTTTACTTCTTTATCCACCTCCTTAAATTTTTATCAAACCATTATGATATAATAACCATATTATCTTAAATATAATGTGATTTTTTATAATAAGTTAATTATCTAAAACCATATCCACTTTCATAGATTTGGTTATGAAAACATTATTTATGTGTACGGTGGACTACCGCCTCGTGAACTGATGTCGTTTATTTTTCCATTTCCACCTATAAAGGTTGGGTATGATGATGAATATAAAGTATATATATGATATTTATAAAATATGAATACATTTAAAGTCACTATATCATACATATAATGTTACCTTCCATTTCATAGGAGATACAATAACATCGCTTATGTGTACGACAAACTACCACCTTGCAAAGAGATGTGATTACTCTTTCAGTAATGCTTCACATGGTAGGTGATAAAGATAAATTTAATGATTATATGTGATATAAATGACATAATTATGATATTAAATACATATTATCATTTTATAAAGATAATATATATCATTTTAGTTCTTTTATTTTCACTCACATGAAGATGATAACAAAGTTCGTGTATGTGTGGACTATCACCTTCACAAAGTGATGTGACTCTATTTTAATAAAAAAACCACATGGTTGATATATATAATTATATAATATGGTATTAATGATATTATGATAAATCTTTAAATGTAAAATATTACTTACCTACTATCTATAATGATCTGGGAATAATGGAAACATTACTCATATGTACATACGACCTATAGTCTCCATGATCATAACATACTTCATTTTTCATAAAATTCATTCATGATTGGGTTTAAAAGTTAAATTGATGTAAAAATATGATAATTATTTCATGATTATTATTCTATATATGATATAAATATATAATATGTGTAAGAAATGAATCTTTCATAACGAATCATGCTTGAGAAAACACAGAAATTAACACCCGACACAATGAAAACAATGAAATATTATTAATGAATGAGTAACAATGAGTTATAAAAGGATAATATATAATTTTATAAATATTAATATATCTCTGTTATAAGTTAATAACATGTTTAAAACCACTATACTAGAAGTTCAAACACATTTAACTGAAGGAAAGTGTGAGGTAATGGATTCGTCTCAATTTATATTCCATTGAGACTTATTTGTTGTCATGAACCAATTCAATTTTATGTGGTGTATATAATGTGACTTTGAAATGTAATATCATGAATAATTCATTATTTATGTTATTTTAAGTTTCAATTTGAATTATTTCATCCAAGGGTATTTGACTTGAAAATTACCATGTGGTAAAAGTTACTGTGTAATCTCATATTCTTTTGTGATTGTTAACTTTCTATTGAAATAATCACTTTCTTGTGATCATTTTTCATTGGAAATTACTTTTATATTAAATATACACATTCTTTCATGATGTATATGACTATTTCCTAAAAAATATTCCATTTATACATATGGTGTTTACTTTGAATGTTATTTGATTAACTGGGGAAATATTGATAAATCTGCATCTATTATTAAATACAAATATTTGATGATAAGACATATTGATTCATGAATTAAATAAACTATTTTATATAAAAGGAATGACTTGTACCTATGGAAATAGGTGGTCCTTGGTTAATAATATCCCTTAATGCATTGGTAGTCTCATGAGATGAATCAGTTGGTCAAATCAGATGGGTTTTCACCTAATATGTTATAAACCATTTTATGAAAGGTATTAATGGTAAATGTATCATGTTGCTGGTAAACATGAATTCTAAAAATTAAGAATCAACTTTATTCAGAATTTTATTTTTATTATACATGATATTTTCTCTATGATATTATCTATAGATTCATTTCTTTCTCATTTTATTTATTAAATGGCGTGTATTTTTAGTTATTTACCTTTTTATATTGATTATGCCTTATCTATTAATATAGTCACATTATGTAAATTTAATGTGTGTTCAGTTGTTTACCTTTCCACGTTGATTATGTATATTGATTCATGATAACTTCCACTATACCCAACTTTTACTGGGTTTTTGAGCTCACCCTTATTTTGTTTCCATTCCTAGGTTATGAAGAATAGATCTTCTAATGAGTTTTTAAGGATACAGTTTATTAGATTTTGTTATGTATTATGTTTTATTTTATATTACTAATTTAAAATGGGTATCATGTATGTATGTAGTTCTCCAAAACTACTCAAATGATTGATTTTTCAGGTTTCAACCCAATGTATCTATGCTAATGGAATGAAGTAAGGCACTGACTCTGGGATACTAGGGTTAGGGTCATTACAAAAATGGTAAAATTTAATAAAAAAAAGTTAGACATGGAAAGATTACTTTTTAAATAAATTTACATTTGAATCAATATCTTAACTCAAATTTTATACCATGTTCTATCCTCCTTTAGTTTAAATATCGTGGGAATAACTTATGACCAATGTAATGAATATTCCATTGCTTATTTCTTCCCTAGTGCACACTTGTGACATCATTAATATACCTATTGGCTTTTTTTTGGAAATGTGGAAATAAAAAATATAATGATAATCATACCAGAATTTATGTTTTTTATTTATGACTTCCATATCATGCTTCATGATTTTTTCTATGCTTTACTTGTATAATGTTCACATATTTGGATGCATGATGCATTATTCATTTTATGAAAAAATTTTATGCCATGAAAACACACAACTTGAAAATATGCCAAGTTCATACGATAGCTATTATTTCATAATGAAACATGTCTATATTTTTTGATATGATAATGAATTATATTTAGTGAATTATGAGCATTCTATAATGGTTATGTGTATATATCCATTCCTGTCATATATATTGATTAGTAGGTACACCATTTTTTAGAGCATGGTGTTGGGATGGGCTCACATCACCCCAAATATTTATACCTCTTCCCTTATTCCATGATATAGACAACTATATTGTCTTTATGGTTTCTAGAACCACATTGATCTAGAATAAAAACAAAATATGTTTCTACTATGTAATAAAGGTCTGGAACATATGAGAATCAAATAAACCCATGGATCTAATGTAATGGAGTTGGGAAGAAAAACCACACCCCAATCATCACATTAGATCTACACCCTCACACACTCAAGTAAAAGAAAAACTATTGGAAGAAAACTCAAAATAGGAACTAAAACACAATTTAGGAATAAAAAAAGGATTTACATTATTTGTAATGTTGTCATACATATATAGGATAACAATACCTCTTCTTTTTATTCTCATGAATGAAGAAGAATATTAAAATCATAATTGAATATTCTAGTCAATATTAGATCAATCATAATTACAAGTACGTCTCCAACCAACTATTTAAATTAGAACCCAACCAGTCCATTAGTTCATCCACCTTTTGTGATTCATGTGGGACCCACTATTGTTCTTGGACACTTTTGATTTATTTTAGATATCATCAACTCAAAAAATATACTAAAGTGAATAGTTATATTCATTCGTACGTAGCCTTTTGAAACCTACAATTACTCAGAAAGGAACACATTTTACACCCTACACTACATATAATTTCATACACCATTATCTTATTGGGATCTCACACTATTAATATTTCAGAATTTAACTATTGGAAGATAAAATTCATCCAAAAAAATCCACCAAAACACCATTGATCAGATGTTAATACCTAGAAGTTGATGTATCAGAACATATAAAGAACATACAACCTAAATCACCAACCATTTAAATATCTCACACAATCAATCAAACTCAAGGCTCATAGAAACATTCATTAAAAAAGACAATGTAAGATGAAACTTTGGATTTACATTGTTAGAATGTGAGTCTTATATCCATAGTAGAAAAACTACTTCAATTCACATTATAATTAGAATTTACAATGTTTACAACCATAATATGCATTTAAAAGTTATATTAGATTAATATTTTTTATATTTCTAGAAACACCATGTGTGAATGTTGTCCAACCCAAATATTTTCATGGGTCACAACTAGTTATCAAGTTTTACTAATTTTTAACATTTGCGAAACACTCTCAATTGAGTGCAGAGACTACCAATTTCTTATAGAAAGTACATATACTGTAACGACCCAAAGTTTCATTAATGAAAATTCCTCTTGATCTAGTTAAATGTCTCTTTATGTAAAACGTTTATATAAAATGTCAACTTCTTTAGTTTTATGTTAAGAGTTGTGACCGTTACTTTTATAGCTGTTGAACAATGATCACATGATTAGTATAAATATAAGGCGTTAACGAACCCAATTTACTCAAACAAAAGAAGCGATAACCTCATCCAGTAGAATTGCTCCATACGAAGCCCATTTGTCGGAGGTTGGAAAAGAGGTGGCATATTTGGGCTTCGCTCTTGACCAAGCCCAAGCTGAGCTTCACCATGTCAAGCTCGAACGAAACTGTCTACGAGAAAAGTGGAAGTTGATAGAGATTACCACTCGAGCGATGTTATCCGAGCCACCCCCAGAGTCTGTCACCATCACACACCTTACCCTTAGGTCGTATGCGGCTGTTTTAAGGGGTTATGTAACAAATCTCTAGTACTATGTTCATGTAAATTATTTTTGTATATAATAATGAATATACTTTCTTATCATTATTGATACATTGTAAATAGTTTTTAAAATAAAAATAGCATTTTTAGTTATTATTTAATTAATAATTATATTTTATTAAATTAAGGGATTTTTGAATAAAATAATATTTTAATAAAATATTATTATTATTATTAAATTAATTTTCGTTAAAAATAAATAATCTTATAATCTTATGAATGCAATTGTAATTTTTATTAAGGTTTGAAATCCATTTTTTTCAAAACCTGTGAATTTTCGATAAATGTCGGTTTTTATTTTAAAAGTGAAAATTAAAATATTTAGAAAATTATTTAGATAAAATAAAAGTTATTTCTGGAATCATGATGTCGAAATTATCCAACGGTGAATTTTTTATAATTTTCTGATACAGTAAAATTTTTGGGTAAAAATTAAATACCGTTTAAATATATAATGTGTTTTATGACATCATAATGACCCAATAGTGATGTAATAAAATACTATAAGCTTTATGTTATGACAATATATGTTTTACCATTAAAATAATGTGATTTTGGTTTTGTTTGAATTATTTTACAAAGCATTAATGGACCCCTCAGGACTTATTAAACATCTTGTCTTTTTAAATTATTTTCCAAGGGAGTGTGACTCACCTCCACATAAGCAACCCCATTATTTTAAGAAGTTCTGACTTTGTCCTTATAAAATATTGTTTTCCTCTCTCCTTTTCGAAAAACCATGGTCAAAAACCATGAGCAGATTTGTGGTTTGGATTATTTTAATGTAAGGGGTCCCAAACCTAAATAATAAAGAATTCACTCACCTTTCCTATATAAAACCACCCAAGATCCCACTTAATACTCACTAAAAGCCTTTGGAGTTCGTCCAACCTCTTCCCTACTCTCTCTAGAATCCTCCCAAGGTGCCCCAAGCTCCCAAGAATCCTCTCTCAAGCCTCTCTCAAGCCTTTGGAATCACACTTCCAAGTAAGGGTTTTTTCTTCATTTCTCATTTTTGTCCAATTTTCTTTAAGTTGTTTTGCCCTTTTAATTTCAATTATGAATGTTGGGGTATGGTTTCGCACCTCCATCATACTTCACTATTTATGTTTGAATGATGGGAGACCCTTTCTCTCTCATTAAATGCCTCCCATGTACACCCGTTACTATGCTGAAATTCTGAAAGGAACTTCTCTCTCCTCATTTACATTCAAGCAATACTTTTGTATCATGAACCTAAACTCCATTAAAATTGTTGGGAAATGTATCTATATAAACTCATTACTGTCCATTACATGTAAATATTATGAGGAACCCCTTTCTCTCTCATCAACCATTTTTATGAATTCTTATGTCGCGCCGTTACGCTGCCGAAATCGCACCGATTTTCTAAGCCAATGCCCTTGTGTAGTAAATACAATGCCCATTTCTCCATCAAGGGTATTCACCTTTATGAAAATTTATTTATTGATTATAATGTTTCATGTATGAATTCTAAATTCCTTTATAGTGTAATAAATGATTATGTTTTATGAATCCATGTTTTATGATCCATGTGGCACACTTATGCATGAAATGAAATGTTTAAGAAGGGTGTTCCCTTATAGCGCTCCAATGTATTGGGTAAAGTATAGTATCATGATACGTCATGTGCAATGAGTGTTGACTCATGCTAATTCAAGTGCAACAAGGGTTTACTCTTGCTTCATGTGCAATGGGGATTTACTCATGCTTCATGTGCAATGGGTCTTGGCTCATGCTATTTCCATGTTAAGTGTTGTTTCCACATTTCCATGTTATGATTATCATGCTCTATCACGCCTTTATGTCCATGTTTCTCTTGTGATATATTGATATGCCTATTTTCTAACATGTATTTTACTCCTCATGTATTCCATGTTTATTCCCTTACTAGGCTTTATAGCTCACCCTTTTCTTATGCATGTCCTCAGGTTATCCCATGCAATGCAAAGTACGAGGGAATGTAGTGGTCATGTAAAGGAAGTTTTCAATAAAGATGTTGTATTTCATGTTTTAAGTTGTTATGTAATAATCATAATCCCAAAATACACTAGACCTCTCAATCTTCCATGTTGTATCAAGTGAATAGTTTATGTAATAAATCATGTTTAAGTTTGTAATAAAAGTTGGGTTGCAATAGTTGGTATCAGAGGATAGGTTTAGTTATTTTTGGGATTAGGATTAGAAAAGCCTAGTAAAGCCTTAGATACAAGACTAAGTATAATAAGAACATCCCTAAGTTTTTTTAATTACTGAGTTAGTGGTTTATCAAACAAATACATCCCTGTCTAGATACGAGCAGGTAGAGGCGGCTCTGGTACAGATGTATCTTAGGGGTAAAACCCGAAAACACCGCTTTGAGCTAGACTCGAATGAGAAATGGTGCACGAAAATGGGACTTACTACACTATTGATTACGACACTCCCAGGGGATACTTTTTGATAAATTCACAAGCTTAGTATGAACCCTTATTAAGGGAATTAAAAAAATGCCCCTAAGAATACATGTTAGAAAGTAGATCATGAAAAGCCTAGATTGAAGCCTATAGACTCATGAGTTATGGAAATAAAAGTTTATTTGTAAGTCATCAAATTTTGTTTTTGGATTACCCTTTATGTGTTACCCCATAACTTTCCTTTTATTCCAGCCAATGGCCGGTAATAGGAGGACTCAGGATAACAACCGATGTGAAGATCAATGTGATGACTGTACTAATGAGATTCCCAATCCAATGGGAGCGGGAATCGTGAACTTTGTCATGATTCTCTCTTAGATAACTCAAGCATTGAATATAAACATGGGTCAATAGGAACGTCCAAAGCCCCTAAGAAGGAATAAGTTGCTATCGAGAGCTTCATGAGACAAAGGCCTCCTACTTTTAGTGGATCATCCGATCCCACGATCGATGAACAATGGATCAACTCCATTGAAAAGATCTTCTCCATCCTTCAATTTTCTGAACAAGGGAAGGTTCTCCTGGAAGATTATCGTATGGAGGGTGAAGCTGATAAATGGTGGACGTTGATAAAAAAATATGAAGCCTGAGGAGGATATCGAGGCGTTGGAATGGAAGGATTTCTGGAAGATGTTTTTCAATAAATATTTTCCATGCACCCTTCGGCTTAAGATGGAAAGGGACTTCCTTTACCTCAAGAAAAAAGTCGAATAATCTGTTGGAGCGTACGAGGAAAACTTCACAAGGCTTGCACGATATGCTTTTGGCTTTGTCATTACCCCTGAATGCAAGGTTGACCGCTTCTTTGGTGGGCTGAAGCCTAGCCTGCAGAAAGCATTAGTGATCCGTGACTTCGACAGCTACGAGGAAATTGTCCGATGTGCCCTCAAGGTCGAAATGGAGATCGGGGAATCACAGGGGTATCATGGGGACAAGAAGAATAAGGTAGACTTCAATGCTGGCAGTCTGATGGATAAATCCAACAGTGCTAAGAAGATCCAGCACCCCACTTTCCAAAAGTGCAGAAAGAAGCACCCTGAAAATTGCCTCAAGGGGGCGAGGAAATGCTTTAGGTGTGGAAGAGAAGGGCACCTAGCGGTTAACTATTGGAAATAAAGACCCGCGGCTATGACAGAGGAGAGGAACACTCTGTTCGAACCTCAATGCGTTGTTCATTGCTACAACTGCAAAGAACCGAGGCATTTTGCAAATCAGTGCCCTAATCCAAAGGTTTTAGGAGGCGACCAACAACCTCCAAGGCAGCAAGGAAGAGCTTTTTCCATCACTTCTGCCGAAGTGAACCCCGACAGCAAAGTGGTGACAGGTACGCTAGTTATTCATTCAAGAATAGCAAACATACTTTTTGATTCAGGTTCTACACATTCTTTTATATCTCAAAAGTTTAGTAGAACAATCCCAGCACCACCAAAAATCATGGAAGTGAAGATGTCGGTGAGTACGGAAAATGGGGCAATCATTTCATCCCATGAATATAAGTCCTCCCCTGTTATAATCTGTGGATTTAATTTCCCGGAGAACCTTGTCATACTCCCTCTAGTGGAATTTGATGCAATTCTTGGCATGGATTGACTTTCCTTATATAGAGCCAACATAAATTGTCGCGAGAGGGAAATCACACTCCATATAGATAATCGACCCCAAATTCTTTACAAGTGTAAGGAGGAAGAAGAAACTCCTTTAGCTCCATCATCTCAAGCATGGATATTAATTCCCTATGAGCACGAGTATCTGGCTCAGATGATTGAGTCCAAGGAAGAAACCACCCATGAGGAAATACCTATTGTGAGGGAATTTGCTGAAGTGTTTCCCGAGGAACTGCCTGGTCTTCCTCTTAAAAGAGATGTTGAATTCTCAATTGAACTTATACCAGGGGATCTACCAATATCCAAGACTCCATATAGAATGGATGTTGTGGAGCTTGAAGAGATGAAGAAACAACTACAGGAGAAACTAGATAAAGGGTTTATACGACCAAGTGCTTCACTATGGGGTGCACCAGTCCTCTTCGTCAAGAAGAAGGATGGTTCAATGCGGCTTTTCATCGATTATCGTGAACTTAACAAAATCATAATAAAGAACAAGTATCCTCTACCATGGATCAATGACTTGTTCGATCAGCTGTGCGGAGCACAATACTTCTCCAAGGTAGATTTGCGGTCGAGATATTATCAAGTAAGGGTGAAGAAGGAAGATGTCCCCAAGACGGCTTTTCGTACAACATACGAGCACTATGAATTTATAGTAATGCTTTTCGGACTCACTAATGATCCAGCAATATTCATGGACTTGATGAATAGAGTCTTTAGAGATTACCTTGACAAATTTGTGGTATTCTTTATAGATGATATTCTAATATACTCTAAAACCAAGGAGGATCATGAGGATCATTTAAGAACTATAATAGAGACTTTGAGCAAGGAGAAGCTCTATGAAAAGTACAAAAAGTGTGAGTTATGGTTGAAGGATGTCTCATTCTTGGGCCATATCATCACAAGCAATGAGATATCTATGGATCTTTCCAAAACAGATGCAATTGAGGGATGACTGAGGGCAACATCGGTAACAGATATCCGTAGCTTCTTGGAGTTAGCTGGACATTATCGACGATTTGTGAGAAATTTCTCACGATTGTCCAACCCTATTACCAAGCTAACTCTAAAGGGAGTAAAGTTTCTTGGAGTGATTAATGAGAAGAAATCTTTAAGGAGTTTAAAAGGAGGCTTATAACTGTTCCCGTGCTCACTTTACCCACAAGTGGGGAAATTTTTGTGGAATTCAGTGATGCTTAGAAGAAGGGCTTAGGCTGTGTACTGATGAAGAATGATAATGTGATATCTTATGCCTCAAGGAGGTTGAAAATCCATGAGAAAAACTATCTAACACATGATCTGGAGTTGGCAGCGGTGATCTTTGCCTTGAAAATCTAGCGGCATTATCTCTATGGGGAGAAATGTGAGATATATACTAACCAAAAGAGTCTTCAATATATATTCACACAGAAAGAGCTTAATATGCGCCAGAGAATATGGATAGATCTCATCAAGGATTATGACTGTTCAATACATTACCACCCTGGGAAAGCGAATAAGGTGGAAAATGCCCTAAGTAAAAAGGACCCAATGATTCTATCAATGATGAGAATTGAGAAGGATTCAATCTTCTTAGACTTGATGAAGATGGACATGGGAATCATAAATAAGGGAACATCATCAATCCTTTCACAAATGATTGCTCAACCGTCTCTTTTGTAAAGGTTAAAGGATGCTCAAAAGGATGATGTGGGAATTTAAAAAAAAGTAGAAGCTATAGAAAAAGGGAAATCCTAGGAGTTTAATGTTAATGAAGAAGGAATTGTGCGATTTGGGAAAAGACTATATGTTCCATCAAGTCCGGAGCTGAAGAAGCAACTTTTGGATGATGCACATAGTTCAAATTTCTCTATTCACCCAGGGAGCACAAAGATGTATCGAGATCTCCGAGAAAATTTTTAGTGGGATGATATGAAGAAGGAGATCGCTGAATATACATCAAAGTGCCTGGTGTGCCAGCAAGTGAAGACAGGGAGGCAGAAGTCTAAGGGGATGATGCAACCATTGCCCATACCCGAATGGAAATGGGAGAACATCACCATGGACTTTGTCACTGGACTTCCAAGGACAACCAAAGGCAACAATGCAACCTGGGTTGTGGTGGATTGTCTTACAAAGACTGCACACTTCATTACTATTTGGGAGGATTTCACATTGGATCAACTGGCATAGATATATATCAGGGAAGTGGTAAGGCTATATGGAGTACCACTATCTATTGTGTCTGACCGATATCCAAGATTCACCTCTAATTTTTGGAAGAGTCTTCAACATGATCTAAATACTAAACTGAACTTCAGTACGACCTATCATACTCAAACTGATGGCCAATACGACCGGACTATCCAAACACTTGAGGACATGTTGAGAGCATGCTCAATGGACTTTAAAGGAGGATGGGATCAACATCTTCCTCTGGTTGAGTTCTCTTATAATAATAGTTTCCACTCGAGCATCCAAATGACACCTTATGAAGCCCTGTATGGGAAAAGGTGCAGAACACCGGCATGTTTGTATGAGGTCGGTGAATGTAAGCTGCTTGGACTATAAATGGTCGAGGAAATGGTGGAGAAGGTGAAAAACATTTTGCAGCATATCAAGGCAGCCCAGAGTTGACAAAAGAGTTATGCAGATAATCATCGAAGAGACCTTGAGTTTAAAGTTGGAGACATGGTTTTTCTACACATATCCCCGTGGAAGAAGGTCATGAGGTTTGGAAAGAAAGGTAAGTTAAGTCCAAGGTACATCGGCCCCTTCGAGATTCTTGATCGTGTCGGGGCTGTGACCTATCGACTAGCACTTCCACCTATAATGTCCAAAGTACATGATGTCTTTCATGTATCCCTCTTAAGGAAGTACATACGAGACCCTTCACATGTACTCTCTTCTAAGGTGGTACAGTTGGAGGATGATCTTTCTTATAAGGAGCAACCAGTGAAGATCTTAGATCGTAGAGAAAAAGTTCTATGAAATAAGATAATGCCCCTTGTCAAGGTGTTTTGGAGAAACCACAAGTTTGAAGAAGTGACTTGGGAATTAGAGGAAATGATGAATCTAAGTTACCCACATCTGTTTTAGTGTGGGAAAAGGAAATTTTGAGGGCGAAATTTCTTAAGGGGGGAATATTGTAACGACCCAAAGTTTCATTAATGGAAATTACTCTTGATCTAGTTAAATGTCTCTTTATGTAAAACATTTATATAAAATGTCAACTTCTTTTTTTTTATGTTAAGAGTTGTGACCATTACTTTTAGTGCCGTTGAACAGTGATCACATGATTAGTATAAATATAAGGCTTTAACGAACCCAATTTACTCAGACAAAAGAAGTGATGGCCTCATCCAGTAGAATTGCTCCATACGAAGCCCATTTGTCAAAGATCAGAAAAGATGTGGTGTATTTGGGTTTCTCTCTTGACCAAGCCCAAGCTGAGCTTCACCATGTCAAGCTCGAATGAGACCGTCTACAGGAAAAGTGGAATTTGATAGAGATTACCACTCGAGCGATGTTATCCGAGCCACCCCAAAAGTCTGTCACCATCGCACACCTTACCCTTAGGTCTTATGTGGCTGTTTTAAGGGGTTATGTAACAAATCGCTAGTACTATGTTCATGTACATTATTTTTGTATATAATAATGAATATAATTTCTTGTCGTTATTGATACATTGTAAATAGTTTTTAAAGTACAAATAGTGTTTTTAGTTATTATTTAATTAAGAATTCTATTTTATTATATTAAGGGATTTTTGAATTAAATAATATTTTAATAAAATATTATTATTATTATTAAATTAATTTTTTTAAAAAATAAATAATCTTATAATCTTATGAATGTAATTGTAATTTTTATTAAGGTTTGAAAGCCATTTTTGTCAAAACCTGTGAATTTTCAATAAATGTCGGTTTTTATTTTAAAAGTGAAAATTAACATATTTAGAAAACTATTTAGATAAAATAAATGTTATTTCTGGAATCAGGATGTTGAAATTATCCAACGGTGAATTTTTCATAATTTTCTGAGACAGTCAAATTTTTGGGTAAAATTTAAATACCGTTTAAATATATAATGTGTTTTATGACATCATAATGACCCAATAGTGATGTAATAAAATACTATAAGATTTATTTTCAGCCAATATATGTTTTACCATTAAAATAATGTGATTTTGGGTTTGTTTGACTTATTTTAGAAAGCATTAATGGACCCTCAAGACTTATTAAACATCTTGTCTTTTTAAATTATTTTCCATGGGAGTGTGACTCACCTCCACATAAGAAACCCCATTATTTTAAGAAGTTTGGACTTTGTCCTTATAAAATATTGTTTTCCTCTCCCCTTTTCCAAAAATATGGGCAAAAACCATGATCTTATTTGTGGTTTGGATTAGTTTAATGTAAGGGGTCCCAAACCTAAATAATAAAGAATTCACTCACCTTTCCTATATAAACCCACCCAAGCTCCCACTTCCCTCTCACTAAAAGCCTTTGGAGTTCATCCAACCTCTGCCCTACTCTCTCTAGAATCCTCCCAAGGTTCCCAAGCTCCCAAGAATCATCTCTCAAGCCTCTCTCAAGCCTTTGGAAGCACACTTCCAAGTAAGGGTTTTTTCTTCCTTTCTCATTTTTGTTCAATTTTCATTAAGTTGTTTTGCCCTTTTAATTTCAATTATGAATGTTGGGGTATGGTTTTTCACCTCCCTCATACTTCCCTCTTTATGTTTTAATGATGGGAGACCCTTTTTCTCTCATTAAATGCCTCCCATGTACACCCGTTACTATGTCGAAATTCCGAAAGGAACTTCTCTCTCCTCATTTACATTCAAGAAATAATTTTGTATCATGAACCTAAACTCCATTACAATTGTTGGGAAATATGTCTATATTACCTCCTTACTATCCATTACATGTAAATATGATGAGTAACCCCTTTCTATCTCATCAACCATTTTTATGAATTCTTATGTCACGCCGTTACGCTGCCGAAATCGCATCGATTTTCTAAGCCAATGCCATTGTGTAGTGAATACCATGCCCATTTCTCCATCAAGGGTATTCACCTTTATGCATATTCACTTATTGATTATAAAGTTTCATGTATGAATTCCACATTCCTTTATCATGGAATAAATGATTATGTTTTATGAACCCATGTTTTATGATCCATGTGGCACACTTATGCATGAAATGAAATGTTTAAGAAGGGTGCACCCTTATAGCGCTCCAATGCATTGGGTAAAGTATAGTATCATGATACATCATGTGAAATGAGTTTTGAATCATGCTAATTCAAGTGAAATGAGGGTTTACTCATGCTTCATGTGCAATAAGGATTTACTCATTCTTCATGTGCAATGGGCCTTGGCTCATGCTAATTCCATGTTAAGTGTTGTTGCTACATTTCCATGTTACGATTATCATGTGCTATCACGCCTTTATATCCATGTTTCTCTTGTTCTCTATTGATATGAATATTTTATAACATGTATTGTACTCCTCATTTATTCCATGTTTATTCCCTTACTGGGCTTTATAGATCACCCTTTTCTTATGCATGTCCTCAGGTTATCCCATGCAATGCTAAGTACGAGGGAATATATTCGTCATGTAAAGGAAGTTTTCAATAAATATGTTGTATTTCATTTTTAAGTTGTTATGTAATGATCCTAAGCCCCAAAGAAACTAGACCTCTAGATCTTCCATGTTGTATCATGTGAATAGTTTATGTAATAAATCATGTTTAAATTTGTAATAAAAGCAGTGTTGTCATATATACAACCTTCAAATTGATATGAATAGATAATGTTATTCTTAAATTCCTATGAGTGACTTTAACACTAAAACTGAAGTTCTTAAGAAGGTGTTGCACCATTGAGAATGGGGTTTTAACCAATGGTGACTTTTTATAATTTTTATTCTTTTAAATCAACTACTAATGAAAAATTAGGATTTGATCCACTCTTATATGACCACTTGAAATTACCCAAATGTAACAAGAAATACATATCACAAGTATACAAGATTATTGTAAGGTTCAACCTCAATGTGAGATACTATGAATTGTTATGGATGGTTAGATTCCCCAACCATAGATTCTCTACTATAATCAAAAGTGGTTATACCATGAAATTTTCAATAGAATAGAGTACCATTGTGATTCTAAGAGTCCCATTAGAAAAAAAAATATTTCTTTCAATACAAAAGAATTCAACTGACAATAAAAAATATCACTATATTTATCATGGTTTCTTATGCAAAATTTGATGGTGAATTTCCTTCCAAATAATCTAGTTCAATAACATCTAACTATATTAAATTTAGAGCTCAACCTATGGAAATATTTTATTCTTCAAAATCTCAACTCACTAGTACTGCTTCACATAAGGGCTACATGAAACTTTGATACCATCTTTTTTTCATTAATTTTACTTCATAATAGCATTAATCATAAAATTATCATACTCTAATTATATTATTTACACAAGTGATGTTCAGAAAACCTACTTGTACTACCATGAATTATTGATTTTTCTTTATTTAGTCTCAAATTTGAAAAACTTAGTTCATTCACAGAAAACTCACTATATAAAATTCATAAAAGTATAATCAAAAAGTGCCGAATATCTACTTCTTATTGTAAAAGATTTTTGAATCTTATTTCATGAAAGAAATAATATTTTCATGTGATTATTTCCTCTTCATGTAATAGAGTACACAATTTTTTATTATTCTTCATGATATTCACTATTTACAAAACCAACTTGATGTAGATATATGATCATTCATGGATTAATCAATGAATTAGCATATAAAAACTTTGTGCTAATAACATAAACAAGTTCACTTTGTGTGTAGAAATCTATATGCAATACTTAAATGAATATAGAGCCTAATTTATCTATGAAAATTCTATATGTAATTTCTTTCACCATCTTCATGCATGATTTAATTAGTGAGGGGAACTTATAGACTAGATATAACTTCTCTCCAAGACTTATTTTCTACCTAATCCTTTAAAAAATGTGGTGATCCACTCATTCATTTTTAACTCTTAAGAACAAACTATCATGAGTTCACAAATGAAACTCTACTATCCTTGTACTTTTTTCAAATGATCAAAACTCATATATCCTCTATTTTTTTAATATAATTTCATGCATTATTTATCTCATATAATTAGTAATTTACTTAATGTATTCATGTACTCATGGTCAAATTTTACAACTGTCACTATACAATGTTGTAACTATCATTAAGATCATTTCACATGATAGTATAATGTTACACACACAACATACTAGAATTTACAGCATAAAATTCATCAAGATAATGAATGGTGATCACATTATATTTAAGGAAGAGTTGACCTTATCTCTCATGGTGTCATGAGTTAAAACCAGTGGTTGAACCCATCACAAAGAATATTGGTATAAAGAACTAGGTGAAAACCTTATGGACTTGAGGTAAGAGATGAAGTGTAGAGAATTTTTCTATATTCCACTGTTTAAATATTTTAGATGTTACAAATTTATAAATAAGATGTAGAACTTAATGTTGAGTCCCACATGTAAA
This sequence comes from Viscum album, assembly GCA_963277665.1. Taxonomy (NCBI): domain Eukaryota; kingdom Viridiplantae; phylum Streptophyta; class Magnoliopsida; order Santalales; family Viscaceae; genus Viscum; species Viscum album. The sequence goes on along the minus strand of OY728138.1, from coordinate 635,076,214 downwards.
ATAACAACACGATCATGAAAATTCATTACTATGTGCACTCAATAAATCCCAAATGTGATCCTGTGAAACCAACCAATGCTATGGGCCTCGCCTCCTCCCATTATCCATATTATCTAGCATAAATTTATCTTCTTCATGTCATAAAAATTTATTATCTCCAAGTATCATAAATACATGACTTAAACACTAAAATTATCTATAAAATCATCTGGATTAATGTCAAAAACTTATATAACACTAAAAATAATTCATAGACAATTGATTGACAACAATTAAAACATTATCACTAATTCTAAGGGTTCTTCTCCTTTGGATTTACTATCAATAAATACATCACTTTAAATAATTCTCACTAAGAGTTATCAAAGCACAACCTTTCTCAAAGATAAATTTTCGTACACAACACCACCAGATAAAGTAATTATTTTTAGATAATTCCATATCTCAGTGTTAAGAAATTTATGGAAAAGTGACTTATCTTTTCTCCAAAAATCTCATTCACTTTTCAATAACTTTTTTACAATAACCATAATATAAGATTCACTAACATAGAATAATAAAACTCCCCCTTTGACAAAGAATAAGAAAAGTTTTCTCCCCATTTGAAAAAATTTAAAATCCCAATGTGGGTCACATCCATAAATCATCAATTGAGAGTAGAAGGTTGAAAAAGTCTTTATAACCTCAATTCAACAAAAATATCACTTGGAATAGATTTGGTGAAGATATCTACAATATGTTTTTTTGTAGAAATATATTAAATCTTGATATATCCTATGGAAACATTTTCTCTGATGAAATGAAATATGATATTTCTGTTCTTGGATCCTTAATGTTGTACTAAGTTATTTGAAAATCAATAATAGTGAAATTATCATAGATAATTTTACATGGATTCTTAGCCTCAACCTTTAAATATGGCATTTCCACTTGCATCCAAATCATCTATTTACAAGCATGTGTTGTAGCTATATTCTCTGTCTTAGTTGTACTCAGTGACACTAAATTATACTTTGTATTGTATAAACAAATTTCTCCTAGAAATAATGTTAAACTTGTAGTGGATCTTCTATTGGTACAATAATCTGCCCAATCCACATCTACAAATACGAACAAGAATAAATTTTCACTATGTCTATATAGAATCCCACTATTCAGCATACTTTTAATGTATCTCGAGATTATTTTAGAATCCAACAAGAGAGAAACTTTATTATCACTCTTAAACCTTATAGATAGATTCACTGCATAAGTTATATATGGACTTGATAATATTAATTAAACCAAGCCTCAAATGATTCCTTTAATTTTTTTGGGTTAACACTACTTCCAAACTTATCCTTACAAAATTTTATTCCAAATAAAATGTGAGTTAAAACTTATATTAATTCTCCGATGAAATTTTTTTTCAAAAATTATCAAGAATATTTTTCTTGAGATAAAAAATATAATTAGTCTTATGCTAATAAATAATCCTATAAAATATAAAATTTCACCTAGTATGTAAATCTCAAAGTTCTTGTTCATATTATTCGAAAATTATTCAAATATATAATCTTTGTCTCAAGTAAATTTGATTCCATCCACATACACAAAGAATATGAGAGTACCTATGGACATATCTATCACATACATGTTATAGTAAACCTTACCATTTTTAACTTCATTTATCCTAGAGAGACATTTAATTTAGAATACACAGTTCTAGGGGCCTATTTCAAGATGTACAAAGAGTTCATTAACTTTCAAAACAAACTTCCATCACTGTCTAAGATGGAACCCTATGGTTTTTCAATATAAACTTCTTCTTCACAATAAAACTTAAGAAAAGAATATTTCACATAAATTTGATACACCATGAAATGTTTTTGTGCTTCCAATACTTGGAACACTCTAATAGTCTCCAATATTAATACAGTGAAATTATTTATTCAAAGTTAATTACCTATATTTTATAATAGCCTTTTCACATCGTACTAGATTTATTTATTAATACCTTACATTTATCCTTCATTTTATTTCTAAACACCCACTTGGTTCCAAATATATTTTTATTTTTATGTCTTATCTCAAGCTCCCATGTCTAGTTCTTCTCAATTTGATCAGGTTCCTCATTCATATCTTATATCAACACCCCCTGATCAACTATTTTAGAAACTATATGAGGTTTAATTTGTGATACGAGTGAAGTTTGAAATTTAAATCTCAACATCCTTCTTATTTTTTACTAGAGATTTTTGATTTCCAATAATATTTTAAACTTCAACATGTTTATTCAATCTATTGTACTATTTACTCTCATATACAGTGGCTTTATATTCATCATTGGTTTGTTAAAAATCGATATCAACTGTGATCAAATTCTTCTTAGTTACATCATCATTATTATTATTTAACATCGAAATGATATTTTATTTAGAAATTTCTATATATGATAAAATAATTATATACAATTTTCATTGATTTTAAATAATTTTTACATCAAAATAGTTATCCAGCTTGTGAAAATTTTTATTCCAATATATTTTTCCACTATCGTAGGATAAGTATCCCATGAATATCCCTTATTTTTCCTCTCTTAAATGTTTATAATATTCATGTTCGTGAATTTTATAAAATATATAATACTAAAAACATAAAAATATTTAACAGTTAGATTTATTTTTACCCCATTTCAAATAGTGTCTTTTTTGTCTCTATCCTTACCGAACACCTATTCTATATATGTCTAATATTACACATATATTCTCTTCACAAATATTTGAGATGTTGTGGTCAACTTACACAGGTCTTCCCATCTCAACTATGCTTATATCCTTCCTCTACACTACACCATTTTACCGGGGAGTATATAATGTAATATATTATGATTTATTCCATGTTTGGAAGGATAAATTTCAAAATTATCACATATAAACTTCATGAAATTATTTGATATTAGTTTTTTGATGTAGAGTCCCAACTTCATCACAGTTTTCCTTCTAAAGATTTTGATCATTTGAATAACATAAAAATTTTTCTTGATAAACATGAAATTATTCAATAGATTATAATAATAAATGAATGTAATTAAATATAGATCACCACTAGTAGACATTTTTCTGATGAGGCCATATAAGTCAGTGCGGATAATCTCAAGTGGTCTAGTAGATAGAATTTATACACCATTATGATAACCATGATCCATTCCAACCTTTCATAGTTTTCACAGATATGATCCCTATCACTCTTCAACATAGTGAAATCACTCACAATATCATGTTTTGAAATTTTAATCATACTTCTTTGGATAAGATGACCAATCCTTTTATTTTTAAGTTATTATCATCTTTATAACTCAATGGTAGGAATTGGAGGGACCAAAAATTTTAAATAGATTTCCATTTTCTCTTCTCCCTTGAGTAATGATCCTTCCATACATTTTTCTTTTCATGAGACCTGAATATTACTTGAATAATATTTCATTTCCATCAACACAAAGTTAACTAACACAAATTAAATTATGATTCATCCCTTAAACAAATCACACATTATTGGAATTTAAATTTTTTTCTTCAATTTTAGTCAATCTAACTCATTTTATTTCAAGGGAAAAATAATTTTCAAAATTCATTACTCCACCTTTATGCTGCTCAATGTTTCTTAGAATTTCTATGTCACTACTAATATATAACTAACACCCACTATCAAGTAACCAAGACCTATTTATTTTGTGGTATTCCAATAATTTTTTTTTAAAGTAGGTTTTTTTATTCTTACAACTTATTAATTAAATTTCCTTTATTACTATTAGAGATTTGTTCAGGAAGAAATTTCATACACACCTCAAATCTATGACCCTTCTAACCACATTTCCTATAAATCTCATATATCCTATATTTTTTTTATTTTGAAACATGATATGAATTAATAGTAAAATCTTTATTTCATAAAAAATATGTTCTTTTTTATCAGATCATATCCCCCATTGTTCATGCCTTATCTATAGTAGGGACATATTTTACTAGCATGAGTAGGCTTTGTTCCTGAACACTCCATAACACCAAAAATATCATTTGAATATTTATCTTCCATACTGATAACAAATCTATCCAAAATACCCTTGATGTTATCTTTCTATAAGGCGTGGTTGTCTTTTCTCAGGATCAATTATTCTTTGTGAAAAATTCATCTCTTTATTTGATATAGAAGAGGGTTTATCAGTTGTTTTCTTAGTCTATAATAGTCAATATTTAATTTTAGAACATTAATTGTTAGATACAACATTTTTATTTTGATATGTATAAGGAGATGAATTAACCTTCTTCTTTGGAACCATATTTTCACTAGCTTGGGATAATTCACCCTTGACCTCAACCACCTTGTAGAAGTACTCTCTAAAATTATTAAAATCATTTTAAGCTTCAAGACACTTTGAATATGTCTTGTACAATCCTTATTCATGTAAATAATGTTTTTCTTCAAGGTCTTTTACCAAACTTTCCTATTTTTCCATTGTTAGTATTTATTTAATGATCTCATCAATGTATAATACTTATTTCTGGATGTATTCATCCTTTAAATTAGATATAATTTCTATTTCATTCACTAGAAACCTATTTTCTTTCTTTATCATTGTGTTTTACTCAAGAAAATCATTTAATTAATTCTTAAATATGTTTTTAACTTATCCAATCCACTTTCCTCATCTTAACTATTTGAAGTATTAGAACCTTTCTCCTTATGAACCATAAATTTAGTGAAATTCTAAACTGATGAATCTTTTTATTAGATACCTTATGTGTTTTAGTATCTTCTCCCATTCTCATCCAACATATTCTCTTAATTTTGAAGAAATTATTCTTTTTTACCCGATTTGGTTGCCTCCTTTGAGATTTTACCCCATTTCTTATTGTAAGGCTTCTCATCATGTTCATATGATTAAAATTCTTCATCCTTGTTCTTTGGATAATATATAGAAAAGTGTCTAATTCCATTATAATTATAGCTCACATGTGGTAGTTTCCCTTTAACCTTGATCCTTACCATATTGAATCTCTTTTATATAATAGTAATAATTAAGTTACAATCTTCATCTCCATCATCATCATATGATCCAATTGATTATATATATTTATCATATCTGATTTTGATCTTTCTCATGGACTAAAAATACATCTCATCTTTGATCTTATTTTTAAAAGATAAAACATTTCTCATTTTAAAAGCAATTTGAATATTATGAAATTTATCTAGAGAAAGATCCTTTCTATCTCCTGATTATGAAATCTTATGATCAAACCTATTTAGAAATTTCTCATCATCCTTTTCCAAATAGGGAAATTTTATAACATTTATATAACATCCCACCCCTCCTTATTTTCTTGAGAAGAGGAAGATGTGATACTAGGCATTAGGTGACATACCCAAGGCACCAAAGGCTGTAAATAAATGGAATGGGCCTTAAGAACATTTGAGGGATGACTTTCCATTTGAAATTTAAGAAATCCAAACTACATAAAAAATAACTAACCAAACCTCAATATGATACATGAGTAAAAAATACAACTCAAAACATTACCAAGACAATAAACCATATCTGAGTACTAGGGAAAAAAAAATTCATACTTGAAGAGAACCAAAATACCTCAAAAACTAAAACTCCCATGTGATATCAACCAGTAACACCAAAAATATTCAAAGATCTAACTCCACATTCCATGACCATGGTATCATGAAGTATCACTAAATAACTGAAATACCTTTCCATTACCAGTATTTCTATAGATGAAAATTCAAAAACACAATAGTTCCCAAGTAGGGGGTGAGTCTAAACTCAGTAGGATTTCCCCAATGACTTCCCAACACATTCCACTGGGAAAAAACTTTTTAACACAATTTATATAAAATTGTTTAAAATAATTTTAAACAATTTATATCAAAACCACAAACTATATCCAAGGAAAAAATTTGAAAGCATAAAACCCTTATCATGTATTTGGAATACCCATAACCATGTCTCCAAATACAAACCATTGAAAATAAGGTGATAATTCCATACTCATGAGAGGTCCCTCATCGATCCAAAAATTCATCATAAGGTGACTGATACCAAGTTCCCCACTGTCACCCACCCTTTCCATAGGGTCATGTCTATGAATACAATCATACCAACCATTTATGTCATATAAACATGATAAAAAATTCCACAAATAACCTTTTCATTCTTTAAATAATTTAATAAAACACTTTACATGCATAAAAACTGAATCATTATTTTAAAATCAACATTTTAAAATTATAAATAAATGGAGTTTTCCCAAAATCCATCAATTTTTTCCAAATTCCAAATCCATATCCAAAATAGGTATCCATAAAGAATAAAACAAGGATTTAAAACCTTTTATAGAAAATAATTTAATAAAAATTAATCCTTTATGTTCTATGTCAAGTAAAGATAAGATATAAGACACCCACCTCACAAAGATTGACAAAAATTAAGAGTTTCACTACAAAACATCATGATCTGATCACAAACCATGTTCCCTTAACTATGTCAAAAAAATTTCATCATAAAACAATTAATAACACACAAATATATCCATAACAGAATAGATCTATGGTTCTGAGAGAGTAAATAACCATGAATCTAATATGAATGAGGAAGAATAAGTACTTATAAATGAATCCAAATCTACAAAACACTTTTATACACCTAAGAATCACTTCTAAATTGTATGGGATTGTCTCTAAATAATAGTGAGTAAAATTAATTAAGAATATAGAGTGATTGGGAGATTAAAGAGGCTTTAAAGAGTTAATTCAAATCAGATCCACAATTTTAGGGGTGCCAACTGTACGTCATCGGGTTTGGAAAACCATGCACCAACTATGTGGAACTACTATCTCAAGAAAAACCCTCACACTATTGTCTCACATGGTTAGAAAAACCATGCACCAACCATTTTTTCCAACTATTACAAGTTACACAGTTTCCCCTAGTTAGTCACATGGTTTGGTCAAACTATGTACCAACTCTGCGCCTATCAAATGCCCACTATTTTCTTTTATATGGTTTCTTAATGGTGGTGTAAAATTTCTACTAACTTTTCAAAAACCATGTACCTCCATAAAAGCATCCAAAATATTCCAAAAACCCTTATAACATCTCAAAAAATAACCCAAACAATATAAAGACTCAAAATACAAGAATAAAAAGTCATTTTATGGAAAAGGGGGTGTTAAATTCTCCCCACCATTGGCCTTTCCATCCCTTGAAAATAGAAAATACCTTTTTCTAGGAAGAGTTCTTGCTACTTATCTAATAATTCCTCCTTAATCTCATACAATTCTTCTTCAATCTGACCATGTTTCCATAAAACCCGCACTAGACTGATGTTTTTACCATATAATATATTCTTTTTCCAATCCTTAATCTGTATTGGCACATGAATAAACATAGAGTCTAACTATATATTAATTTGATCCCATCGAATCAAATTATTAGGATTGGGTTGGTACTTCTTCAATTGAGATACATAAAACATATTATGAACTAAAATAAACCTTGTAGGAAAAGACAACTAATATTCCACATCACAAACTTATTCAAGTATCTCAAAAGGGCCTATGCACCAAAGTGAAAATATGGACTACTTACCAAAACGACAATGTCAAAGCCTTGAAGTGATTCTCAAGAACACACGATTACTCCCCCAAACAACAACGATCAATGATGATGATCCACATATGATTTATAAAAACTTTGAGCTATCTCCATCCTTTTTTTGATTAACCAAATCTTTTCTTTTATCTCTTACAGAAAGATTAGTCCAATTAGTGAAGTCTCAACTATTTCCACCTAATAAAGCAGTGATCGAAAATTATTCCCATATAATGATTCAAAAGGATTCATATATATTGAGTCTTTATAACTATTATTGTATGAGGACTCCACTAAAGTATATGCTCCTACCAAGAGCCACAAAAATCCATCACACAAGCCCTAATAATTTTCTCTAATGTTTGGATTTCCTAATAAGACTATCCTTCCATTTGAGGATGATATGTTTTATTCATAGTAAATTGTGTTCCAAGATATTACTGTAAGGATTTTAAAAAATGAGATGTAATCTTGGTGTCTTAGTCTGAAACAATCAAGATCGGAAGGTCTTTCATTGTAAAAATTTCATGAATCTGGAGTTTGGACATGTATTACACCATATTAGTTTCACAAATTGGGATGAAGTGGGATGAATTTATGAGCCGATCCACAATCAACCACACAGAATCAAGTTTCCTAATATTCCTTGGAAACCCTTTCACAAAATCCATGGCTATCTTATACCATTTCCACACAAGAATTGATAATTAATGCAACCTACATGCTGGTATTTGATACAATTCCTTTACCTAATAAAAGGTGTGCAATCTCTATACATACTCCTCTACAACTCTTTTCATTCCAACCCACCAAAACTATGACTCAACACTTTATACATCTTCGATATTCCCGAATGAATAACCCATATTGATTGGTGGTAAGAACTAAGAATATGTTCTTGATAAGCCAAAGGTATGCCTATACAATATATAAACCACAAAACTGAACTCCCATCTAGCTACCAAACCTCAATGGTCTCCCCACATTTGTTTTTTGACCTCATAGTAGCATAATGAGGATCAGATTTCTAAGCAGCTCTAACCTTCTCAACCAAATTAGGAACAAATGAAACTGGAAAAAAAACTGAAACATCACCTTGGTATGATAAATCTTGATGCATATCCACAATGACTACTATTAGTTTCCACTAGTCGAAAGACTATTTATCTAACTCATCATATTAATTCTTTTTCAATGCATCTACCTCAAATTTCCCTTTACCCAGTGTATATATCAAGTCAAAGGAAAACATGTTTAGATAATCCATCCTTACATGCCACCTTAAATTCAAATATCTTCATGAGAAAATGTGTTTTAAACTCATATGATTTTTAGAAACTATATATTTCTCACCAATAATATAATGATTCCATGTATTCAAATAATGGACTACTACAGCTAACTCCAACTTGTGAATTGGGTAATTTTTCTCTTGCACCCATAACTTCCATGATACATAAGCAAAAAAATGATCTCCATTCATGGAAACACAACCCAAAATAGATACTAATGCATCAAAATAGACTACATAACCCTATATGGACTCTAAAATGTATGTATAGGTGCTAATGTAAGTCAAACCTTATATTCTTGAATGAATTTCTAACATTCCACATTCCATTGGAAAGGAAAACCTTTCCTTAGGGAAAATATAATTGATGATTCCAAATGTGATAGATTTTGTATAAAATGTTTATAGTATCCCACTAAACCAAAGAAACCACATATCTCAAATTATTTTATGGTTTCTAAGAGATACTAGCTTTTATATTTTAATGATATATTGAAAAACATTTTTATGAAATGAAATGTCCTAGGAAATGGTGAGTCGTTTCACCGAAGGTATATTTTCGGTGTCCCAAATTATATTTACCCCAACAAGTATAACACCAGTAAGGGGACGATCCACAGGGAACTATGAAGTTATTTTATCTTGCTTAATTTAGTTTGTATTTTTGTTTTTAGTGAAGTCTGCTGAATTTAGAATCGATTTTGGTTGGTTGTTTGGGTACAAAAAGAACAATTGTTTTTTAAGATTCTTTTAACAAATTTCTTAATGAAATGAAATTAAGTATGAGAAGATTGGTTTTGTTTTAAATAGAAAGAGAAACGTGCATTGAGGTTATGGATTAATGAGAAGTTGATTATTAAATCATATTGATTATGAGGTTGTGTTTTTCATGATAACCCAACACTCTCAGTTCAATTTATAATAAAGTTTCCTCGGTCCGGTAAACTTTATATTTAGAGATGAAGAAACTAACTCCTTGGTCCGGTAGCTAGTGTTGAACAGATCTTTATTTGGCTTAGTCCATTTTGAGTCAGTGAATACTTTCAATGGTCATGAAATTATTCATCGTTATTCTTCTTTTGAATCCCTAAAAATTATGCCCTTGGTCCGGTACAAAATTTCCAGTGATAATATTAAGTGATTTAAGAAGAATAAGAAGAGGTTATTAGAACAAACACATTCATAGCAACTTAATTTAAATTACAACTCAACATCTCCCACAACCCCAACACATTGGGAGTTTAGTTACACATATAGAAAATGGAAAATTCAAAACAATTGATACCTGATGAAATCATGCTTGGATCTTTGAAAAGTAATGATTCTTCGGTAGATGGAATGAAGGTAGTACAATGGCAGTGCGTCTTTCCTTCAGAGCTTCCACACAATATTCCCACACACTTCTCCAACATTTCACCCATTGGTCTGGAGGCCAAGGCCTCTTTTTTTATAAAAAATAAGTACATGACGTGTATCAAAAGTACACACCGTGTACCTTTGTCAACGCGTTTTTGGATTCGTTTTATCCACTAGTAGGTGTCCTAACACGCCATCTTTGACTTGGAACACGGTGCCGCCTGGTAGGTGAATGTACACGGCGTGTAGCACAGCCCTACACTACGTGTAGTCTCAAAATTTGGCCACCAACCACTTTTAGAAATTCATACACGGCGTGTATAAGTGGAACACGACGTGTCTCCTTCAGCTGTCCACATGGGCGTGTAGACTCTTCTGGGCCACCAACTGCTTCTATAACGGTATACACTACGTGTAGAAATGGCACATGGCATGTACCAACTTCTTGTTACTTGGTCATGTATTTGTACTGGTCAACCCGTGTCTGATCTTGAATGTACACGGCGTGTATATAAGTACACGCCGTGTAGTTGGAAATTTTTACTCGGTTATCCTCTGTTTTGTGTATTTGGCCATAAACCTCCTAGAAATGAACAAGATCACCAAAATCAAAGTATTTGTTCTCTAAGAAGTATGTAATTACTGAAAACTTATTCTAAATTTTCAATAGAGTATGTGAAAATGTATACACAAATCGGGTACATCAAACTCTCCCATACTTAGTCATTTTCTTTCCCTCAAGAAAATCTCAACATCTAATTAAAAGAGTCTATATTATAAGGAAGGAATTTAGTTAATCATAAATTCAATTAATAAGTTATAGGATATTTTTTTTAAAAAATAATACAAAATATTTTCAATTCAGGAAATATTTTAATCATGCCTCGTATATAATTCAGTTAACTACTTTCATCCTCTTTTAACACATGTTTCAACCTTTCAAAAATAAGCATTCCACTTGATGATTTACCTCACCAAAAATACCCAACACTCAAGAAAATTTTAATCAAAGGTTATCCTCATTAAAATATATATACACTCTATCCATAGGTTTTCAAGAAATCTAGTTCTCCACTTTATAAAATTTGATTTACAAAAATCATGAGGGATTTTCAATAAGGATCAGATGTTTCTATGACTAAAGGTTGGTTGGTAAAGTTGTGTAAATAACTCTGAGGCTTGAAAGAGGAGGCTAAATTCTTTAAATAATAATGCATGATATTCAAAAAATATACTCATTGTAAAAATTTCCTCCACATTATTTATCATAATCTCATCACCACCATCTCCTTTAGTTGAGTAGGTAGGGTTCACAAACCAACAAGTGAGTATAAGGACCCTTTATTTGTACGATTTTTTTATTAAACAAAGGGAACCTCTCAGAATGTCCATGATTAGAGGTTTGGAACCCTTTTTTCCCCAGATGATCAAGAGGTTCTCCCCCATACTTAATTTCTTGACAATTCACGAAATTATGCCATGAGTCTCCAATCCCTTCTTTTAAGCTCAAATAAATAATCATGCAAAATCATAAAATAATTGGGGTAGGAAGGAAAATAGGCTTGTATTATGGATTTCTATAAGGCTATTCATGGACTCTAAGGGCTTCACGAAGATAAAATGTAGGGTAGGTCTCAAGATAAAGAGGTTTAAAAAGTATAATGCCTTAATCATTTTAATGTAACTCAAAAATTCCTCATGTTTTGAAAAAAAACTTGCAAATTCTGATAGTTATGCATATTCTAAGAATATCTCAAGAAAGAGGGTATTTGAAAGAATATGAAAAAAGGGTTTAGAATACCTCTCAAGAGTGGGAAAACAAATAAAGAGACAACCAAGTCATGACTTAAAAATAATTGATTAGTCTAATTGATGTAATTATCTAAGGATTAAAATTTTCAATTTAAATTACATTAGAAATCATTTTAAAACGCTTAAGAACCAAAATGAACAAACAATTTTTTTAAAATTTCCCACTTTCAGCTTAATATTAAAAATATGATTAACAAAAATTATCTTTACATATTAAAATATATATTCTAATAATGATGTCTCTTAGAATCTGAAAAGGGAAAAGACTAAAGAGGTCAAGAGATACCCCCATACTGAAAACCGCACATGGTCCACCAAGTGCACAAAAAGAGGAACAAGGGAAGGTGAGGACACAATAGTGGACCAGACCAAGGGGAAGTAAGGAAAGAAGTAAAGTTAATAAGGAAAGTAATTAATGGAAAAAAATACTCCCCTTGTGTCTAGGCGTAGGAAAACAGAAGGTGGTGTAAAAGTGCAGCCCAAAACGTGCCAGAGTACCTGTGAGGGGGAAAGAAAGAGAATACTATAAGCATGCATAAAAAACACAGGCACAAGATATCATAAAAATATATATGCAATGAAAAGAATATGTCCCAAAACCAGTCAGTGGGTCACCTCAGAAGAGGCATCATCCAGTACAGAACCAGCCGGTTGAGATGGTTTAGGAGCCGTGGAAGTGGGAGGCTCAGACTCTGCATCTGGAAGGGAAGTCGAAGAAGTAGGAGCCGTGGGTGATGGACTCGGAATATGAGGCTCGAAAATACTCCCTGGACTAGAAACAGCAGTGGCGGCAGTAGTAGTAGCAGCAGCAGCTGGACCCACAGTAGATAGTAGAACAGAATCTGTGGCTAGTGCAGGAAAGGGCTGTGGATCAGCAGTAGAAGGGCCAGGAGCCGAGGAAGAGGCAGGTGGTGGGGGTAGTGGAATACCAATATGCTGAAGAATAAGCCCCAACATCTGCTCCAATCGGTCCTGGAGGCTCTCGATACGAACCAAATGCTGCTCCATCACGGCTAGGTGGAGGGAAAGGGCGAGATCGACCGAGGGTGTCGGGGTAGGTGGGGCAGGTGTGGGTATAGAAGAAGGAAGGCCAGAAGGGGGGGGGGGGGGGTTAGAAGAAGGGGGGTGTGGTGGGGAAGTTGGTGGGGGAGGGGAAGGAGGAGGTGGTGCATCAGCGGGTGGTGCAGGAGGGTCAGCAGGTGGACGGGCTGGAGCCTGGGAAATCATGTAGGCACCCCTGCTTCCGGACCATTCCCATCCGAATAAGCATGATATAATCCATCTTATGGGTTAAACCTAACAAGTCATGAGGTAAATAAGGCTCGAAAACCCCAAGGTGGTGGGCGAGGAGAGTGTTGTAAAACCCGCCATTCAGGTTGCCCTGACGGCTGGTAAACATAGCTGGGAAATAGGAGGCGTCTAGGTAAGGGAGGTCCGGGTAGTCCTGCCAGATGACACAGGTAAGGAGATCCATGTCATGACCGGTCACGACCCCTATATCCTCATGGAAGGGGAAAATAATGGCGCTGAAGCACCGATGGGTAAAACGAAGGATGTGATTAGTGATAAGGGTACTCTTCTGCGAGGTAGGGGTGTAGCGGTGTTCCGGCCTGACAATCTCCCGCCACATGGCAATGAGCTCAGAGCGCTCGGGCCTGGTTAGGGTAGAAACAGGGGGTGGGGTGATGGGATGGGGGTAGTTATTATCCAATAAAAACACATATTTTGATTACATTTTAAGGGTATTAAATGTTCATTTTTGATCTTATGGGCCTAAGCTAGTGGATTTTAATTTTGAACATCCATTCTCATCATTTGTGCACTTCATGCCTAATATGCACCAATTTAGGCCCAATGTTTCATCTGATTTTAAAGAATGTAATTATCCATATTTTAATTTGATATTTTTGGAAATTTATATAAAAATAAATATGAACATTTTTCATTCTGAGATCAATGGAGGATTTATAAAGGATGATGAGGATATTTGGTGATGAAAGGAAACAATTTTGGAGAAGGCAGATTGGATATCATCCCACTGATGGGAATGTGGGTCCCCAAATAAAGTCCCAATGAAGCCCAAAATTCATGGGAGGATTGAAGACATATATAGGAACAAATAATTATTTTGTAGCCAGTTCTAATTCGTCCTAAATGGTGGTGATTAAGGTGGCCCAAGTTGAAGATTCAATTCTGGGCCAGATTCTGAGGCCCAGAAAAACATCCCCCTATTTATATCATATCTCGTGAAAGGTTTATTATTTTGGGCTGAAATTTTTCACACTGTTAGGGGACATTCGGGGCTTCATTTAAGTATTCTAGGGCCCACTCAAATTAGTCCTTCTATAAGGTCCTTTAGGCTCTTATTTCCGGTGGATGCAAGCTGGCTGCAACTTCGGGGCAAGAAGTGGAAAAGTCTCTCTACATTAATGTTCCACCCCCCTTTCCCCAACACAATTAATTAAAGGCACATGGGATGTTGGGGTCTCGGCCAAGACTTCATTTTTTACTATTTAAGGCAGTAGTGGTGGAATATTTAGGCATCTTGGATGCTTTGTTTCATTGTAATGTTTTGCTGTCCATTTGATGTTGTAATCGTTCTTAATTCTCATGTAAGTTATTTGAATCACATTAGTTATTAATAAAAGTTCTTCGTTTATTCTTTTTCTTTTCATCTTCTTATCAATTTGATACCGTTTCTTTAAGGTGTGAATTTATTCACACCGGCACTTGTGAATTTATTCACACAACGGTGGAGTGATCATTTTTGTTGTTGTTGTTTTTGCTTCTTCAATTCCGCCCCTATGAGTCTACTTTCCGCTTCCTTTGAGATCATAGAATCAATGGAGGGATAAACCCTTATGTGTTGGTACTAGGGAGTTTCATGGGGAATATTGGATGTTATTTTATGATCTTAATTTATGTAATCATTTCATTATTTTAATATTTCTATTTGATGATTTATTTTCTCTTCGTCTTCGCCAACTTTAACAATGACACATTTTGAGTGCTAGTACGATCCAATTCCTTGGAGTGATCATTAAATTGATCCTATAAGTGCATTGGTGATTAGCCTTGGAATTGTGTAGATATTAAATTGGTGAATGATTTTGAGGAATTATATCATTTTTTGGATACATCTTGAATTAGTGAAACGAATGTTATAAGAAAATAAATGCATCCAATCTAACCCTAGTAACAACTTAGGATCAACTCATCTCCATTAATTATTTTAGACTAAGTAATTGTTTGTTTTAATTTATTTTCTTTAGTTTAAATCAGTAGTTATTAAAATCAAATCAATCCAAATAGTTGGCCACTCCATAGCCGAATCCTTCCAAAATCAGAGTGTCTCTCGGTTTCTTCTTCGGTCCCTGTGGATTCGACCCCTACCTGTACTACAATGACCGCATACCTGTAGGGTAAATTTGGGCACAACCAAATTTTGGCGCCATTTCAAGGGACCCAAGTAAGTTACCTTAGACACTATCATCTTTTTCTCACCCCACTTTCTCTATTCTGACCCCCATCTCTCTTATCTTTTCCCCCTTTCTGTTTGTGTGTATCTTGAGAATCTAGAATCCAACTTTCTGTATTCTCCAATAGAGTATCTTCAAAATCACCATGTCAGAAACTCATACTGGAATCAAATGGAAATTCAATATTGGAAAACACCTAAATTAGAAAATTTCTTTGATCAACCCTTGAATGATTACCCCGCACCCGATGAGTCGTACAATCAATGGGATGATGATTGTTTAAAAGATCAATTTCCAGCCCTCTCGAGGAAGATTGAAGAGATGAAACTCAATGAAGTTCATTATTTACAATCTTCTATCCATCCTAATCCTCAAAAATTCCTTGAAAAATTGTGTAATAAAATGGAGATGATGAGTTCTGAGGTATCATCATTGAGATTAGAACTACAATGCATTAATACTTGTGAGGAACTCATCCATACACCAATTGTACCTTCCAAAACCTTATGTGGAGTGTCTAGTTTCCCACAATCATCTCATGAATTAATTGAATAACCGAACTTTGGATTTGGGGAAGGGGAAGTGAATCAAGAAATTGTTGAAGGGTCTTTAAATCAGGAGGAAATTGATTTCATGTATTCACAAGAGGGGAATTTGACATCGTGGATTGAGTCTCCTAAGTGTAACTTTGTTGATGATTTTTTAAAAACACAAATCACTGAACCACTAAGAGAAATAAAAAACATTGATTTCATGCCCATTCCTAATACTATTCTTTCCAATTTTTTGGTTGAATCTTCTGTTCAAAATGAAACAATTTTTTTAAGAAATTTGGAAAATGAAAATGCGTTGGATTCAAATTCACAACCTGTGTCTAAATGTCCTATCCAAACCGAGCTCAAAATCATTTTCCTTCCTTCCCCACTCGAGTACCCTATCATTTATGTTAAAAAAGAGCTTGGGGTTTTCATTCATTTATCTCATGAAACCCAAAAAGGGGGGTTGATCTTTGATTTATTAGGAAAGACTACAGAAGAAAAAAGATCAACCATTTCTGATATTCCTTGGATTTTCCCATTCATTTTAGTAAATATGATTGTTCATGAATCAAATTCCAAATCTTCTTACCAACCAAAAGGGATGCGCATTCTCAATCATGTTGAAGTGGAGAAATATGAGGTCAGTAAAATTTTTAAATTTGGAATTGGCTAAGTTGGGGGGTTCAAGTCGAGCTAAAGACGTTAAATTAAGCGCTGAACGGGAGGCAACCCGTGGTTTTCAAGTTTCCAATCATTTTTTTATTTTAATCAACTTTATATTTCAAATAGGATTAGTGGATCATTTTGATATAATTTTATTCTACCTTAGACTGTTGACCTGTTCTTCTTTTATGAGTATGGATGGGTATGAAAAGGGAGCACCGTATTCATTCGTGTCACGCGGTGTGATCCCTGAGTAATAGCTTACCCAGAAAATATAAAGAAGACAATGTATCATCAGTTTATTTTATTTTATTTTATGTTTTTATAGGTATTTAAAAAAATATATTGTTGATCTATTCTTATTTTATGAGTAAGGATGGGTATGAAAGGGGAGCACCGTATTCATCTGTGTCACGTGGTGTGATCCCTGAGTAATAACTTACCCAGAAATTTAAGAGAAGACAATGTATCATCAGTTTATGTTATTTGTATATCTTTTAGGTTAAAAAAAATACAAAAAAAATATATATTAATTTTTTTTAAAGTCATGTCATAGGTCATTGGGAAAAGATGGTCACAACCATCCATGCCATTGGGATACAAACCAGAACTGAAGGGAGACATGGGAATTCATTTTCAACATCAACCACCAGGTGACTTCATTCCATAATTTTCATTTTCAATGTCTTCGTTGAACTTCTATCCTGCCCCTTCTATGTTTCAATTATTTAAACACTTGGGACAGTGTTATTCCAAGTTGGGGGGGAGATGAAAATTTGTGTAAGGAAAAATGTCATTAACCTTGAACATGATAACACACATTACAAACTCTGAAATTGGATATCAAATAATTTTGCATGCCTTGATTATGATTTTAATGCAAGTTTATGTTCATGTGCATAGATATTGGAAAGTGTGGTTGTCCAATGTGATTTTTCCCTGTTATATTTTCATCCATTTAATAAAACAACACAATGCATGTCCTCTAGATTGTGGGGTTTTAGTTTGAGTTCTTGGGGACCCATAATAAATAGCATAGGATTGGCGATCATTTTAATTTTAACATGAGTATTAAAAAAAAATCAATTGAGCGTAGAGCAATGAATTGACCTAATGTCTGGCTTTAGGCACTTGGGGATCGTGACTCCATAGTTGTCTGGCCCAAAGTTGGGCATTTTATCTCTATTTTTGGTAATTTGAATTTGTTTTTGATTGAGTTAACTTGAGATGATGCCCGAGTATGTGAGATTCACTTGGTGCCCTAAGGTCTTTGAGCTTGGGAGTCATCGGCACAGTCTTTCTACATGGGTTGACTCGATTGAGTTCAATTTAAATTACCATGGAAAAATTGCAAAAAAAAAAAAAAACAAAAAAAAAACAAAAAAAAATAAAAAAATGAGTACTCATCTTATTATTAAAATTTTATTGCTCCTAGCGCTTCCATCTTTTCTCCCTCGAATAGAAATGAACCCCCATGTCTATTGTGACGCACAACACTTCATCATGCTTAATTGAATTTGGATGAAATATGACAATGAATTTGAAAAAAGGAATGGGCTTGGGCTTGAGATATGCCTGTGGACATAGCTTGTTTTAAATGATTTTGATGGGTTTCATAATTGTTTGGTATGTGATCTTTGGGTGAGAAATGTGTATTAAAATGTTTTTGGAAAAGGTCATTTGATTTCATTTTTGTGAGATATATTTTGCTCAGGACTAGAAAAACTCAAGTTGGGGGGTGTGATTAGACAATAAAAACACATATTTTGATTACATTTTAAGGGTATTAAATGTTCATTTTTGATCTTATGTGCCTGAGTTAGTAGATTTTAATTCTGAACATCCATTCTCATCATTTGTGCACTTCATGCCTAATATGCACCAATTTAGGCCCAATGTTTCATCTGATTTTAAAGAATGTAATTATCCATATTTTAATTTTCTATATTGGGAAATGTATATAAACATAAATATGAACATTTTTCATTCAGGGATCAATGGAGGATTCATAAAGGATGATGAGGATATTTGGCGATGAAAGGAAACAATTCTGGAGAAGGTGGATTGGATATCATCCCACTGATGGGAATGTGGGTCCCCAAATACAAGCCCAATAAAGCCCAAAATTCATGGGAGGCTAGAAGAAATATATAGGAACAAATAATTCTTCTGGAACCAGTTCTAATTTGTCCTAAATGGTGGTGATTAAGGTGGACCAAGTTGTAGATTCAATTCTGGGCCAGATTCTGAGGCCCAGAAGAACAGCCCACTATTTATATCATATCTCTCTAAAGGTTTATTATTTTGGGCTGAAATTTAGGGGAAATCCTGGTATTAATTTAAGTCTTCTAGGGACCACTCAAATTCGGCCTTCTAGAAGTTCTTTTAGGCGCGTCTTTCCGGTGGATGCAAGCTGGCTGCAACTTCGGGGCAAGAAGTGGAAAAGTCTCTACATTAATGTTCCACCCCCTTTCCCTAACAAAATTAATTAAAGGCACATGGGATGTTGGGGGCTCGGCCAAGACTTCATTTTTTCCTATTTAAGGCAGTAGTGGTGGAATATTTAGGCATCTTGGATGCTTTGTTTCATTGTAATGTTTTTCTGTCCATTTGATGTTGTAATCATTCTTCATTCTCATGTAAGTTATTTGAATCACATTAGTTCTTAATAAAAGTTCTTCATTTCTTATTTTTCTTTTCTTCTTCTTATCACTTTGATACCATTGCTTTAAGGTGTGAATTTATTCACACCAGCACTTGTGAATTTATTCACACAACGGTGGAGTGATCATTTTTGTTGTTGTTGTTTTTGCTTCTTCAATTCCGCCCCCATGAGTCTACTTTCCGCTTCCTTTGAGATCATAGAATCAATGTAGGGATAAACCCTTATGGGTTGGTCCTAGGGAGTTGCATGGGGAATATTGGATGTTATTTTATGATCTTAATTTCGGTAATCATTTCATTATTTTAATATTTCTATTTGATGATTTATTTTCTCTTCGTCTTCGCCAACTTTAACAATGACACATTTCGAGTGCTAGTACGATCCAATTACTTGGAGTGATCATTAAATTGATCCTCTAAGTGCATTGGTGATTATCCTTGGAATGGTGTAGGGATTAAATTAGTGAATGATGTTGAGGAATTATATCATTTTTTGGATACATCTTGAATTAGAGAAACGAATGTTATAAGAAAATAAATGCATCAAATCTAACCCTAGTAACAACTTAGGATAAACTCATCTCCATTATTTGTTTTAGACTAAGTAATTGTATGTTTTAATTTATTTTCTTTAGTTTAAATAAGTAGTTATTAAAATCAAATCAATCCAAATAGTTGGCCACTCCATAGCTGAATCCTTCCAAAATCAGAGTGTCTCTCAGTTTCTTCTTCGGTCCCTGTGGATTCGACCCCTACCTGGACTACAATGACCACATACCTGTAGGGTAAATTTGGGCGCAACTAGGTAGAAACCGCACCCTCATCCAAACTATGTAATGGTGAGGGAAAATCGTCAGCCACCCATCCGGAACCGAACCACAGGCACCGCATCACCAGGTGTCTCCCGGTACTCAGCTCCATCGAAATAGAATGAGGCATAAAATTCCAAAAATAAATCGCATAATATAGGAGTGCTGAACAGGAAAATATCAAGTAGTGGAGTGTGTCCAAGGAGATCCTCTAACTCTCCCTAGATACCGAGCTGCTGTGGGATACTGCTGTCGAGGTAGCGACCACTCAACAGAATCAGCCGACGAGAGAAGTTCCAAACCCTTTCATGTGCCAAGTCAGTGACGAGGAATACCATGCATGGGTAGGGAACACCCGCAGGTCCCGATCCAGGTGGATGTGCAGCAACAGGAGCTGGCTCTGGGGGTGGATCTGCTGAAGTAGATAGAGGCCCGCTGAATGGGGCGGTCGATGTGGGGCCAACATCTACTGGAGAGGGATCAGGAAGTGTGGCAGCCAGTAGAGAAGTGTCGATGGTTCTTGGAGGCTCCGAATGGGGTGGTGAAGGACCGGCTGTGCTTGGCCCAGCCACCGCAGAGGCAGTGGGTGGGGGTAGGATGACTAACGGAGGGAGCTCTTAGACCAGAGCATCGCGGTCTGGCTGCGTCGGAGGTCAAAGTCAGATCCGACGATAAATAGGCCTCTCACCCTCAGTGACAGAGGCGGGCCACTTCCCATGGGAAGGATCATGATCTATCATAACCTAAAAAGAAAGAAAAATGAAACACAAGGAAAAGAAAAGAAAAGAAAACAAAGAAAAGGTGAGAAATCTGAAAAATAAAAGTACACAGCGTGTACATCGAGAGTACACGGTGTGTAGTGGAAGCTAGGTATCATCCCGTGTTCTCTGGATAAACACACCGAGGGAGCAGAAGATAGACCATGTAAGGGTACACGGCGTGTACAAAGTATACACACCGTGTTCATGAAAAGGTGACATGGTTTTGTATGAGTAAAGACACGACCATGTGTGTTAACATTTCTAATCATAAAGGACATTCCGTGTATGGCTAAGACATAGCATGTAGATGAGCAGAGAAACATGGCCGTGTGGAGGGATAGAAACGATCTGATCGAAAGAAATGGTATACAAGGTGTGTACCGAACACACACACCATGTGGAGGAACATGGTATGCGAGGTCGTGTTAAGTGCTACACACAGAGGGGCCAAAATAAATGACATACACGACATGTACTGAAAACACACACCGTGTACATGAAAATGGTGTGTGAGGCCATGTGCAAAGGGTACTCAGGCATGATGGGGGAAGGTACATGGTGTGTACCAAACATACACACCGTGTATATTCAAATTGAAAAGTATTTTGTGTGTGGTAATGTAGAAAAATACACGGCGTTTGTTATTAATTTCGTGGTCGTGTATCGCGAAAGACGAATGGTCAGAAGATCCTAAAACACCCTAAACGAATCTAATAACTTGAAATAGAGGGTGTAGAAGGGCGTACCTTGACCGAGGATCACAATTCAGGAAGAATAAAAACCCAAAACGCCCAGAATTGATGGATTTGAGAGTGGGGAATTCGGGTGTCGTTCAGGAGAAGAAAATGGGAAGAAGAAGGGCCCCACGCGACACGGGATGAATCCCGGTGGCCACGACTTAAATAGCCAAGGTACACGGTGTGTACATCTGGACTACACACCGTGTATCTCAATTTTTTTTAAACACACACACACACACATATATATAATTATTATAGTAAACTATATAATAATTAATATTAATTAAAATAAAAATAAAAATGGATATATATATATACTGAATTTAAAAATAAAACTATACACACAATGTAGTGGGAAAATACACGGTGTGTATTTAAAAATTGGAAAAAGATAAGTACAACCTTTGGTTTGGTGCTTGGGGAGAGGTTTGAACCGACGATTGGCCGTTCCGAACGGATTCCCTCAACCACTGGAGCGAAGGTTGTACTGTTGCCCATATTTATCATTTATATACCTTTAAACTATAAAACCTATAAACACAGAAAGAAATAAAATGCATGGTGTGTGGTTTTTAATTATACAAGAAGGGGATGAAGCAGAGAAATTAGCCGAGTTCGAACCCGGGTCTTTTGGATCTAGGTCTGAGACTTAGCCAATCTTCCAACTTCATCCGCATGTATTACTTTATATGGAACTATTTTTTATATTTTAGTTTTATAAAGAAAACAGGGCACACATGACATATATTGGAAGACACGCCGTGTGGTTTTATTAAAAGGGTAAATGATGGAAATGGGGGGGTTGTTAGGATTCGAACCCGAGTCTTTTGGAGCCGGGTTTTGATCTTGGCCAACTGACCCATCCCCATCATGGGTTTTCTTATAAGAAAAAATATATACGAAATTTAATACACACGCCATATAAGAAAATATAAAAATGAGGAACCCCGTGCTGAAGGTAGGTCGGGAGGATTCGAACCGAGGTCGGATCGGATAAACTCCAGTGACCGTACCATCGATACTGACATCATCCCTGTTTATACTTAGCTACTCTATATATTTGTAATAGTTATAAAATAAAGTAAAAATAAAAAGTACACACCATGTGTATATGGGGGAAATGACATGGATTCTCTGGGTTTCCTCCCAGGAAGCTCCTTTGTTTTAGGTCATTGGCTCGACCTAGGTACTGTTGCTTACCTGATATTTATGGTGGATAATGGTCTCAATAGTAGTCGCCCTGCCTTCTAGGAATTGCAAGTTCTCTGGATCTTCTTCAACAGGAATGTCCGTAATGATAAAGTTATCAGGAATAAAGGAACATACCATATCATCCACTAAGTGATCATCCAAGGTAGTTATCACAAAACAATCCTCAGGATCAGGAGATGATGCCTGTTTGATGGCCTTGAGGACATTCTAGGATACTCTCTCATCTTCTACCCAGAAAATCATCTCCCCCTCGTGAACATCGATGAGTTCCTTCCCAGTGGATAGGAAAGGTTTTCCAAGTATAATAGGTTCCTCCTGGTCATCCCCCATGTTAAGGATAATGAAATCAGTGGGGAGGGCCAGTCTACCCACTTTTACTAGCACGTCCTCCAGTAATCCCTTTGGATGTTTGATGGATCGATCAGCAAGTTGAAGGGCTACTCGGGTAGGCTTCAAATCATGGAGCCCGAGATTCTTGAAAAATCTAAGGGGCATGAGTTTCACACTGGCCCCTAAGTCATAGAGGGCCTTCCTAAACTCACAAGGTCCAATGGTACATGGTATAGTGAAACTACCTAGATCCTGGAGTTTGGGAGGGATTGAATGCTGGACAACTGCAGAACACTCCTTGGTTAGGGCAATGGTGCCCAGATCCTCTATCTTTATTTTATTGGAGAGTACGCCCTTCATAAATTTGGCATAGGTAGGTATCTACATCAGTGCCTCTGCAAATGGGATATTTATGTGCAGCTTCTTGAACACGTCCATAAATTTTCCAAACTGGTGGTCCGACTTTCTCTGTTTCAATCTCTCTGGGAATGGTAAGGTGGATACAAAAGGTTTGACAACCTCCTTCCATTTATTCTGCAAAGCCTCCTTCTATGGGATTTTGGATGAGGAGGGGACAATATTGGTTCCTTTTTCATCATCGGGGGGCGTGGATACACCTAGCTATTCTGGTTGGTTCAGTTGGATCTCTTTTCCACTCCGGAGTATGACAACATGAGCTTCCTCCCTTGGGTTATTCTATGTATTTCCTGGTAAAGTCCCGGGTTGCCTTCCTGAGAGTTGGTTCGCCAACTGAACAATTTGGTTTTCCATGCCTCGAATTGATGCCTCCAGATTTTGGAACCTGGTCTCAGTAGTAGATGTGAATTTTTTCATAAGATCCTCAAACCATGAGGTGTTCTTCTGCTGAGGAGGTTGTTGAGCTGGTGGAGGTGGTGGCTGCCGCGACTACTGTGGGTGAGGGTTCTGATACCCTTGCTACCAATAAGATCCATGTTGGGGCTGTTGCTGCCTCTGGTACTAGTTCATATAGGGAGGCTGGTTGTAGCCGGGCGGTCGCTGGGGCGGCGGATTTTGCTATTATTGGCCCCAGCCTGTGTTTTTCTGATCACGCCATGCCGGGTTCTGGTACTGCTGGTATTGGTTGGGCCCTCGGTTTTGTGCAACATAACTTACCTCGCTTGTCTATGGGCCTCCAGCAGAACCCATAAATTCTCCCATTATGTGGTTATCACCACATTCACTGCATGCCGGATGGTTTGTCGCATGTACTTGGGACGTGCCCTTCAGATTGAGAACGTCGATCTTTTTGGAAACAATATCCAACTAGGCAGATAGTATGGTAGTTGCATCTATGTTATGCATACCTCTTTTTTGTGTCCCCCATTCGGAATTCCACTGGAAGATGATGGCAGGCATATCTTCCAGTAGTTCGAATAGTTTTTTGAGGGACTTCCTCATTACTATATCTCCAGCAGCAGCATCCACCACATACTTGGTATTAGTTTTCAACCCTCTGTAGAAGGTTTATACTTGCATCCAAAGTGGAAGTCTGTGGTGTGGGCACTTGAAAAACATCTCCTTGAAGGGCTCCCAGTATTCATACAATGATTCAGCGTTATGATGTTGGAAATTGTGGATCTCATTCTGTAGTGTCACCGTCTTTGAGGGTGGAAAGTATTTGGATAGGAACGTCTGGGCTAGCTCCTCCCACGTGAGGATGGATTGTTGTGGCAATCTTTTAATCCAATATTTTGATTTATCCCTTAGAGAGAAGGGGAAAAGGATAAGATATATGGTGTCGGTGGATGCTTCGTGGTAGCGGAACGTGTCACAGACCTCCAAAAAATTAAAGAGATGAGCATTGGGATCCTCGTTGGGCAGGCTGCTGAATTGAACAGTGTTCTAGATCAGCTGAATGATAGCAGGCTTGATCTCGAAATGTTGGGCTTGCACCGGTGGTCGGAAAATGCCCGTATCATCTCCGTGGATTGATAGAAAACCATACTCAATGAGAGTACAATGTGGAGGTGGCTACTGAGGAAGAGGAAATGGAAGGAATTGTTGGTCCTGAGGGGTGTAGTATAGCCCCTGACCTTGGTTGAAATATGGAATCCACTCTAGTTGGAATTGTTGGATCTACTGCGGGCCATATCCTAGAGCAAGTGGAACTTGCTGGTTCCGGTTGTCATTTGGTCCTAACTGTTGTCTAGCTCCTTGGACAACAGCTGGGTTACCTTCCTCGTTCTGTGCCAGTGGAGTGGTTTGGTTGTGTTCATCCATGAGTGCTCGTTGGTGCCTCAAAAACATCCGTTTGATCTCTGGGTCAGTTGGGAAAAACCCTGGTGACTCAGTGTTCTTGGAATGCATGAGGTGGCTGCTCATACACTTAAAGGCCTACACAAAACAAAAAAAACACCAAGCGTAAACGAGGAAAAAGAAAGATAAAAATAAATATGATTATAAAAGATATTTTTGTGAATTTATGATTTTTATTTTCACTAAAATTTGATACAAATTTAATTAAAACAAGAATAAAATTAACTCTAGGTCCCTGGAAACGGTGCCAAAATTTGGCGAGTCGTTTCATCGAAGATATGTTTTTGGTGTCCCAAATTATATTTACCCTAACAGGTATAGCACCTGTAAGGGGTCGATCCAAAGGGAGCTATGAAGTTATTTTATCTTGCTTAATTTAGTTTGTATTTTTGTTTTTAGTGAAGTCTACTGAATTTAGAATCAATTTTTGTTGTTTGTTTGGGTACAAAAAGAACAATTGGTTTTTAAGCTTCTTTTAATAAATTTCTTAATGAAATGAAAGTAAGTATGAGAAGATTGGTTTTGATGTAAATAGAAAGAGAAACATGCATTGAGGTTATGGATTCATGAGAAGTTTATTATTAAATCAGATTACTTATGAGGTTGTGTTGTTCATGATAACCCAACACTCAGGGTTCAATTTGTAATAAAGTTTCCTTGGTCTGGTAAACTTTATATTTAGAGCTAAAGAAACTAACTCCTTGGTCCGGTAGCTAGTGTTGAACATATATTTATTTGGCTTCGTCCATTTTGAGTTGGTGAATACTTTCAATGGTCATGAAATTATTCTTCGTTATTATTCTTTTGAATCCCTGAAAATTATGCCCTTGGCTGATACAGAATTTCCGGTGATAATATAAAGTGATTTAAGAAGAATAAGAAGAGGTTATTAGAACAAACACATTCATAGAAACTAAATTCAAATTACAACTCAACATATTCCACAACCCCAACACACTGGGCGTTTAGTTACACATATAGAAAATGGAAAACGCAAAACAATGGATACCTGATGAAATCATGCTTGGAGCTTTAAAAATGAACGATTCTTCGGTAGATGGAATGACAGTAGTATGGCGACAGAGCATATTTCCTTCAGAGATTCCACATAATATTCCCACACACTTCTCCAAAATTTCACCCCTTGGTCTAGAGGCCAAGGCCGCTTTTTATAGAAAAAATAAGTACACGACATGTATCAAAAGTACACACCATGTACCATCGTCAATGCGTTTTTGGCTTCGTTTTCTCCACTGGTAGGTGTCCTAACATGCCATATTTGACTTGGAACATGGCTCCTCCTGGTAGGTGAATGTACACAGCGTGTAGTATAGCCCTACACGACGTTTAGTCTCAAAATTAGGCCACCAACTATTTCAAGAAATTCATACACGTCGTGTATAAGTGGCACACAACGTGTCTCCTTCAGCTGGCCACATGGGCGTGTAGACTCTTCTCAGCCACCAACTGCTTCTAGAACGGTATAAATGGTGTGTAGAAATGGCACATGACGTGTACCGCCTTCTTGTTACTTGGGAATGTATTTATCCTAGTTAACCCGTGTCTGATCTTGAATGTACACGGCGTGTATATAAGTATACGCTGTATAGTTGGAAATTTTTGCTTAGTTCTCCTTTGTTTTGTGTATTTAGCCATAAAACTCCTGGAAATGAACAAGATCACCAAAATCAATGTATTTTTTCTCTAAGAAGTAGGTAATTTCTGAAAACATGTTCTAATTTTTCAATAGAGTATATGAAAATGTATACACAAATCGGGTGCATTAGGAAACGTACCACTTGTATCTAGAAATTACACTTTTATAAATTTTCATATAAACGATGCTCTCTCAAGATACCCAACACTATAGATAAGTGTTTTGCATGATCTGATTTTTTCTTAGAATACACCAGTATATCATCAAAAATCACCACTACAAAGAAATATAGATACCTATAAAATATTTTATTCATCAATTCTAGAAATAAGGATTGTGCATTCATAAAACCAAAACGCATATCCACATACTCATAATGGTAATATATTCATTTGAAATATATCTCTAAAATACCATTCTTCTTAATTCATAATTGGTGATACCCATAATATAAGTCAATTTTAGATAACTATTAAACTCCCCTCAATTAATGAAATAGATCATAAATTCATGGAAGAGGATACTGATTCTTTATTATAACTTGGTTAATCTTATGATAATCCACACAAAATCTATGGGTTCCATCTATCTTCTTCATAAATAGAACCGATATTTCCTACAAATATGTTCTTGGTCGAATGAAACCTATGATTTTTAATTATTACAAAAAAATTTCAATTACATAAATTCTATTGGTTCTAATCATTAAGATGAAACTGAGATAAGAATGTTCCCTAATAGGAGGCTAATTGTAAAATCCACTTCCCTTTTAGGTGGAAACCCTAATAATTTATTTGTGAAAACATCAGGAAAATGGTATATATTAGTAGTAAACTATCTATTCCCAATCTCATCCATAGATTCCAAGGTAATTTCTTCCAACTGATTAGAGATAGTCCCAACCACAAGTTCCAAAATTCCTTATCTACTTGCCTTTATATCCCAATCTCCTCTAAAGAGATGCTTTATTCCATCCAGATATATGAAAACAAACTTTTAGGAATAATAGTTATTATTGTCCTTAACTTATGTCAACCAATCCATTACCAAAATAAATTCATATACACCCATCTCAAGAATAGAGAAATCCCAAAGTAGTTCTTTCCCATTGGTAGTTAAAGAATTTTTTTTATACATAAAGTCTCAACATTTTATTTATCCAAGAGAAGTTTAATGTTTTAACATAGAATACATCATCTCAATATGAAAACCCATATGATCACCAACAAGAGAAGAAATAAACCAATGGGAGTCATACATATAAAATAAATCTCACATAATGGTATAATTTAAAAGAATCATACCTCTCACCATTGCTGGACTAGATTGATCTTCCATGATCACTTGATCAGCTCTGTATAATTTCTTACGCAATGCATTTTTCTATTTGTTACCATATTGAGATTATATAGGTTGAGGAGTCATGGTGTTCCTAGGATCTCCTTGGATTAATCTATTTGGATGATGAGAATTATTCTACTATAATCATTTTATCAAATTATATGGTTATTGAGATGCATGAGATGTGTCTCTAGAACCATCCATTGGTGAATTGTTTCAATAACACTAAAGATGTTCCATCGATTTTCAATTGTGATATGATCTAGTTGGATCCGTACAAACCGACTTACTTTTTGGTAAAGGAGGAATATTTACTAATCTCATGGTCTAATCATAACATGTACCATCATTATAGAATTAGGTTTCCCTCTTCATCTTGTTCCCAATATTAGATATCCCACATGTTCCCATATGAGTAAACATGATCCCTCCAATCGTATTTCTCGAGATATCCATTTATACCACCATATCTCTATTAAGAGTCTCTATATAATTTTTTATAAAAAGAACAAAAATATTTGAGAGAATATATGTTTATAATCCCAGATAAAAAAATTCATGCCTTCAAGGATGCACTTATAACAACTTCCAAGGAAAATTAGACTAAATTCCTAAATTTATACAAATACTCTATCACTATGAGGTTCTCTTACTTCAAACTGAATAAGTACACTATTCTAGAAATATGAAATGTGTGAGGATATAATTTCTTATTAAAAAATTATTCAAAATCCTATAATTTCATTCCTTATTCCAATTTATCCTGAACTACTGATTCCCACTATTGGCATGCCAAATAATCCAATATATATGTTTCTGAATTTACTTTCAACTCTACTGGTGTCCAAAAGAAATCAGATACTTGATTCATCTGATTCAAGAGGACTTTATCTTTTTTCATCTCGAAATACCCTTGAATTATTAGTGGATTTTTCTTTTGGAACTAAACTAAATAATACAATTTCCAAGGTTCACCATTCCGATTACCCCTATTCGAATCATGAAAATCTTGGACATTGATTTGAACTATCTATTGGTTAGCTTGTGGTTTAGGTGCAACCACATTCTCAGTAGCTTCCTTTTATTTATTTCTACAATTCCTACCAAGTTCCGTTCACTATAATAAAAAAAATTCTATTTAGTCTCACTCATTATAAAATGAAGGGTTTTCAATTTAAAATTTCCACATCAAGAAATATCACAACAGAACTTTCAAAAATTCAACCATCGTCATCATTTCAACCATTTTTGAAAATACTACAACCAGTCTTTTCAAAACAACCATTTTCACTATTTTAAAAAACAATCACTTTTTTCGATTTCATTAACCATATAACTCAAAATTAATAATTCAATCCCAATATGAAGTCCTACTATAAATTCATGTTATGAAAATATCATCGGATCGACCCAAAATGATGAGGTGACACTACCAAGAAGTATCTTAAAATACTTATGTACAAAAATACCTAGATAAAGTGAAGTTTAGTATAAAAAGGTTAGATACATATTTTTATGCTATATAATTCAAGTTCCAATGATTCTATCCCCTTTCCACCAAAACAACTCAAGGGATTAAGAAGAATGACACTATTTATCCCTAAAAATGGATGAATCGATTAATAATGATACCATTTATATATGAAGAACCGAAAAAGATGATACTATTTTTCCCAAAGTGAAAGATAGACTAATTGAGATAAATACCATTTGTAACATCCCACCCCTACACATTGTCATGAGAAGAGGTGAAGGAGCAACTAAGCCTTAGGTGACATCGCCAAGACACTAAAGACTGACAATAAATGCCAAGAGCCTAAAAAAATTTGGGGGATGATTTTACCTTTGAAAGATAAAATATCCAAATAATATAAACAATAAACAAACAAACCTATATACGATGCATGGGTAAAAAATACAACTCAAAACATAACCAAACAAATAAACCATATAAGAGTATAAGATGAAACCAAAAGACATATTCCAATAGAACCAAAAGACTAAAACAATCAAAACTCCCAAGTGACATCAACCGGAAACACCCAACCCACTCCAAGATCCAACCCCATATAACATGCCCATGACATCAAGAATAATCACTAAATAACTAAGATACCATGACTTTACATGTGTCTCGAAAGATGGAATCCAAAAATTCACAATAGTTCCCAAGTAGGGGGTGGGTCTAAACTCAGTAGGATTTCCCAAATGAATTCCCAAGTCATGACACTAGGAAAAAACTTGTTAGCATAGTTTATATAAAATATATTAAAAGTATTTTAAACAATTTACATCAAAACCATAAACAATTTACAAGGAATGTTTTTTCAACAATTAGTTATTTATCATTTATTTGGTATACCCATAACCATGTCTCCACACACACACACACACCATGCATACCCAGGTGATAGTTCCATACTCATGATAAGTCTCTAATCGATTGACTAAGTCTTCACAAGGTGAAAAATACCAGGTGACCCAATGGAACATTCTCCTTCCATAGGGTCACGTTTATGAATACACTCACACCAACCATGTATTCCAAATACCAATGACAAAACATTACATATAAATCATTTTAATTCTTTAAAATATTTTAGAAAACACTTTACATACATCAAAACAAATTCCTAATTTTAAAATCATCATTTTATAATTATATACAAAGTGTTTTTTTTTCAAAATCCATCCATTTTTTACAAATTATAAATCCATAACCATAACAAGCTTCCATCAAGAATCACACAAAGATTTTAAAACCATTAAAAAAATAAGAATTCATGTTCTAAGTCATGTAAATATAAGAGATAATCCACCTACCTTACAATGGTTGGTGAAAATGAAGAATAAAACTATAAAACATCATGATTTGATCACAAACCATGTCCCCTTCACTAGATCCAACTAGATTTCATTATAAAACAATTCATAACACATGGATATATCTTTAAAGGACTAGATCTATGGTTCCGAGAGAGAGAAGAACCTTGGATATAAGAATAATATTGAATAATGGGTACTTACTGATGAATCTGGATCTTCAACGCACTTTGATGCACCTAAGAATCTCTTCCTGGTCGAAGGGGATCGTCTCTCAAGTATAGGAAGCAAAAGGAATCAAGGATATAGAGTGATTATGTGATTAAAGGGGATTCAAGGAGTTAATTATGATTAGATCCACAATTTTAGGGGGCCCAACCATGCACCGCATGGTTCGGCCACACAGTTTGGAAAAATGTGAACCAACAACACAATGCTATTGTCTCAAGACAACCCCTCACAAGGTTGGATAACATAGTTAGTAAAAAAATGCACCAAACTTATTTTTTTACAATGTTATAAGTTTCATGGTTTCCCATAGATAGTCACATGGTTTGGCTGAATTGTGTGCCAACCATGTGATTGCCTAGTTCCCACTATCTTCCCTTGCATGATTTTATAGAGGTGGTTCAAAGTTTCTACCATGAACAATCTGTGAACCTTTATAAAATCCTCCAAAAAATGCTAAACCCATCAGAACCTCCCAAAACATAACCCAAAAAATATATAGACTCAAAATAGATGAATAAAGAGTCATGTACCTAAAACCTAGGGTGCTAAAATTTTAAAAAACACTAAAAAAAGAGGTAATTAACAACAGTTTTTTTTGAACAGACGATAGTTTAAACCACTGCCCAATAGGATAGTGGTGGATTTAAAAACCGTAGCATATTACATGGCTGTTATTTATTTGAAATAAGTTTCTATAATTTAGTGGAAGTTTCTATATGTTTCATTTTTGGATCATTTTGTGGTGGTTTCAGATTTATTTAGGCACATTTTTTTAAAAATAAATTCCCTAACAAAAAAGTGGATTAATTGAAACTAATTTCTGCTAATTATAAGTTTCATTAAATTACTTAGTGGAGGTTACTAAAAACTACTTATAAATATTACAATTTATTTTTTTTGAAATATTTAATAAAAAATAAAAATTTTAAAAAATGACATGCAATAAACTAAAATATAAATGTATGAAAAACCCATCATATATAAATTATACATCCACAATCATATATACAAAAATCCACAATCAACATAAACTGAGTTAGAATACACCTCAGTCAACCCATACCTCACTCATAAATATATACATTTAAAATATGTCAAAAAAAAACCCATTCCCAATTGACGTCCACCCTATGACCTCCATTGAATCTTTCTATCTTCACTTCATCTCATAAACTAAAACTGACCACATCATCTCATCAACCATAACAACAAATAAAATAGAAATTAAAAATCAACATAATAAATTAGAATTATAGTAGAATAATTGATAAAATTTAAACATACCATAGATAATAAGAACCTTCATGACTACCTTATAATTTTTGTTGGATCAGAACAATCAACCTCCTGCCTACTTCCTACATATTTCACCTATAATAAAAACCATAAAATTTAAGAAAAGAAATGAAAAATAGAAAAAATACATAATATATTAAAGATGTTGTATATAAAATTTGTTATTTTGTTAATAAAAATGAAAATTTAACATAAAATAATAAATATATCATTAAAAACAAATTGAAAACCTAAACTAACCTACTTAAGATATGATTCAACACATAAAACTGAAAATGAGGGATAAGTAAATATTCAAATTAATTTTTAAATAGGCATGCAATGTGATTTAAATTTACTTTATAATTTTTTTTAAAGAATTTGATATTAAAGAACATATTATATTTTAAAAATAATTAAATGGTGATTTTACCATGATTGAATGTCAATCAGAGGTTATTGTTTATGGTTTTGACCATTCCATGCATGTTTTAGTGTTTTAAAGCACTAAAAATGCATTTATGGTTATCCTGAGAAAACCATAACTTGAAATGATGCATAATTAGTTTCTAAATCTCATAAATCAATATATAGTCATTTTAATATGATTTTAGTGGAATATAACATCATTTTCTTGGTTTTGACCCCCTTGACACATGTTTTTAAAGGCTTTTGTACCTTTAAAAAGTGTTTTCCAAGTCATTATCATCACACCACATGTCATATTGAAGTGTTTTCTATGATTATATGTAAAAAATAACTCAAAGGATGTATTAACGTGATTTCACCTCAATATAAGACTATTTTCTATGGTTTTGACTAGTACATACACATTTAAGTGTTTTAAAACACTAAAAAAATATTTACAACCATCCTAGGAAAACTGTAACTTGGAATGAGGTATTGTCAGTTCCCACATTTCGAAAATATATATATGGTTGTTTTACTATGATTTTAGGGAAATATAACATAATTTGACTAGTTTTGAACCCCAACACATGTTTTTAAAGGCTTTGGTTCTTTTAAAAAGTGTTTTCCAAGTCATTCTGACAACAACACACATCTGATTGATGTGTTTTCTATGCATACACATCAGAAATATCTCCATGGTGTTTTTAATATTATTTAATGTCAATATGAGTCATTTTCTTATGTTTTTTACCGTTACACAAATGTTTTAGTATTTTAAAACACAAAAAGGAATTTACATTCATTTTAAGAAAACTGTAACTAGGAATGAAATTCCATCAGTTCCTACATTTCAAAAATCAATATGTGGTAATTTTCATAAGTTTTTTTGGGAAATTTGACATTTTTATTGGTTTTAACCCTCCAATACATGTTTTAAAGGCTTTTTTACCTTTAAAAAGTGTTTACTAGGTCATTCCAACACAACACCATCAGATTTACATGTTGTCTATGCATACACATTGAAAATAAATCATTGGTAATTTTCTATGATTTCACATAAATTTATGGTTGTTATATATAAACTCCTTTGTGATATGTATAGTGAATATTCTATGTAGGAATCATTTCTTTGAAAAAAAAATAAACTATTGATTTTGAGGCAAAAAAATTTGGCAGTCAGTGGGAAACTATGCTGCCTTAAATATTTGCTTCAGCACCACCAACCATACTGATTCATGGTCATCTATATTTGAAAAAAAAACAAAATAAACCCAAAAACAATGAGATGAAAACTTGAGGGATTATTTCCTAATAATATTCTCCTTTGGGTTTTTTGACAACTCTTCTCATTTTGATATCCTATTAAATCTTATTCCATCATCTACTAGCATTAACTTCTTGCGATTTAGATAGAAATAAAAGATTTAATCAATATAGCCAAAAAGCCTGTACCGAAGTGGTACATGGTCCTTCTTGGCATCAAAAAGTCCTAGGATCAAATCTAGGCAGGGATGAATTTTTGGGGTACTGTAGTGGCACTGCAGTAGGGGGCACTATAGAAGTACTATAGTAGTGGTAGAGTTGTAGCAATGGTGACACTGTAGCGGTAGAGTCCCTATAGCAGGAATTGTAGTGGTGGCGGTACTGTAGCAGATCGGGTATTGTAGTAGTACTATTCACTGAAGGGCCCTTTGGGCCAAAAAATGGGCTTTTAAGCCTTGTATTCAGGACACTTGGCCTTGGGCCTTCAAGCTATGTAATGGGTCTCCCTCTACCCTATCAAAAGAGGTATTTGATTTAATAATAAAATGAGGCATCAGACCCAACCTTAAAAAAAATATTTACTCAACACACACTATAAGACGACATGTGGTATTCTCGATATAAGAAACAAGAGTATACTTCAATGTGTATCAATGAATCACTTTATTCAAAAACCTCTCATCTTCTTTCATCACAAACCCCACATTTTTTGATATATAACCTTTGATCAATAACCTTTAGCATTATCAGATTTAAAGTATCACCTACTTCATAGCTCCCCCTATCAACTTCCCCTTATCTCGATTAAGACATTTTCTTCCCCTTTATAGTCACAATTTCTCTGAATTTGTCAACAAAATAGAATGTTACTATGCTATGGTCTACAACAGGGTAAATAACACAGATTAGCACATTAGAGAAAAACACATCATACCTTGAGGGGATGGGGTCCCACAATCACACCTTTTCAAGTGTAGGGATCCAAATAAACTCCAAGATTAGCTGATGATTTTCAAATGCTTCTTTAGGTAAGGACTTTTTCATAATGTCTGCAACTTGTAGTTTTGTAGGAACATAATCCAACATCACAATCCATTTCTCCACCTTCTACTTAATAAAATGATATTTTATTTCAATGGGATTTTTTATTTACTGATGGAATAAATTTTTCATAAGGTTTATAGTAGTTGCATTATCACAATGGATTCTGATCGGAGAGATCACTTCAACTCCCATATATCAAGATACTTCTTCATCTATAATAAATGTGTTCAAACTTGAGTGGCATCAATATATTAAGCTTATGTAGTGCTCAATGAGATGTAATATTATTTCTTACTTAGCCAAAAGATTCAAAATCCTTCAAATAATAATGAAACACCTGAAGTTTATTTTCTATCATCTGTTGATTCATCCCAATCTGTATCTGTATAGCTCAATAACTCTTGGTGACATTTGTCATTATACATCAAACTGAAATCCACCATGCCCTTGATATGACAAATTATTCTTTTTCACTATAATAATGTGAATTTCCTTGGGATTTCTGTGATACTGTGCTTCTTGGCATTTGTAAAAAACAATATCAGGTCTTGTTGCTATCAAGTTAAATAGACTGTAAATGATTTACCTATATTATGTGATATTGACTACATTACCTTCATCACCCCATGACAGTTTCATCCAGGTAGCCACCAGAGTCATCATATCCTTTGGAATTATCCACTCAAAATATTTTGAAGACCTCCTTGGAATATTTATATTGATAAATCAATGTGTTATTCATTCCTTGTGTCACTTGTAAACCAAGAAAAAAAATTCCAGTTCACCAATCATTGAAATTTTGAATTCAATTTTCATAAATTTTTCAAATTGTCAGCACTGTGATTCATTTTATCCACATAATATTATGTCATCGATGTATACCGACACCATCATACTTTGATTACAATATTTATTTAAATATATATTGTAATCAACTCAATAATGAAGAAAACCTAGATTCTTTAAAAATTGATCCAGTCTTAAATACCATGCTCTTTGTACTTGCTTAAACCCCTATAGAATATTCTTTATCCAAAAAACTCTATTATCATCTTCATGAATGAGAAAACCATATAAATTCTTAGTATAAACTTCTTCTTCCAGAACCCCATTCAGAAATGTTGACATAAAATCCATCTGGAAAACTTTTTAACTTGCTCTACACTACTACAGATAAGAATAAATTAATTGTTTCTTACCTTTCAATAGGTAGAAATGTTTCATAAACATTGATACCCTCTATTTGGGAGTACCATTTGAACAATAGTCATGAATTTTTTTTCAAATCACAGTCTCATATTCATTCATCTTGTTGTGAAAGACCGATTTAGTCATGATGAAATTCTTATCTATTGGCCTCGAAACAATATCCCATGTCTGATTCTTCTCAATTTGGTCAAGATCTTCATTCATATCCTAGACCCAATTTCTATCTCCAGTTTATTCCTCAAAACATTTAGTCTCTACCAATGATAATAATGATGCTTGTTGCATAGTCTTCATAATCCTTGTCTACAATGGCGCTGTATAATCAACAATTATGTTCTGTCTATAAATTTCAGCTCTTCTCCTCAATATTTGAGAATATATTGATTTTTAATCATCCTTTTAATTATTTGAATCTTCTTTTGAATCATCCTCTGGAATTGGAACATCCCCTGACCTACTTATCTCTTCATCACTATCCTCTTGAGACTGATCATGTATTTTTTAAAGACTGTACTCATTCTATACTATAGTTATATCATTTCTTTCAACTAAATTTCCTAGCCGCTTATTAAAGCATTTATATTCTTTTATTTTCTTTGAGTATCCAAGAAACATCCCTTCATCTCCATGGGATTCAAAATTACTATGTTTCTACTTATTTAGAATAAAGCACTTACTTCCAAAGACTTGAAATTACTTCAAAGTTGGATTCTTTCTATAACATAGCTCATATGAAGTCTTCTCTTCTTTCGTAAATAATAATTCTCTATTTGATTCATAGACTGATGTCATCACTACTTATTTCCAAAAAACCTTTAGAAGGTCTTTCTCAATGATCTTTGTTCTAGCTATTTTGTTGATAATTCAATTTCTTCTCTAAACTACTCCATTTTTCTATGAAGTTCTTACTGTTGACACTTGGTACCGTATCCCATGTTTCTCAATATAATCCTCCTCTTGGCTATTTGTGAACTCCATTCCATTATCTATTCAGATCTTCCAAATTATTTTACCCAACATCTTTTCATCCTCCCTTTGATATGTTTTTATGCAACTAAACACCTCATATTTATAGGTGATGAATGAAACCCATACAATTCTTCTAAAATCATTAAATAAGAGAACAAAATATCTCCTCCCATCAATAGATCTTGGTAAAATAGACCTGCCCACATCAATATGCATCAACTCAAGTACTTTTTTTTGACCTTATCTCCTTTTCCTTATATGTCTTTCGAATGATATTCCCTTGTTGACAAGCATTAAAATTATGATTATGATCACATGATAATCTAGGGAGGTATCAAGCAACATAATATTTCACTATATATTCCAAATATGTTTGACTCAAATGACCAAGATGTTTATGCCATAACTTTTTTTCTTTTCCTAGGCTAGAAATCACACATCTTTTTCTCCACTTACAAGGTAGATATTTACCTTTGTACATTTTACCTTCAAAAACATTACACCATATTTTTGTTTAATGATACATAATTTCTTTGAAAAGTTTATGGAATGTACTGATTCACACTGTTGACTTACACATATCAAGTTTTGATTAATACATTTAACACCCAATACATATTCACATCTCATGTATTTTCCCCAAAACTTGAATTTTACTGAGTCAATAATCATCAGGCCTTAATCATTACCAAATCATATGATACCTTCCTTTTAATACATGATTACATTCACCACATACTTTTTTCTTATCATATGATAGGTTAATCCACTATCAATGATCCATATTCCAGTCCAATCTAATGCTTTAAAATCAATCTCTACCACCACTGTCTTCTCTTATATTTTTTTTGATCCATATATATTTTTTATTTTATACCCTATATGGATTGATAATATTTATCTTCCTTGGAGTATGATATACCAGCTTTATCTTGTAAAGATGAAAACCAATTTTTCATTTTCATATCACTTGATGATACATTGAATTATTTCTTATGATGACATTTATTCTAATTTGGCACATTTCTCTATATTTTCGATGAGAAGTGTCTTTTCATGTGATCGAATCCTCCTCACTTGAAAAAATGACCATCAAATGATGTTATGGAATATTAAGTTCTGTATGGATAACTCTGTTGGTCTTGTTCCCTTCTATACCTCTTGGTTATGGAACATACATTTTGTGAGTATCCCATATTTCCATAATAATAACATCTCATGCATGGTGCATTACTATGTAGAAATACTGAACTACCGATTCTCCCTTGGGTTCTCCAAATATTTTGGTTCTAATTCACACCCAAATCAATTTTCAACCTTAGAGTAAGAGATAGTAGTATAACTTTAACCATTACTTCTTTCTGTTTGCAATCATGCACCATACCAACTATATTGTTGTGATCAACCATTTTCATTTACTGACACTCCTTTATATATTTCAATAGAACTTTGAATTATTATTTTACTTTTTATGTTTCCATTGTATACTATTTTTTTGTAATCAAGATTTTCTCCTAATCTTTCACTTTCCATTTTATACTAAAAACACTCTCTTTAAGTTCTTCGATGTGTTCTATTTGATCTTTTCCAGTATTAGTCAAACTACTAATCTCTCTTTTTTTTCTTTAATTTTGAGTATTTACTCAAATACATTTTCTAAGTTCTATGGTATTAAAGATTTAATCCTTCCAATTTCAACCTCCAACCCAGAATTTTATTCTTCTTGTTGTTTCATATAAAGGTTCGGTATCATTAAATACCATGTTAGATTTATTTGTTTTGGATCTCTAAACATCCATTTCTTCAAGTGAAACTTCTAATTTGACCTAAATATTAACTCTTCCATAAACTTCTCCTTCGTCGTTATCACTATCTTCCCTTGTTTTGGAATTTATGATAACTGCCACCATAACATCAACTTTATGATCCTTGTAGTCCTCCAATTCTTCTAACTTAGATTCTTCTGAACTGGTATCTTCTTTTGAAAGAAGATTCTTATTTTTGAATAAATTTCTCTTAGTACTCCTCCCACCCATAACATTGGCTAAATAATTCTTCCAAATAATTTCATCATTGTCTTCATCACCATCTTGAAACTTGTTTGGAACTTTTCTACAAGATATCCAATATTTCCACATTGAAAGCATGAAATTGGAAGTTTCCATTTGAACTTTCCTCTTCTTATTTTTACATTTAAGAAGATAAATTAAATGAAATGATCCACATTGTCTTCCTCCTGACTATCTTCAACAATGATCTTATGCATGGATTTGAATGTCAATTCTTTGGACCTCCCCTTTTCCACAACATCATTATCATCATTTCTAATCTCGTATGCAATAAGAGTACTCTGAAATCTATCCAATGTCATCTACTTTGGTTATTTATATTAAAAAACAAAAACATTTAGATTAAAATGAGGTGGTTTTTTTTCTCAAGATACAATTAACAATATTTATATCTCCAATAATTTCTTTGTGACCATGAATGTATTCTATAATAATATACACCTGGTCAAAGAATGAATCAATAGATTCATTAGGGTGCATTATCAGATCCTCATACTTGTTCTATAGGACTTGCAGTTTTTCTTATATCACTTTTGAGTATCTCTCATAAATATTTAGAAACTTTTCTAACATATAATGTAATTACTTACATGACATAAACTTTGTATATATTCCATTGGATAAGGATCCCCCTAAAATATTGATTCCTTTGGCATCAATATCCAATTTTCTATGTTCTAATTCTGATAAAACATTACTGTTCATATTAGTAGAAATACCATGCATTGAAACTATAAATACATCAATACCTAATGATCAAATAAGTGTTTCATTCTATTATTCCATATCTAAAAATTATTTCTATCAATGATTAAAATCCATTTATTATTAATAGCTTCAATTTCATAAACTAATAGAGAACCACTGACTTTCAACCTTTACCTCTAATACTAATTGATAAAACAATTAGGTTAAATACCCTGAGGATGAGGGGGGGGGGTGTGATTCATGGTATGAAATATTAAAAAAACCTCTCCTTTTGATATTGTTTTGTTGCTAAACAAAATACTCTTCTCTCTCATTCCCATAGAAATGCATGAATAACAATGAAATTTCTCATGAGACAACACAAATTTTCTTTGTTCACCCTCACTAGGATACACCCAAGGAGCATACACTGAAAATGTTCCAATGTACAAAATCCCCTAAGGCCCAATGAAAAATTACAAGGTTTGGGATAGATCACTTCTATTCCCAGGATCACTTCCTTTACAATGTTTAGGGTCAGCTCACTAATTTCACAAGGGTCACTCCTTAACTCTCTTTCGATGGCTCACATGTGGTGGAAAAGATCACCTTCTTCCTCTTAATTTTCTCATTAATCTATCAAGGATCCACTCACATTTTTTGGACATGTATGTCCCTTTATTTTCATGAATGAACATATCCTCACTTATGGATAGAGGCTCTATTGAAGTACCTTTTTCACTTGTAGATGAAATATACTTTTACATGTACTGTTAGTTTGTGGAAATTAATTAATAAAAATATTTTAGTCCCTTATAGATCTTCCTTTCACCCTCATTAGACTACCTTGAATTCCCCACGAACTGTATTGCACTTTGTGGTATGAGTTTGTTTATGTCAACCTTCTTCTTCACAGACCATCCCTGATTCACAGACAGCTGATGCCTCATGGATTGCCTCTTTTATGTGGTCCATTTTTTCCTTTGTGGGCTAAATATCCATAAAATACCATTTTAAAACTTTCTTCATGGACTTTCTCCTTTCACAAAATCCTCCCTTGTGAACTCTTCTCATTCACATAATTCTCCCTCATGAACTACTTCAGACTTCACCAAATTTTTTCTGAAGCGATGATATTTTCTAAGGAAATTTGACCCACTTAATGATATGATTAGGGGTCTTTATATAGTAAAATATATCTTCAAAACCAAATAATCTAAATTACCCAAAACTTCAATGTGGTACAACCTTTAACAAGTACTTTTATGTAGTCGGCATAGCGCCTTAATCATTTGTGGTGGCCGATATATATTGTAAATGAAAAAACCATTTCAGAACCTTAAATCACCACCTCTTAACTGAAAATGATGAGCCTACTACAAATGGTTAGCCTCCCTTGAACTAAAAATCTTACGTGGACTAATTTAACTACACAGTTAACATAGCACATTTATCCTTTACGGTAGAAAAAAAAACGCCCTCATCCATAGAGGATAAAATCCTTCATAGTTCTGCATACCTTATTTGAAGTGTATGAACTTCACACTTTGTTTCCCATAAAATAATTTTATGTCCACATAGTGCAGCTTCTATGCATAAATATTTCCTTTTCCAAAAAACAAACTCCCGATTTTGAGGCCTAAAAATTTATGAAGCACTGGGAAACTTTCCACCTTAAATATAAGCTTCGGCAACACTAACCATACTAATTCACATTCATCAGTATTTTTCAACAAACACAATAAAAAAAACACTGAGATGTCACATTGAAGGATTTTTTTCCCCAAAAATAGTCCCAAAGAATCAATACTCCATGAATCAAATCAAATGAATCCAAATTAATCCAAGAAACATGCCTATAAATAGTAACCACCAAATTTAAAACACCATTAAAAAATTTCACTTTTCCTCTTAAAATAAAAAAATTTAAATAAAGGGATCAAAACATACTTCATAATTGTAAATAAACCATAAAAATATTTCCCCCCTTTTAAACATAAAATATTTTTGTTTTATTTAGAAATACAGACAAAATTCATTTCTAAAACTCCACTTACTATTTAAAATACCACCATAATTTCATTATTAAATAATCTATGCTTATTTAAAAATATTTTCAAAAATAATTCACATAAATAAAAGTTTTCAAATCATTTTTTCGACCCAAGAAATAACCACCTTTTATACTTAAAACACATACCTTTAAAATTGTTAAAGTTTTTAAAATAATTCAGGGAAACCAAATATAATTCAATATAAAAATTCCCAAAAATTATTTAAAAAATTTAACATAATACTAAATATATTTTTTCAAATGATTGGAGTCCTAAAAAATGTTTTTCTCAAGACTAAATTTTTTTTGAAAGTAAAAAACTTACAAAAATTCCTAGATTTCATAAACTTCTTCTTCATTTTGAGACTCCTCTTGAAATATTATCACAATTATCAAACCAATTCAATGCCAATAACATTAATAACTTATATAATTCATCATAATACATTCTAAATCAATAAAAATAAATAATAAATAAAATAAAAACCCTATAGGAACCAAAATCTCAAAAATATATAAAATTTATCACAATTCATGATTTAACAGTTGTGGAGATGGATAGGGTAGTGATCATTAGGGCTCAGACGAGAGTAGTTGCAAGGGGAAAAGGGAGTGGCATCAAGAAATGTAAGGTGTAAAGGGAGATTTTTGGCATAGGGATATGGGGGAAATGATGAGGGGGAAAGGGTAACGATGGTGAGGGATTGGGGGAGAGGGGGGGGGGGGGGGGGTGATCGGGGGAGAAGGGGTGGGTAGCCAACAGTGAGAGGGAATGACTTGGGGGAGAAGGGGGGAGAATCCAATAGTAAGGGGGAGTGGATTGGGGGTGGTGAGGGCTGAGGGGAGGTGAGCGGTGATGGGTGGTGAGTGGAGAGGGATAAGGGGAGAAGGGGGAGTGGCAATTGCGATAGGGGGCGAGTGGTGAGGGGGAGAAGGGGGGAGCATCGACGACGATGAGTAGCCCACAATGAGGGATCAAAGAGTGGGGTGGGGGGATTGAGGAGAGGGTTGAGGGCTCATGGAGAAGGGGAGGGGTGATCAAAATTATTATTTATAAATATTTAGTGATTGTTTTAATAAAACCATCACTAAATGTTAAAATAAGAAAAATATAGCGATAGTTACAAAAAACCACCGCTATATTAAAATTTTTTAAAATGAAATTTATTTTGGAACGGTTATTAAAATTTCAACTAAGAATTTTTTTTGTGGAGAAACAACTGGATGTTTCCTAAAATTTCATTCACTCTAGAAAAATTGTTGTCAATATTTTATTTATCACCTATCTTAATATCCTCAAAATATTTCCTCTAAAATTTCAAAGTTCCCTCCTTAAATTTTTATTTTCTTTCATACCTACTCTAAAATTTATCAGTTTGAAGCCTCATCACTTTTGTGTAAACATTTTTTGAGAGAGACATAAAAATTACATTTGAATCTTATTCATAAACTTCTATATTTATAGAAAATAACACTGAATCCTTCTCAAGAATCCTGTGAAAATACCATTATTGCTATATATCTATCTTACAGGACAAGGTATGGAAGATAATACATCATTATATTATTCCATATTTGATAGTTATTTTCATCAAATGTTGGAATATCCTTGATATTCACACAATTCATGGGTTTCCTATAACCAATTGAAGTTCTCAGGAAGAAGTTTCACCACCGGGGGGGGGGGGTGTTGAATCATTGGTGAATTTTTACAATTTTATTTATTTTAAATCAAACTATTTTGACCTGCTAGGATCTGAACTACTATTATATGATCACTCGACCTTACCCAAATATAGAAAGAAATAAGTAGCATATGGAAACAATATTTTTATATGGGTCAACTTCAATGTGAAAGTCCACTCCTAGTCATGGTTGGTTAGATTCCCCAACCATATATTCTTTATTATAATCATAAGTAGTTATATTGTAGAATTTAAAATAGCATAGAGTCCCAAAATGATTTCCCGAGTCCCACCAGAACAAGAGTTTCTCAATGTCAACACAAATAATTCAAATGACAATGAGAAAGATCATTTATTTTATCTTGGTTTCTTCTACAACATTTGAAGGAGATATTCCCCCAAGATTTTAAAATAATATATTTTAGTACATAATCACCATATTAAATTTAGACTTGAACCTGTACAAATATTTTACTCTTCAAAACCTCAAAAAACATTCATT
Source organism: Viscum album (assembly GCA_963277665.1). NCBI lineage: Eukaryota > Viridiplantae > Streptophyta > Magnoliopsida > Santalales > Viscaceae > Viscum > Viscum album. The sequence continues at coordinate 635,031,420 of OY728138.1, read as the reverse complement.
GTTTCACACAATGGCTATATGAAATTTTGATACCCTCTTTAGTTTATTGATTTTAATTTATCTAGCATTAAGAATACACTTTTCATATAATGATTTTATGGAAAATATTCCAATGTACTGTAAATAAAAAAACCAATCCCCGATCTACAATTTTGGGAGAACAATTTCCCAAAGTAACTTTGCATGTGGGGGGAGATTTTCATGGAAGAAGGTTCCAACTAATATGACACGTTCTATGTGAAACATTTTAAGAAAGCACGAAATAATTAATATCCATATTTAATAAAATTTTAAAAAAGGAGCTAAATCAAAAATTGATTTCTTTGAGAATTTGTTTAAGAAGGAACTAAATAACTAACCACCTTCTTTGATAAACATTTTAAGAAGCCACTAAATTAGTAGGCACCTTCTTCCAAATATATTTTTTAAGTTTAGTTTTATTGTTAGATTTTTGTTTTGTATATATATACATATATTTGTATATAAAATAAACAATTAAACACTACTTAATTGTTTTCAAATAATATTATGGATAATGTAATTAACAAAAAAATATAATTATTAATAATTCCTAGTAGTGAATAGAAATAATGTAATTAATATAATATTTAATTTTATATTTAAATAATTGTAATAATTAATAATATTAATAATATTAATTATTTTGTTATTAGTTTATTTAACAATAATATTATTATTATTATGATTAATTATTAATAATAATTATTAAATAATAACATTTTGTTTAATGTAAATTATTTTTTTTATTAAATTTACAAATAACAACAATATGAATAATAATGATGATCATATAAATAATAATAATATCATTAAATATTATTTTTATTAAGTAATAGATTAATTATATTTACTTCATAAAAATAACATATTAATTATATTTACAGTTATTATTATTAAATAATAATTATGTGCATGTAATCATTTCAACATAATGATTTTTATAATTAAAAAAATTATTAATTATATTATTAATTAGTTTTATTAAATACATAAATAATTATATTATATATAATATATAATATTATTATTTATTTAATTGTTTATTATTAAATTAGTAATTACATTACTATTACAGTTATTATAAATGATTAATAATTTTATTAAAAGTCGTTAATAATAACATTATTATTAATAATTATATTTTCTATATTAAAAATTTAATAAATCTTTATTTTAATTTATTATATAATATATAATATTATTATTTATTTAATTTTTTATTATAAAGTCTCCAGGATCGCAATTTAGTGCAATTTTCTTCCTTGTATTGTGTTTCACAATGACTGATGTAATCAACCTAGTATATTATTTACATAATTATTCATAATTATTGTTTTAATTAGTGTAAATATATTAAAATATAATTATTACTTATTAAAAATGTAATTCATAATATTTAACAATAATACCATAATTAATAATAATAATTTATTATTTTTTGGAATTAATTTTATTTTAAATTAATTTTTATTTTTACTATCAATATTTTAATTTCATATATATTTTATTTATACTATATTTTATGTGCATAAATTTTTTGAAGTGTAAATGTTACATTTTAAATTAATAATGTTTGTGTCATATAAATTATTTTTGGTATGTTATATTTATTAAACTATTATTATTTTAAACTATTTCTTATATGTTTAATCCATGTTTTAAGTCTCATTTAGATTAGTCTTATACATTATATTTCATCGGATTCCAAAGTCACATACTTGAAATGAAATAATGTTTCATGTAGGCGACTTTAAAAGCCTATAAAATATAAACTATAAGACTAATCTAAATTAAACTTAAAGCATGGATTAAAAATATAAGAAATAGTTTAAAATAAAAATAATTTGTAAAAAATGTTGATGAAAAATAATTTATATTCTTTAAAAGTCACCTTCTTGAAAAATTATTATGATTTAAATATGCGGCTTTGAGAGCCTATAAAATATAAACTATCAGAAAAATCTAAATAGAATTTCATACACGAATTAAATATATTAAAAATAGTTGAAAATAATAAGAATTTAATAAATATAGAGAACCAATAATAATTTTCATGATAAAAACTTTATAGATTAAAAAAATAACATGCACACTTAAAAATATTTATGTGCATAAAATATAGTATAAATAAAATCTATAAATAATTTAAAACACTGATTATAAAAAAAGGTTAATTGAAAATAAAAGGAATTTCAAAAAAATAATAAACAAAAAATTTTAATTTACACAAAAAAACGTTTGCTGTAAATATAATTTATCAGTAAAAATGTTATATTTTGAATCAATAATGTTTTGTGCTTTAAAAATTATTTTTATTCAATATTTCTTATGATTTTTTTTATTTTCTGTTATTTTTTTTATTTTTATTTATTTTTTGAAATTTCATTTATATTGTATCTATACTTTATAATTTATAGGCTTCCAAACTCATCTATTTAAAACATTATTATGTTTTGTATAGGTGACTTTGGAAGCATATAAAATATAAACTATACAATTTAAGTGAAACTTAAAACATGGATTAATCATATTAAAAATATTTGAAAATAAAATGAATTTAAAAAATATAACAAACCAAAGATAATTTACATAATAATAACTTTATTCATTAAAAAAATTAACATTTGAACTTTAAAAAAATTATCCATATAAAATATAGTATAAATAAAATCTAAATACAATTTAAAACATTGACTGTACAAATAAATATTAATTGAAAATAAAATAAATTTCAAAAAATAATAAAAAATAAATATTAATTTTTTTATTATTGTTAAATATTTTGAATTACATTTGTAATAAAAAACAAAAATATTTTAAATTATTTACAAGAATTGTAACACTAATTATGATTAATGATATAAATAATATAATTCTTAATGTAACTAATAAATTGGTAAAAAATATAATTTAAAATAAATATTAATTAAAATTTTATCATAGAAAATATAATTGTTAATAATAATGTTATTATTAAAAATTTATAATATAATTATTAGTCATTTATAATAATCATAATAGTAATATTATTATTATTTTTAATAACAAATAGATTAATAAATAATTATATTAAATTTTATATATAATCTAATTATTTATATATTTAATAATAATAGATAATTATATAATTAATAATGTTATTAATTATAAATAATCATTAAGTCCAAATGAATATATGCACATATTTATTATTTAATAATAATAATATTTAATGATAACATAACTATATTTTATTTGACTATAAAAAGAATATATTAATTTTTTTATATATTTTTTATATTTAATAATAATATTTTAATTTAATTTATTTTTTATGTTTAATAACAATAATAATAATATTATTTTATTTATATTTTTTTGAAAAGGTCTAGCGAGAATCCAAAGCCCCAGACCATTTATTAAAGATACGAAAAAAAGAGAGGATAAATAGAAAGAAAGAGGATAGGGTGAAACAAAGAGATAAGCCCCCATCCATAAAAAATACTTCAAATCTATTATTTTATTTATATTATTTTAATTATATATATCATAATTTCTATTTATTAATAGATTAAATATTATATATAATCTAATTATATATGTATTTAATAATAAAAAATAATAATATAATTAACCATGTTATTAATTATAAATAATCATTAAGTCAAAAGGATTATGTGAGCATAATTATTATTTAATAATAATAATAGTAAAAGTAATTAATATATTATTTTTATGAAGTCATTGTAATTAATTTATTACTTAATAATAATATTATTATTTACATGATCATCATTATTATTTTTCAGGAAGGTTCAGAATTCAGGTGAACCTACTCCTACCAAATTTATTGAAAAATAAAAGAAAAACCATGAGAATGAGAGAGGATAAGAATAACAAAGAAAATGTACTCATGTAGAAAATAAAATTATAAATGTGTAGAACCAGGGTCATCCCCAAAATCATGATCAGAGATATCATCACCAGATTCCCATTTTGACTATAAATTCTTATAGCTAAAAAGCATATAATACTTTTCCCTGAGTTTAATCCACTCCAGAGTGAGATCATTTGATGAAGTCATGATAGACTGGCCACACCCATCCCAATCATCTCTACCATGTCCTCGTCTACAATTTTTTGGATACCGACCTCGCTTCCATGTTTTCGTTTGCTGCCAATACCCCTCTAGTTCAGTGAGAGGCTTCTCTATAGAGTCATTAATGACTCTTGAAGCCTCAACAACTACAACTTTTACCCGAGTACCATGCTCAATCATATTCATTCTATCCATAATAGGTGTTGGATGCCTATCATTTATTTTTCTGCTAACAATCTTAGTAGATTTTAGAGAAACTTGATCCAAACTTCCCTCCCCTACATTTTACTACCCAACAACAATATCTGACCATAAGTTTTTTTACCAGTGCAATGAATGTCTGGAAGAGATGTAACCCCTTCCTCCACTCAACTAGTGTCACCTAGCAGCCATCTAGAGGTCCCATAATCTGGTTGTCCAGCCCCTGAACTTCCATTAATATGAGTCTCCAACAAAATAACATGATCCCTATATTGTGTGTAATCCTTTTTAGTAGCAACATCCACCTGTGCTGCATGAACAATATATCCATGCCTAGTATCATCATTTGAGGCTGTTGCGACCCAAGCCTAATCACACCCACCAGTGTGGGTGGCTTCATTTTTCTTTTTCTTGAAACACATCTTAGAATCATGTCGATACAGGGATCAAAAACCACAGACAAAAAATTTCATACAAGTATAATCACATGGTTTTACACATCCACTTCACACATTAAAATCTTTGTGAATCTTACTTTATGCCATAGATAATATTTACACGAGCTTCTTTCTTCTTCATGTAATCGTGTGTACAAGTTCATCGTATTCTTCTTCTTCTTCGAGATATTCACTATTCCTAGAACCAGCTCCATATAGACATAATATCATACAATTATTTCTCAATGAGTGTGTGTAGAAAATCCTTCATATAAAACAAGTGTACATGTAACATAGAGATCTCTATGAAATTTCTAAGAGAACAAAGAACCCAAGTTCTCTCTACAACTTTGTTTTTTAATTCTCTTTCATCATGCATGAATGAAGTGATGAAGAGAATTTATAGATGAGCTCCATGACATCTATTTACCTTAAACTCTCCTCAAACCTCTAGAAAATAATTAAATCCACTCATTCACTTATAGCTCCAAAGAATACGTCGTCAGGAGTTCCCAAATGAAAGTCTATTATCATTGTGCTTTCTTAAACTTTCAAAACCCATATCTCTCATTTTTTATCATCCAAATCTGTTCATGTATGTTTTATCTTGTAAAACACATAAAATACTCTCATCATACACATAATCAGGGTCACAACTTTCTCAACGTGATTCATTAGCTTTCATTAAGCTCATTTCACATGGCCGTTGAGGGTTGTAGACATAACCACCTTGAATTTTCTATGTGATATTTAATTTGATCATGCATGGTGATCACATGCTGTTGGAGGAAGAGTCGATCTTATATCTCATGGCATCATAGGATGAAACAGATTTCTTGAACTGTTGTATGGTGTATTGACATGAAGAACCTCATGAAAACCCTATGATCTCAAGGTATGAGATGAAGTGCACACCATTGTTCTATGCGCCACACTTTAAATACCAGAAGCATAACATATTGAGAAACGAACAGTATAACTTTAATTTGAGTCCCATATCAAATATAACAAAGAGATCATGTTAATTCATTACTATAAGCACTCCAAACAACCCTTAATGTGATCCCATTACATCAAACCATGCTACGACCATGGCTGCCTCATATGATCCTCATCATCTAGTAGCACTTCAAATTATATATGTTGTAAATAATGTGTTATTCTCTATTATATAACTACACAATATTTTAGACCCTTTAAATTAACATAATGTACGATAGTTTTCTCCACATGCAACACCAAACTAGAACGTATGCACCAAAAAAATAAAATGAGCATCAAAATATTTATTATTAGTAAAATTTAAGAATAATAAAACATATAATAAATAAAAATGATTTTCATAAATTATAAAATGAATAAAAATAGGATTAAGAACACTTAATATTTGAAAAACAATTTTTTTTTTATAAAAGTAGTTTTTCATTATATAAACTGAACTTTCATTTAAAATACAAATTTATAAATTTTAGAGTTTTAATTTTAAAAAATGAACTTATTTTTCTAATTATATATGTCAAAATTTACCTAATGTGTTTTTTTGAGGTTTTTCAAAAACAACCGAATTTTTGGTTAATAGTAAATAAATATAGATTTTACTAATGAAGTCACTTTTATAACACTCATGATAAAAATGACATAAAATTCATTGAAACCTTTTTATATATTAATATATATATATATAAATTAAAATAAATCATTTAAAAAGACTATGTTGAATTTATTAAACCCATGTGTAATGTTTTGGAAACACAAACAATATTCTACTCTAAAAACTATTTTTATTTACATATATTAAAAAATTAGCTTTTATTACTTATAGAAATTAAATCTATCAAAAATATATTTAATATTTTATATCAACATGATCATATTATTTAATAAATTCAATTTCATTTTTGGTTACAAAATTGTGATTATTAAGATTAAAGTAACTGGCCATTATAATGGTAAAACTATTATTTTCTAAAAATCATTTTATTAATGTTGTGTAATTTTTATCTAAATAATTAAATTAATATATTTTAAGTAAATAGTATAATATGATTTATAAACACATATATAATTTTATTAACTAAAATTTAATTGGTAACCAATTCCAAATAACATTTAGAACACATATTGGTTAAAACATCATTTTTTTACAAAAAAGAGTTTTTCTGTATATAAAATATATTTATTTAAATATTAATTTTATAATATTTATAAATTGAGATAAATTAATGGAGGATAAAATTAGGTTCATAATACCCAAATTTGGTAATATGGTTTTCATTATATTTTTTTAATAAAATATAAATTACTTGGGAAAAAACTAGTTACCATTGTAAAAATGAAAATGATAAAATGTAAAAACCAAATTGAAAATTAATTGAAACATGCTTCAGAAATGTGTGGAAATTTATTTTCATGATTTATATACTATATCTCACCCAAAAATTCATTATTTTACACTTTCTGAACCACTAACCATTGAATAGTGTCATTCCATTATTGAAAAATAATGGGTGTTCATAAAAGTTCCCTTTTCATCACTTATAAAAGGGGATACTTATATACCTTCATACTACACTAATTCCTTATAATTTACTCCAAAAACTATACCATTATTCTCCTCCTACAAATATCACTCATTTTAATAAACCTATGGTCTCAATTAGTTTTCATAACTCCTTCATTTTCAAGGAGACATTCAAGATAAAATTCAATGCTCCAAAGTGAGTATGACTTAATACTTATCATTTTATTCTTAATCTGTCTCTTCCAAACCTACCCTATACATATTTGTATAATAAATATAGTATAATTATCATACATAAGAGTTACCATACTAACGTAAAACCTTTATTTATTCACTCCCAACTACTTTGAATAAACAAAATAATGTCAATCGTGTGTTGTGCGGACTATCACCTCCACAAAATAAAGGTTTTTTTTTTTATTTTTCATATTTATTTTCATTATTTATTAAAAGCACATAATATATGATTCAACAACATGAATAAATCAAAATAATATCATTTTTATTATATTATAATGATATTATACACACCCATAACCATACTCACGCTAGGTATTTATAACATAAGGGGAGAGTTATTTATGAATCAGTAGTTTTAATTAGAGATTTTTCCTTTTATAAGTATTGGATGAATTTTGGGAACAATCCACCTAGGGTTTTAGTGAGTTTTATGGCTCATTTTTTACAGTGGATGTTTATTTTGGATATATTGTTAAGGTAATATTTTCTAAATGTTGATAAAGGTTGGTTGGTTATCATTGGAGCGTTCTTTCAGGATCATTGATTTTAAAAATCCCTCTTATGGTTCAAGAAAGGGGATCTTAACCCTTTGGTGAATTTATAGGCTATGCCTAGGATATGTATGTGAATGGTTTTTCACCTTATTTATAAATCTATAGAATTATTTTGAAATTTTGAATTATTATTTTTCTCAATATATTTTACTATATCAAGTGGAATGATTTTATTGTAATTCCTTGAGATGTTATAAAATAATATCTAAACCATTATTTTAAGCTATGAAACTTGGTTTTGTAAATAAATGGTTTTTGATAAATTCATAAATTTTTATCCATATTATTCCACATGGAGTTATATACATCAATTTCTTTACAATGTTTGTTGATAAAGCTTCATTGCTTTACTTCCAAAGTTTCATGAACTTGGGAATCTTCCCTGTATTCACTACCTTTGTCATGATCCTTTTGAAATGCTTCCATGTTATGAATTTATAAAATATTATTTATGGGGAATATTTCATGTATGGTGTTGACCACACTATTCCTTCATAGATCTTAATTGTTTAAATGTTACAACCTTAACCTTGAAGCTTGTTTAACAAAACCATGTTCGAATTATGCATAAAATCGTGTGTCCTAACCATGTTTTCCAAAGGTGGTGACTCCTTTCAACAAGGTCTGAATGGTTTATAATTGAATGATTTCAACATAAAATGGTTAATAATTGTATCTGTGCTAAGGAAATGGCTAATAAAAATTAATGTAAGTAACCAAATCATTTACATTTTTAGTTTCATAAAAAAATGTCACCTAAATAAAACAATTTTTTTTCAATAAATAAAAAATTATCTATTTTATTAAATAAACAATATATATTCTAACTTTTTTAGATTCCTCAAAACCCTATTTATTTAAAATTAATAACCTCTTTATTTTTAAACAGACCGCTCATTCCAATGAAAACTAAGTGTAATACTTTTTGTATTAATAAAATCCCCATGTATTGTTTTTGAGAAAATAAGAATTACTTCCTATAAAGAATATAACCCTCATATATAGTATAAAATTTGTTTTAAAAATTTAATTTATAATTAATAATTCTCCTAAAAATGGTCAAATTTCTTAAAATAAATTTCAAATATGGAAATCTTATTTTTTTTAAAAAATTTACATTTGAATCAATATTTTAACTCAAATTTTATAACATGTTCTAACCTACTTTAGTTTAACTAGTGTGGGAATAAATTATGACCAATTTTATGAATATTACCTTTCTATTTTTTTCCATTGTGCACACTTGGGACCTCATTAATATAACTATTTAATTTTTTGGAAAGGTGGAAATAAAAAATATAATGATAATCATACCATAATTTATGTTTGGTATTTATAAAATCCTTATCAGGATTTGTTCTTTGTTCTCTGATTGACTTGTATCATGCTCACTTACTTGAATTCATGATGCATTATTATTTGTATGAAAATGTTTTATTCTAGGAAAACAAACATCTTGAAAAAATACCATGTTGATATGATAACTAGTGTTTTATAATGAAGCATGTATATATTTTTTGATATGAGAATGAATTACATTTAGTGTATTATGAGAATACTTGAAGGGGTATATATATATATCCATTCCTGTTATATATATTGTTATATAGGTACAACATATTTTAGATCATGTAATTGGGATGGGCTCACAACACTCTGAATTTGTATACCTCTTCCCCTATTCCCTAAGATAGAAAACTATATTGTCCTTCTGGGGTCTACAACCATCCTGATCTTGATGAAACCACCATATGCTTCAACTATGTAACAAAGACCCAAAACATATGTGAATCAGATAAACACATGGAACTATTTTATTATAAATAAGAATAAAAACCACACCTTGACCATCACATTATATATAAAACCTCACATATTCATGTAAAAACACAACTCATGGAAGCAATCTCATAAGAGGAACTGAAAGACACTTTTGAAAAAAAAATTGATTCACATTGTTCAAAATGTTTTCCAACATTAATAGGATAAAACTACTTATACATTATATTCTATTGGATGATAAAGAAGATTACAATAAGAATATAATATGTTAGTTGATATTAGATCAATCATAATGACAAGTACTTTTAATTACACACCACATATTTAATGTGGTTCCAACCATTCCATCAGTTCCAACACCTTTTTGATGGAGTTGGTTCCCTAGAACCAACTTATGTGTACTTTATGATAACTTTAATTCATAGTTTTTGAATATTAAATAAATTTTTATCACTCATGATTGTTCTACTACATAACATAGTATGTGATAAAGTCCTAAGAGTAGCAATCACACTAAAATTTCATAGCAGTTCCCCACTATGATGAGAAATCAAAAGTTCTACGACACCATTCTTAAATATATGTTTTATAGCTAGATGATATCTTTGACAGAAAATAAATTCTACAGTATATAAAGTGTGGAGACTCATAGGAATTTGAGGAAAATTCTCATGGTGTACTTCCATGGTAATATCTAGTAGGATATTATGAGAACGAGAACCGTCAGTACGAAATTTATATTTATTTGTGTCATTGGATGTTCCAATCACCAGACATGTGTATTGGTCCTTAGACTTTAATATTATTATTAATCAGTATTATGAGTTGTGTACTTTGATGTGTTGATGAAAACCATGAAGGAAAATTTTCACAGCGAGGTATGATACATTGGGTGCGTCATGAGTAATATTTCATTAATGAATAATGCGAGAAAGAATTTATCCCATATATTCTTTAATGGAAGTTGATATTTGAGGACCTTTGAGGGAAATTATATAGCCTAAATAAATCCATATCCATAATGTACAATAGGCAAGTTCAATTTTTGTGAAGTCCAAGAAAGAGACATCAAGCACATAGGTTGATTGCACCATCATCCAACCTACTTTATTTGTGATATCATGATAAATGGATTATATTACATAGTAAGAATTCATATGAGGTATCATGTAATTGTGGAATTAACTTATTTCTCTATGGGTGCCTTGTAATATTTCTAAACTCTAACCTTGGAATTTAGGCCGCTTTTCCTAATGCCACTGGGAAAGAGGCCTAAAAGGCCACACATTAAGTGTATCTGTAATCTTAGTTAAATAATATATTATCATCAATTATTTAAAAAGTTGAATAAATATTATTCTTAGATGTGGTTAATAATTATTCATGTATTCTTGATCACATATAAATATTTATTTTCTATTTATTGAATATAATATTTATATATTTAATGGAGAATAATGTGTTGATATTTATTTAAAAAATAAATAGTCATTATTTAAGGCATGATAAATATTATGGAGGAATTGAAGACTAAGTTTAATGGTCTGGTTAGAAATAATAAATTTTGAATATCATTTAATTAAATAATATTTAATTTAATTTTCAAGTTAAGCACATGTCAATAAATAATAATAATAATAATATTATTAAATGACATGGGGTTCCACAAGGATTAAATAAATAATAAAGGGAACTTGTGTAATTATTTTATTTTAACCCAAGTAATATATAAACCCAATTATATTATTTTCTCAATAATCCAATTCATTTTTTGGTTATTAACAACAAATTTAGAGAATCCTCTCAAGGCCTAGATAGATCTCCTATCTAAGAACACTTCCAAGAATAGGGAGTGATATTACTCCACCTCCCACTCTCAAGTCAAGAAGAGATCCAAGAGAATGCTTTGGAAGCTATTTTTAAGGTAGTTAAAGGTGGAAAACGTGATCACTGGGATATGCCTTGCTATAAACCATATATTCCTATGGTGGTGTTCTAAGATTTTTGGAACATGTGTGGATCACCGCTAGAGGGAATCTAATTTGATTCCTATAATGCAACGATGAAACAACACAAATATGTTTTCAGATCTATCAATGGAGAAATAATTTCATCAAGGTAATTTTTTATTTGACTAAATTAATTAAAAATATTTTGTGATGATCCTATCTCTTGGTTCTGACATTATATCCCTTGTCTATATTTATTGATTCAATACCATATATCATGAATTTTTTCATAGTGAAAATTTTATATTGAACATCAATCATGGAAAAAATCAAAGTTGGGCATGACCTAGCACACTCTTTCGCTACACCCAGAACCTTCAAGAGGTATCATATAGGTCACATAATTATTTATAATTATTTCAAGATCATTTATGATTTATGCATTTGTGATTTAGTTTTTTAATTCATGTTTAATTTTTCTTTTAATTCAAATTGCGAGATCTGCTTCTTCCTTCGTTTCTCATAGATCTAATCAATGAGATTAATTTTATGAATGAAATAAAGTAAATGAAATAATCCAAAGGTTCCAAAGATTCTGTTCACATGATACAAGAATATAATACATATAATCATATTTACAATCATGTAATTATGTTCAATGCATCAATAATTAATTTTTAAATTAATTCAATTCATGTGAATTAATGACATAAGGTGTAGTTAATTCTTACACAACATGTTTAATAGGCCAACCTAGCGCATGGTTAGTCATAGTACACACTGTGTATCTCACATATACAATATTTAGTCCCTTTGAGTCATAGAAATAATATGTGTTTTATACATGGCCTGCCTAACTAGTGACAGTGTAACTTGGAGTCCACACTCCATGTAGTCCCTTTTACATGTCATGTACTCCATTTTTTCCAAGGTATGATTTATACATCGAGTCCCTAGGAATTTACCTTGGATAAATGGTGAGAGATGTACACACCATGTAGCTCACCTGTACATACCGTGTACTTAATCCAAATTATTCATATTTAAAATTTAATTATTATACTGTGTAAATCTTGAGACATGTTCTTTGTATGGTCATTAAGTTGATTGGACATGCCATGTGATGGGTTTTTAATATATATAGTAATGTTTAATTATTATCTGAAAATTGGTCCATTCTGCATATCATGTATGATTTGTATTACAATTATTACTCTACATGCATTGTAGCATAACATGTGACTGAAAAATCATGTAATTCCTGTAATCATTAAGTTGATTATACACATCATGAAAGTAAATGATAATTTGTGTATGATATATGTCACAAATTAAATCTGTATATGAGTATAATACATGTTGGGTGGATTCAGAAGAGTATTCACCCTTTTCCCTCCAAATTACATTTTATGTATATTGTTAATTTTAAATAAATTTATTAAATTTGGTTAAAATAATGCTGGATGAGAATCTCAAAGAAATTTGTATGAGAATTGATATAAAATAATTGATTAATTAAAGATAAGAATTAATTGATTCGAGTGCATTTTCCTTAAATAAGAATGAATAAGAAGTGAATGAATGTTTTTATTAAATTAATAATTCGTTTCATGAATATAGATGATCATGAGAATAGAACGTAACTTTGTATGTGACTGGATTCATTTAATTTATTATTAAATTAAATTTTTGGTATGCGTGCCTTCTCTCCTCTTATTATACAGGGTCTTCATATCCATGGTTTAATTTATGTAAACCATTTTCCCTCACCTGTGTGAGATTAAAAGCATATTTAATGAATGGAGATCCCAATATAGTAGAGGTGGTTAAATTTTGGAGCCATGGAAAAACCAATCCAAGAGAGATACCTTGGTGGATAGGTGGAAAGCTACAACATAAACCTTAATTGGTTCAAGGTGTTTTCCCCAAGGTCAGCAGTAAGTTTATCAACCGCTAGATGAATTGACCATTAGTAAAAACTCATGATCATATTGCTTTATTATTATATTTCTATCAAGTTTCATGGTTATTTCAATATGGATTTTTTGTCATGATAACACAATTTAATAAAATTAACAAGCATGCAAGATAGAACTAAAATAAACTAGATTATGCATAAATATTGTCTAAGACATGGTTAATCACTTAAGTAAATCCAATTAATATTCAGAAGTATGTAATAAAGATAATAATCAATAATTTATGCATAAAAAATAAAATCCATTAATTATATATATTAATTCGGTATAGCCTTCCACTAGTGAAGTTAAAATCAAACCATAGTTCAAAGTGCTTGACCAGCCAAAGTTGGGGTGATTTCAATTATCGGGGAATTTTAGCTTTATGTTTTGGGTTGACTTAACTTATTTCTCATCAAGGGTAGACTTTCAATGCATGAATTGGTGTAAATAAGAGGAAAAGGTTGATGAAATCCAATTTAAGGATTTCACGATTGGGGAGTCCACTCAACTTGAATGGTTTTATTTAGGCATTCCAAATGCCAGCTATATTAACTCATAATTACAAGAAACATGGTATTCCAAATCCAATAGTGAGGTCTATTGGTTTTAGATAAAATAGTGGGAGATTAATAAATATAATTTTTATTTATTTTTCTAAATTTATTTGAGAAAGTACTAAAATGATGCTTATCTTATTTTGTATAAAAAACATTAAAATGAAATCAAACATATTATTGTGATCCATAATCCACAAGTACAACCATATTACCAACAAAAATTTCTAAGAATGGATAAGAAGAATACGTGTCATCCTTCCCCATGGAATTCAATTATATGTGCTAGAATTTTTTTTTATAAAATTCCTAGAAATGAGGCTAGTGATGAAGAGTTAAAAACCTATGAGAAACACTTCATTGATTCCCCATATATTCAATGTTTCATGCTATAATCCATCTACAAAGATATTTTGATGAAACACGAGGACATGAATGCATATAGAATGATGTATCACCTTCGGGATATCTATCAAGAGAAGGAAACACAAGAGATGTATGATATTTTCAATGCTTTGTTTACAAATAATCCTGGATAGTCTATGCCATATAGGCCTCATGTAGTCAAAATTATTGGATACATTGAACACTTGGAAATATTAAGGATTAAATTCCTCAATGAGTTTCATACATATCTCAACCTTTCATCACTTCCCAAGACCTTCTTATGTTTTATTGTTAATTATAACATAAACAATAATGAGAAGAGTCTTTCATAACTTCTTACTTTGATTCGCCAAGTAAATAAGGACATGGGGCATTAAAAACCCATAGTCCTTATAGTGAATAATAAAAGGAAGAACAAGTTAAGGGGGCTAAAGAAATATAAATAGTCTAAAGATCCCAAGAACCATCCTTCAGAGACAAGAAATATCCAAAGGCAAGTTAAGGAAAAAGAGGCAGAATGTTTTGTGTGTGGCAATCCAGGACACTAGAAGAGGAACTACACACAGAAGCTAGGGGAAACTAAAGGTGAATTTATTATTGAGTATAATATTTCCATATCTAAACACTGGGTAATAGATACACTTTGTGGTGATCACATTTATATCAAACTACAATAACCAAGTAGATTATAAAATATTACTAGAGGAGAGGTAAATATGAGATCTACTAAGGGTGAGAGGTTAGATTCCCTTACTATTGGTGACTGCTACCTTCAACTTAAAATGGGAATGATTTTTGTTTTAAAATATTGTTATTAAGTATATATGGTTACCAATAACATAATTTCTGTATCATACCTAGATAAAAATGGGTTTATTTTTGAATTTTGGAAATAAAAGTTGTTTTTTATAAGGAAAACCCAAGTTATGGTATAAAAAATTTAAAAAATGGTCTTTATGTATTAAATTATGAAAACCAAGTATTGGAAATTGATAACAAGTCATGTTTACACGAATCATATAACAACCAAATTTGGCATCACTGTGTTAGTCATGTAAATGAGAAGTGTTTGAAAAAGATATATCATGATGGTTATTCAGACTCATCTGAGCTAAAACTGCTTAAAATATGTCATGCTTATTTATCATGGAAAATTACCAAACCACCATTTAGTATCATTGAAATGAGGAAACATAACTTTTTAGGCATGGTAAGGTAAATGATGAGTCATGTAGATGTTCCATAATATTTTTGGGGATATGCATTACAAACTATAGCATACACATTAAACTGAGTACTAACTAAAGTGGAAAATGGAATTCCCTTAAAGATATAGAGTGGAAAGAAACACATTTTGTTTCCCACATGTGTATGGGGCTATGAGGAATTTGTTATGGACTTATTAGGAAACAAATTAGAAACTTATGGCACAAAGAAACAATAGAATACTATATATACAACCCCTTAGACAAGAAAGTGACTATCACTGGACAAGCCATATTTTTTGAGTGGGAGAACATCCTCAAATAGAATATTAGGAGAAATATTGACTTCGATGAAGTTGATGATCAAGATACATGAGATTTTGAACATAAACATATTCCACAAGTTCACATGGAAGAAGTGTTTCCTGAAACACAAGTACTGTGTAGGAGCATAAGAGTGGTAAGATAACCAGAGAGATATGGTTTTCTAGTCATTGAAGATGGTGACTCATTATTTATTGACAATGATGAAACTCTCTCCTACAAGGAGGTAATAGAGATCTCTAAAGATGAAACATGGAAATGATACATGAATTATAAAATGGATTCCATGTGTCATAACCACATTTGCGTTCTGGTCGATGTGCTAGTTAATGTAAATACCATTGGATGAAAATGGGTATTCATGAGGAAATTGAACATGGAAGGAAAAGTAAATATATATAAAGAAAGTATAGTGTTTAAAGGGTTTAAACAATGTTAAGTAATTGAATACGATGAAACCTTTTCACCAGTTTACATGTTTAAATCAATCGGAATCATAATTTCTATAACATCTTACTATGACTATGAGATTTGAATGATTGATGTCAAAACTGCATTCCTTAATAGGAACCTTTAGAAAGATGTCTGTATGATACAAAAAGAAGTTTTTGTGACTCTTGATGATTCCAAGAATATTTGAATGTTGCAGAGATCTATATATGTATTCATGCAAGCGTCGAGGTCATGTAACATTAAATTTGATGAATCCATAAAATAATATGGTTTCATTAAGAATGAATGTGATCTATGTGTTTAAAAGTGGTTTAGTATAAATTTGGTCATTATCCTAGTAGTATATGTTGATGAAATATTTCTTATTGGAAATGACATACCTGTCTTTACAGTTAGTTAAGGACTGGTTTAACAAGTGTTTCTCCATGAAGGAACTTGGTGAAATGACCTATATTATAAGGATCAATATCATTCATGATAGATCCAAGAGGCTACTTGGACTATGTAAAAGTACATATATTGACCAGATAATAAATTTATTTAGTATGGAACAATCTAATATGGGATTGGTTCCATTGTCACATGGTTTACATCTTTCTAATAAAATGTGCCCTCAAACACAACATGATAAAGAGATAATGAGAAAGATCCCATATGCTTCAGCGATAAGATCATTCATGTATTCCATGTTATATACTAGACTTGATGTTACCTATTAATTGAGTATGGAATCTAGATATCAATAAGATCTTAGAGAACAACATTGATATGCTGCTAAGGATATCCTCAGGTATTTGAGAAAAAATAAGGATATAATCGTAGTGTATGGAGGAGATGAGGAGTTGGTCATAAAGGGTTATACTGATGTTATTTTTTATATATATCACAATAATCTAAAGTCATATATAGTATATGTTTGTTGTCTCAATAGAGGATTTGTGAGCAGGAAGAGTTCAAAGTAGCCAGTTGTCGCTGATTCTACAGTAGAGTCTGAGTATATAGTGGATTCTGATGTAGCCTAGGAATCCATTTGGAATTGTATTTTTTCCCAGGAGCTTGATGTGGTAAATACTATTAAATAACCTATCACATTGTATTATGATAATATTATATTGGAAAATATTTCAAAATATCCAAGGTTACACCAACAGACAAAGTATATACTCTAGAACTTTCACTTTTTGAGGGATATTCACCAGAGGGGTGAATTTTAAATAAGTATATTTCCAATGGAATATAAAATGGTGTACCCCTTGACTAAAGGACTATCTCAGTAGAAGCATAAGTATCATGTAAGATTTAGCAGACTGATGGTTGTTAGCAGTTGACTCTAGTGCAAGTGGGATTTTGTTGGAGTTTGTGCCCTAGAACCAACTTATGTGTACATTATGATAACTTGTATTCATAGTTTTTGAATATTAAAAATCTTTTTATCACATAATGTTTTTTCTTCTCTGTAACATATTATGTAATAATGTCCCAAGAGTAGCTATCACACTAAAAGGACATATCAGTTCCTTGCTATGATGGGATCCCAGAAGTGCTACAACAATATTCTTAAATATATGTTCTATAGATGGATGATATCATTTGATGGACACAAATGATATAGGATATTAGGGTTGGAGACTCATAAGACTTTGAGGCACCTTCTCATGGTTTATACTATTGGTAATATTCCATATGATATTTTGAAAATGAGGCCCACCGGTAGGAAATTCATAATTATATGTGTCATTGGATGTTCATATCTCCAAATGTGTGTATTGTTCCTTATAATTTAATATTATTATTAATGAGTATTATGTGTTTCGTACTTTTATTTATTGATAAAAACTATGATGAATTATGTTCATGGTTAGATAGGATACATTGGGTACCTCACAAGTAATACTGAATTAATGAATAATGTGAGAAATAATTGTCCCTTTTATTCTTTAACAGAAGTTGATATCTCAATACCTTTAATGGAAATGATATAGCCTAAATAAATCCATGTCCATGGTTTACAATAGGCATGTTCAATTTCTGGGAATCCAAAGAAAGAGACATCGAGTACATAGGTTGATGGAACCAACATACAATCTTCTTTATTTGAGGTATCATGAAAAAGGGATTATATTACACAGTAAGCGATTGTATGAGATATTATGTAATTTTGGAATTAACTTATTTCTCTATGGGTTCCTTGTCATGTTTCTAGATTCTAACATTGTACTTTATGCTACTTCACCTATTTCCACTGAGAAATAGGCCTAGAGGGTCACACACTATGTGTATCTAGAATCTCAGTTAAATAATATATTATTATTTATTATTTAACAAGTTATATAAATATTATTCCGGGATATGTTTAATGATTTATCATATATGTTTGATTGCATATAAATATTTATTTTATATTTAGTGAATATATAATATATATATATATATATATATTTCTTGGTGAATAATACAGTGATATCTATTTAATGAATAACTAGTTATTGTTTAAGGACTCATAAATATTATGGTGGAATGAAGGGCTGAGTTTAATGGTCCAGTTAGAAATAACAAATAATAAATATTATTTTATTAAATAATAATTAATTTAATTCATAATTTAGGCACACGTTGAGAAATAATAATAATAATATTATTATTTTACATGTGGTTCTAAAGGGATTAAATAAATAATAGAGGGCCCTTGTGTAATTATTTTATTTTAACCCTAGCGATATATAAACCAAATTAGATTATTTTATCAATAAGACAATTAATTTGTTTGGTTGTGCATAATGGATTTAGAGAATCCTCTCAAGACCTAGAGATATCTCTTATCTAAGAACACTCCCAATAACAAAGATCGATCTTCCTTCACCTCCCACTCTCGAGTCAAGATGAAATCCAAGAGAACGCTTTATAAGAAGTTCTCAAGGAGATTAATAGAGAACGATGAAAGCGTTAGGATCTTCCATTCTAGCACCCAAGGATTCCTATGATGACATTTAGTGATTTATGTAACACATGTGGATCACCCCTAGAGGGAATTTACTTTGATTCCTATAATGAAATGATGAAACAATATAGATCTGTTATCAGATCCATTAATGAAAAAAGAATTCCATCAAGGAAATTTTTATTTAATTAAATTAACTATAAATAATATGTGATAATCTTATCTCTTGGTTTCGGTGTTCTATAACCTGTCTACGTTATTTTATTTAATTCCATAGATCAAGATATTTATCATTGTGTAAATCTCATATTGATCATCGATCATGGAAAAATAAAAGTTGGGAACAACCCTTCGTACGCTTCTGCTACGTCCGGAACCTTCACTTTTGGGATTCATGGGGGACCCAATATTGATCGTGGACACTTATGATTGATTTTTAACATAATCACCTCAACTGATTTCCTTTAGTTAATAGCGAAATTCATTCTTACATAGACTTTTGAAACATTAAATTACTCATACGCGACTACAGATCACACACTATACAGAATCTAATTTCATACAAAATTTTCTTATTGGGAGATCAAACCACTGATCTTTTAGAATTTAACCACTAAATGATAAAATTCATCAAAAAATTTCAACAAAAATATCCTTGATTAGATTTTAATCCTTTTAACATGATGAATTAGAACATAGAAATCCCTTACACCATAAATCACCCACTGTGTCGATATCACACACACTCAAGCAAACTCAGGACTCATGAAAACATTCATGAAAAAAAAAACGAAATATGAATCTTTGGATTTTTATGGTTTAGATGTGAGTCCTATGTCCATAGTAGAAAAACTATTTTCATTCAAATTATAATTATAAGTTACAATTTTTTTACAACTAAAATCTATATTTACAACTTATAATATATTGATTTGTTTTTTATGTCAAGAAACACCACGTGTGAAAGTGGGCTCACCCAAATGTTATCATTGGTCAAATCGATCAACTAGATTCACAAACTCTTAATATTTTTGAAAGTACCTCCATTGGGTGTAAGGTATACTAATTTTATGGAGCATGTTTTTCTAGAACCTTTGAATTCCTATGAATGGAAAATTTTACTCTTAAATAACTATGAATGGATTTAATGCTCCAATTGAAGTTCTGAGGAAGGTGTTTCACCACTGAGAAGGGGGTTTTCATTAGTGGTGACTTTTTATAGTTTTAATTCTTTTAAATCAAGCATCATTTAACATTTATGATCTAACCCAATCTTATAGGAATACTAAAACTTACACAAATGTTGCAAGAAATATATAACATAGAGACACAAGATTTTTACAAGGCTCAAACTCAATGTGAGAGCCTACTAATTTTTGTGGATGATTAGATGTGTTAACCATAAACTCTCTAGTATAGTTATAAGTGGTTACACTATGAAATTTATAATAGCATAGAGTAACACTATGCTTATAAGCGTACAACTGGAGTAAAAACTTTTGACTTTCATTTAAAATTAATTCAAATGAAAATGAAAAGGATCACTATATTTCTCATGGTTTCTTATAAAACTATTGATGGTGATTATTCGTAAAAAATAATCTAGTTCAGTAAATTCTAACTATATTAGATTTAGATCTCAACCCATATGAATATTTTATTCTTCAAAACCTCAAACCATTAGTACTATTTCACATAATGTTTTCAGGCAACTTTGATACCCTCTTTTCTTCATGAATTTTACTTAATGCAAGAATTAATCATAGACTTCTCATACTATAATTCTATATTATTTACACAAGTGAAGTTCAAACAATATACTTTTACTACCATTACTTATATCTTTTTCTTTATATAGTATCAAATTCATGAAACTTATTTCATTCACATAAAAAGAACTATATAAATACAATACAAATATAAGAATTTTTTTGAACATCTACTTATCACTATGAATGATTTGTCAATCTTACTTCATGCAAGTAAAAATATTTTCATGAGATTATTTATTCGTCATGTAATTGAGTATGCATATTATTATTCTTCTTAATGGTATTCACTATTTTCATAAACAAACTAATGTAGACATAAGATCATTCATGTATTTATCAATGAGTTATTATAAAATAAACTTTGTACCAATAATATAAACAAGTGTAGTTTGTGTGTAGAGATCTATTTAAAATACTTACTTGAATATAAAACCTAATTTATATCTATAACTTCTGCATGTAATTTCTCATTCCATTATCTCACATGAATAAAGTGGTGAGGGGAATTTATATACAAATGTACCTGCAATCCCACCCTTACACTCTCTCCAATCCTTAAACAAATGTGGCGATCCACTAATTCCTTTGGGTATCTAAAGAATAAGATAACATTATTTTGAAAGTGAAAATCTATTATCTTATCACTATTCTAAAACTATAAAAATTCATATATCATCTATTTTATCATCCCCATAATTTCATGCAAGAGTTATCTCATAAAATGAATAAAATACTCAATGCACACACGTACTCATTGTCAAACTTACAACTATTACAATGTAATGAAGTAACTACCATTAAGATCCTTTTTCATGATAGTATAGTATCACACACACAACCTACTAAAATTTTCAATGTGAGATTCATCAAGATTATGAATGCTGATCAAATTATATTAGAGGAATATTTGATCTTATCTCTCATGGTGTCATAGGTTGAAACCGGTGGTTGAAACCATGACATAGAATCTTGGCATAAAGAACCCAGTGAAAACCATATAAGCTTGAGGTAGGAGATGAAGTGCACAAATTTTTTCTATACATCTTTGTTTAAATACTTAAGATTCTACGGATTAAAAAATAAGTAGTATCACTTAAATTTGAGTCCCACATAGAATATAGCAACATGATCATGCTAATTTAATACTATGTTCCCTCCACATAGACTAAATGTGATCCAGTAGAAGAGACCCATGCTACGACCCTGACCTTCTCCTATTCTCATCATTAACTTGAAATAAATCATCTTATTCATGTTATAAAAAATGTGTTATCTCTACTTATCATAAATACAAGTCTTAAAACTTAAAACAATATATTTATTCATATGAATTAATGTCAAAACTTATATAACGCCCAAAATCATTCACACATAATTTGTTGGAAACAATTATAGTTTGGAATATATTTTCTCAAAAATAATTAATGAATATTATTGATTTTGATGCTCAAAAATACCCTTGTTTGTTTTATTGATGAAAATTATTTATTTATTTTTTGGAAAATATTTCTTGAGAAGTTTATATTATTTACAGGTTAAATGTTTGATTAATTATTCTGGTCATGTTTAAAAGTATCATGGAAACAATGTTCACAACCTACTTTTTTAATAATAACATATGGTTTGGTACCCCTATGTTTGGAAGAAAACATATGGATCATATTACCTACGCAGTTGGAAAAGTGTAGATCAACAATCCTATATTTGAAAGAAACCCTATATTTGTCGACTAAACATATGGTTCATCAGCCATACTTTTATTAACAACCATACATTATCAACCATAATTTTGGATTTTTTTTATTTAAAGAAACCCTACATTTTCCAGTTCAATGATGGTTGTTTTAAATTAAATATATTATACTTGATTTATACAATAGTCTCACCATAAATAAATATTTCTATTAAAGCTATTTTGCGACTGATTCAAAGGATTTTATTCAACAGATTAAATGCCTCTTATTTCTTAGGGATTTTATGACTATATTTGAATGATTAGATTTCAAATGATCATTATTTTTCAGGCGATATTCTTGGATATGTTCAACCTAAATAAATCCAACTTTTTCTTGTTAAATAACAAGAGTATTTTCATTTTTATCAATAGTGTGTGAAACATATTTTTGAATAAAGAAATTATGAAAAATACAAAAGATCTAACATCTCTTTAATTTCAAAATAGCTAAAATTTGGATACATACAAGTCTCAATATTGTGTTCTGAAAATTTCTATAATTATTTCTATTTATCTCTTGTAGTTTATATTGAAGATAATTTGCAACCGGTATCTCTTTGAAGTTTCTATTTCTTGAATAAATTTATATTTGAAGAAGAAGACCCACTTTTTATTAGTTATTATTTCAACTGTGAAAAAGAATATTTTTATTCTTTCAAATCAATCACTATTGATTTACTATGGTTTCGAAAGCTTGGAATTAGTCATGCTGAAGTATCAACTTCTCAAACTAAGCTGTGGATTTTCAGTTCATTGTAAAAGTACTAGAAGGATATGTAAGTGCCTTATTTGTAAAGGTGTCAACTTATTGTACTTATTTGTTGAGGTCATGTAATAAGTGGACTTGTATAGTGAATATAAATTACCTCACTGAGTGAGTATTGGTGGAGTGGACTGGGGTATCTTTGTGCCCTGAACCACTATAAAAATTTCTCTTTTATTCTTCTCTATTTATCCATAGCTCGACTTACATAAAGAAGAGAATACTGAATATCTTATTAAATAATGAATAAGGATAAAATTTAGAATCTATCTAAGATTATTGAAAAGACAAAATTTACCCTCTCTTTTTTATCTTTGTATTATTCTGAACTCACAATTGGTATCATAGGAGTACGTTTTGAAGAAAGCTGATAAGCTCTAGAAATATCTATATACAAGGTCTATATAAAGATAGATGTCAATGGAAGAACTAAAATAAGGTATTTCAATGGTCTATGATCCCTACATTAATAGTGATAATTATAGTTATTGAAAGGATCACATTATTATCTATTTAAAAAATATTGGATTCAAAGTATAGATGGATATTTTCACTCTGTATGAAATCCCTGAAAAAAAAACATGGGATGCTACCCAAGAATCTATGTATGATATCAATTAAATATAAATGAATGATATTATATGTAGATTTGTTCCACATGAATTCAAATGAGTATCTCAATGTTATATTTCCTATGAAATATGGAAAACTATTTCTGTTTCCTATAAAAGAGCTGATAATTGTTGAAAATTAAGGTACACTACTTCAAAGATGAAACTTGAAACTTTCAGAATGTATGATGGAGAAAGAATCATTGAGATGAATGGGAGATTGAAAATGATATAAAATAGTGTAGATTACTTGGGAACATAAATTTCATAATCATATCAGGTGCTAAAGGTAATTATATTTATACCCTTTAAATGGAATGGAATATTTGCTGCTATTTAGCAATCATCACCATTCAATGATTTTACAATGAAAGAACTGATCAGTACCTTGATTATGTATGAAGAAGATATACAAGATGAAGATGTGGATAAAAATATGATAAAAAGTTAAAATACTACCCTTATATTTAATATTCATATGAAAGAATAGAAATACAAATAATATTCAAAAATCAAAAATGATTCATAGTGTTCAGATTATGAAATGGAGCTGGATTAATTTTACAAAAGAATCAAAAACTTGTATATAAAGAAAGAGGCTTCAATAAGTTCTTCAAGAAATATAAAAGATTATCTAAAGAAGTTTGACGTAATGAATGTAAACAAATGGGTTATATCAGACCTGTTTTACCATAAAAAAATTTTAAAATAGAAAATGGAGAATAGAGAATGGAAAAAATAGATGATAACTGATTATGATAGAAAATAAATGAAATATTTTAATGCTACTTGGAGTGTGTATGAGGACTCTAGTAGATCTCTAAAATCTAACTCACAAAAAGATCCCAAAAATCAAAAATCAAATATGTGATTTACTACTAAGGAAGAATATGAGGTACAATCCTATTATTCTTCATCATATGATTATAAAAGTTATTTGAATAGAAAATTAGCTTCTCACTGCTCCATACTTGAAGAAAGATATAAATATTTAATAAAATACCATAACTCACTAAATAATATTTACTGTTCCATTTTAAGTGAAAAATATTCTATGTTAAAACAACATCAATAACTAAAAGATAAATTTAACAAATCCACTTCAAATTGTACTGATTATGAAAAAAGGATAAATGAATTAAAAAATGAAGTAGAAACATTTAAAAGTGCTAAAAGAATATTCACTAAAGAAGAAGAAACCTTAAATATAATACTAGAAAAAAATGACATCATAAATAAAAAATATGGAATAAGAAGCAATGGTGAGAAATCTAAATTATAAGTAAATTACTTTATACATAGTTATAAAAATAATTTAAGGGTCACTTGTTTTTACTGTGGAATTAAAGGACATTACTCTAATTACAATGATTTAATAAATAATTATATTAGTGTAAATAAAAATTATTTTAGCTTCAGATATATATGTATGGATAATGTGATGCTAATTTCGGTTAAATAAGGAAAATTTGGTTACCCATATATTTTCTTGTTGACATGGCTGGACCTAAGAAAATATGGCTAATAAAACAAGCTTTTGTTTAAATGATTTATAGGAAACACGAATGTGGAATGGTATATAGACAGTGGATTCTCAAGATATATGAGTGGGTATCTTCTAATTTTCATACACTATAAAAATAAAATTGGGGACTAGTTGCCTTTTTAGACAATGCTAATGGAAAAATAGTTGGAGTTGAATCAATTAAAGATCCAAAATTAATTTCAATCAAAAAAGTTTTATATGTTCAAGGTCTAAATAAAAATCTAAAAAGTATGTCTCAACTATGTGATTATGGATTTTATATTGATTTTTCTAATAATTCTTTCCCAACATTGAATGATAAATTTCTTAAATTTAGAGCACCCAGAACTAAATTTTTTTATACCTTGGATATTAATTCCCTATGTAAACAAAAATTGAATTGTTTAACATATGATAAAAATTAATCTTAGATCTAGAATAAAAGAATTAGACACTAAAATTTATTTACTTATATAAATTTTCTACAAAACACTTAGTTTATGATTTTCCATGTATTAAATTTGATAAAAATATATTATGCGATGCATGTCAAATTGGGAAACAACACAAATAAACCTTCAACTATATTAACAATGTTTCTAAATCCATACCACTAGAAATTTTCCACATTTATTTTTTTGTATTATCAGGAGTAGAACGTTTGACTGGAATATTATATTTTTTTGATGATTTTTCGAGATTTACATGTGTTTTTTTCTAAAATTTAAAAGTGAAGTTTTCTCAGTTTCTAAAAGATTTTATAAAATTGTTTAAAATGAAAAGTATTACAAAAAATCTCTTTAAGAAGAGTTATTATTGGAGAATTTGAGGATAAATAATTTAATTCCTTTTTCTCAAACTTATGTATTAAACACAACTTCTGTACACTAATAACACCTCAACAAAATAGAATTATAGAAGAAGAAATAATACTATTTAGGAAATGGAAATAACTATGTTAAATGAATATATTCTGCCTAAATATTTTTGGTAAGAAGATGTAACCAAAGCTTTATATATAAAAAATATAGTTTCAATAAGACACTTTATTAAAAAGACACCATATGAACTATGGAATAACCTAAAACCTAAACTGAGATACTTTAAAGTGTTCAGATTCAAGCTGTATATCTTGAATTCTAAGGAAAACCATGGTAAAGTTGATCCAAAGGATAATGAAGGAATGTTTATATGATATTCCACTACCTCTAAATATTATAGAGTGTATAATGAAAAGTCAAGGATTTTTGAATAATCTTTTCATGTGAAGTTTGATGAATGTGATCCTTTTAGTCATAAAAAAAATCAAACCGATTATATTTCTAATTCATTAGACAACACGAGACTTGAATCACCTAAGATATTATTTGAAAACAACATAAATGAAATTTAGTGTAGTTAATAATAACATGAAA
Source organism: Viscum album (assembly GCA_963277665.1). Classification (NCBI taxonomy): domain Eukaryota; kingdom Viridiplantae; phylum Streptophyta; class Magnoliopsida; order Santalales; family Viscaceae; genus Viscum; species Viscum album. The sequence continues at coordinate 635,003,994 of OY728138.1, read as the reverse complement.
TTGATGAACCTAAAAGTTTCTTACCTAGAGAATCTAGAACCCTAAAGAACTACCCTTTAGAAATAACAGGAGATCCAAATATTGTAGTAATAACTAGAATTAATATATGAAACCTAACTAAATTTTCATTATTTATATCACAATTAGTAACCTAAAAACATAGAATAAAATTTATAATATGAAAGTTGGTTAGTGGATATGAAATAAGAACTTTATTAATTTAGTAGAAAAAAAGTTTGGAAATTAGGTGACATACTATCCAATCATCCTATAATAGGAACCAAATGGGTTTTTAGAAATAAAAATTATAATCAAATAATTATTAGAAATAAATATAGATTAGTAGATAAATGATAAAATTAAGAAGATAGAATAAATTATGACTAAAATTTTTCTCATGTTGTAATATTAGAAGCAATTGTAACCTTTATAACTTATTTATCTCATATAAATTTTAAATTATATCAAATGGATGTAAAATCATCTCATATGAATTTTAATTCACATGAAATGGATGGAAAATTGGTATTTCTAAATAGATATTTAATGGAGGAAGTTTATATTAAAAAACCATCAGTTTTTGAAAATACTCATCTACCAAATTCAGTTTTCAAACTTACTAAAGCTCTATATGGCCTTAAATGAGCACCTAGAGCCTAGTATGAAAGATGAAGTTCTTTTTTATTATAAATTGTATTTTCTATAGGGTTAGTAGATCATACTATTTTTATTAAAATAGTTTTTATAATATCCGATTAGTAGAGATCTATAGAGATGATGTTATTTTTGGTTCAACTAATAAAAATATTTGTAATGGCTTTCAAATCTTATAGAAAAATAATTTTAAATGAGTGTGATGTGAGAATTAAATTTATTTTTAAATTTAAAATCTATAAAAATGATTATGAAAATATTTTAAATTAAATTAAATATATTATAGACTTATTGAAAAAATTTGGACTTAAAAATAGTAAGACCAATACAACACCCATGTGTACCAATATAAAACATGATTTGAATGAATATGGAAAACTAGTTGAAAACAAATTATATAGGGGTATGATTTGATGTTTACTATATCTCACTATTAGTAAACCAGACAATATGTTTTATATTTTTCTATATGTTAGATTTAAATCAAATCCAGAAGAATCCATTCTTTATAATGTTAAAATAATTTTTAGATATTTGAAAGGAAATATTTTTCAATCTTTACTTTACCCAAAAAATTATGATTTTAATTTAAATTCATATTCAGATGGAGATTTTGGATGTTCTATTTTTGATAGAAAAAATTAAATCAAGAACTTGTCACTATTTAGGTAAGTCCTTAGTTTCATAGTCAAGTAAGAAATAATATTCAGTTGCTCTATCAACAGATGAGGTAACATATATATCTACTAATGTTTTCTGAGCACAAGTGTTGTGGATGAAGCACACATCACTGGATTTTGTAATTAATTTCATAGTGTTCCTATTTTATGTGACAATACTAGTGAAATTAGCATTTCCAGAAACCATGTATGTCATTATAGAACTAAGTATAGTGATATAATACATCATTTTATAAGAGTTTGTGTTCTTAAAAAAGATATATATTTATAATTTGTAAATACTAAATATTAACTTGTGAATATTTTTACTAAACCACTTCCCACTTCTAGTTTTGAATCTATTAAGTGGGTGTTAGGAATAATTAATTTTAAATAAATTTTTTATGTGTTTATTTAATCATGTATTAACTATTTTACTTTTTTTATTTCTAATATTATTTATTTATTTAATAATTGTTTAAAATGTTTTTTACATTTCTTTTCAAAAATTAAATACTGATTACACTGAGTATTTCACTCGAGAAACCAAAACCTATGCCACCCCAAACATTCAAAAATCTCTATATCACTCTTATCCTTCATATTAAAACCCTTTCAACTTCAAGATCTTTCATATTTCCTTCAAAACCCTAGAATTATAACATCAAACCATTATATTCTCAGCAATGTTGAAGAAAAATAGGCCTGATGAAGGTAAACCAAGATAATCTAAGCATCAACACATCGCTTATAGAAAAATTCTTCAAAGAAAAGTTGTAGATTTTGAATGGATATATCAGATGAATATTCTATTAAAAAAATATATATTTTCAAGATTTATATTTCCTTTTCAATGAAGAAAACACCAAATTATTTTTCTACATAGAATTATATATTTTTTACAAAAATGAGAAATTAAGTTTCGATGACACAAAGGATTTCATCATTTCAAAGGTAAAAGATACATAGTTTTTCTTTTATTGTATAGAAATTAAAAAGATTCTTTTGTGTCATCACAAAGGATTATTTCAGTTAGATATTTGATCCATTGGAAATAAATAACATATATCATAAGATATTATGTCTTTTCTATTTGGTACAACCCGGATTCGAAAAATGTCTGTAAATGATATTGAGGCTTTCGTGAAGGTTCTTGTCAAATTCATTCAGCCAATAATACTTTCAAGAATTGATAAGTTTTAAAATATTATTTATCCTAATATGCATGTAATGTTTTTGATGATGAGTAACCTTAAGTTTAATTTTCCTAGATATATGCTCCGCTACATGCATCTCTATTCTCAGGAAGAGGAAAGAATGTATTTTTATCTATATAGAAGATTTTTTTCTCTTATTTTGTTTAAAAATGGATAGATTAAAGATGTATAGATTCACACTAGGTGTCATCAAAAAAACATTCTGAATTCTAGTACCTTGTGAATGATAGGATTCTTATAGAGTCCCTTAAAATGAATGTTTTTACCTACTGGTGCTGAAGACCAACAAGAATATGGTCTTATTTCTCAGGGGAGAAGGGAACTCAGAAATCATCTGGTTTAGTTCACATGCATGCATAAAAAGTTGGAGAATTTATAATATAAAATGTTGTTCAGACATAAAATCAAAGAATTAGGTATATTGACTCTGATCCCTATGATTCAATAGAAATTTATCCATCTCTTGAAGAACATTTACATGAAGAAAACAATGAGGTCCTTGTCACATAACCTAGAAAAATAAGGGAACCTGAAGTTCAATCTCCATAATGAGGCCACTGTAACTCAAAAAATCAACCAACTAGTGATTTTATATGTGAAAAATACTAAAATGGAACATATAATTTAGAATAAAGTATAAAATAGGAATGATAAAGAATCTGATGAAAAATATCAAGTTGAGGAAACTAGTTAAGGAGGTGATAAAGAACAACCATAAATAGTTTAACCTACTGGGTTCATTGAGAATCCAACAGTCTCTATTGTTGTAAATTATTTGGAAAAAGATGTGTCCACATCTTCTGAGAAGACATAGGTTATTATCATTTTATCTTCATATTATAGTGTAAATTATAGAGAAAAATACTTAGCTTTGGTTGATAGAGGACAACCATCAAAAAATCCAGAATAATAATCTTATTATTCTCTTAATAATCAAGTAGAAGAGTTAGTCCTCAAATTCAACTGAATGAAGGAGGATAATTATTTTTTAAATAATTATATGGTGTTTAATAACAAATATTTGGAATATTTTAGAAACTCAACTTTTCCTAGAGAAGAATTAGAATATAAAAAAAATACAATTGTAAATACTCATAGAAAATTCATTTTTTAGAAGATATTTTAATGCATTTCAAAGAGAAATGATAGATTAGTTTGGAAAACAGAGAGCAGAATTAGTCTCCAAAATAGATTTAAAATATTTAAATAGATATTTGGGAAGCCATTTTTAATCATTAAGGAATAACAAAAATCATTCTAGAGAATCTAATGTCGTCACTCTCAGTTATCCATAATTAATAATAAGGTTTGAATCTATTACTGTAGTTTTTTATGCTTTGAATGATCACCTATATAATCTTTAGTGTGATAGTTCACCTTTGAATGTGTTGTTGGATAATCAAAGAGAAATTATTGATAAGCTAAAATACGATGAGATTGGTATAAGAAATCTTCTTAATCAGTTAGGTAAAATCCTCTCATAGTTTTTTCAATCAGAAGTGATTGTTCATGAGTTTATGAAAGTCAATATAGTTGAAAGTTTAAAGGTGGGTCAAGATTAATTAATTTTGATGAGATAGTGGGATGATACCTTTATTGAAAGTTTCAAAGGTCTGATGGAAGAGTTAAAATATATTCACCAGGCTATCTGAGATTTTCTAGATTTGGGAACTTTATCTAATCAATATCATTCTCTCTCATTTAGTCCTACCTTTTGAAAATTCTCAGTCAATTTTTTTCCTATAAAAAAATTTTAATGAAATTATTTTGTGTACTATATTTTAATATTAGTTTATTCTTATTTTTTTACATTTCTACTTTGAGAAAAAATATCATTATTTTTTTCTAATAATAATGTAACATTAATTAATAGTTATGTGCTATATTAAATGCATTTTAATCCATTTTTATTACTTTATTTTTGATATCACAAAAAGGTGGAAGAAAATTAGGTAAAAAAACACTCTTAATTATGTTATCATTTTTTAACTTAAGAGAATGGGTTTATTATATAAATAAAATTTAAATGATAACTATAATTTTGTTATAAAATGTTAAAGATATTATTTCATTTGTGTTTATAATTACTATATTTTATATAAGTTATGTTATATGAGTTTTTTGATCATAAAAAGGGGGATATTATTGAGAATTTATTTTATCAATAATAATCTATGAATATTTTTGATTTTGATTCCCACAAATACCCTTATTTGTTTTATAGATGTATTTAATTTAAGTATTTTTTAGGAATATATTTCTTGATAAGTTTATATTATTTACAAGTTAATATATTTTAGTAAGTATTCTAGATGTGTTTAGAAGTATTCAAGAAACAATATTCATACCCTAAATTTTTAAGCATAATATATGGTTTGGGAACCCTACATTTGGAAGAAAATGTATGGATCATATACTCCGCACTGTTGGAAAAGTACGGATTAAGAACCTTATATTTGAAAGAAAACCTATGTTTGAGGAATAAATGTATGGTCCATCAACCCTAATATTATAAACATAAATACATTGTCAACCCTACTTTTGGAACTTGTCATTATATGAAGAAACCCTATGTTTGACTAGTAAACAATGGTGTTTTTAATTAAAGATATTATCTGTGATTTATACAATGGACTAGATAGAAATAAATATATATTAAAGCTATTTTGTGACCAATTCTGATGATTGTATTCAATAGATTAAATCATTCCAATTTCTAAGGGAATTTATGACTCTCTTTGAATGATTATATTTAAAATGATCACAATTTGTATGGAGATATTCTTGGATATGTTCAACCGAAATCAAGACAAGTTTTTCTTATTAAATAGAAAAAGTATTTTTGTTTTTCTATATCATGTGTGAAATATATTTTTTAATACATAACTAATTCAAAATAAAAAACATTGAACACCTTTTTTATTTCAAAAGAGCTACACTTTCGAGACATACATGTTTAAATATTGTGTTGTGAAAACTGTTGTTATTACTATTATTTTTATGTTGCTGTTTTCATTGAAGACAATTTTCAATTTTGATCTATTCGAAGATGTTCTTTATTGAATATATTTTTCTTGGAAGAAGAAGATCCAATTTTTATATGTTTATTCTATAAATGTGAAAAAGAATCTATTTATTCAAACATATCAATCTCTATTGATTTACTAGAGTTGTGACTTCTCATACTCAATCGTGGTAGATTATCAGCTTCTCAGACTAAGTTGTGGATTTTTTGGTTCCCTTTAAAAGAAAAAAATTATTTTTAATAGATTTTTTTAAAGTTTTCAACTTTATATACTCATCTATTAAGGTCTTTTGATAGGAGGACCTATTTAGTGAAAATCAATAAGCTCACTAAGAGAGTGTTGGTGGAGTGGACTAGGGGATCTTTGTGTCCTAAACCACTATAATAATTGTTGTGCTCTTCTTATATGTTTATCCACTACTTGAATTACTTAAAGAAGAGAATACATCATATCTATATAAATCATAAAGAAGGATAAAAGTCAAAATCGATCTATGATTATTTAAAATTAAAAATTCACCCCCTCTTGTGTATCTTTGTATTATTCCCACCTAATATTTACAACATTATCACCAATTCCAAGGTTTATTCAATCTCCCCCTTTGGATTTACTATGAATTAATAGCTCACTTTCAACAACACTGACTAAGAGTTATCAAATCATAGACTTTATTAAATAGATATTCCCTTACACAACACAACTTAATAAGGTAATTATTTTAAGATAAATATATTTCTTAGTGATAAGAAATTTATGAAAAAGTGACTTAGTTTATCTCCTCAAATATCATTCACTTTTCTTTAACTTTTTACAAAAAACACAACATCAAATTCCCTAATACAAAATATTACGACTCCCCCTTTGAAAAACAAGGGGATAATGTTTCTCCCCACATGATAAAAAAAATACAAATCCTTGTTTGGGTCACATCCATAAATCTTCAATTGAGAGTAGAATTAGGAACAAGGTGTTCCATCCTCAATTTAAATAACCTATCACTTGGCATAGATTTGGTAGAGATATTTTCAACATGGTATTTTGTAAAAATAGATTCAAAATTGATATATCCTCTGGAAACCTTTTCATTGATGAAATGATATAGTATATTGATGATTTTAGACCCTTAATAATACACTAGGTTCTTTAAAAAATCATCAATAGTCTGATTATCATAGAAAATTTTATGGGGATTCTCAGACTTAAAATTGAAATATGATAGTTGCACTTGATTCTAGATCATCTATTTACAAGAATGTTTTGCATCTATATACTCTTCCCCAGTTGTTCTTATTGTCACTAAATTTTACTTTTTGTTGTATAAACATTCAAAAATTTCTCCCCAAAAGAATTATCTACTTAAATTGGATCTTCTGTCAGTACAATCACCTACCTAATTTTCATATATAATGACTAGAAGGACTAAATTTTCACTATGTATATATAAAATCACATAATTTAATCTATTTTTAATATATATCAAGATTATTTTAGAGGCTAGTAAGTGAAAAACTTTAGTATCGCTCTTATAACCTCACACATTGATTCAATACATAAGTTATATCTGTCCTTGATACTATTAGGTAAACTAGGACCCAATGATTCCTTTAAATTTTGTTTGGTTAATAGTTGTTCTAGATTCATTCTACCAACATTTAGTTCCAAATGAAATGTGAGTTAAAAGTTCTTTTAAATCTCTCATGGAAAACCTTTTCAAAAGTTCTATAGAGAATTTTTATTGGTATAAAAATTTATAACCAAGATTTTGTTTAATCTATAATCCCATAAAATATATCATTTCACATATTATAGACATCTCAAAGTTCTTATTTATCTTTTTAGTAAATTATTTGTAGAGATACTCTTTGTGTCATGTAAATATGATTTCATCCACATACACAATGATAAATAGAGTACATATGGAACTCTCTCCCACATAATGGTTATAGTCAACCTTCCCATTCGTGAACTCCGTGTCCCTTAGAGAGCCATATAATTTGGAATACCAAGCTCTAGGGTAATATGTAAATCTTTAAAAATATTTAATTAACCTATATACCACACTTCTATCACCATATAATATGGAACCCTATAGTTTTTCAATATAAAATTCTTCTTCACAATCACCATTAAGAAAATCAGTTTTCACATCCATTTGATACACCTTGAAATGTTTGTGTTCTTCCACTACCTAGAATATTATAATAGTCTCCAGCCTCACTAAAAGTGAAAAAATTTCTTTAAAGTCAATTACCACTATTTATTAATATAATTTTCACACCATCCTGGCATTATTTCTCAATACCTTACCTTTCTCCTTCATTTTATTTCTAAACACCCATTTGGTTATAATTACATTTTTTCTTTTTTATGTCTTATCACAAGATCCCATGTACAATTCTTCTCAATTTGATCAATTTAATCATTAATAGCTTGTATCAAATCCCCATGATCGAAAATTTTAGATACTATATGTGGTTTAATTTTGTGATGAGTTAAGTTTGATATTTAAATATCAATATACTTCTAGTTTGTATAAGAGCTTGTTGATTGCTTATAATATTTTTGCTTCAACATATTTCACCAATATATTGTACTATTTCTTCTCATTTTCAATAGCATCATATTATTTACTAGATTATTCAAAATTGATATCAACTATGATTTACTCTTTCTTAGTTACTTCATCATTCTTCTTCTCTAAAACCTACATGTGGTTTTCTATAGAAATTTCGATATATGATACAATTTTTTAATCTAGTTTTCACTGATTTTAAATAATTTTTACATAAAAGTATTTATTCGATTTATGAAACTTTTTTTCCAACATATTTATCCACTATAATTGGATTAGTATCCCATGAGGATCCCTTATTCTATATTCTCTTCAAAATTTCTCATAGTCTTATTCTTGACTTTCATAAATTAAGGATTACAAAAAACCTAAAAATATTCAACAGTTAGATTTACTTTTTAATTCATTTTATATTGTTTCTTTTTTGTCTCTAGCCTCAAAAAACTCTTTTTTATATATTTATAATTTTATATATAACTTATCTGTAAAAATATTTGAGATATTGTGTTCAAATTAAATAGTCCTTTTCATCACAACTATGCTTCTATTCTTACTCTCTATTACACCATTTTATAGGGGAGTATATGATTTTCTATATTTATTCTTTATTCCATGTATGTTAGGTTACCTTTCAAAAGCATCACATGTAAACTCTTTGAAATTATCCGATCTACGTTTCTTGATGTAGAGTCCCAACTTCTTCATAGTTTTTCTTCTAATTATTTTGATCATTTGAATAACTTTAAAATTTTTCTTGGTAAGCATGAAATTAGTCAATAAAGTATAATAATAAATGAATATAATTAAATATAGATAACCTATAATATACTCTTATCTCATGATACCACATATAGAAATATGAATTAGATAAAGTGTTCTAGTAGATAGAATTTCTATGTAGTTCCCAAATCCAATTTTCTACCCTAACAGTGATCTAGGCTAGTTGGATACTAGGCCTTAGGCATTCCTCCCATTACACCAAAGGCTGCCAACTAGTAGTGAGGGTATAAGAGGTGATAGCGAGGAGACTATACCCATTGGCGATGATAATAATAATGGCCCGTACAATATATAGTAGCGGAAGAAAACCATAAACCAGTGAAAAAAGCACAAATCCATGGAAGAATAAATAAAGAATCAATATAATAAATAATTTACAAGCCCAAAGGTATACCATTTGTAGATGACACATTCCATAATAGTTAATACATAATATTAGAAAAGCAGGGTCTCTTACGACCAACCATCAGTTCATACATATATCAAGCATGATAAAAGCTCAAATGTAAATCCAGTTGATACAGATGACCCACCATGGTCCACTGCCATCTATCCCATGCCAAGAAGATTAACTAGATCACTAAGGCCCAACTCCCAAACATGACCCCTTACTTGATTGTAGAGACATAAAGTCTAAACATGCTCAGAGGGGCCTATGTAGGGTGTGAGAATAAATATCACTAGGATACCACCAAAGTGTTACTGTCTTACATCTATAATTATATTGGTGTATGTGAATTGTAAATAAAAAGGAAGAATATACACATTTAATAATTACCTACATCCCTTATACTCAATAGAAATGAGTAAGTGATCACCTGATTTTTATATTATTATAAATATCTGAATACAGACCCCCAAATATATATATGGAATACAACACCTATTTGCATATATATAATTTTAGCGGTGAGGATCCATGGCTTAGAGCACAAGGAATCCTATGATAAAAGTCACCATAGGAGTACCCAAAGGATACACCTATAATAATGTTAATCGACACCTCATGACACCAATCAAATATCTAGTGTCAAAATGACATGCCCAAACAATAAATACCTGGTCCATCAAACCTCATCTCTGAAAACAACCATCATCTTGAAGCTCGATGTCCTAAGGAACAATGATGTCTATCCTCTAAATAACAATAATCGTCTGCTCAAAAACTGTTGTCTCAAGGTATGAAAATATCAATCCTCTCATGATCTTAGACCATGACCTCAATTATCCTAGTGATCCATAGCTCCCAACTGATGGTCTCAACACCATCAACTAATGGTCCATTACTAACCATGTGGATTTGTATGGTGAGTACCCCCAAACATAACTGATGATCAACACCATTAACCAATCCGCACAGTCTATGTAGTCATCCACCCACAACAAGAGGTAAAAACCACCTTTATTGAGTTCTATTTATGTGAACACGACTCCAACAAAAATTCATCCAACAAACAGTGAGTGAAAATAAAAAAAAACATAAGACACATCATCTAACACCTCACACCCCTTAAAATATGTCGCTAAATCTCAATGGTCATCACCATGTCAAAGTCATGAGAGACTCTCCTTTATCATAATGACCTCATTTTATTAAATATTGATGAAAAATTTTCTTTAACCTGGTGATCATTATCACCCTGAGTATCCCAAGCCAAGACCAACTTGACAAACCATGTAACCTAAGTCTAGGTGATCAGTATCACCTAAATCCTTGGGCTAATCCCATCATGTTCCCACAAAACCAAGAAATAAAAATAAAAATTTAATTTAATATAAAACAATCACTTCAGATAATCTTCCCAGGTTGGACCAATCTGCTTACCCAGCTTGACCATATGTATAGAATCTAGATCTTTCCCAGAGGCATCTCATATAATAAATTTAATAATTTAAAGGAAAGCATTAATTTATTAAGCTATCACTCAGGCAACCCACATGGGAATATAAGAACACACCCATGAAACACTCTCAAAATAAAGGATAAATCAAGGGACCACCTATATTATACTTTTAGGTTACCACTCAAATCATAAAAACCTCTAACTCAAGCCAAATCAAAAGGAAAAAGTGTTTTAGAAGAATGCCCTAAAAATAATGTAAACAAGTTACATGGATTTAAATTTAATCATGGTGAGATAAATGAAGAAAAGAGGATAGAGTATTGAAGGTATTACTAAGATGAATCTGTAACCACCAACTGATCTAGGGTAAAAATCCAATTAAGGAAGATATATCAAATCCTTAGTGGATGATAACGATAGGACCCCCTCTATTTGTGTAGTGAAAGAGGAAATGTGAGGAGAAAATCTAACAAGGAAGGATGTAAATTTTGATTATATTTTTCAAATAAATGAGCTACATGATTTGGACACATGATTTAGCTAACCATGCACCAACCATGTGTTTCTCTCTTCCTAATCACCACACATACATGAGCTAGGTGCACTATTTTCCAAACAGTACAAAAACCATGTGATTTACCTTTTTTAAAAATTATATAGGTTCCCACAGATGTGAAAACCTACCAAAATAGTTTTTTAAACCAAGTACAGTGCCACTAGAGGGCCACATGGTTACTCCTAGGAGGTCACACAGTTTGTCTAAAATTTACGTCTCTATTAGCACATTCCAAAAACGTAGTTTCCAAGAATTGCCACACACAGAACTCACCCAGAACCCCATGTCATTTTTCAATCCATAAAATCCCTCTAAAAACAAGGACTTGGCTCAAAGAAACTCCCAGAATTAGGTTTCTAATATCAAAGAGAAAGATGGCCAGCTCACCAAACATGAAAATTCGAACATGTTGGGGATTTTCAACACGTTCAAAAACCCAAGACATTAAAATATCCCCACCTTAACATAACTCATACCTAAGTTATCAGGATTAACCTATAGATGGTATCAAACATTCCCATATCATAAAAATCAACACGTTATACCCCAGTCATTATGCCATAGGTAAAATACCCTCAAAGAGCTCCCCACCTTAGGAGTTACCTACCTGGTCGCTTCCCGACCCAAAAATAAAATATATTGATGGTCCACTGACCATCCCTAGACTCATAAGTCATATCATGATTCATATTATTTCCTGAACCTTATAAGGTGATCGATTTATGCATGTTTCATATATGAAATCCATCATGTCACACATCTCATAATATTACCATAAGTACCTATTCCATACATGGAACTTATAAAAACCCACACTTGATCAAGTGCCCAAAGATCTTGAATCTCATAAGATGCCTAAAATAATCCTACATCTTATATACATATGCATTCCCATAAAAATCCTGATGCCTATGAATCTCATATATAACCTACATTTCTTTGATTCCCAGATGCCTATGCACCTCACATAAAAATCCACACCACATTGATAACCTTAATAAGTCCTGATTCCAATACACCTCATATATATATATACTTCACTATAACTGATGCCAACCTAATAAAAATTGCCCGGTTAGTCAAAATACAATACCTATACATCTCATGCATCAAAACATGACAAATCAAAAATAAAAATAAAATCATGATCATGCTTGTAATCATGACATACCTCTAGCTATAGTTGGTGCCCCAGCCTGCACTAAACCTGGAAGTTCCACTACGTGAAAAAAGCCTGAAGCCAGACTACCTGAGGCCTAGACAGACTATGGAGCTCCAATAGCCACCAGCCACTACCCCAATGCTAGGTCCCACAATATCTGTTAGGAATTATGAAGTTGAATCCTGACCACAACTCCTGGTACTACTCCTAGCTCGACTTCAGATCCATGTGTCTGCTCCGATCCCTAGATTCCAGAAGCCTGGGAAAGTTTCTGGTAGAATATCTCTAAATAGACTATTTTTTAGCATGACCAATAACCATTTGAAAATGATTATACAATGCCCAAACATGCCTCGACTACCCACAATGGAAGCATACTACTGAATAACCACTCCTCGGTGGTCTGCCTGAATCTTTGATCTGACTAACCTACTAAGACTCCCCACAACCCCGCTTCTTGGTACCTGAAGCATAACCGCTAATCTCACTTGATTCCGTAACCTAGATCATATAAGATTGGTCTATCAAGTTCCCCTCATCAATCGGTGTCTGATTGACTACCTCAGAAAACTAGGTCATCCTAAAGATGTTTATCTGCACCTTGATGGCATGTCGCAATCCATCCTCAAATTGCTACTCCCTAGCGATGTTGTTACACACCATATTAGATGAAAACCATGACAGGTCTATGAAATTGGATTCATAGTACATGAATGATGTATCCTCTACTAGATATTCATGAAATCATGGGCTTTGTATTCCCTCAACATCTTTGGACAGAATTGATTGAAGAAACTGGATTCAAAATCCTTCCAAGTTAGTCCCTATTGTCTTCCTTCTTGAACCTATATATCATACTAGTGTTTTTACATTGCTCTGAGATTGTACATATCCAGCTTCTCCCTCTAGCTAGGGAGTGTCTCAAGCTGGTAAAATTTCATCTATACCAACTCTATCCAATTCTTCACTAGCTATGGTCCACCCTCACCATGAAATAGTGGTGGGTGTTGAGACTAAAACTCTTGAGTCTGGTATTAGATAGATGGATTGATTTCTTGATCTCCTATATCGATACCTTATATAACAGGAAGCAGGCTCACCCTAAACTTTTCATGAAGCCATGGTTCAAGGTATTCCATCTACAGATATACTTCATGTACCAAATCCATTACCTATGGATCGTGATCATATCAACCCTCTAGGGCCCATCCCAACCCTTAGGGGCCTCAACCCTTGATTTCTCATGTGACACCATATCATTGCCCTCCTAAAAGTCTACGAAAGACTGTCTAGGTGGAATCCCGCTAAATACTAATCATGATGGCCATACATCCATAAATTATATATATATATATATATATATATATATCATAGTTAAGGATAGCTATAATACGAAACACCTCCCATCACCCTTATACTCCTCTATGCCACACTTTCAGATGATATCTGGCCTTAAGGCCCCTTACCTACCCATATCAGAGTCAGGTATAAAGTATCGCCCAACCTTATGGCCCCCTGCCTACCCATATCAGAGTCAAGCATCACATATAACCTGATCTATTGGCCCCATGCCTACCCATAAAAAATCCATACATCACATACCATGTGTATAAATATGATAAAGATGAGTAGAATTCTACAACAAAGGCTATACTAGAAAACACTCTCTATCTTATTGTTTGACACTTTAAACAAATCACCCCTATCATCATCCATGCCTACTCATACCAAAGTCATGACCATATATTACATTCATATGGAGTCACATATAGATCCCATTAGAACCACATTCCTGGGTTGGATAACTTGAATGACAGAAAAAGAGGCTAATTAGGAAACCACTATTTAGATTCTTTGTTGAAACTTTAAACAAACCAACCCCTCTTAAGCACAATCCAAGTTCCCAGTTATAATCACATGAAAAACAAATCATATGAGCCTAAGTACCTAACATCATGAATAATCAAAACTCCTTTATATACCATGACATGGGTCAATATCCACATGATAGATAACCATCACACCCAAGTGCAATAATTTAGGTGGAGATCAAATCAACTATAAAAATAACACAACATAACATCAATATCCCACCCCAAGAAACTAGGTTTGTCCCCCGTTCATGGGGATGAAGGTAACCAAACATGATCTCTATACCCAGTCTCAACCAAATCCAAATCTCCAATCAACCATAACCCAAATAGTAAGACCAAATAATGAAAATAAAACCCATATGATAGCATTTTTACAACACTGAACCTATTTTCCACCAGAACAGTGCTTTAGGCCAATTGTCCACTAGGCCTTTTGCACAACTCCTCATACGCTAAAGGCTACCGACTATCATATAGGGTCTAAGAGGTGATAGTGGGAAGAATATACTCTCTGGTAGTGATAATAATAATGTCCCATACAATATATAATAATGAAAGAATACCTTAACTCTCCAAAAGCAACATAACTTGGTAGAAGTGTAAATAATTCTATAACAAAATAATTAAACAATAAGACTGAAGACATACCATTTTTATACAACACATGCCATAACAGATCATACAAAACAATTGACGTGCAAGGTCTCCCATGGATGAACATAAATACATAAATATATCATGCATGGTAAAATATCAAAAGTAACTCCATATGATGAAGAGGACCCACCGTGGTCCACTTCCATCCATCCCATTCCAAACAGTACAACCTGATCACTATGGTCCAGCTCATGAGCCTGATCCTTTACCTGATCACAGATACATATATTATACACGCATCCTGAGGTGACCATGAAGGGAGTGAGAATAAATTGTATTATTACACAACCAATGTGTTCTTGTCTTACATCCATAATAATACAGGTGTATGTTAATTATAAATAAAAAGAATGCACATGCACACTTAATAATAACCCACCCTTACACTTAGAAGCCACAAGGAAGTTATCACATGCTTTATCCATCCCTATAAATATTTGAATACATAACACCAATTTTATATATGGAATAAAACACATATACACATATATATAATTGAAGTGGTGAGAATCCATGGCTTAGGTCCCAAGTCATCCCCTGACGAAAGTCATCCCAAGTGAACCTAAACATTTCACATATATTCATGTCATCTAGCACCTCATGCAACCAGTAAAATATTCAGAATCCAAATGGCTCTCCTATATAACAAGTACAAGTCCCTCAGACCCTAGCTCATAAAATCACCATCTGCGTGAAGCATGATGTCCCGTGACATAGCTATGTCTTTCCTGAAAATAATAAACACCATCATTTAAATAGTTGATGTACTTAGGTTTGATGATATCTTTCATCCTATGATCATGGACCATGGACTCAAGTATCACAATGAGCCTCATCCCCTGACTGATGGTCTCAACACCACCAACCAATGGTATATCACCATCCATGTGGCTTTCTATGGTGAGAACCCCCAAACATAATCAATGGTAAACACCATCAGCTAATCTAAATAGTATACAAGGGACACCACCCACAAAGAGTGGTCAACACCACCTTGACTAAGTCCAATTTTTGTGCACATGACTCCAACGACACATCGAACAATAAACGGTGTGTGGGAATCACCAAAAAACTTAATAAACATCATCCAACACCTCAATCCTCTACAACCATGTCACTGAATATTGATGATCAAAACCATATCAAAGTACTGAGAGCCATGCCTCATCTTTATGACCTCAACGCCTTAAATCCTGACCACAAAGTCATCTCAACCTTATTATCATCATCATCCCAAGTATCCCAACCCAATCCCATCTTAATGAACCACATGACCTCAGTCTGGGTGATTAGAATCACCTCGATCCTAAGGACAAGACCATCATGCTCTTACAAAACCAAGAAATCAATATAATAATTCAATTTAATATAAAACAATAACCTGACCTAATATGTCTAGGTTGGTCCAATATACTTACCTAGATTGACCACATGTAGAGAAACTAGAGCATGAATAGAGGCATCTCATATCATCAATTTAATAATTTAAAATCAAGTATTGTTTTATTAGGGGTATCACATGGACACCCCAAATGGGTGTATAAGAACACACCCCTAAAACACTCTCAAAATTCATGAGAGAAATAGACACTAACTACCTTATACTTATAAGCACTCTATCATCTAATACCGACTTCTAACTCAAGCCAAATTAGAATTAAATGATTAGATGAATGGATTGAAAATAGGGTAAATGAGCTCATGTAGATTGAGAATTCAGTGAGTTGAGATAAATGAAGAAAAGATGATAGCATATTGAAGCGATTATTAATAAGGATCCATAGTAACCAAAGGATCAAGGATCAGAGTCCGATCAATGAACAAGTCTCAATGATTAGGTGGGAGAGAATTGGAGGAGACCCTTCTGTGCATGTGATGAAATTAGAGGAAAGTGGAGGAGAAAATATAAATAGTTAGGAGTATAATTTTGGTAAATTTACACCAATAAATGAGCCACATATTTTGGCCACACAATTTGGCTAACCAGGCACCAATTGTGTGGTTCTCTCTAACTAATAACCACACACATATGAGATATGCGAAAAGTTTTCCAAACCATGAAAAAATATGTGATTTATTTATATTAAAAATTATAGAAGTATCCCATATCACTGAACCCCTACCTACAAATTTTTTCAAACCATATATAGTGACATTGGTGGGACAGATAGTTACTCTTGGGAGGCTTCACAGTTTTTCCAAACTGTACACCTCTCTTAGAGCATTCTTAAAACTGTTTTTAGGTCCTACTTCCCCCACTAGTCACCCAGAACCTTTGTTCACATTCTAGGCCTTATAAACCATATAAAAATATGGAATTGGGTTAAAAAACTACAAAAACTAGGTTTTTAAAATCTCAAATAAATTTGGCCTGCTCACCAAATAAGAAAATTCAAACGTGTTACAGATTTTCAACCCAAGAAAAATTGAGATGTTACAGTCTATACCTTTATGATAACCTCAATCCATTCCACCATTTTATAGTTTTAATATATTTCATACCTATCTCTCTTCAACATGGGTAGATCAATCCCAATACTACGTTTTAAAATTTTACTAATAATTCTTTGGCTAATATGACCAATTATTTAATTCCATAAGTTATTTTCATATTTGGAACTAAATGGTAGGAATTGGTTGGACCACCAATTTTAAAAAGATTTTAATTTTCTCTTATCCCTTGATTAATGATCCTTTCATAAATTTTTATTTTTATGTAACATGAATATTTATTGAATACAATTTCATGTCCATCGTCCCAAGGTTAACCTATAAAAAGTGAATTATTATTCATCCCCTCAAAAAATAAAATATTATTAGAATTTAATTTTTTTGATTAAATTTTAGTCAATATAACTCCTTTTACTTCTAGGGTAAAATCATTTCAAAAATTAATTACTCCCCCTTTATGCTTCTCAAGGTTTCCTCTATTTTTCCCCCAATTATATGTGAGGAACACCCACTATCAAGTATTGATGACCTAATTCTTTTCTCATTTCAATAAAACCTCTCTAAATCATGATTTTTCTTCTTACAAATTCTTAATTCCATTTCCTTTATTACTATTAAAGATCTATTTTTATAGAAAAGTAATAAACTCCTCATATCTATGATCTTGCAAACCAAATTTTCAAAAAACTTCATCTTACTAGTAAAATTTATTTTGTGTTAAAAAATAATAGGAATTAATAGTCACATATTTATTATATTAAAAATATGTAATTTTTTATCAGATTATATCCCCCTTGGTTCATGAATAATCTCCAGTAGTGAAATTTTTTACTAGTATGAGTAGGATTTTTTCCCAAAAACTCCACAACACCAACAATATCCTATAAATCTTGATCTTCCATAATGATAATAGTTACATACTAAAGATCATTTTTGTTGTCTTTACATAAGGTTTTGTTATATTTTCTTAGGAGGAATTGATCTTCTTGAAATATTCTTCTCTTTATTTGACATATAAGAGGTTTTATTAGTTGTTTTCATGGTCTATAATGGTCATGATTTAGTTTTAAAACATGCATTTTTAAAAGTAACATGTTTATTTTGAGATGTATAAGGAGAAAAATTAACTTACCCTATTGGACCCATATTTTCATTAGCTTGTGATGTTTCATACTTGACCAAAACCACCTTGTATATTTTCTCTATAATATTATTCAAATAATTTTGAGATTCAAGGAACTCTAACCATGTCTTGGGAAATTATTCTTTATGGAGAGAATTTTTTTCTTCAAGGTAATTTTCCATCCTTTATTATTATTCCACTTTTAGTTTTTATTTATTGGTCTGATTGATGTATAATATCTTTTTCTTGGTATATTTATCATTTCCATTAGATATTTTTCTTTTTCATTCTCCAGTAACCTATTTTTCTTCTTGAGCATCAAGTTTTTAGGATCAAAATAGTGTATTTAGATGCCCAATTACAAGAGGGGGGGGGGGGTGAATTATAGATTTAAAAACATTCACTTTTAACCTTAAAAAGGAATTATATGTTTAAAAAAATTAAAGAAGGTAAATTCACAAACCCTCTTTGGTCCTTAACTAAGAAACAAACTTTCTTAGGGTTCGGAAAATGGATCTAAAAAAGAAGCTTCAGAACAATTTTATTAGAGAAAGATTCTACCTTAAAACATTTTGAATCTTATTTATCAGAGTAAGTAAATGTACAATAAATTATAAAAAAGTTATACTTTATTTCTTTATCAAAATAAAACAGAAATAAAACTTGAAACAAGAACAACTAATAAGTAGGAAATATTTTAACCCAAAGAGTAGGGTATCCAAAAACCTTGGATAAAGGTACCTTGATTTATAATTTCAAAAAAATTCTATCTTACCCACACCAGGGTAATCCCTCAATAGGAATATTAAAATATTTCTTGATATCCCTACAATCCACTGATCTTTAAAGTAGTCTGCACCTCTATCTTCCTATCCCCGGAAGTCCTCAATTGTACACAACATCAATCGGAGTCCCACAAAGAAAGATGAAAAAGTTGTTCACAGTTGAACAAGGTGTTCATAAAATACACAAGGCATTAAGGATTCTCTCTCTAGAAATTACTTCACAACATTACATAATGTAATATCTTTCAATATATTAAGCTCATTCAAATGAGATTCTATTTATAGATAAGTATTAAATGGTTGGTTCCCTGCTCTAATGATTATATTTTCCTTGAATTTTAGAGGTACGTGTACACGTGTCACTCAACCAATAGTTAGTTAGAAACAGATTATACGACATCGTTTCATTGTAAAAAAAACATGTGTTGGGAAAATGAAGTAGCTTAACAAAATCTGGATAATCAGAGTCTGAGGAAAAAAAAGAATTTCGAGTATAAATATATAAACAATCAGATTCTATAAACATGAATATTTGGATTCTATTTTTCAAAGAATTCAGAGTCTAAATATATAAACAATCAGATTCTATAAACATGAATATTCAGTTTCTGTTTTCAATGAATTCTTAATAAGAATTCTATAGATTCTAGAGTCCGAATTCTGATGAATTTCGAGTCTGAATTATGAAGAATTCAGAGTATGAATTATGAGGAATTAAAAGTCTAAATTTTGAGGAATTCAGAGTTTGAATTTCAAAGAATTAAGAGTCTGAATTTCAGATAATTTAGAGCGTCAATTTCAGAGAAATCAGAGTCTGAATTTTATAGAATCCAGAGTTTGAATTTCAGATAATTTAGAGTCAGAATTTCAGATAATTCAGAGTCTGAATTCTAGAGAATTCAGAGTTTGAATTCTAGAGAATTTGGAGTCTAAATTCCAGAGAATTAAGAGTCTGAATTTCAGAAAATTCAGAGTCTGAATTTCAGAGAATATGGAGTCTGAAAATAGTAAGACTTGGTAGCTTAAGAAACTGTATTATTCTGAGGTTTTTGATAAGGATTCAAATTTTTTCCATAAAAAACTTTTTTTTGAGAAGACATTGAATAAAATAATGAAAACTAAGGTAAGGATAAATCTTTACTTAGAGAAAGAAAATTTTCATTAAGAAAATAATTTTTAGAGAAAGATAAATTTCCTTAAGAAAATGTGTTTGTGATTTTCAAAACATAGAGGAATGGAAAAGTCATAAGGAATCATTAATGACTCAATAATATCCCCCCTTTTAGAAAATAGAAACAACCTTTAGAAAAAGAATATATGAAATAGGGAATTTTCTTTTGGAACTTTAAAATAAAAACATATCCCCCTTTACTTATGAACCATGATGAATAAGACTAACCCCCCATTAGGTTTTGAAATCCCTAAGGATTGTATTCTTGTCTTTCTTAGATAAGTGGATTTAGTCTTTTTTAAATAGAGCCCCCTTACTTAAACTCCCACTTACTTAGGGAATTATCTTATTTTTACTTAATATTATTTTGATCATTCTTTTCTCCCCCTGTGTGATTTTAAAAAAGGAACAGAGATAATGAAAAAATGGTACCTAAAATATTAGAACTATACAAAACAAAAAAATAAAGGATAACGTTCTTCATTATGATAGGAAAAACTGTTATAGGGTAAAAAAATTACAATAAAAGATCAGATTGTCATGAAAAATCATTCATCCTTCTTTTCTTTCAGTATGATCTTCCTCAAGGTGGCCTTTAACTTCTTGATCACTTTATGATCATCCTTAAACTTCTTGATTAAATTTTCTTGGTCCTAATTCTTCTTTTCCAGAGCCTTGATTTTTTCATCTTGAGAATTTAAGATTTATACCTAAGACATCACTAATTCTTCTTGATGATTGAACTTTTCTTGCAACTCATCCTTATGTTCCCTTTCTCTCTTCAAATTTAAAGAAAATGAATTTAAATTCCCATCCAGATCATTATATTATTGCTTCTGGGATACTTTCTCAAGATTCAGCTTTTCTGAAAAACTTTTTGAAATATTTTTGATTCTATCATCTGACTTATAAAAAATAATTTTTACTAAATATTGGAATTCATAAAATATTCTCATGTCTTCAATTGTTATTTTAGATCATTTTTTTATTTCCTTACATGATCTACTACGAGTATCATAACCAATATGTACTGTTTTGAAATCTTCCTGAAGATTGATAAACTTTTCCATGATCATGTTTAATGAATATGACTTCTGATTGAATGAGTGTTTAAGTAAAATACATCTCGAATCAATACTTAGGATCAAAGGTATTTTGTTCACCAACTTTTATAAAGACTGAACAACAAAATCTTGACCCATTGAAGACAAAGATTTGGAATCTGATTCCCCTACAAAAGATGATTCTTTGTCTAGCTCTTCTGCTTTCCTCTTAGATGATCCAACAACATCCTTCTTAGACTTAATAATCAAATCCTTCATAGGTGTATCATCGACTACCTATTTTCCTTTATAAACTTTGGAAATTACCTTTTTAGCCCGTGGAGACTCATGCTCACTATCAGAAAGTTGAACTATCTTATCTTTATCAACCTTTTTTTCTCATAATCATCCATAGAATCAGTAGGTTGGATGAAATCATGGTTTCTACTCTCTTCATCATAAGTTTTATCAACATATTCCTATTCATCATCCTATTTCCCTTAAGAAACAATTTTTGTTGAATCAACCTAGGATGTTCAGATTAAAATCTTATCTAAAGGAATTTCCTTCTCATGGTATTCTTTCAATTGCTTTATCACATCATCACTTTCTTCTTATTCTTCCTCTTATTCTTATTCTACCTTTTCTTCTTGAACTATCTATTCTTCCAAAATAGGTTTTAGAATTAGAATTTTATTTCTAGGGGTTTCTACTGGTACTTGTTCTGGGAGAAAATATTTTAGTACCTGAATATGTTAAGAGGCATTTTCATTATCCTTGATTAGTGCTTGAACAATCTTGGCTTTAGAAAATTTCTATTTCAGCTTCTTCTATTTTTCTTTCCTTTCTAAATCTTCACCAGCTGGAATTTTCAAGGCCTTTTCCTTAGAAGGATCTAGCCCAAAGCTTGGATCTCCTTATTTTTTGTTCTTCTTATGTTCCCTCCACTTCACTACCACTTTATCAGGGAATGTTTTTTTCTTTTTCAGCTTTGGTGGTGCTGACTAGATTTTCTGAATTGCAGATTTTTTCTTTCATTTCTAGATACTTCTCTTTTCTTTTCTTCTGATATTTCTTAGAAGTTTCTCCTAATTCCCCTTTATTAAATAAATCTTGGTCTTCACTTTCATAAAGATCATATAATTCTACTGATTTTGTGGTGAACCTGACATTAATCCTCCTCAAAGTATAATCACTTTACAACATGATCTTAAAGGTTCTTGATTTAGAACTACAAGTAATTATGAAGGATTCTAAGCGAAGTAATTTGATATTCGATAAGATCACTGGATACATGATAATCTAAGACTTTAGAGTTACATTATTAATGTTGGTGATTGTCAGGAGGATGTACTTCACAATATTTACATTTATCAGGATGACCAAAAATTCCCATATAAAAATATCAATTTTCTTCAGAGAGTCCTTGTCTCCTTTTCTCAGTATCGAATAACCCCATACTCACAAGGTTAACATCCTGAAATCTATTGATATATGGTTTATCTTCAGTGATTTTATTCCGTTGAGTCCAAGGAACTCAATTGCCTTTTCCTTCTTAAAGATTCCTAACTTATCTGGAAACTTGTGAGAGTATAAAATTACCTCACCTTCATACGGAATTCCAAGAAGATTTTCTTTCATATTAAAAGATATTGAATAGGTTTTCCCATAGCTATTGAATGAAAACTTATACCTTCCACCTTCCTCATAAAAACTTACTGTATTATAGAATTATATATGCATGTCAGGATAAACCAGATCCCGACTCTTTGGATTGTCTACACATACACTTTCCCATCCATTCAGATTGATATTCTTCATAATCAAAAAATTATATTTATTAAAGAATATTGGATCAACCAACATTTCCCTTTAGATATTCTAGTCCTTTATTTCCTTAGGTGAAGACATTTGTTTCAATAGGGAGGCTTTCAGTGACATCCTGAGTGTAAGAAAACTTGGAAAACTAAATGATATTTTTGAAGAGGAGTAGATCATCAGTGCAAAAAGTCTTAAAAACAGAAGTGATACATGGATTAGGGGGGACTTTATATAGGCTCTGAGGTGATAGTTCGAATTATATTTTTGATCTAATAGTTGAAATAATCTATATCTGATCTGACGTTTGAGATTGATTCCAAAGAAGGATTTGGTAAGTTCCAATCTTTTGAGGTTTTAAGGAAAAGTCAGATTTAAGGAAAGTGAATCTGATAGAGTTTTCATAAAAAAATACCAAAAAGTAATCAATTACGAAAATTTATATATTGAAATATACCTTCCAAATTTCTTAAAAAAAATTTAGTATAGATAATGTTTTTCTTGAACAACATTGATTCAAATTTTTTTTTAATGAAAGGAAAATTCTGACTCAGGAATTTTGAGTTCTGAAAAAAATGTGGTTCGAAAAAAAATTTTGTGACAAAAAAAATGATTAAGATAAAAAAAATTTGGTTACAAAAAAAATTTGATAAAAAATAAATGTACTACCCCTATGAAAAGTAGTTTCTTAATATAAAGAGATAAGTTACAACAAAATGTTAATATGAAATATTACCTTACAGTTATCATTCCTAAATTCTATTTAATGTATTCAAATTTATCAGAGGATAATTATTTTTTAAAAATATCAGCAAGTTTATCTTGCATTCCGATAAGCTAAAGAATGATATCTCCATTGAGTGTGTGATCCCTAAGAAAGTGATGATTAATATCTACGTGTTTTTCATGAGAGTGATGTTCATGATTTTTGCTTTGGGAAATGACACTTGTATTATCACACAATATCTGTGTTTTGGTAAAAATCATGCCATAGTATTTGGTAAGTTTGAAAACATGTTCAGGATGTTTTGTGTCTTAAAATCTAGAAGGTTGTTCAAAATAAACTTCCTCTTGAACATATCCATTAAGGAAATCACACTTCATGTCCATTTGAAAATGTTTGAAATTAACGAATGCTGCAAAGGCAAGTAAAATACAAATAGATTCAAGTTTAGCTAATGGAGTATACATTTCTTCATTGTCTATTCCTTCTTATTGATTATAGCATTTAGCAAGTAGTCTATATTTATTTCTTACTATGATTCCATTTTTATCACATTTATTTTTTAACACCCTTTTAACTCCAATTACATATGTTTATTTAGATGTTTCAACCAATGTCCATACTTTGTTTCTTTCGAATTCATTTAGCTAATCTTACATGGATTTAATCGAATCATTATTACATAAAGCTTCATCAGTTCTTTTTGGTTCTAATTGGGAAAGGAATTATAGATATTCTACTTCATTTCATAAAAAACTTCACTCAATAAGGTTCTAGTTATCTTTCAAAGAATTAAATTTCTTCATTCAACGACACCATTTTGTTGAGGAGTTCTTAGGGCTGAGAAGTTATGAGTAATGTATTTTTTACTACAAAAAGTTTCAAAATATGAATATTAAAATTCTTTTCCATGATTACAATGAATAATTATCAATGGAAGGTTTTTATCATTTTTAACATGGGCTCTGAAAGTTTTAAAATAAAAAAATTATTCATATTTCTTTGTTAGAAAACAGACCCATGTAAATATGGTGTAATCATCAACTAAAACAAGTACATAATATTTTTCTCCAATACTTCCACTTTGTGTTGGACTAAAAAGATCCATATGCACTATCTGTAATGAATCAAAAGTTGAGACTTTATCAATTGATTTAAAGCTTGATTTATGTTTCTTTCCATATTGACAAGTATCACAAGCTTTTGAAGAATCAAATATAAGCTTAGGTAGACCCTTAACAAGTATTTTCATTGAGAGTTTTCATAGGTTCCTAAGGTTACAATTTTATAGTTTTCTATTCCATAAGCAAGATTGATCCTTCATTACATTATGTCAAGGTAGATATTGGCTCCAAGGTCTTCTAAGTTTAGCGTATAAACATTCTCATGCCTATGGACAAAAAGAATAAACTCTTCCTGGGAATTGTGTATTAAGCTTTTATCATTCCTAAAATTTACAAGGTGAACTTTATCACAAAATTGGATTATGATAATGAGGTTGTTCTTAAGACCTTTAACAGATAAAATATTTGAAATTAGAGTTTTTCCAAGAAGAACAATGAAACCTATACAAAATATTTCTCCCTGATCATTATCTTCAAAATATACTTTTCCTTTTTTTTGTCTTGGTAAAATTTCCGAATAAGTTTTTATTACCAATCATATGTTGGGAACAATCATTATCCATGTACTATGTATTTCTATCGGTAGTTTCTTTATTTTCCTAAAAATAAAAGAGTTAGTTTTTCAGAATCCAAACTTTCTTGGATCCAGAAATTTTAGAAAGTAAAATCTTAAGAATAAAAATTTTCTTAGAAAAATAAGCCTTATGAAAACCTAATAATTGGGTTTTATTTAAAGAAAAATTTATTTCCCAATGGCCACCACATTGACACTTAGTGAAAAAGGGATCACTTTGGGGTGAGAAATAATTATGACTGAAAATAGGTTTTGAATGAGTATAACCAGATCCATAAATATTTATAATAGGAAGAATTAGTGAATACATTTTATCAAAGTTTTCATTACTAGAGGTATAGTTTGATAAAAGTTTCTTAAGAGAAAAAATTTCTGATTTTATTCTGAAGACTAAATTCTTTTCCTCAAAATCATCAGTTTTAGAACTTGGGTTATTCTCTAAAATATTTTTCTAAGAAATAACATTTTTAGTATCCTTAGAAAGTTTATCCTTCTCATAATTAACATCCTTAAGGTTTTTAAAAACAATTTCAAAATCAAAAGCTTTTTGATCAATATCCTTAGAAAGTTATGATACTTCTTTAGTAAAAATAGAAATTATAGAATTTTCTTTCTCTAACTTCTTTCTGATTATATAGTTCTCATTATCTAGTAATTTATAAAATCTATAAATGTCTTCAAATGAAGGTAAGGTATTATCTTCTGATGAAGAGAATTCATCATCAAAAGATTCATAATATTCTTCATCTGGAAAATTAGAATTTAAAGAAATATTGGTTAAGGATTCAACATTGTGTACCATATTCATAAGATAATGATTTCAATAGGTACTCTAGATATAATACCAATATTATTATATCATGAAGATTCATAATTTTAAGATTAATCCGAAGAATCACCACAACTGGCACTCCAAGTGTCATTTTCTTTCATGACTTTCTTAGCCTTAGACTTGTAATAGTTATTTCTATTTCTCTTAGAATGCGTTTCCTTCCTGTATTTTCTATTAAGCATAGGAAAATTAGGTATAACATGTATATCAATTTTACATTCATAATAGGTTACTTCAGAATAATTCTTGTCCTTTCTATATTTCTTCTTATATATGTACTGAAAATCTTTGTTTCCCACAATCTTGTTCATCCTTCGAGCAAGAGTGAAAAATTCATTGTCAGACTGATCATTGTCACTAGATTTCGATATAGTAATAGCTTTCTTAGCTTTATATCTAGCTAACCTTTCCAGAGTCTTAACTTTAAATGTAGTAGTGAATAATACACTTCCATTAACATTCTTTTTTTTAAATAATCATCTCTCTTCATTTTGGTTTTATGATGAAGAATATTTCCAAATAACTCATCAAGAGTAATGTTAGATACATTTTTTTCTCATCAATATCTATCATTTTAGATTCCAACTCATTAGAAATAATATAAATTATTTTATCTATAAGAACTTCATCATCAAGAACTTTATCTCCCATAGATTGAAGACTGTTGACAAAGTTTTTAAATCATTTTTGTAATTTTCAAATAGGTTCTTCATAAGAAAATAAGAATCCATCATATTCAGCTCTTAATATAGCCCTTCCAGTTTCTATCACTTTAGAAGTCCCAAAATGTGTAACTTCAGATTTCTTAAAAATACATTTGGAATATTCACAAGAAGATATCTGACTATATGATGCATGAGTACAAAATACCTCTTAAAAAATAACCAATCCGATAAAACATATCAGAGTACAAGTGAAAACCAAAATACATAATTGAATAGAACCAAAAGTCCACAAAAATAAAAACCCCCATGTGACAATCACCAACAATAACCAACCCTCTCCAAACTCCAATTCCTCATGCCATGACCAAGGTATCAAGAAGAATCACTAAATAAATGAGATACATTTCCATTACCTATGTCTCGATAGATGACATATACAAATGGACAACAGTTCCCAATAAGGGGGTGAGTAAAAACTCAACATGATTTTTGTAATGACTTACTAACTCACACTATTAAGACAAAAATTATTAGAAAAATTTATATGAAAAAGTTTAAAAGTTGTTTAAATAATTTATATCAAAACCATAAAATCATTCTAAGGAAATAATTTCCTTGCAGAAAAACTTGCTCATTTATTTGGAATACCCATAACCATATCTCCACACACACACCATGCATGTGGAGGTGATAGTTTCACACTCATGAGTGGTCTCTCATTGATCCACCATGTAATCCAAAGGTGACCATGACCAGGTTCCCCAATGTCACAGTCCATTTCTGTAGGTTCACTTCTATGAATTCACTCACACGAACAATGTATGTAAAATACCCATGCTAAGATATTCCATATAAAACATTTTAATTTTTTAAATCATTTCAAAAAACACTCTACATGAATCAAAAACAAATCATAATTTTGAAATCAATATTTTAAAATTATAAACAATGGGAGTTTTCTCAAAATCCATCCATTTTTACCAAATTTAAAAGCCATAAACAAATAGGTTTCCATCAATAATCACACAAGTATTTCACAAAAATTTCAAGAAAATAATTTAATAAAAACTAAACCTTTATTTTCTTTGTCAACTTAAGATAAGAGAGAACAAACCTACCTCAAAACAGTTGGTGAAAATGATGAATGTCACTAAAAAACATCAAGATTTGATCAAAAAATACATTCCCTTATCTAGATCCAAAAGGATTTCTTCAAAAAAAAAAAAATCATAACACATAGATATATCCATAATGGATTAGATCTATGGTTCCAAGAGAAATAACACCCTTGGATATAAGAAGAATGAGGAAGAAAGGGTACCTACTGATGAATTGAGATCTCAAATGCACTTTAATTCTCCTAAGAATCAATTCCGAATAAAAGGGAATCTCAATAAAAAAAGTACATTAGAGGGGGTTATTTAGAGGGGGTTATGCACAACCCCCTAAAAATTTATTTTTGTAACATTAGAGGGGGTTCTGTACAACCCCCTATAATCATTGAATTTAGAGGGGGTTATGAACCCCCTCTAAAATCATTTTCTATAAAAATTAGAGAGGGATTATGTAAAAATGTTGGGAAAACATCCCACAAGGTATCATTGAAGCATTTTTGAGGTGATTGTGTTTGTTGACAAAGTGGACCTTCGTGTTGTGTTTGTTGAAAAAGAAAACCATGATGTACAAATATGTTGACAAAAGGGATTTCATGGTGGAATCTCGAGTTCAAGGGATGTTTTTAACAATCCATGATTGATTCAAGAACATAGAAAAAGGAATGGTCGATCTGAGGGAAGTTCAAAAAGAGTAAATACAAGATAGCACCGTTTTCCAGTGTTTGCCAATTTTTTGGACCTCAAAATCGACAAATAGAGACAAGTGTTTTTTGAAAAGGGACTTGGCCCCCGGTGTCTTGGAGGCTTGGAAACTTGAAATCCATATGTTTTTTAAGATCATAACATCAAAATATGGCAAAGGAAAAAGGGGCTCTCATGTTTTGGGTTTGGTCGCGCAAGTGACTAGAGCGACAGAGACTAGGGCGGCTGACTTGCACGTCGAGAGGAGACTTGCGTGCCGATGCTCAGGGTATCCAAATGCCTATAAATAGAGGTCGAACCCTCCTCATTCATAGTCAGTTAAACACTTAGAGAAAATCAGAGCTCCAGTCGCACAGGTGTGGTGGTCGCGTAAGTGGTGGTGTGGTCGCACACATTTAAAGATAATCAGAAGTTGCATGCTAGTTGATAGTTTCATGCCCAAATTGGTTTGGGCGAGTAAGGGTGTGAATCGGCAAAGTTTAGAGTTGAAGAAAGGGGTGTCTTGTAGGTGGTTTGGTGATACTTGCGCACCAGGCTTTGAAGAAGCGCGATAGTTGATAGTTGCGTGCCAAAATTGGTTTGGGTGTAAAAGGGTGTGAGTCGCGCAAGTTGAGAATTTGAGAAACGAGTGTCATGCAAGTGGTTGAGGTGAACTTATGCACCTAATTAGAGAAGAATGCCGGGTATGGGAGAAGCATTCCATGTATGGTAAAATAACGCTAATCATTTTAGGGCTGCGCAAAAGTTGGATGATTGCCTGATACCTTTGGTGCAAAGTGAGATTCATATATGGGTGAAAGTTGGACTTCAATAGAGCATCTACATACAATAGAGGATTTATTCATTAGTGCAAATGAAGAGACCTACAGGTCTATAAACTATGAGTGGATCTTTTGAAGAAGAAGTGAAAACACTTTAGTTGAGAGAGCAGTGAGCTTTCACATTGTGAGTGGTTGTAAACCAGGAGGGACAGTGAGTTCGCCCCGAACTTGAAAACAACAGTGCGCTTTTAGTGGATTCGGTACATCGACACATTGCCAGTGTATTCTCCTTGAATGTATCCCAGTGAGGGTGAACTAAGTAAAAATCACTATGTCATGTGCATGCTTTAGTTTTGTTTATACTTTTCTTTAGGAAAGAGAGAGAATAAAGTCTTGCTTAACAGCAAGACAAGATCAATAAGGGCAGTTGTTTTAATATGTCATACCCTGATTCACCCCCCTCTCAGGGTATCTAACCTAGTGGACCTAACAATTGGTATCATAGGGAAAGGTTGATATTAGTGTTTCTCTCTCAAATAGAGGTCACTAATCATAATGGGATTCCGATCTTCGATGATAACAATTTTCAACTATAGAAGAATCGAATGCAACACTACTTCCGGTCTTTGGGAATTGATGTGTTTACAGCAGCAATGCATGGTATCACAGCCGATATTAATAGCGGTGCATTATCAGAAGCTGAGCGAAGAGAATTGGATGCTGATGCAAAGGGAATCAATGCTTTGGGTGGAGCCCTATCCAATACTATATATACCAAGGCGATGTCATGAAAAACATCACATGCTATGTGGGAAAAGTTGTTGAACATATATGAAGGAGATACAAAGGTCAGAGAAGCGAAGCTGCATGTTTTATGGAACAAGTATGAAGATCTAAGAATGAAACCGAATGAGTCTATTGATGGACTCTTTGACAGGGTAAATGTTGTTGTGGAAGATATGCAAGGTCTAGGAGAAGTCATTGAAGACATAAAGATCATAAAGCACATCTTGAGGAAACCTCCTCCGTGATTCAATCTGAAGGTTTCAGTACTAGAAGATAATGATCCAAAGAAGCTAACATTGGACAAATTTCACAGTACTTTGGTTGCATATGAAATGTGAAATGATGATAACGTGGCTGTGGAAAAGGGAAAATCTAAAGAAGTGGAATTCAAGGCCATGAAGAAGCTCATCATTTAAGATTCTCAGGAAGAAGAAGTGATAGATTAGGTGATGTCATTCCTCTCCTCAAACCTTTAAAGGGGAAAAGGAAAGTTTAAAGGGAAACTTCCACTTGATTTTTTTCGATGTGGAAAGGTTGGTCATATTGCAACAAGGTGTCCCAAAAAATTTCAAGAAGATGATGATGTCGATGAAGTAAAAATTCCCCAGAAGAAGTCATCAGCCTGTGGGAAAGTCTAGAAACAGTTCAAGAGAAATTTATTTAAGAAGAAAAATCTCCTTTCAAAGGAGTGCGATGGTTCGGATGAGTCTGAGGCTATGGAGGTTGAAGATATAGAGAACTGAAAAGATCGTGGAGAAAATTCTTTGGTGGTAGTGATTGGTAGTTCTCAGTAGAAGAATGAAACCGAAGGTGATGAAGAAGAAGAAGTTGAAGGAAGAATAGATATGCAAGCTGAGTTCGAGGTTGCTCTTGAGGATATATCTTTTGGAGAGCCAAAACAAAGAAAGCTAAGAAAGTTGTTCGTGACACCAAACTCTATATGCAGCAATAGGTAGAAGAGAAGTATGAGTTGATGGATGAAATTGAGAAACTCAAGTCATCAACACCAGAGAACTCATAATCCATTAGTGAGTATAAAATCAAGATTGAATAATAGAAAAGGGAGATCTATGGATTGAAAAAAACAAGGAAAGATCACGTCAAGCATATCGAAGAGCTTGAAGAGAAAGGTGTCAGTATACATAGAAAAGTTAAAGACCAGGAAAAAACTTTGATTCCCAACACATTATTGGGAAAGTAGGTCATTAAGAATACTGAAAAGATGAAAGAGGAGCCTAGTAGTTCATCAGGAAAGAAGCAGCAATTGAGCTCAGACGTTAAGGCTGATTCAGGGCATGATCAGAAACAAAAATCTGTGAAAATTGAAGTCAGAAAACAAGCACCCATCCCGAGATTGAAGGTTGATTTGGGCACAAAGTAGAATCATAATATTCAGAGATTTTAAGGGGAAACTCGTAGTGCAGAAGTAACATGAAGGAATTCACCTTATATCAGGTGTTATTGTTGTGGAAAGATTAGACATTCATAGTATGTGTGTTCCATAGCCAAGAGATATCGAAGAGAATAAGAACAAATGTGGCATCCAAACAAATAACGATTCTCCAGAACATATTTTAAAAGACACTGTTTTTGGTGTGGAGGATTTGGGCACATGTCTAGGTACTACACTTCGACCATACAGAGGAATGTGCCAAAGCAGAATTAAAATGTTCAGAAGCAGCAGATCAATAGACCAACGGGTGAGTTAAAAATGAAAAATAGATTTGCAGCTTTTCAAGATGAAGCTGGTCCATCATACTCTGAGAAAGAATAGAATTCTGAATCCATGCTGTGTGTGAAGGAAAAAACATGGAACAAAAAGAAGAAGGATGAGAAGGCCGTGGTGGCAGAAATTTCCCTTAAAGCATCAGATCGCTCTGGTGTGTGGATCCTTGATAGTGGTTTCACATCTCACATGACAGGTAATAAGGATCTTGCTATAGGTGTAAAATATGATAAAGACAGAGTTTTCATGTTTGTAAATTATGAAGGATTGAATATTATTGGTGCAAGAAAGGCCATGTTTGGGGGAAAAGAGATGAGACGTGCTGTTGTCTTAGTAGTAGAAGGCCTCAATCACAATTTGCTAAGCGTTAGTCAACTATGTGACTCAGAACATTCTATAAGGTTTAATAAGAAGATGCGTGTCGTCAAAGGAAGAGACGAGGCAGTAGTTCTACAAGGAAAAAGAAGAAATGGAAAAATCTATCTGGTAAGTGGAGAAAAAGATATGTTCTTTCTGTCCAGAGAAGAAGAAAACAAGTTGTGGCATAAATGACTTGGTCATCTATGCCAACCATCCCTGGAAGATCTGGTAAAGTGCGATGCAGCAAGAGACCTCCCTAAGATATCACGTGATCATACTAACATGTGCGATGCATGCCAACAAGGTAAGCTCATCAGAAAGATGTATAAGGAAAAAGAAAATAAGTCAACAAGAGTGATCTAATTGGTGAATGCTAATGTTTGTGGGCCTATCTCACCAAGAGAAATTAATGGAAAGTGGTACTACATTATTTTCATTGATGACTACAACAAAATAGCATGAGTATTTGTTATTTCCCATAAGTCCGATGTGTTCAGCTTCTTAAAACAGTACCGAAGGGATTGTGAAAGGATGATTGGACAGAAAATTCTGAAGTTTCATACTAAAAATGGTACGTAATTCACAAACAGTCAGGTTGAAGAATATCTCGAGAAACACAAGATAAGGCATAAAGTTTCTTTAGTAAGAACTCCCCAATAGAATGGTGTGGTTGATAGGAGAAATCAGATCATCAACAACATGGCTAGAACGATGCTTAAAAAAAAGATCTACCAGAGAAATTTTGGAAGGAAGCAGTTTTGACATCGGCCTATATTTCTAATAGGGCTTTGTTGTGTCCGAAGGAAGGAAAGACTCCGTACGAGATGTGGTATAGAAATAAGCCAATGGTGAAATACTTTCGAATATTTGGAAGTTAGTTCTTTATCCTCAATAAGGAAAAATATTGGAAATATGAGTCATGTGGAGATGAAAGGATATTCCTTGGCTACTTAGGAAAAAGTAAGGCATATAAATGCTTTAACAAAGGGCTGGTAAAAGTAGTTGAGAGAAATGATGTCACTGTAGTAGAGAATGAGGTGATAATTCAATAGAGAAGTGAACAATTTCTTGATGAAAGTGATGAGGAAGAAAGCAACACAGGGGGAGCATAAGTGGATGATGTTGATTCAGAAGAAGATACTAATGATGAGCATGAGGTAGTAAAATCTATATCTGCACAAAAGCCAAGTAGTATAGCTAAAATTGGTAGGTAGAATATCATTGGAAATCAGCCAGCTCTAGTTCAAACAAGAATAATGAAATCACTACAACAGATATCTTTACTATCATAGGTAAAGCCGAAATGCTTTGCTGATGCAGCTGAAGATGAAAACTGGGTTCAGGCTATGAATGAAGAGCTTGATCAGATTGAGAAAAACCAGATGTGGTAGATTGTTTTGAGATAATCATATAAGAATGTCATAAGGACTAAATGGGTCTACCACAATAATATGAATGAATATGGAACAGTTATCCAAAACAAAGCACGACTAGTGTGCAAAGGATACTCCCAGATAGAGGGAATAAATGTTGATGAGACATTTTCACCAGTTTCAAGGCTAGAGACAATCAGATTATTCCTAGCCATTGCAGTGCAATGAAAGTTAAAAGTGTTCTAGATGGATGTCTAATATGCATTCTTGAATGGGGTTCTAGAGGAGGAAGTGTATATTGAGCAGCCATATGGTTTTCTCATTCACGAGGATGAGAACAAGGTTTGCAAACTGAAGAAGGCGTTTTATGGGCCGAAAAAAGAACTAAGAGCATGGTACTTAAGGCTTGATCAGTACCTGAAGAATCTTGGTTTCCAGTGTGGGGGAGTTGATTACAATCTCTATTTCAGCAACAACAGTAATCAAAGGATGATGGTGCTGGTTTATGTCGATGACATAATATTTGGAGGATCAGATGAAGCTTAGTGCAGACAGTTTTTTGAATTCATGAAAAGTGAGTTTGAAATGTCAATGATTGGAGAACTAATGTTTTCCTTTGTCTATAGGTGACACAAGGAAGGAAAGGAACATTCATTTCTCAATTCAAATATGCCAAGGAGGTTTTGAAAAGGTTTGGAATTGAAAATACCAAGTATATGATGACTCCAGTTGTTACCTGGATGAAACTTTCCAAAGATGAGAATGGAAAGGTAGTTAATATCACAAAATACTGGAAAATTATTGGAAGTTTACTATACTTGACCGCAACAAGGCCTGAAATTGTATTCTCCACATTCTAAGCAGTGAGATATCAGATTAATCCCAAGGAAAGCCATATGCTTGTAGTGAAAAGAATAATTCGGTATATCAAGGGCATGGTGGACTTCAGCTTGACATATAATGACAAATCTCAGACAAAGTTATTGGGATATACTGATACAGACTGGGCCGGTTCAGCGGATGATAGGAAATCAACGTCAGGTGGTGCTTTCTATCTTGGTGGATTGTGTATTTCTTGGCTAAGAAAGAAGCAAGATTTCATTTCATTGAGTACCACAGAGGATGAGTTTATTTCGGCCACTCAATCATGCACACAGTTATTGTGGATGAAGCAAAAACTTGATGATATGGGAGTTGAAGTGAAGTCTCTGATCAAAATTCAGTGCGATAACTTAAGTGCTATAAATCTTAGCAAAAATCCCGCCCATCATTCAAGGACAAATCAAATTGAGATAAAGTATCATTTTATCAAGGAGAAAGTTGATAAGGGAATCATAATGTTAAAGTATATGCCTATAGAGCTACAGGTTGCAGACATTCTGATAAAGGCCCTACCCAAGGAAGCTTTTGAGAGGCATCAACTGGCTCTGGAATTTCAGTCGACTCACAACACTTGAAAAAGTGTGGATGTGGGCCTCCCCTTTCCCTGAGGTATGATGTGTTTTTCCCTAATGTAATGATATGTGTTCTCTACTCTATTACAAACTGCAAAGGAGTGACCTTTGGGTTCGTTAAACAAGGGGGAAAAATAGTGATTGTTCAAGGGGGAGACAGTGTGGATTTTTTAGAAATCATGAAAGATACGGGGAGAAGCTGACAGGTGGAGCCACCAGCTAGGGGGAGTTGAAGCTAGTTCAAAGTGCTTAGCCAGAGCTTATCTTGGACAACACATGCAATACTGCTGAAGAGGATTTTCTACTAACAAGAGTTAAAGCTGTGAGTAGACAGGGAGAGTATCAAATCTGACGATGCTAGAAGTGATCGATCAAAGAATATATATCACGATAGATGAGGATCGTGATAAAAGCATAATAGTGTTGTTGGAATGTGGTAAGAATATTTCCAACAATTGGTATCAGTTTGGTATCAACAGTGGGTGTCAGAGTTGTAGTGATTCATTGATAAACTTTTCATTTACTCTTGATTATCACACCGAGCATTGCTCATGCGGGCTTAGAGTATGTGTTGAGTAAATCCTTGATCGTTATCGGAATTGAAATAGGAGAATGGTGGATGAATAATTAATGATGTATCTTTTATGGAAGAGTTTTCAACAAACCCAAAGGGGGATATTGTTGGGAAAAAATGTCACAAGGTATCAGTGAAGCATTTTTGAGGTGATTTTGTTTGTTGAAAAAGTGGGCCTTTGTGTTGTGTTTGTTGACAAAGAAAACCATGATGTACAAATTTGTTGAAAAAAGAGATTTAGTAGTGGCATGTTGAGTTCAAGGGATGTTGTTAATGATCCATGATTGATTCAAGAACACCGAAAAAGGAATGGTCGATCTGGAGGTGGTTCAAAAAGAGCAGATACAAGGTGGCACTGTTTTCTAGTGTTGGCCAAATTTTTGGACCTAAAAATCGACAAATGGAGAAAAGTGTTTTTGGAAAAGGGACTTGAGTTCCAGTGTCTTGGAGGCTTGGAAACTTGCGTCCCATATGTTTTTTAAGATCAGAACAACAAAATAAGGCAAAGGAAAAAGGGCGCTCATGTTTTGGGTTTGGTCGCGCAAGTGACTAGAGCGACAGAGACTAGGGCGGCTGGACTTGTGCGTCGAGAGGAGACTTGCATGCCAGTGCTCAGGGTATCCAAATGCCTATAAATAGAGGTCTAACCCTCCCCATTTGTAGCCAATTAAACACTTAGATAAAATCAGAGCTTCAGTCGTGCAGGTGTGGTGGTCACGCAAGTGGTGGTGTGGTCGCGTAGGTATAAAGATAATCAGAAGTTGCGCGCCAGTTGATAGTTGCACGCCCAAAGTGGTTTGGGTGAGTAAGGGTGTGAGTCTCCCAAGTTTAGAGTTAAAGAAGGGGGTGTCGTGTAGGTGGTTTGGTGACACTTGCGCATGAGGCTTTGAAGAAGCACGATAGTTGATAGTTGCACGCCAAAATTGGTTTGGGCGTAAAAGGTCGTGAGTCGCACAAGTTTAGAGTTGAAGAAGCGAGTGTCATGCAAGTGGTTGAGGTGGAATTACACGCCGACTTGGAGAAGCGCGCCAGGTATGGTAGAAGTGCGCCAGGTATGGTAGAAGCATGCCATTCATTTTAGGGCTGCACGAAAGTTGGAAGATTGCCCGATACCTTCGGTGCAATGTGAGATTCATCTATGGGTGAAAATTGGATTTTAATAGAGCATATACATACAACAGAGGATGTATTCATTAGTGAAAATGAAGATACCTACAGGTCTATAAACTATGAGTGGATCTTCTGAAGAAGTAATGAGCACACTTCAGTTGAGAGAGTAGTGAGCTTTCAGATTGTGAGTGGTTGTAAACCAGGAGGGACAATGAGTCCGCTCGGAACTTGTAAACAGAAGTGTGGTTTTAGTGGATTTGGTATATCGACACATCGCCGGTGTATACTCCTTGGACTTAGCCCAGTGAGGGTGAACCAGGTAAAAATCGTTGTGTCCGGTGCATCCTTTAGTTTTGTTTATACTTTGCAGCAGGAAAGAGAGAGAAGAAAGTCTTTCTTAACACCGAGACAAGATCAATAGGGGAAATTGTTTTAATTTGTCATACCCTGATTCACCCCCTCTCAGGGTATCTAACATAGTGGACCTAACAAAAACCCTGACTAATCATCGAATTTAGAGGGGGTTATGAAGCCCCTTAATTTCTTAAATTAAAGGGGGTTTTGAACCCCCTCTAAATTTCTTAACATTATTTTTTAACATTTATTTGGAATTTAGAGGGGGTTAAAGCCCCCTCTAATATCTTTAATTAGAGGGGGTTGAAAACCCCCAATAATTTCTTAAATTAAAGGGGTTTAAAACCCCCTCTAATGTCATTAATTTAGAAGGGGTTCAAAACCCCCTCTAATGTATTTAATTTGGAATTGGTTCAAAACCCCCTCTAATTTAAGAGATTAAACGGGTCATGAACCCCCACTGTTAAAAAAAAGAAACTTTCATAATATATATACACATATATATTTATATATATATAATTAAAATACAATATGTAAATGTATTTAAAAAAATTATATGAACATATTATATAAAATATTTATATGATTGTATTTAATTGTATTTATATGTATACATAAATATAATTGTATATTATTATGTAAATTAATATATATTTATTTGTATAAATTGAATTTTATATAATATTAATTAATTATAATATAAAATCATAAACATATTATATAAATATATAAATAAAAATAATTTATCTAAAAAATATATCATATAAAAACTCAAGCTTGTAGTTTTTATAAATTATATTATAATAATAAATATATTTTTATATAATAGGTTTTTGCCTTTATATTATATATTATTAATATTATATGAAATAGAATTTATACAAATAAATTTATATTAATGTATATTTATTGAAATACTAATATATATTAATGTACATAATAATAAATATATGTATTGAAATAAAATATATAAATATTTTTATAAATTGTATTTCATATAGCATTAACTGTATATAATTTAAAATTGTATTTCATATAATATTAAGTATATTTTTCTATAAATTTAATTTCATATAATATTGATTATATATAATATACATATTAATTATATATAATATAAAATTGCATTTCATATAATATTGACTATATATAATATATATATCAATAATATATAATATAATATTAATTAAATGTAATATTAATATTTGTATAAATTGTATTTCATATAATAATAACAATATATTAATTTTATATAATATTATACTGTTTATACAAATAAATAAATATATTAATATAAATAATAATAAATATACGTATTGAAAGACATTATATAAATATATTTTGAAAGACCTTATATAAATATACTATTTAAATACTTATATAAACACACACACACACACATATATTCTTTAAATATATATATATTTATATATATTTAATACAAATATGTATTTAAAGTATATAAATAATTTACATAAATATATAATAAAAATGTATTTAATATAATATATGTTTGATATAAATCATAAAATAAATGTACAGTAATTATAAAACCAACATATAATTTTTATAGATTAAAAAATAGATGTAATAAAAATAATAATAATTATTAATATTATTGTTATCACACACACACAGACATATATAAGTACAATATATATATATATACTTGTGTAATATATTTAGGTGATATATAAATATATAATATAGAATATATATAATTGCATATACATATAAATATAGTAAATAATATATATATTGTTATTTAAATATATTATGCTAATAATATTTATTATAATAAATATTAAAATATATATAAATAAACTCATGTGTTATTTATACATCAAAATGCATTGGCTCTTGTGGTTTGTGGTTCTTGTTCCGACATCATCTGTTCTAAGGGGTTCATGGTTCTAATCCTTTTAGCCTCGTCATTTTTATATATATCTCTAGGGAGGGAGGAGCAAGCTGGAGAAGGAGTGGGAGTCTTAGGGAGGGAAGGGAGTGAGGTACTGGGAATGGAGGGAGCAAGAGTGGGAGTCTCAGGGTGGGAGCGAGGTATTGGTCACGGGACAAGGAGGGAGTGGCAGAGTACTGGGCACTGGATGGGGAGGGAGTGGCACGAAATAGGAGGGAGTGGTGTGGTACTAGGAATAGGAGGGTGTGGCAGGGTACTGGGTACGAGAGGAAGTGCTGGGGTACTGGGAATGGGAGGGGGAGAGAGTGGCATTGGAGAGGGAGTACTAGGAACGGAAGGGAGTGGCGGGTGGGGGTGGGCATGGGAGAGGGAGTGGGCATGTAATTAATTTTTTTTAAAAAATGAAAAGCTTTAGGGGATGTTTTAACAACCACCCCCTAATGTAACCTCTTATTATGGGTGGTTTAAACCACCCCTAAAGCCTTCCAATTAGTGGTTGAATAGTGATGGTTTTAGCTCAAATTGATGCACTATTTATTGAATTTAAGTCAACATTAGAGGGGATTTAAATCACCTCAAATGTAACCACTACTAAAGTCATCATGACTTTACCAACGCTTACTCAAAAACGCCTCTACTGATAGTAGGCGACCATATTAGTGGTGATTCCTCACAACCACCGCTAATTTCTTTAGAAGGGGTTATAACCCTTTCTAAGGTAAAAAATAACCCCTCTAAAGTGGTAATTTTTTGTAGTGTATTCTCTAAAACCTAGGGAGAAAACATAATTAGGGATCTAGAGTGATTAGGTGATTAAAGAGGATTTGGGGCGTTAATTCAGTTTAAATACACAATTTTGGGGTTTTAAACTATATTTCATATGGTTTTGAAAACCATGTGGTGGATATTATCTCAAAGAAACCCCTCACCAAGTTGGATCACATGGTTAGGAAAACTCTGTTCCAACCTTGATTTTATCACTATTCCAAGGTGCATGGTTTCCCCTAGGAATTTTCACAGTTTGGAAAAAATGTGTTCCAAATGTTTTTCTATCCAGTGTTAACTATATTTACTTTCACAGTTTTCTAGTGGTGGTGCACAATTTCTAAAAACTTTTCAAAAAACATTCACCTCTATAAAATCCTCTAAAGCATACCAAAACCCCTCAAAACGTCCCAAAACATAACCTAAAAAATATATATACTCAAAATGAATGAATAAAGAGTCATTTAACTAAAACATTGGGTGATAGGTTCTCCCCACCATTAACCTTTCCATCCATGGAAAGTAGAAAATTCCTTTTTCCTTGAAGAGTTCATTCCATTTCTCTAATATTTCCTTCTCACACACTGCTAATTCTTCTTTAATTTGAACATGTTTCCATAAAACCCACACTATACTGATTCTTTTCCTACACATGATCTTATCTTTCCTATCCAAAATCCATACTGGCCCATGAATCAATACAACATCCGACTCTAGACCAACATGATCCCATTGAATCACATGGTCAGGATAAGGTTGGTACTTCTTAAACTAAGATACATGAAACACATTATGTACTAAAATAAAACTTGGAGGAGAATCCAATTAATATTTCACCTCACAAACTCATTCAACTATATCATAAAGGCATACATACCAAGGTGAAAACATTACCTGCTTACCAAAACAATAATGCCAAATCCTTATAGAGATTCTCAAGAACACATGATCACTCACCTCAAATGACAACAATTGCCGATGATGATACACATATGATTTTTGATAACTCTGATCCATATCCATCCTCTTTTTTTTTTCAACTGAATATTTTTTTATCTCCTATATAAGGTTGGGTCCAATTAGTGAAGTATTACCTATTTCCACCCAACATAGTGGATAAAAACAAGGATTCCTATATAATGATATGAAAGGATCCATATGAATTGAGAATTGATAATAGTTACTATATAAAAAATCTACTAAAGGTAAACTCTCCTCCCAAGGGACACTAAAATCCATCATACAATCCCTAATAATTTCCTCCAACATTTTTATTGTCCATTTATAATTTCCATCCATTTGAGGATGATAATACATACTCGTATTCTACTATTTTCCAAGTTTATTCTGTAAGGATTTCTAAAATACAAGACGTAAACTCGAGATCTTAGTATGAAACAATCTAGATTGGAAGGCCTTGCATATTTATAGTTTTCTGAATGTGGAGTTTGGAAAAGTCTTCCACTATAATAGTTACTTGAATTGGGATGAAGTGGTCCACATTTTTTAACAGATCTATAATCCCCTATATTGTAATGTTTTTTCTAAACCATCCTTGGGAGACCTATCAAAAAATCCATGGCTATATGCTCCCATTTCTGCATGGGAATAAATGAATACTGAAATATACATATTTTTTTTACGATACTTTGCCTTTAACTACTGATAGGTGATGAATCTCAAGACATAATAAATTAAAAATCTTTTTACAACAACCCACCAAAACTATTTTTTTAACTCTTTATACATCATATGTATTCTAAGATTAATATCCAATCTCAATCGATTGTAGGAACTGAGAATATGTTCCTGATAAGGAAAAGGTTTGAGCATTCAATCTCTAAACCCTATCACTAAAATCCCATCCATATTACAACCCTCAATGGTCTCCACACCCTTGAGTTTTTACCTCATAAAATCATAATCAGTGTTAGATTTCTGAGAAACTCTATCCTTATTGAAAAAATTAGGAACAAATGAATCTATAAAGAAAACTAAAACATAACCTTTGTATGAGAAATATAGATGCATATCCACCATGATTTCCATTAGTTTCCACTAATCTAAATCCTCTTAATCCAACTGAGAATATGAATTCCTACTCATTGTATCTACAATAGTGTTCCCTTTACTCGGTGTATACATCATGTTCATGTCAAACATTTTTAGATACTACATCCATCTATGCTTCCTTAAATTCAAATCTCACTGTGATAAAATGTGTTTAAAACTATTATGATCCATAAAAACTATAAACTTGTAAACAATATGTAATAATTTCATATCTTCAAATAAATTACTACTACATCTACCTCTAAATCATGCATTGGGTAATTCTTCTCATGCACCCACATTTTTCGTCATCCATAAGCAACAAAATAATCTCCCGACATGATAAAACAACCCAACCCAGATCCCAATGCATCCCAATAGACTACATAAACCTATATAAGCTCTGTAAATGTGAGTATATCAAATTTTTTAAGAAAAAATAATGTTCTTATAAGGGTTTAAGACATTCATTATTCCATTAAAAATGAATTCCTTTCCTTATTAAAGCTATCATCAGTGATTCCAAATATAAAAAATCACATAAAAAACCTTTACAGTATCCCACTAATCCAAAGAAACTATGAATCTCAATGAAATTATTGGGTGGTTTCCAAGAGATAATAGATTCTATATTTTCAGTATCTATAGAAAATATTTTTGTAGAAATGACATGTCCTAAGAAACATAACTCTCTAATCTAGAAATCAATCCTTGGAAACTTTATATACAAATGATGCCGATACCCAAAACTATAGACAAGAATTTACAATGATCCACTTTTTTACTATGATACAAAAATATATCATAAAAAACCAACACAAATTAATTCATATATCTCATAAATATTCGTTTCATCAATTCTATAAACATGACTGGTACTTTCATAATACAAAAGGCATAACCAAATACTCATAATATTCATATCTAATTCTGAAACCTGTCTTCAGAATATCATCCTCCCAAACTCACAATTGGTGATACCCTAAATGTAATTAAATTTTAGAGAGTCACAGGGATCCCATTAATTGATAAAAAAATCATCAATTCATAGAATAAGATACCAA
Source organism: Viscum album (assembly GCA_963277665.1). Taxonomy (NCBI): domain Eukaryota; kingdom Viridiplantae; phylum Streptophyta; class Magnoliopsida; order Santalales; family Viscaceae; genus Viscum; species Viscum album. The sequence continues at coordinate 634,960,569 of OY728138.1, read as the reverse complement.
TTATTTAACATAACTTGGTTAAGCTTATGATAATACTCACAAAAACTAAGTGTTATATCCTCCATCTTCACAAATAGAATCGGTACCGCAAATGGAGGCATTATTGGTTGAATGAACCCTCTAATTTTCAATTATTCTAACTAAAATTTCAATTCCCTCAATTATGTTGGTGACATCCTATAAGACAGATTTGAGATAGTAATGGTACCTAGTAAGTGGTAAATTGTAAACTCCACTTCTCTTTTTGGTAGAAACCCTGAGAAAATATTATGGAAAACATCAAGAAAATAGTCAATGTTAGTTGGAAAATATCTTTTCTCAATCCCATCCATTGATTCCAAAGTTAGAAATACCAACTAATAAGGGATGATTCCAACCAATGGGGACAAATGTCTTGATCTACTTACCTTTACATCCCAATATCCACTATAGAGATTATAGACTCCATCCACAGATGTGAAAGAAACCTTTCGAGAATAATAATTGATGTGTTCATTGAATGACATCAACCAATCCATACCAAAAATCAAGTCATAGACATCCATATCAATCATATAAAAATCCTAAATAAACTCATCCTCATTGATTGTTATAGAACAATATTTACCAATAAAATCTTGAAATTATCTTTGTAAAAGAGGTCTTTTATGTTTTAACACAGATGGTAACATCTCAATAAGAAAAACAATATGATCAATAACATGAGAAGTAATAAACCAATGGGACACACCCATATCAAAAACATCTTTTATAATGGTAGAATTTAAAATAATTATTCCTCTCACCATTAAAGGAATATATTTATCATCTACAATCACTTGATCAGCTCTATACAATTTATTACTTATTTTATTTTTATCTTTGTTACCCTATTGATATTACACTGGTTTTGGAGTCATGGTATTCCTAGAATCACCTTGGATTGATCTATTATGATGATGAGAATTATTGTACTATACTTTTCCCACTAAAGAATATGATGTCTGAGAGGAATGATATGTGTCTCTAAAATCATATCTTCAAGAACTATGACAATATCAATGAAGATGTCCCATTTGGTTTTAATTGGGATATGATCTAGGCGGTCCCATAAATTATCACTTAATATAGTCAAAATAACCGCATTGAAAACACCATGACTTAATTTTTAGTTGAGGTGTAATGTTCGATGATCCCATGGTCTGATTCTGAGGTGTACCATCACTCTAAAAGTAGGTTCCCCTTTTTCTGTTATTCCCAGTATTAGAGTTCCCACATATGATCATAAAAAAAACATGCTCCCTCCAAACTTATTTATTGATATATCCCATTCTTCCACCATATCTTTATTTAAAATCAATGTATAATTTGTTATATAAAGAAAAAAAATCTTTGAGTGAATATCTAGTCATAATCCCAACATACAAATTCAAGACTTCAAGGATATAATTGTATCAATTTCCAAGTAAAATTGGACTAAATTCATAAATTTATGATCATACAATATCCCTATGAGTTTATCTTCCTTCAAACTAAAAAATTTAGTTGTTATAGAAATTTGAAATGTGCGAGGATATAATTTCTTGTAATTTTTTTTCAAAATCCTCCCATGTCATGAATTTTTCCAATTTAGATTGAATAGATTATTCCAACCTTTGGTATGATAAATACTCCATCATTTATGTTTCCAACTTTAATTTTAGATATGCTAGTGTCCTAAGGAAATTAGAGACTCTATTCATCCAATTTAACCAAAATTTTGATTTTTTTTGTTTCAGAATCCCCACAAAAGAAGGATGGATTCTACTTTTGGAATTGAACTGAATGGTCCAATTTTCAAGGATCATCATTCCAATTATCCCTATCCATAGCCTAAAAATCATGGATAATGATTTAGAATAGCTACTGGTCATCCCGTGTCTCAGGTGAAACCACATTCTCAGAAGCCTCCTCCAGTTGATTTCTACGTTACCTACATAGTGCCATTCACTATAACTAGACTGAAAATCCACTTAGTCTCACTCATTCGAAACTAAAGGCTTAACAATTCCAATTTATCACTTAAATATATATCACAACAAAACTTTCCACAATTCAACCATCATCAACAATTAAACCATTCTAAAAAATACTTCAACCATGTTTTCAAAATAAATTTGTTCACTATTTTAAAAAATCATCACTTTTTTTCATTTCAATAACTATAGAACTCAAAATGAATATTTTATTACTAATTTTAAGTCCTAATATCAATGGTTGTTAATAAACTCTCATCGGCTGTACCCATGATGATGAGGAGACACTACCTAGAAGTGTTTTCACACACTTGTGTACCCAAACTACCTAGTAACTTGAGGTTCATAATAAAAAGGTTATCTACATATTTCAATTATATACAATGAATTGTTGATTATTCTATCTCCTTGATACCAATACAGTTGAAATAATTAACAATAATGATACCATTTATCCTGAAAAGATAGATGAACCAATCAAGACTAATATCATTTTTAGTTGAAGAACCAAACAAGATGATACCATTTGTCCCAAAGTGAAAGACAGATCGACCAAGACTGATACCATTTGTAACATCCTTCCCCTCCTCATTGGCTTAAGAAGTGGTGGAGGTGCTACTAGGAATTAAGTGACATTCCCAAGACAATAAAGGCCAATAATAAATTCTAAGGTCCTCAATAACATTTGTGGGACTATTTTCCATTTCGAAGATAAAACATCCAAACTATATAAAAAATAACAAACCAAATCTTGATATGATACATGAGTACAAAATAGAACTCAAAACGCAACCAAAAAAATTAGACATATTAGAGTACAAGTGAAAACAAAAAGACATACTCGAAGAGAACCAAAAGACCACAAAACTTAAAACTACCATGTGAATCAACGAACAACACCCAACCCACTCCAAGATCCAACTCCACATTCCATTCCCATAGTATCAAGTAACATAACTAAAGAACTAAGATACCTTGAATTTACCTGTGTCTTGATAGATTAAATCTAAAAACAATTTTTTTTCTTAAATATGGGGTGAGTCTAAACTTATTAATATTTCTTCAATGACTTCCCAACTCATGACACTAGAAGAAAATGTTAGAAAAATTTATATAAAATAGTTTAAAATTAGTTTAAATAATTTATATCAAAACCATATACAATTTCTAAGGAACATATTTTAAATTATAAAACCTTTATCATTTATTTGGTATACCCATAACTATGTCTCCACACACACACAACATGCATTACCAGATGATATTTCCATACTCATGACCAATACCTCATTGATCTACCATGTCTTTACAAGGTGACCAATACTAGGTACGCCATTGGAACACACCCCTTCCATAGGGTCATGTCTATGAATGAACTCACACAAACCATGTGTTTCAAATACCCATACCAAACCATTCCACATCAAACATATTCATTCTTCAGAACATTTATAAAACACTTTACATGCATCAAAACCAAATAATAATTTTAAAATCATCATTTTCAAATTATAAACAATGGGGGGTTTCTTGAAATCGATCCATTCTTCATAAATTACAAATACAAAACCAAAATGGATTTCCATCAAGAATCGTACAAGGATTTCAAAACTATTTCAAGAAAATAATTTAATAAACGCTTAGACTTAAAGTTATAAGTTAATTAGAGATATGAAAGAATCCAACTATCTTATAACAATTTATGAAAATAAAAAACGACACTACAAAACATTAATATTTGATCACAAACCAAATTACATTCATTAGATCCAATAATATTTCATCAAAAAAACTCATAACACATATATATATCCATAATGTACTATATATATGATTTGGAGAGAGATAAGAACCTTTGATCTAAGATAAATGAGGAAGACTGGGTGCTTTCAATGAATATGGATCTTCAACGCACATTGATTCACCTAATAATCACTTTTTAATCGAAGGGGATCATTTCACAGGCCTAGGTAGAAAAAAAAATTTAGGATCTAGAGTTATTATGTGATTAAAGAGGCTTTAGGTAGTTAATTTGGATTAGATCAACAATTTTAGGGGTTCTAACTATAAGAAACATTGTTTGGACACACAGTTTAGAAAATCATGTGCCAACCGTGTGGTGCTACTTTCTCAAGACAACCCTTCACATGGTTATAAAAATCGTGAACCAACCATGTTTTTTCAATTGTTCTAAGTTGAATGATTTCCCATAGGAAGTAACACATTTTGTCCAAACAATGCAATGACCATGCACTAGTCCATTTCCAACAGTCTACCCTTTCATGGTTTCCTAGAGGTGGTGCATGGATTTTACTATTCATGCACAAACCATGCATCTCCATAAAGCCTAAAAAACAAGACAAAACCCCTCATAACCTAAAAAAACATAAGCCAAACAATATATATACTCTAAATTCATGAATAAAGAGTCATGTACCTAAATTAGGGGTTGCTAAAATTTCTCTATATCTCTAGATATCTTTGAAAATTTCAGTGATTCTAGAAAAATAGTTGTTAGTATTTTATTTTTTAGCCATATTAATATACTCAAATTTTCACCTCTAAATTTTTAATTTACCCTCCTTAAATTTATAATTTATTTTATATCTATTCTCATAATTGTACCAAATTTATTTTATAGTTTTAATCCTTGTCACTTTTGTGTATACATTTTATAAGAGAGACATCAAAATTACATTTTTGTTCATATCAATTAACTTCCATATTAATATTATCAGAAAATAATATTGAAAAATTCTCAGGAAATCCTGGAAATCCCACTTTTGATATATATATAACATCCAAACCAAAATATATAATATAGGGAAACATAATATTCATCCAACTGTGATAATTATTTCTATTAAATTTTTAATATCCCAAATATTCACATAATTCAAATTATCCATCTTCATATATTCAAAAATATTACATAGGGAACACGAGTTTCCTTTAATACCAATTGAAGTTCCAAGGAAGGAGTTTCACCACAGGGGGAGGGCGGTCGAATCATTGGTGAATTTTTACAATTTTATTTATTTTTAATCAACCACTTTTAACATGTTAGGATCTATTATACTCTTATATGATCACTCAACCTTACTTGAATATAGAAATAAATAAATAGAATTAGGGTACAATATTTTTAAGGTTCAACTTCAATGTTAGATTAAACTATTAGTCTTGTTTGGTTAGATTCACAAACCATAAACACTCTATTATAATCAAAAGTGGTTCCACTATATAATTTCCAATATTATAGAGTCCCACAACGCTTTCTCAAGTCCCACTAGAACAAAAGTTTCTCACTATCATCACAAAATAATTCAAATAAAAATGATAAATATAATTTCTTTTATCCTTATTTCTTCTAAATAAATTTATGGAGATATTCATTTAGGATTTATAAATAATATATTTGAGTACCTACTCAATATATTAGATTTAGAGCTAAACCTATCCTAATATTTTATTCTTTAAAACCGTAACCCACCAGAACTGTTTCACACAATGGATCCATGAATTTATGATACCCTCTTCAGTTCATGAATTTTAATTTATCAATTATTAAGAAAAAACTTCTCATACCATGATTTTAGGTTCTTTTAAAAAATTAATTTCACACAAGACATGTATTACCATGACCTGTTTCATCTAGTTTTCATAGTATCATTTTTTTGAAAATTATTTCATTATCATAAAACTAATTATTTAAACATTATAAAAGTATAATAACATAGTATCACACATCCACTTCATAAATTGAAATCCATGTGAATCTTAATTTATGAAAGAAATTATATTTAAAAGTGCTTATTTATTCTTCAAGTAATAGAGTTTGAGGTTTATCGTCTACTTCTTCAATGTATTCACTATTTATAGAACTAGATTCATAAAGGCATAAGATCATGCATCGATTTCTCAATTATTTTTTTGTAAAAAATATTCATACAAAACAAGTAAATCATTATTGAGAATAATTTTCATATTCTTTAATGATAATATACCCTTCTTATCCATAGTTTCATTTCTTTCTATTGTTCTATTTTATATTTTGAAACCTAATTTACGTGTTTTCCCACGTGGCCTTCCTATTTATCATTATGAATTTTAAATGGTAAGTTTTAATACCAGTTTTTATGATAATGGAATTGAACTAAGGTATTTAAAAATATTTAAAGGGGTTTTCATCCATTCAAAATCATTTTTTTTATTTTCCACTCCACATTTATTTTCATAATCATTTTTTATTTTCATGAATATATTATAGAATTAGTTTTTAAAATTAAATTATACTGAAAATTTTTTATTCACCTTTTTAAAAATGAATTTTTAGAGTGACTAAATCATCTTCCTAAATAATAAAGATAAAAGAATTTTCTAAAATCTCTTTTATGATTTCTTCACCATTTTACTCTTTATCTATAAAGGCTTTATTTTAATAGAAATTATTTTCGACGAATCACCTTATAATGTTATTTTGAAATACTATTTCGGGTGATTGAATTTTGGGTATCAAAATTTCACATTATTGAGGTCATTTTTATTATACCATCTAAAAATGTTAGGAAACAAAATTTTATATCCATCAGTTATTAATGATTTAAGGAATGAATGCTTTAAATTAGAACACATTTATATAGTTTAATTATAGGATAAGTCCTATATATCCTTTAAATTAATTTATAATAATTATATATCAAGAGATAAAAAGGATACATGGGAGGATTTATCCCAAGAAAAAGTAAATAAGGGTGGATTTATCCCAAGTAAAAGGGTATACAAGAGGATTTACCAGAATCCAATGGGGACACTAAAGGATTTACCCCAAGAAAAAGGTTATATGAGAGTAATTATTCCAAGCCAAAGGGTATAAAGGGAGGTTTATCCAAATCCAAAGGAGTATATTGAAGGTTTTATCCCAAAACCAAGGGTACATAGGAGGATTATACCAATCCCAAGAAGATACACAACTGATTATACCAATCCTACTATGTTGTGAATGGAATAATACATAGCTTTAACATATTATGTCAATGATTATGTTTATTCCAAATCTTTATGTTATAATATTATTCTTATGTTTATGCTCCCTGACTCATGTTTAATGTCTCATAATACCAAACTACTTTCCATGGTTTTTCTAATTTAAGATTACATGTTTTTTTATCATGACTTATCCACAAAAATTATTGTGTTCTACTCCTTTAATAATATATATATCCCATGAACATGTTTCCTCATATTCTTAACATTTATCCCATTATGACATGTTGATAATTATTATCTTACCAAGAATTTAATATCACCCCTTTCTTTTGATATTGTTTCATAGGTTATGGTGATGTGTGTAACCTATGATAAGTCAAAAATAGAGTCTATTATTGTTTGATTATGGAGAGAGGTTCATATGTTTTGTAAAATATGTTTTCTATATCAATTCTCCTTAAATAAACTAAACCATAAAGTTCTCTAAGTTGTGTGATATTATCATGATATGTAATAATAATGTTAAATTTGTGAAACAATACCTTGAATAAGCTCACTTGGTTTGAAAATACATTAGTAAAAGTATGTGTTTTTAACAATGAATCTGGGAGTGTGGGTCTGTGGAACCTTAGTTGGTATTAAATAAGTGTTTAGTTATTTTATTTTAGTTATTAATGATTAGAAAAAGTGAAAATTAGTAAAAATAAAAGGGTTATATTTAAGGGATAAGTATAAGTATAGGAGAACATCCTGATATTTTTGTGAAATAAGGATTGTGTAGTTCTCCTAGAAATTACATCCTTTTTTGGATACAAAAAATGGATGATGGATCTAAAATGAGATTACAAAGTGGTAATAAACCTAAAAAATATTTATTGGGTATTAAATCAATCGCCACCAAGTGAACAATAAAGAGACCTAACTGTACACCTAGTTTAAACTTCAATGGGTTATTCTATGGTCAATTCAGATTATCTCTAATGAAACATCATGAAGGATTTTAGTTCTATGTTAACTAACAAGGTTAGATAACCTTATATTAAAATGGAAATGGATAACCAAGGATTGAATAAAGAGAGTCACAGGTTAAACCAAAAGTATCATATGTAAAAAATGAAGGTGTCATAAGGGAAGAAATTTTGGGATTGATTTTTTCATATTCATATTTTGGATATTATCATAAGAATTTTGGTTTTGGTATTTGGTTGAAATAAGATCATGAAAATGAAGATGATAAATGAATGTATTGAGAAAACACAATGAATTATAACTGAATAAGGTAGCACATTTAAATGGATGAGAATCTTAGTATAGGCATGCTATTATAGAAAAGGTAATTTTTCTAGTCTTACCTAAGGTAGTGAGGATGAAATATTAATAGAAAATAAATATTTATAATCTTACATATTTTTATTAGTGAGTGATATTTATCAATAATATTCTAGTATATTATAAAAGTTATCATGACTATGTGATACATCTATGTATTTTTTTAGTAGATTTTACATAAATGTTTGGAAACATATATTAAACGGTATCAATAACCGTGAATGTGATTTTATGATGAGGTTATATTTTTGGGGATAACTATTGGAGAGCACATGATTTAGGGATGTAAAACTCTTAGGTTTAATATATACTTGACGATGAGGTGAAAAAGAGTCAATTGATTTTGAGAAAAGTGAGTTAGATTTTATCAATAGACATAGAATAGACTATCAACTTAATGAAAAGAAAATCCCTGATATTTTAAGAGAAGTTTATTTTATTTTTAGCATTACGATATATATTATCTAGTGTGTAACTTTGCAGACTAGTTTTTAATAAATATTAGTGTTAAAGAAGGAGTAAGTTTTTGAAAAAATATATATGTTTTTCTGCATTAATTTATAAGAGTTTCAAATGATTTTGTGTAAGGTATATTAGGAATAATATATGATTAGGGTGTTTACATACTAAGGTATATGATTTTATGAATTGTTAATGTTGTTTGAGGAAATATAAGTTACATGATGGAGCCTAAGAGAATATGGTAGATATTATATTATAAGTTGTATACTAAATAATTAATATGTTAATAATACCCACCAATATTTATCAGTGAATAATAATTAAAAATGTATGGATGTAGTCTATTTAAGGGGGTAGAATGTAAAAACCTGAGATTTTGGACCATTTAAATTAATAATATATTTGATAGTTTACTCGATACACCATGATGAACTAAAACGATCCATAAATAAATGATTATTAAGAAAATGTAAGAATAATAAAAACTATGGTAAATAAAAAATATTTTAATCAATTATAAAAATAATATAAAATTAGATTAAGTGCACTTAATATTTTAAAAATTTATTTTTCAATGAATGCAGAATTTCATTATATATATTGAATTTTTATTTAAAAACATTAATTTTACAAAATGAATTTTATTTTTCAACTAAACATGTCAAAATTATCCGAAGGTGAGTTTTTTTTATTTTCTTTTAAAAATAATTGTTTTTAGGTGAATTTTAAAAAAATACCTATTTACTAATATCATCGATTCTATGACATTTTCATAATACAATAATGACTTAAAAAGTCTACAAAACTATTTTATATTAATATATATATTTATAAAATAAAATAAAACATTTAAAAAAACTATGTTTAATTTATTTAACCCAAATTTAATATTTTGGGAACTTAAGAAATACTTCACTCTAAAAGCTATTTTTATTCGCTATATTAAAAATATCAGTTTTTTCCACTTAGATAAATTAAATATATAAAATTGAATTTAATATTTTGGATCAAAATTTTCATATTATGAAATATCTTCAACCTAATTTTTTAATAAAATTATTATTATTAGGATTAAAGTTAAAGACCATGATAGTGGTAAAATTATTGTTTTCAAAGAATTAATTTATTAATATGATGTAATTTTTAAATAATAAATTAAATTAAGATATTTAAAATTATGAATATATTATTATTTTTAAAAACTTATAAAATTATATTAACAAACATTTTATTGTAAACTAATAATAAATAACATTAAGAACACATAACAATTAAAACACTATTTTTCTACAAAAAATAATATATATATATATGTAAAATGTTTAATTTTTAAGGTTAATTTTATATTATTTAGAAATTGAATTAAATTAAAAGGATATAAAATTTAGTTTCAAAACACTAAAATTTATTAATATGTATTACCTTATATTTTTTAATAAAATAAAAATTATTTGGTTAAAAACTAGTTACCATAGTAAAAAATGAATATGGTAAAATGTAAAAATATAATTGTAAATGATTTGTTTTTTTGTTAAAAAAAGTTTATAAATTTATTTTTGAGGATTTATAATACTTATCTCACAAAAATATACATTATTTATCATATTTTTAACTATTTACCCATTCATATTCCCACTCTTTTACTAAAAAGTAATACATGTTCACAAAAGTGGTCTTTTCTTCACTTACAGGAGGGGAAATGTCCATCCATTTATGTGAAAATAATTCCTTATAATTTAGGACTAAAACTATGATATTTTTATTCTCATATAAACCTATATCATTCTAATAATTCTTTTGTCTTAATTAGTTTTCATAAGCACTTTATTTCCTAGGAGACTTCCAAGCGAGAGTTCAAAGTCTAAAAGTGAGTATTACTTAACCCTTATCATTTTCTTCTTAATATTTATCTTCCAAACCAACCCTATACATAATAATATAATAAAATTAGTATCATTATTAAATTTAAGTGTTATTATATTAATTTAACATCCCTTATTTATTTATTTCCATCCCCTTAAAAAAAGAATGTTGATCATGTGTTGTGTAGACTATCACCTCCATGAAATAATATTTTTTTTCTTATTGACTCTATATATTTATTAAAAATATTAAAAATATGATTAAAAAATTTATAAAAATATAAGTAATATAATTATTTTTATATTATAATTATTTTATAAACTTTCTTAACTATACTCACCCATCGAGTTATAAAGTGTTCCTGAATTGGCTGGTTTAACCACTTTGATGAGCTATTCTATAATAATCTATCATGGATTAATATTAGATATTAAATAAAAATATTATTATAATTTTTAAGTAAAATATTTTTTTTATTTCTATAAAATTTATATTATTTTTTTAAAATATTATTAAAATATCACCCTAGATTGCTAAAATTACCAAAATAAGCTAACACCAAATCAAATTTCATAAAAAAATCGAAGAATAATAAAAATCTATATAATAATTAAATGTAATATGATAATAAATGGTCTATAGTAAATAAATTATATATGAATAAGGTTACTAAGAAGGCATCTAACAAACTTAATTTAATTATTTAGGAAGTTATATGCATGTGTAGAGTGAATCATGACCATGGTAAGGGTTTCCTATCTCAAAATTTCACCCCATGATACATATTACTCATTTTATGACATGTTTTATTGGGAAGGGTTTATCTAATAAAAATTTAATATTTTTTATTATGATCTTATAATTTTTTAGGATATTCAAATTTTCATTTTAAATAATATCCTTCAAGGGGTTTTGATTTGAATCTTTCTAATGTTGTAAGAGGGTTCTTTGTCTTAAATTTAATTTCTTGAAAGATATTTCTTATGGTGAACCATGAAATCATTTATATAGAGTGGTTAACTCTAAGTGAATTTATTTCACCATATTAATGTAATTCATGGGGTTTGAAGATCCATATCCTATTATTTCTTTAAATATCCTTTAATTCAAAAGATACCAAAGTTGTAATGTTTTTTATTTACATGACTCTCTTAATTCAATCTCCCCCTTTGGATTTACTATGAATTAATAGATCACTTTCAACAACACTGACTAAGAGTTATCAAATCATAGACTTTATTAAATAGATATTCCCTTACACAACACAACTTAATAAGGTAATTATTTTAAGATAAATATATTTCTTAGTGATAAGAAATTTATGAAAAAGTTACTTAGTTTATCTCCTCAAATATCATTCACTTTTCTTTAACTTTTTACAAAAAACACAACATCAAATTCCCTAATACAAAATATTACGACTCCCCCTTTGAAAAACAAGGGGATAATGTTTCTCCCCACATGATAAAAAAAAATACAAATCCTTGTTTGGGTCACATCCATAAATCTTCAATTGAGAGTAGAATTAGGAACAAGGTGTTCCATCCTCAATTTAAATAACCTATCACTTGGCATAGATTTGGTAGAGATATTTTCAACATGGTATTTTGTAAAAATAGATTCAAAATTGATATATCCTCTGGAAACCTTTTCATTGATGAAATGATATAGTATATTGATGATTTTAGACCCTTAATAATACACTAGGTTCTTTAAAAAATCATCAATAGTCTGATTATCATAGAAAATTTAATGGGGATTCTCAGACTTAAAATTGAAATATGGTAGTTGCACTTGATTCTAGATCATCTATTTACAATAATGTTTTGCATCTATATACTCTTCCCCAGTTGTTCTTATTGTCACTAAATTTTACTTTTTGTTGTATAAACATTCAAAAATTTCTCCCCAAAAGAATTATCTACTTAAATTGGATCTTCTATCAGTACAATCACCTACCTAATTTTCATATATAATGACTAGAAGGACTAAATTTTCACTATGTATATATAAAATCGCATAATTTAATCTATTTTTAATATATATCAAGATTCTTTTAGAGGCTAGTAAGTGAAAAACTTTAGTATCGCTCTTATAACCTCACACATTGATTCAATACATAAGTTATATCTGTCCTTGATACTATTAGGTAAACTAGGACCCAATGATTCCTTTAAATTATGTTTGGTTAATAGTTGTTCTAGATTCATTCTACCAACATTTAGTTCCAAATGAAATGTGAGTTAAAAGTTCTTTTAAATCTCTCATGGAAAACCTTTTCAAAAGTTCTATAGCGAATTTTTATTGGTATAAAAATTTATAACCAAGATTTTGTTTAATCTATAATCCCATAAAATATATCATTTCACATATTATAGACATCTCAAAGTTCTTATTTATCTTTTTAGTAAATTATTTGTAGAGATACTCTTTGTGTCATGTAAATATGATTTCATCCACATACACAATGATAAATAGAGTACATATGGAACTCTCTCCCACATAATGGTTATAGTCAACCTTCCCATTTGTGAACTCCGTGTCCCTTAGAGAGCCATATAATTTGGAATACCAAGCTCTAGGGTAATATGTAAATCTTTAAAAATATTTAATTAACCTATATACCACACTTCTATCACCATATAATATGGAACCCTATAGTTTTTCAATATAAAATTCTTCTTCACAATCACTATTAAGAAAATCAGTTTTCACATCCATTTGATACACCTTGAAATGTTTGTGTTCTTCAACTACCTAGAATATTATAATAGTCTCCATCCTCACTAAAAGTGAAAAAATTTCTTTAAAGTCAATTACCAATATTTATTAATATAATTTTCACACCATCCTGGCATTATTTCTTAATACCTTACCTTTCTCCTTCATTTTATTTCTAAACACCCATTTGGTTATAATTAAATTTTTTCTTTTTTATGTCTTATCACAAGATCCCATGTACAATTCTTCTCAATTTTATCAATTTAATCATTAATAGCTTGTATCAAATCCTCATGATCGAAAATTTTAGATACTATATGTGGTTTAATTTTGTGATGAGTTAAGTTTGATATTTAAATATCAATATACTTCTAGTTTGTACAAGAGCTTGTTGATTGCTTATAATATTTTTGCTTCAACATATTTCACCAATATATTGTACTATTTCTTCTCATTTTCAATAGCATCATATTATTTAGTAGCTTATTCAAAATTGATATCAACTATGATTTACTCTTTCTTAGTTACTTCATCATTATTCTTCTCTAAAACCTACATGTGATTTTCTATAGAAATTTCGATATATGAAACAATTTTTTAATCTAGTTTTCACTGATTTTAAATAATTTTTACATAAAAGTATTTATTAGATTTATTAAAATTTTTTTCCAACATATTTATCCACTATAATTTGATTAGTATCCCATGAGGATCCCTTATTCTATATTCTCTTCAAAATTTCTCATAGTCTTATTCTTGACTTTCATAAATTAAGGATTACTAAAAACCTAAAAATATTCAACAGTTAGATTTACTTTTTAATTCATTTTATATTGTTTCTTTTTTGTCTCTAGCCTCAAAAAACTCTTTTTTATATATTTATCATTTTATATATAACTTATCTGTAAAAATATTTGAGATATTGTGTTCAAATTAAATAGTCCTTTTCATCACAACTATGCTTCTATTCTTACTCTCTATTACACCATTTTATAGGGGAGTATATGATTTTCTATATTTATTCTTTATTCCATGTATGTTAGGTTACCTTTCAAAAGCATCACATGTAAACTCTTTGAAATTATCCGATCTACGTTTCTTGATGTAGAGTCCAAACTTCTTCTTAGTTTTTCTTCTAATTATTTTGATCATTTGAATAACTTTAAAATTTTTCTTGGTAAGCTTGAAATTAGTCAATAGAGTATAATAATAAATGAATATAATTAAATATAGATAACCTATAATAGACTCTTATCTCATGATACCACATATAGAAATATGAATTAGATAAAGTGTTCTAGTAGATAGAATTTCTATGTAGTTCCCAAATCCAATTTTCTACCCTAACAGTGATCCAGGCTAGTTGGATACTAGGCCTTAGGCATTCCTCCCATTACACCAAAGGCTTCCAACTAGTAGTGAGGGTATAAGAGGTGATAGCGGGGAGACTATACCCATTGGCGATGATAATAATAATGGCCCATACAATATATAGTAGCGGAAGAAAACCATAAACCAGTGAAAGAAGCACAAATCCATGGAAGAATAAATAAAGAATCAATATAATAAATAATTTACAAGCCCAAAGGTATACCATTTGTAGATGACACATTCCATAATAGTTAATACATAATATTAGAAAAGCAGGGTCTCTTACGACCAACCATCAGTTCATACATATATCAAGCATGATAAAAGCTCAAATGTAAATCCAGTTGATACAGATGACCCACCATGGTCCACTGCCATCTATCCCATGCCAAGAAGCTTAACTAGATCACTAAGGCCCAACTCCCAAACATGACCCCTTACTTGATTGTAGAGACATAAAGTCTAAACATGATCAGAGGGGCCTATGTAGGGTGTGAGAATAAATATCACTAGGATACCACCAAAGTGTTACTGTCTTACATCTATAATTATATTGGTGTATGTGAATTGTAAATAAAAAGGAAGAATATACACATTTAATAATTACCTACATCCCTTCTACTCAATAGAAATGAGTAAGTGATCACCTGATTTTTATATTATTATAAATATCTGAATACAGACCCCCAAATATATATATGGAATACAACACTTATTTGCATATATATAATTTTAGCGGTGAGTATCCATGGCTTAGAGCACAAGGAATCCTATGATAAAAGTCACCATAGGAGTACCCAAAGGATACACCTATAATAATGTTAATTGACACCTCATGACACCAATCAAATATCTAGTGTCCAAATGACATGCCCAAACAATAAATACCTGGTCCCTCAAACCTCATCTCTGAAAACAACCATCATCTTGAAGCTCGATGTCCTAAGGCACAATGATGCCTATCCTCTAAATAATAATAATCGTCTGCTCAAAAACTGTTGTCTCAAGGTATGAAAATATCAATCCTCTCATGATCTTAGACCATGACCTCAATTATCATAGTGATCCATAGCTCCCAACTGATGGTCTCAACACCATCAACTAATGGTCCATTACTATCCATGTGGATTTGTATGGTGAGTACCCCCAAACATAACTGATGATCAACACCATTAACCAATCCGCACAGTCTATGTAGTCATCCACCCACAACAAGAGGTAAAAACCACCTTTATTGAGTTCTATTTATGTGAACACGACTCCATCAAAAATTCATCCAACAAACAGTGAGTGAAAATAAAATAAAAACATAAGACACATCATCTAACACCTCACACCCCTTAAAATATGTCGCTAAATCTCAATGGTCATCACCATGTCAAAGTCATGAGAGACTCTCCTTTATCATAATGACCTCATTTTCTTAAATATTGATGAAAAATTTTCTTTAACCTGGTGATCATTATCACCCTGAGTATCCCAAGCCAAGACCAACTTGACAAACCATGTAACCTAAGTCTAGGTGATCAGTATCACCTAAATCCTTGGGCTAATCCCATCATGTTCCCACAAAACCAAGAAATAAAAATAAAAATTTAATTTAATATAAAACAATCACTTCAGATAATCTTCCCAGGTTGGACCAATCCGCTTACCCAGCTTGACCATATGTATAGAATCTAGATCTTTCCCAGAGGCATGTCATATAATAAATTTAATAATTTAAAGGAAAGCATTAATTTATTAAGGTATCACTCAGACAACCCACATGGGCATATAAGAACACACCCATGAAACACTCTCAAAATAAAGGATAAATCAAGGGACCACCTATATTATACTTTTAGGTTACCACTCAAATCATAAAAACCTCTAACTCAAGCCAAATAAAAAGGAAAAAGTGTTTTAGAAGAATGCCCTAAAAATAATGTAAACAAGTTACATGGATTTAAATTTAATCATGGTGAGATAAATGAAGAAAAGAGGATAGAGTATTGAAGGTATTACTAAGATGAATCTGTAACCACCAACAGATCTAGGGTCAAAATCCAATTAAGGAAGATATATCAAATCCTTAGTGGATGATAACGATAGGACCCCCTCTGTTTGTGTAGTGAAAGAGGAAATGTGAGGAGAAAATCTAACAAGGAAGGATGTAAATTTTGATTATATTTTTCAAATAAATGAGCTACATGATTTGGACACATGATTTAGCTAACCATGCACCAACCATGTGTTTCTCTCTGCCTAAGCACCACACATACATGAGCTAGGTGCACTGTTTTCCAAACAGTACAAAAACCATGTGATTTACCTTTTTTAAAAATTATATAGGTTCCCACAGATGTGAAAACCTACCAAAATAGTTTTTTAAACCAAGTACAGTGCCACTAGAGGGCCACATGGTTACTCCTAGGAGGTCACACAGTTTGTCTAAACTTTACGTCTCTATTAGCACATTCCAAAAACGTAGTTTCTAAGAATTGCCACACACAGAACTCACCCAGAACCCCATGTCATTTTTCAATCCATAAAATCCCTCTAAAAACAAGGACTTGGCTCAAAGAAACTCCCAGAATTAGGTTTCTAATATCAAAGAGAAAGATGGCCAGCTCACCAAACATGAAAATTCGAACATGTTGGGGATTTTCAACACGTTCAAAAACCCAAGACATTAAAATATCCCCACCTTAACATAACTCATCCCTAAGTTATCAGGATTAACCTATAGATGGTATCAAACATGCCCATCTCATAAAAATCAACACGTTATACCCCAGTCATTATGCCATAGGTAAAATACCCTCAAAGAGCTCCCCACCTTAGGAGTTACCTACCTGGTCGCTTCCCGACCCAAAAATAAAATATATTGATGGTCCACTGACCATCCCTAGACTCATAAGTCATATCATGATTCATATTATTTCCTGAACCTTATAAGGTGATCGATTTATGCATGTTTCATATATGAAATCCATCAGGTCACACATCTCATAATATTACCATAAGTACCTATTCCATACATGGAACTTATAAAAACCCACACTTGATCAAGTGCCCAAAGATCTTGAATCTCATAAGATGCCTAAAATAATCCTACATCTTATATACATATGCATTCCCATAAAAATCCTGATGCCTATGAATCTCATATATAACCTACATTTCATTGATTCCCAGATGCCTATGCACCTCACATAAAAATCCACACCACATTGATAACCTTAATAAGTCCTGATTCCAATACACCTCATATATATATATACTTCACTATAACTGATGCCAACCTAATAAAAAGTGCCCGGTTAGTCAAAATACAATACCTATACATCTCATGCATCAAAACATGACAAATCAAAAATAAAAATAAAATCACGATCATGCTTGTAATCATGACATACCTCTAGCTATAGTTGGTGCCCCAGCCTGCACTAAACCTGGAAGTTCCACTACGTGCAAAAAGCCTGAAGCCAGACTACCTGAGGCCTAGACAGACTATGGAGCTCCAATAGCCACCAGCCACTAACCCAATGCTAGGTCCCACAATCTCTGTTAGGAATTATGAAGTTAAATCCTGACCACAACTCCTAGTACTACTCCTAGCTCGACTTCAGATCCATGTGTCTGCTCCGATCCCTAGATTCCAGAAGCCTGGGAAAGTTTCTGGTAGAATATCTCTAAATAGACTATTTTTTAGCATGACCAATAACCATTTGAAAATGATTATACAATTCCCAAACATGCCTTGACTACCCACAATGGAAGCATACTACTGAATAACCACTCCTCGGTGGTCTGCCTGAATCTTTGATCTGACTAACCTACTAAGACTCCCCACAACCCCGCTTCTTGGTACCTGAAGCATCACCGCTAATCTCACTTGATTCCGTAACCTAGATCATATAAGATTGGTCTATCAAGTTCCTCTCATCAATCAGTGTCTGATTGACTACCTCAGAAAACTAGGTCATCCTAAAGATGTTTATCTTCACCTTGATGGCATGTCACAATCCATCCTCAAATTGCTACTCCCTAGAGATGTTGTTACACACCATATTAGATGAAAACCATGATAGGTCTATGAAATTGGATTCATAGTACATGAATGATGTATCCTCTACTTGATATTCATGAAATCATGGGCCTTGTATTCCCTCAACATCTTTGGACAGAATTGATTGAAGAAACTGGATTCAAAATCCTTTTAAGTTAGTCCATATTGTCTTCCTTCTTGAACCTATATATCATACTAGTGTTTTTACATTACTCTGAGATTGTACATATCCAGCTTCTCCCTCTAGCTAGGGAGTGTCTCAAGCTGGTAAAATTTCATCTATACCAACTCTATCCAATTCTTCACTAGATATGGTCCACCCTCACCATGAAATAGTGGTGGGTGTTGAGACTAAAACTCTTGAGTCTGGTATTAGATAGATGGATTGATTTCTTGATCTCCTATATCGATACCTTATATAACAGGAAGCAGGCTGACGCTAAACTTTTCATGAAGCCATGGTTCAAGGTATTCCATCTACAGATATACTTCATGTACCAAATCCATTACCTATGGATCGTGATCATATCAACCCTCTAGGGCCCATCCCAACCCTTAGGGGCCTCAACCCTTGATTTCTCAGGTGACACCATATCATTGCCCTCCTAAAAGTCAATGAAAGACTGTCTAGGTGGAATCCCGCTAAATACTAATCATGATGGCCATACATCCATAAATTATATATATATATATATATATATATATATCATAGTTAAGGATAGCTATAATACGAAACACCTCCCATCACCCTTATACTCCTCTATGCCACACTTTCAGATGATATCTGGCCTTAAGGCCCCTTACCTACCCATATCAGAGTCAGGTATAAAGTATCGCCCAACCTTATGGCCCCCTGCCTACCCATATCAGAGTCAAGCATCACATATAACCTGATCTATTGGCCCCATGCCTACCCATAAAAAATCCATACATCACATACCATGTGTATAAATATGATAAAGATGAGTAGAATTCTACAACAAAGGCTATACTAGAAAACACTCTCTATCTTATTGTTTGACACTTTAAACAAATCACCCCTATCATCATCCATGCCTACTCATACCAAAGTCATGACCATATATTACATTCATATGGAGTCACATATAGATCCCATTAGAACCACATTCCTGGGTTGGATAACTTGAATGACAGAAAAAGAGGCTAAGTAGGAAACCACTATTTAGATTCTTTGTTGAAACTTTAAACAACCCAACCCCTCTTAAGCACAATCCACGTTCCCAGTTATAATCACATGAAAAACAAATCATATGAGCCTAAGTACCTAACATCATGAATAATCAAAACTCCTTTATATACCATGACATGGGTCAATATCCACATGATAGATAACCATCACACCCAAGTGCAATAATTTAGGTGGAGATCAAATCAACTATAAAAATAACACAACATTACATCAATATCCCACCCCAAGAAACTAGGTTTGTCCCCCGTTCATGGGGATGAAGGTAACCAAACATGATCTCTATACCCAGTCTCAACCAAATCCAAATCTCCAATCAACCATAACCCAAATAGTAAGACCAAATAATGAAAATAAAACCCATATGATAGCATTTTTAGAACACTGAACCTATTTTCCACCAGAACAGTGCTTTAGGCCAGTTGGCCACTAGGCCTTTTGCACAAATCCTCATACGCTAAAGGCTACTGACTAGCATATAGGGTCTAAGAGGTGATAGTGGGAAGAATATACTCTCTGGTAGTGATAATAATAATGTCCCATGCAATATATAACAATGAAAGAATACCTTAACTCTCCAAAAGCAACATAACTTGGTAGAAGTGTAAATAATTCTATAACAAAATAATTAAACAATAAGACTAAAGACATACCATTTGTATACAACACATGCCATAACAGATCATACAAAACAGTTGACGTGCAAGGTCTCCCATGGATGAACATAAATACATAAATATATCATTCATGGTAAAATATCAAAAGTAACTCCATATGATGAAGAGGACCCACCGTGGTCCACTTCCATCCATCCCATTCCAAACAGTACAACCTGATCACTATGGTCCAGCTCATGAGCCTGATCCTTTACCTGATCACAGATACATATATTATACACGCATCCTGAGGTGACCATGAAGGGAGTGAGAATAAATTGTATTATTACACAACCAATGTGTTCTTGTCTTACATCCATAATTATAGAGGTGTATGTTAATTATAAATAAAAAGAATGCACATGCACACTTAATAATAACCCACCCTTACACTTAGAATCCACAAGGAAGTTATCACATGCTTTATCCATCCCTATAAATATTTGAATACATAACACCAATTTTATATATGGAATAAAACACATATACACATATATATAATTGAAGTGGTGAGAATCCATGGCTTAGGTCCCAAGTCATCCCCTGACGAAAGTCATCCCAAGTGAACCTAAACATTTCACATATATTCATGTCACCTAGCACCTCATGCAACTTGTAAAATATTCAGAATCCAAATGGCTCTCCTATATAACAAGTACAAGTCCCTCAGACCCTAGCTCATAAAATCACCATCTGCGTGAAGCATGATGTCCCGTGACATAGCTATGTCTTTCCTGAAAATAATAAACACCATCATTTAAAAAGTTTATGTCCTTAGGTATGATGATATCATTCATCCTAAGATCATGGACCATGGACTCAAGTATCACAATGAGCCTCATCCCCTGACTGATGGTCTCAACACCACCAACCAATGGTATATCACCATCCATGTGGCTTTCTATGGTGAGAACCCCCAAACATAATCAATGGTAAACACCATCAGCTAATCTAAATAGTATACAAGGGACACCACCCACAAAGAGTGGTCAACACCACCTTGACTAAGTCCAATTTTTGTGCACATGACTCCAACGACACATCGAACAATAAACGGTGTGTGGGAATCACCAAAAAACTTAATAAACATCATCCAACACCTCATTCCTCTACAACCATGTCACTGAATATAGATGATCAAAACCATATCAAAGTAATGGGAGCCATGCCTCATCTTTATGACCTCAACGCCTTAAATCCTGACCACAAAGTCATCTCAACCTTATTATCATCATCATCCCAAGTATCCCAACCCAAGCCCATCTTAATGAACCACATGAACTCAGTCTGGGTGATTAGAATCACCTCGATCCTAAGGACAAGACCATCATGCTCTTACAAAACCAAGAAATCAATATAATAATTCAATTTAATATAAAACAATAACCTGACCTAATATGTCTAGGTTGGTCCAATATACTTACCTAGATTGACCACATGTAGAGAAACTAGAGCATGAATAGAGGCATCTCATATCATCAATTTAATAATTTAAAATCAAGTATTGTTTTATTAGGGGTATCACATGGACACCACAAATGGGTGTATAAGAACACACCCCTAAAACACTCTCAAAATTCATGAGAGAAATAGACACTAACTACCTTATACTTATAAGCACTCTATCATCTAATACCGACTTCTAACTCAAGCCAAATTAGAATTAAATGATTAGATGAATGGATTGAAAATAGGGTAAATGAGCTCATGTAGATTGAGAATTCAGTGAGTTGAGATAAATGAAGAAAAGATGATAGCATATTGAAGCGATTATTAATAAGGATCCATAGTAACCAAAGGATCAAGGATCAGAGTCCGATCAATGAACAAGTCTCAATGATTAGGTGGGAGAGAATTGGAGGAGACCCTTCTGTGCATGTGATGAAATTAGAGGAAAGTGGAGGAGAAAATATAATTAGTTAGGAGTATAATTTTGGTAAATTTACACCAATAAATGAGCCAGATATTTTGGCCACACAATTTGGCTAACCAGGCACCAATTGTGTGGTTCTCTCTAACTAATAACCACACACATATGAGATATGCGAATAGTTTTCCAAACCATGAAAAAATATGTGATTTATTTATATTAAAAATTATAGAAGTATCCCATATCACTGAACCCCTACCTACAAATTTTTTCAAACCATATATAGTGACATTGGTGGGACACATACTTACTCTTGGGAGGCTTCACAGTTTTTCCAAACTGTACACCTCTCTTAGAGCATTCTTAAAACTGTTTTTGGGTCCTACTTCCCCCACTAGTCACCCAAAACCTTTGTTCACATTCTAGGCCTTATAAACCACATAAAAATATGGAATTGGGTTAAAAAACTACAAAAACTAGGTTTTTAAAATCTCAAATAAATTTGGCCTGCTCACCAAATAAGAAAATTCAAACGTGTTACAGATTTTCAACCCAAGAAAAATTGAGATGTTACAGTCTATACCTTTATGATAACCTCAATCCATTCCACCATTTTATAGTTTTAATATATTTCATACCTATCTCTCTTCAACATGGGTAGATCAATCCCAATACTATGTTTTAAAATTTTACTAATAATTCTTTGGCTAATATGACCAATTATTTTATTCCATAAGTTATTTTCATATTTGGAACTAAATGGTAGGAATTGGTTGGACCACCAATTTTAAAAATATTTTAATTTTCTCTTATCCCTTGATTAATGATCCTTTCATAAATTTTTATTTTTATGTAACATGAATATTTATTGAATACAATTTCATGTCCATCGTCCCAAGGTTAACCTATAAAAAGTGAATTATTATTCATCCCCTCAAAAAATAAAATATTATTAGAATTTAATTTTTTTGATTAAATTTTAGTCAATATAACTCCTTTTACTTCTAGGGTAAAATCATTTCAAAAATTAATTACTCCCCCTTTATGCTTCTCAAGGTTTCCTCTATTTTCCCCCAATTATATGTGAGGAACACCCACTATCAAGTATTGATGACCTAATTCTTTTCTCATTTCAATAAAACCTCTCTAAATCATGATTTTTCTTCTTACAAATTCTTAATTCCATTTCCTTTATTACTATTAAAGATCTATTTTTATAGAAAAGTAATAAACTCCTCATATCTATGATCTTGCAAACCAAATTTTCAAAAAACTTCATCTTACTAGTAAAATTTATTTTGTGTTAAAAAATAATAGGAATTAATAGTCACATATTTATTATATTAAAAATATGTAATTTTTTATCAGATTATATCCCCCTTGGTTCATGAATAATCTCCAGTAGTGAAATTTTTTACTAGTATGAGTAGGATTTTTTCCCAAAAACTCCACAACACCAATAATATCCTATAAATCTTGATCTTCCATAATGATAATAGTTACATACTAAAGATCATTTTTGTTGTCTTTACATAAGGTTTTGTTATATTTTCTTAGGAGGAATTGATCTTCTTGAAATATTCTTCTCTTTATTTGACATATAAGAGGTTTTACTAGTTGTTTTCATGGTCTATAATGGTCATGATTTAGTTTTAAAACATGCATTTTTAAAAGTAACATGTTTATTTTGATATGTATAAGGAGAAAAATTAACTTACCCTATTGGACCCATATTTTCATTAGCTTGTGATGTTTCATACTTGACCAAAACCACCTTGTATATTTTCTCTATAATATTATTCAAATAATTTTGAGATTCAAGGAACTCTAACCATGTCTTGGGAAATTATTCTTTATGGAGAGAAATTTTTTCTTCAAGGTCATTTTCCATCCTTTATTATTATTCCACTTTTAGTTTTTATTTATTGGTCTGATTGATGTATAATATCTTTTTCTTGGTATATTTATCATTTCCATTAGATATTTTTCTTTTTCATTCTCCAGTAACCTATTTTTCTTCTTGAGCATCAAGTTTTTAGGATCAAAATAGTGTATTTAGATTCCCAATTACAAGAGGGGGGGGGGGTGAATTATAGATTTAAAAACATTCACTTTTAACCTTAAAAAGGAATTATATGTTTAAAAAAATTAAACAAGGTAAATTCACAAACCCTCTTTGGTCCTTAACTAAGAAACAAACTTTCTTAGGGTTCGGAAAATGGATCTAAAAAAGAAGCTTCAGAACAATTTTATTAGAGAAATATTCTACCTTAAAACATTTTGAATCTTATTTATCAGAGTAAGTAAATGTACAATAAATTATAAAAAAGTTATTCTTTATTTCTTTATCAAAATAAAACAGAAATAAAACTTGAAACAAGAACAACTAATAAGTAGGAAATATTTTAACCCAAAGAGTAGGGTATCCAAAAACCTTGGATAAAGGTACCTTGATTTATAATTTCAAAAAAATTCTATCTTACCCACACCAGGGTAATCCCTCAATAGGAATATTGAAATATTTCTTGATATCCCTACAATCCACTGATCTTTAAAGTAGTCAGCACCTCTATCTTCCTATCCCCGGAAGTCCTCAATTGTACACAACATCAATCGGAGTCGCACAAAGAAAGATGAAAAAGTTGTTCACAGTTGAACAAGGTGTTCATAAAATGCACAAGGCATTAAGGCTTCTCTCTCTAGAAATTACTTCACAGCATTACATAATGTAATATCTTTCAATATATTAAGCTCATTCAAATGAGATTCTATTTATAAATAAGTATTAAATGGTTGGTTCCCTCCTCTAATGATTGTATTTCCCTTGAATTTTAGAGGTACGTGTACACGTGTCACTCAACCAATAGTTAGTTAGAAACAGATTATACGACATCGTTTCATTGTAAAAAAAACCTGTGTTGGGAAAATGAAGTAGCTTAACAAAATCTGGATAATCAGAGTCTGAGGAAAAAAAAGAATTTGGAGTATAAATATATAAACAATCAAATTCTATAAACATGAATATTTGGATTCTATTTTTCAAAGAATTCAGTGTCTAAATATATAAACAATCAGATTCTATAAACATGAATATTCAGTTTCTGTTTTCAATGAATTCTTTATAAGAATTATATAGATTCTAGAGTCCGAATTCTGATGAATTTCGAGTCTGAATTATGAAGAATTAAGAGTATGAATTATGAGGAATTAAAAGTCTAAATTTTGAGGAATTCAGAGTTTGAATTTCAAAGAATTAAGAGTCTGAATTTCAGATAATTTAGAGCGTCAATTTCAGAGAAATCAGAGTCTGAATTTTATAGAATCCAGAGTTTGAATTTCAGAGAATTTAGAGTCATAATTTCAGATAATTCAGAGTCTGAATTCTAGAGAATTCAGAGTATGAATTCTAGAGAATTTGGAGTCTAAATTCCAGAGAATTAAGAGTCTGAATTTTAAAAAATTCAGAGTCTGAATTTCAGAGAATATGGAGTCTGAAAATAGTAAGACTTGGTAGCTTAAGAAACTGTATTATTCTGAGGTTTTTGATAAGGATTCAAATTTTTTCCATAAAAAACTTTTTTTTGAGAAGACATTGAATAAAATAATGAAAACTAAGGTAAGGATAAATCTTTACTTAGAGAAAGAAAATTTTCATTAAGAAAATAATTTTTAGAGAAAGATAAATTTCCTTAAGAAAATGTGTTTGTGATTTTCAAAACATAGAGGAATGGAAAAGTCATAAGGAATCATTAATGACTCAATAATCTCCCCCCTTTTAGAAAATAGAAACAACCTTTAGAAAAAGAATATATGAAATAAGGAATTTTCTTTTGGAACTTTAAAATAAAAACATATCCCCCTTTACTTATGAACCATGATGAATAAGACTAACCCCCCCCTTAGGTTTTGAAATCCCTAAGGATTGTATTCTTGTCTTTCTTAGATAAGTGGATTTAGTCTTTTTTAAATAGAGCCCCCTTACTTAAACTCCCACTTACTTAGGGAATTATCTTATTTTTACTTAATATTATTTTGATCATTCTTTTCTCCCCCTGTGTGATTTTAAAAAAGGAACAGAGATAATGAAAAAATGGTACCTAAAATATTAGAACTATACAAAACAAAAAAATAAAGGATAATGTTCTTCATTATGATAGGAAAAACTGTTATAGGGTAAAAAAATTACAATAAAAGATCAGATTGTCATGAAAAATCATTCATCCTTCTTTTCTTTCAGTATGATCTTCCTCAAGGTGGCCTTTAACTTCTTGATCACTTTATGATCGTCCTTAAACTTCTTGATCAAATTTTCTTGGTCCTAATTCTTCTTTTCCAGAGCCTTGATTTTTTCATCTTGAGAATTTAAGATTTATACCTAAGACATCACTAATTCTTCTTGATGATTGAACTTTTCTTGCAACTCATCCTTATGTTCCCTTTCTCTCTTCAAATTTAAAGAAAATGAATTTAACTTCCCATCCAGATCATTATATTATTGCTTCTGGGATACTTTCTCAAGATTCAGCTTTTCTGAAAAACTTTTTGAAATATTTTTGATTCTATCATCTGACTTATAAAAAATAATTTTTACTAAATATTGGAATTCATAAAATATTCTCATGTCTTCAATTTTTATTTTAGATCATTTTTTTATTTCCTTACATGATCTACTATGAGTATCATAACCAATATGTACTGTTTTGAAATCTTCCTGAAGATTGATAAACTTTTCCATGATCATGTTTAATGAATATGACTTCTGATTGAATGAGTGTTTAAGTAAAATACATCTCGAATCAATACTTAGGATCAAAGGTATTTTGTTCACCAACTTTTATAAAGACTGAACAACAAAATCTTGACCCATTGAAGACAAAGATTTGGAATCTGATTCCCCTGCAAAAGATGATTCTTTGTCTAGCTCTTCTGCTTTCCTCTTAGATGATCCAACAAAATCCTTCTTAGACTTAATAATCAAATCCTTCTTAGGTGTATCATCGACTACCTATTTTCCTTTATAAACTTTGGAAATTACCTTTTCAGCCCTTGGAGACTCATGCTCACTATCAGAAAGTTGGACTATCTTATCTTTATCAACCTTTTTTTCTCATAATCTTCCATAGAATCAATAGGTTAGATGAAATCATGGTTTCTACTCTCTTCATCATAAGTTTTATCAACATATTTCTATTCATCATCCTATTTTCCTTAAGAAACAATTTTTGTTGAATCAACCTAGGATGTTCAGATTAAAATCTTATCTAAAGGAATTTCCTTCTCATGGTATTCTTCCAATTGCTTTATCACATCATCACTTTCTTCTTATTCTTCCTCTTATTCTTATTCTACCTTTTCTTCTTGAACTATATATTCTTCCAAAATAGGTTTCAGAATGAGAATTTTATTTCTAGGGGTTTCTACTTGTACTTGTTCTGGGAGAAAAGATTTTAGTACCTGAATATGTTAAGAGGCATTTTCATTATCCTTGATTAGTGCTTGAACAATCTTGGCTTTAGAAAATTTCTATTTCAGCTTCTTCTATTTTTCTTTCCTTTCTAAATCTTCACCAGCTGGAATTTTCAAGGCCTTTTCCTTAGAAGGATCTAGCCCAAAGCTTGGATATCCTTATTTTTTGTTCTTCTTATGTTCCCTCCACTTCACTACCACTTTATCAGGGAATGTTTTTTTTCTTTTTCAGCTTTGGTGGTGCTGACTAGATTTTCTGAATTACAGATTTTTTCTTTCATTTCTAGATCCTTCTCTTTTCTTTTCTTCTGATATTTCTTAGAAGTTTCTCCTAATTCCCCTTTATTAAATAAATCTTGGTCTTCACTTTCATAAAGATCATATAATTCTACTGATTTTGTGGTGAACCTGACTTTCATCCTCCTCAAAGTATAATCACTTTACAACATGATCTTAAAGGTTCTTGATTTAGAACTACAAGTAATTATGAAGGATTCTAAGCGAAGTAATTTGATATTCGATAAGATCACTGGATACATGATAATATAAGACTTTAGAGTTACATTATTAATGTTGGTGATTGTAAGGAGGATGTACTTCACAATATTTACATTTATCAGGATGACCAAAAATTCCCATATAAAAATATCAATTTTCTTCAGAGAGTCCTTGTCTCCTTTTCTCAGTATCGAATAACCCCATACTCACAAGGTTAACATTTTGAAATCTATTGATATATGGTTTATCTTCAGTGATTTTATTCCGTTGAGTCCAAGGAACTCAATTGCCTTTTCCTTCTTAAAGATTCCTAACTTATCTGGAAACTTGTGAGAGTATAAAATTACCTCACCTTCATACGGAATTCCAAGAAGATTTTCTTTCATATTAAAAGATATTGAATAGGTTTTCCCATAGCTATTGAATGAAAACTTATACCTTCCACCTTCCTCATAAAAACTTAATGTATTATAGAATTATATATGCATGTCAGGATAAACCAGATCCCGACTCTTTGGATTATCTACACATACACTTTCCCATCCATTCAGATTGATATTCTTCATAATAAAAAAATTATATTTATCAAAGAATATTGGATCAACCAACATTTCCCTGTAGATATTCTAGTCCTTTATTTCCTTAGGTGAAGACATTTGTTTCAATAGGGAGGCTTTCAGTGACATCCTGAGTGTAAGAAAACTTGGAAAACTAAATGATATTTTTGAAGAGGAGTAGATCATCAGTGTAAAAAGTCTTAAAAACAGAAGTGAGACATGGATTAGGGGGGACTTTATATAGGCTCTGAGGTGATAGTTCGAATTATATTTTTGATCTAATAGTTGAAATAAGCTATATCTGATCTGACGTTTGAGATGGATTCCAAATAAGGATTTGGTAAGTTCCAATCTTTTGAGGTTTTAAGGAAAAGTCAGATTTAAGGAAAGTGAATCTGATAGAGTTTTCATAAAAAAAATACCAAAAAGTAATCAATTACGAAAATTTATGTATTGAAATATACCTTCCAAATTTCTTAAAAAAAATTTAGTATAGATAATGTTTTTCTTGAACAACATTGATTCAAATTTTTTTTAATGAAAGGAAAATTCTGACTCAGGAATTTTGAGTTCTGAAAAAAATGTGGTTCGAAAAAAAATTTTGTGACAAAAAAAATGATTAAGATAAAAAAAATTTGGTTACAAAAGAAATTTGATAAAAAATAAATGTACTACCCCTATGAAAAGTAGTTTCTTAATATAAAGAGATAAGTTACAACAAAAAGTTAATATGAAATATTACCTTACAGTTATCATTCCTAAATTCTATTTAATGTATTCAAATTTATCAGAGGATAATTATTTTTTAAAAATATCAGCAAGTTTATCTTGCATTCCGATAAGCTAAAGAATGATATCTCCATTGAGTGTGTGATCCCTAAGAAAGTGATGCTTAATATCTACGTGTTTTTCATGAGAGTGATGTTCATGATTTTTGCTTTGGGAAATGACACTTGTATTATCACACAATATCTGTGTTTTGGTAAAAATCATGCCATAGTATTTGGTAAGTTTGAAAACATGTTCAGGATGTTTTGTGTCTTAAAATCTAGAAGGTTGTTCAAAATAAACTTCCTCTTGAACATATCCATTAAGGAAATCACACTTCATGTCCATTTGAAAATGTTTGAAATTAATGAATGCTGTAAAGGCAAGTAAAATACAAATAGATTCAAGTTTAGCTAATGGAGTATACATTTCTTCATTGTCTATTCCTTCTTATTGATTATAGCATTTAGCAACTAGTCTACATTTATTTCTTACTATGATTCCATTTTTATCACATTTATTTTTTAACACCCTTTTAACTCCAATTACATATGTTTATTTAGATGTTTCAACCAATTTCCATACTTTGTTTCTTTCGAATTCATTTAGCTAATCTTACATGGATTTAATCGAATCATTATTACATAAAGCTTCATCAGTTCTTTTTGGTTCTAATTGGGAAAGGAATTCTAGATATTCTACTTCATTTCATAAAAAACTTCACTCAACAAGGTTCTAGTTATCTTTCAAAGAATTAAATTTCTTCATTCAACGACACCATTTTGTTGAGGAGTTCTTAGGGCTGAGAAGTTATGAGTAATGTATTTTTTACTACAAAAAGTTTCAAAATATGAACATTAAAATTATTTTCCATGATCACTATGAATAATTATCAATGGAAGGTTTTTATCATTTTTAACATGGGCTCTGAAAGTTTTAAAATAAAAAAATTATTCATATTTCTTTGTTAGAAAATAGACCCATGTAAATATGGTGTAATCATCAACTAAAACAAGTACATAATATTTTTCTCCAATACTTCCACTTTGTGTTGGACTAAAAAGATCCATATGCACTATCTGTAATGCATCAAAAGTTGCGACTTTATCAATTGATTTAAAGCTTGATTTATGTTTCTTTCCATATTGACAAGTATCATAAGCTTTTGAAGAATCAAATATAAGCTTAGGTAGACCCTTAACAAGTATTTTCATTGAGAGTTTTCATAGGTTCCTAAGGTTACAATTTTATAGTTTTCTATTCCATAAGCAAGATTGATCCTTCATTACATTAAGTCAAGGTAGATATTGGCTCCAAGGTCTTCTAAGTTTAGCGTATAAACATTCTCATGCCTATGGACAAAAAGAATAAACTCTTCCTGGGAATTGTGTATTAAGCTTTTATCATTCCTAAAATTTACAAGGTGAACTTTATCACAAAATTGGATTATGATAATGAGGTTGTTCTTAAGACCTTTAACAGATAAAATATTTGAAATTAGAGTTTTTCCAAGAAGAACAATGAAACCTATACAAAATATTTCTCCCTGATCATTATCTTCAAAATATACTTTTCCTTTTTTTTGTCTTGGTAAAATTTTCGAATAAGTTTTTATTACCAATCATATGTTGGGAACAATCACTATCCATGTACTATGTATTTTTATCGGTAGTTTCTTTATTTTCCTAAAAATAAAAGAGTTAGTTTTTCAGAATTCAAACTTTCTTGGATCCAGAAATTTTAGAAAGTAAAATCTTAAGAATAAAAATTTTCTTAGAAAAATAAGCCTTATGAAAACATAAGAATTGGGTTTTATTTAAAGAAAAATTTATTTCCCAATGGCCACCACATTGACACTTAGTGAAAAAGGGATCACTTTGGGGTGAGAAATAATTATGACTGAAAATAGGTTTTGAATGAGTATAACCAGATCCATAAATATTTATAATAGGAAGAATTAGTGAATACATTTTATCAAAGTTTTCATTACTAGAGGTATGGTTTGATAAAAGTTTCTTAAGAGAAAAAATTTCTGATTTTATTCTGAAGACTAAATTCTTTTCCTCAAAATCATCAGTTTTAGAACTTGGGTTATTCTCTAAAATATGTTTCTAAGAAATAACATTTTTAGGATCCTTAGAATGTTTATCCTTCTCATAATTAACATCCTTAAGGTTTTTAAAAACAATTTCAAAATCAAAAGCTTTTTGATCAATATCCTTAGAAAGTTATGATACTTCTTTAGTAAAAATAGAAATTATAGAATTTTCGTTCTCTAACTTCTTTCTAATTATCTAGTAATTTATAAAATCTATAAACGTCTTCAAATGAAGTTAAGGTATTATCTTCTGATGAAGAGAATTCATCATCAAAAGATTCATAATATTCTTCATCTGGAAAATTAGAATTTAAAGAAATATTGGTTAAGGATTCAACATTGTGTACCATATTTATAAGATAATGATTTCAATAGGTACTCTAGATATAATACCAATATTATTATATCATGAAGATTCATAATTTTAAGATTAATCCGAAGAATCACCACCACTGGCACTCCAAGTGTCATTTTCTTTCATGACTTTCTTAGCCTTAGACTTGTAATAGTTATTTCTATTTCTCTTAGAATGCGTTTCCTTCCTGTATTTTCTCTTAAGCATAGGAAAATCAGGTATAACATGTATATCAATTTTACATTCATAATAGGTTACTTCAGAATCATTCTTGTCCTTTCTATATTTCTTCTTATATATGTACTGAAAATCTTTGTTTCCCACAATCTTGTTCATCCTTCGAGCAAGAGTGAAAAATTCATTGTCAGACTGATCATTGTCACTAGATTTCGATATAGTAATAGCTTTCTTAGCTTTATATCTAGATAACCTTTCCAGAGTCTTAACTTTAAATGTAGTAGTGAATAATTCACTTCCATTAACATTCTTTTTTTTAAATAAGAATCTCTCTTCATTTTGGTTTTATGATGAAGAAGATTTCCAAATAACTCATCAAGAGTAATGTTAGATACATTTTTTTTCTCATCAATATCTATCATTTTAGATTCCAACTCATTAGAAATAATATAAATTATTTTATCTATAAGAACTTCATCATCAAGAACTTTATCTCCCATATATTGAAGACTGTTGACAAAGTTTTTAAATCATTTTTGTAATTTTCAAATAGGTTCTTCATAAGAAAATAAGAATCCATCATATTCAGCTCTTAATATAGCCCTTCCAGTTTCTATCACTTTAGAAGTCCCAAAATGTGTAACTTTATCTTTCTTCAAAATACATTTGGAATATTCATAAGAAGATATCTGACTATATATATTCCTGGTCATAAAACACAACAAAGTATTGCATACCTTGTAATTTAGTCAGTATTATTGTTTCTCTTGATTTGTGAAGGTTCTAACTTCCTTGTTTGGAATTTTGTAATCCCTAGCAAGGAATAAAAAATTTTCTACTCTAGTGTTAATGAAATAAGTCTTCATCCTATCTCTCCAGTACTCATAATCATTACCATAAAAAATTGGTGGTCCGGTAGGATTAAGGTTGTTAATGGAACCAACATTTATACCTTCCATTCTATAAGAAAATAACTTTCCACAAAATTTTTTAATAGTTAAAGTTACAAAAAAAGATAAAAATATTTAAGAAAACTTGAACAAGAAAAGTTAATCAATAAAGATTTAGAATAAGGAAAACTTGAGAAAGAAAACTTATATGTAAGTATAAGTATTTTAGAGACCAGCTCTCTTACCAATTGTAGGCTCGAAATAGTGTATGTATATGCTCAATTACAAGAGGGGGGGGGGGGGTGAATTTTAGGTTTAAAAACATTCGTTTTTAACCTTAGAAAGGAATTATATGTTTAACAAAGTTATAAAAAGTAAATTCACAAACCCTCTTTGTTCCTTAAATAAGAAACAAAATTGATTAGGGTCAAAAAAGATGGACCCAGAAAAAATTTTAAGAATAAATTTTTTAGAGAAAGATTCTACATTAAAGCATATAAAATATTATTTATCAAAGTTAGTAAAAGTACAAGAAAGTATAAAAAATTTATTCTTTCTTTCTTTATCAAAATAGTATAAAAATAAAACTTGAAACAAGAAAAAGTAACAAGTTGTAAATATTTAAACCCAAAGAGTATGGTATCCAACAACCTTGGATAACTGTCCCTTGATTTATACTTTAATAAAGTATCTCTTAACCAAACCAGGTAAATCCCTCAATAAGAATATCAGAATCTTTATTACTATCCCCAGAAGTGCTCGATCTTTATGGTAGTTGGAACCTCTATCTTCATATCCCAGGAATTCCTCGATTGTACATAACAACAACCAGAGTTTCACAAAGAAATCTGAACAAGTTGTTCATGGTTGAACAAGGTGTTCATAAAATACAGAAGGCATGATAGATTCTCTCTCTAGAAATTAGTTCACAGCATCACAACATGTAATCTATTTCTATCTATTAAGACCATTTAAAAGAGGTCCAATTTATAGGCAAGGATTCAACAGTCAACTCCCTCCTTCAATAGTCTTATTTTCCTTGAATTTTAGAGGGACCTGTATATGTTTCACTCAACCAACAATTAGTTAGAAATATATTGTAGAACATCGTTTTATTGTAACAAAAACATGTGTAGGAAAAATAAAGTAGATTAACCAAATATGGATAATTGGAGTCTAATGAAAAAATAGAATTCAGAGTTTAAATATATAAACAATCATATTCTATAAACATGAATATTTAGATTCTATTTTTCAAAGAATTCAGAGTCTAAATATACAAACAATAAAATTCTATAAATATGAATATGAAGATTTTTTTTTCAAGGAATTTGGAATCTGAATTCTATAGATTCTAGAGTCCGAATTATGATGAATTTAGAGTCTGAA
This sequence comes from Viscum album, assembly GCA_963277665.1. Classification (NCBI taxonomy): domain Eukaryota; kingdom Viridiplantae; phylum Streptophyta; class Magnoliopsida; order Santalales; family Viscaceae; genus Viscum; species Viscum album. The sequence goes on along the minus strand of OY728138.1, from coordinate 634,925,855 downwards.
TTATGAGGAATTCAGGTTTTGAATTTAGAGGAATTGAGAGTTTGAATTTTGAGAAGTTTAGAGTTCAAATTTTAGAGAAAGAGTTGGAATTTTAGAGAATTCAGAGTCTTAATTACAAATAATTCGTAGTTTGAATTTTATAGAATTTTGAGTTTGAATTTAAGATAATTTGGTGTTTGAATTTGAGAGAATCTGGAGTCTAAATTTCAGAGAAGTCTGAATTTTGAGGAATTCAGAGTCTAAATTTCCGTGAATTCAGAGTTTGAATTTCATAGAATTTAGAGTCTAAATTTCATAGAATTTAGTGTCTACATTCTATATAATCCAGAGTCTAAATTTCATAGAATCCAGAGTCTGAATTTTAAAGAATTCGAATTCTGAATTTCATAGAATTTAGAGTCTGAATTTAAGATAATTTGGATTCCAAAATTAGTAATACTTGGTAGCTTAAGAAACTGTATGATTCTGTGGTTTTTTATATGGATCTGAATTTTTTTCTTTAAAAAAAACTTGGTTCTGAGAAGACATTGATTAAGATAATGAAAATCAAGGTAAGGGTAAAACTTTTCTTAGAGGAATAAAATTTTACTTAAGAGAACAATTCTTAGAGAAAGATAATTTTCCTTAAGAAAATGTGTTTGTGATTTTCAAAACATAGAGGAATGGAAAAGTAATAAAGAAACCTTATTTAATAAATAATATTCTAATCAAGAAAAGACTCCAATTCATTCTTTATCATGTGTTCTAACTTATTATGTTCACTTTTATCAGCTTCACTACTTGAATTATTAAAACCTTTCTTCCTATTGACCATAAATTAAGTGAAATTATAAATTTATTAATATTTTTTTTGGATGCATTATGTGTTTTAGGATCTTCTCCCATTCTCATCAATCTTATTATCTTACTTTTAATTAAATTATTATTTTTTCCACCTGATTTGGTTTCCTACTTTAATCTTTTACCCCATTTATTTTTGTGATATTTCTCATTATGTTCATTTGATTCAACTTATTTATAATTCATATTTGGATAATTTATATAAAATTTTCCAATTACATTATAATTATAAGAAAAATTTCATAGCTTCCCTTTACACTTTCCACTTCACATCTCAAATATCTTAGATATAAGATAAATAATTATGTTAAAATACTCGTCTCTATACTCATCATATAATTAAATTTATTATATATCTTCACCCATCTCTGATTTTGTGCTATCTCATGGACTCAAAATCCATTTCATATTTGATATTCTTTTTAAAAGACAAAATATTTCTCATTTCATAAGAGAAGAGAAGATTATTAAAATTAATCTAGAGAAAGATCCTATCTATCTTCAAATTATGAAATATTAGGATCATACCTATCTGAAAAATTTCTCTTCATATTTTAAAAAATACAGAAATCATCTAACATTTTTGTAACATTCCACCCTTCCAAATTGGCTTATGAAGAGAACAAGGTGCTACTAAGCCTTATGTGGAACCCCCAAGACACCAAAGGTTAGAAAAAAATTCTAAGTGCCCCAATAACATTTGGGGGATGATTTTTCCTTGGAAATATAAAACATATAAAATACATAAATAATAAATAACCAAACCTCTATATGATGCATGAGTACAAAATACCTCTTAAAAAATAACCAATCCGATAAAACATATCAGAGTACAAGTGAAAACCAAAATACATAATTGAATAGAACCAAAAGTCCACAAAAATAAAAACCCCCATGTGACAATCACCAACAATAACCAACCCTCTCCAAACTCCAATTCCTCATGCCATGACCAAGGTATCAAGAAGAATCACTAAATAAATGAGATACATTTCCATTACCTATGTCTCGATAGATGACATATACAAATGGACAACAGTTCCCAATAAGGGGGTGAGTAAAAACTCAACATGATTTTTGTAATGACTTACTAACTCACACTATCAATACAAAAATTATTAGAAAAATTTATATGAAAAAGTTTAAAAGTTGTTTAAATAATTTATATCAAAACCATAAAATCATTCTAAGGAAAGAATTTTCTTGCAGAAAAACTTACTCATTTATTTGGAATACCCATAACCATATCTCCACACACACACCATGCATGTGGAGGTGACAGTTTCACACTCATGAGTGGTCTCTCATTGATCCACCATGTAATCCAAAGGTGACCATGACCAGGTTCCCCAATGTCACACTCCATTTCTGTAGGTTCACTTCTATGAATTCACTCACACGAACAATGTATGTAAAATACCCATGCTAAGATATTCCATATAAAACATTTTAATTTTTTAAATCATTTCAAAAAACACTCTACATGAATCAAAAACAAATCATAATTTTGAAATCAATATTTTAAAATTATAAACAATGGGAGTTTTCTCAAAATCCATCCATTTTTACCAAATTTAAAAGCCATAAACAAATAGGTTTCCATCAATAATCACACAAGTATTTCACAAAAATTTCAAGAAAATAATTTAATAAAAACTAAACCTTCATTTTCTTTGTCAACTTAAGATAAGAGAGAACAAACCTACCTCAAAACGGTTGGTGAAAATGATGAATGTCACTAAAAAACATCAAGATTTGATCAAAAAATACATCCCCTTATCTAGATCCAAAAGGATTTCTTCAAAAAACAATTCATAACACATAGATATATCCATAATGGATTAGATCTATGGTTCCAAGAGAAAGAACACCCTTGGATATAAGAAGAATGAGGAAGAAAGGGTACCTACTGATGAATTGAGATCTCAAATGCACTTTAATTCTACTAATAATCAATTCCGAATAAAAGGGAATCTCAATAAAAAAAGTACATTAGAGGGGGTTATTTAGAGGGGGTTATGCACAACCCCCTAAAAATTTATTTTTGTAACATTAGAGGGGGTTCTGTACAACCCCCTATAATCATTGAATTTAGAGGGGGTTATGAACCCCCTCTAAAATCATTTTCTATAAAAATTAGAGAGGGATTATGTAAAAATGTTGGGAAAACATCCCACAAGGTATCATTGAATCATTTTTGAGGTGATTGTGTTTGTTGACAAAGTGGGCCTTCGTGTTGTGTTTGTTGACAAAGAAAACCATGACGTACAAATATGTTGACAAAAGGGATTTCATGGTGGAATGTCGAGTTCAAGGGATGTTTTTAACAATCCATGATTGATTCAAGAACATAGAAAAAGGAATGGTCGATCTGAGGGAAGTTCAAAAAGAGTAAATACAAGATAGCACCGTTTTCCAGTGTTTGCCAATTTTTTGGACCTCAAAATCGACAAATAGAGACAAGTGTTTTTTGAAAAGGGACTTGGCCCCCGGTGTCTTGGAGGCTTGGAAACTTGCGATCCATATATTTTTTAAGATCATAACATCAAAATATGGCAAAGGAAAAAGGGGCTCTCATATTTTGGGTTTGGTCGCGCAAGTGACTAGAGCGACAGAGACTAGGGCGGCTGACTTGCACGTCGAGAGGAGACTTACGTGCCGATGCTCAGGGTATCCAAATGCCTATAAATAGAGGTCGAACCCTCCTCATTCATAGTCAGTTCAACACTTAGAGAAAATCAGAGCTCCAGTCGCACAGGTGTGGTGGTCGCGTAAGTGGTGGTGTGGTCGCACACATATAAAGATAATCATAAGTTGCATGCTAGTTGATAGTTGCATGCCCAAATTGGTTTGGGCGAGTGAGGGTGTGAATCGGCAAAGTTTAGAGTTGAAGAAAGGGGTGTCTTGTAGGTGGTTTGGTGATACTTGCGCACCAGGCTTTGAAGAAGCGCGATAGTTGATAGTTGCGTGCCAAAATTGGTTTGGGTGTAAAAGGGTGTGAGTCGCGCAAGTTTAGAATTTGAGAAACGAGTGTCATGCAAGTGGTTGAGGTGAACTTATACACCTAATTAGAGAAGAATGCCGGGTATGGGAGAAGCATTCCATGTATGGTAAAATAACGCTAATCATTTTAGGGCTGCGCAAAATTTGGATGATTGCCTGATACCTTTGGTGCAAAGTGAGATTCATATATGGGTGAAAGTTGGACTTCAATAGAGCATCTACATACAACAGAGGATTTATTCATTAGTGCAAATGAAGAGACCTACAGGTCTATAAACTATGAGTGGATCTTTTGAAGAAGAAGTGAAAACACTTTAGTTGAGAGAGCAGTGAGCTTTCACATTGTGAGTGGTTGTAAACCAGGAGGGACAGTGAGTTCTCCCCGAACTTGAAAACAACAGTGCGCTTTTAGTGGATTCGGTACATCGGCACATTGCCAGTGTATTATCCTTGAATGTATCCCAGTGTGGGTGAACTAAGTAAAAATCACTATGTCATGTGCATGCTTTAGTTTTGTTTATACTTTTCTGTAGGAAAGAGAGAGAAGAAAGTCTTGCTTAACAGCAAGACAAGATCAATAAGGGCATTTGTTTTAATCTGTCATACCCTGATTCACCCCCCTCTCAGGGTATCTAACCTAGTGGACCTAACAATTGGTATCATAGGGAAAGGTTGATATTAGTGTTTCTCTCTCAAATAGAGGTCACTAATCATAATGGGATTCCGATCTTCGATGATAACAATTTTCAACTATAGAAGAATCGAATGCAACACTACTTCCGGTCTTTGGGAATGGATGTGTTTACAGCAGCAATGCATGGTATCACAGCTAATATTAATAGCGGTGCATTATCAGAAGCTGAGCGAAGAGAATTGGATGCTGATGCAAAGGGAATCAATGCTTTGGGTGGAGCCCTATCCAATACTATATATACCAAGGTGATGTCATGAAAAACATCACATGCTATGTGGGAAAAGTTGTTGAACATATATGAAGGAGATACAAAGGTCAGAGAAGCGAAGCTGCATGTTTTATGGAACAAGTATGAAGATCTAAGAATGAAACCGAATGAGTCTATTGATGGATTCTTTGACAGGGTAAATGTTGTTGTGGAAGATATGCAAGGTCTAGGAGAAGTCATTGAAGACATAAAGATCATAAAGCACATCTTGAGGAAACCTCCTCTGTGATTCAATCCGAAGGTTTCAGTACTAGAAGATAAAGATCCAAAGAAGCTAACATTGGACAAATTTCACAGTACTTTGGTTGCATATGAAATGTGAAATGATGATAACGTGGCTGTGGAAAAGGGAAAATCTAAAGAAGTGGAATTCAAGGCCATGAAGAATCTCATCATTTAAGATTCTCAGGAAGAAGAAGTGATAGATTAGGTGATGTTATTCCTCTCCTCAAACCTTTAAAGGGGAAACGGAAAGTTTAAAGGGAAACTTCCACTGGATTTTTTTCGATGTGGAAATGTTGGTCATATTGCAACAAGGTGTCCCAAAAAATTTCAAGAAGATGATGATATCGATGAAGTAAAAATTCCCCTGAAGAAGTCATCAGCCTGTGGGAAAGTCTAGAAAAAGTTCAAGAGAAATTTATTTTAGAAGAAAAATCTCCTTTCAAAGGAGTGCGACGGTTCAGATGAGTCTGAGGCTATGGAGGTTGAAGATATAGAGAACTGAAAAGATCGTGGAGAAAATTATTTGGTGGTAGTGATTGGTAGTTCTCAGTAGAAGAATGAAACCGAAGGTGATGAAGAAGAAGAAGTTGAAGGAAGAATAGATATGCAAGCTGAGTTCGTGGTTGCTCTTGAGGATATATCTGTTTGGAGAGCCAAAACAAAGAAAGCTAAGAAAGTTGTTCGTGACACCAAACTCTATATGCAGCAGTAGGTAGAAGAGAAGTATGAGTTGATGGATGAAATTGAGAAACTCAAGTCATCAACACCAGAGAACTCATAATCCATTAGTGAGTATAAAATCAAGATTGAATAATAGAAAAGGGAGATCGATGGATTGAAAAAAAAACAAGGAAAGATCACGTCAAGCATATCGAAGAGCTTGAAGAGAAAGTTGTCAGTATACATAGAAAAGTTAAAGACCAGGAAAAAACTTTGATTCCCAACACATTATTGGGAAAGTAGGTCATTAATAATACTGAAAAGATGAAAGAGTTGCCTAGTAGTTCATCAGGAAAGAAGCAGCAATTGAGCTCAGACGTTAAGGCTGATTCAGGGCATGATCAGAAACAAAAATCTGTGAAAATTGAAGTCAGAAAACAAGCACCCATCCCGAGATTGAAGGTTGATTTGGGCACAAAGTAGAATCAGAATATTCAGAGATTTTAAGGGGAAACTCATATAGCAGAAGTAACATGAAGGAATTCACCTTATATCAGGTGTTATTGTTGTGGAAAGATTAGACATTCATAGTATGTGTGTTCCATAGCCAAGAGATATCGAAGGGAATAAGAACAAATGTGGCATCCAAACAAATAACGATTCTCCAGAACATATTTTAAAAGACACTATTTTTGGTGTGGAGGATTTGGGCACATGTCTAGGTACTGCACTTCGACCATACAGAGGAATATGCCAAAGCAGAATTAAAATGTTCAGAAGCAGCAGATCAATAGACCAACGGGTCAGTTAAAAATGAAAAATAGATTTGCAGCTTTTCAAGATGAAGCTGGTCCATCATACTCTGAGAAAGAATAGAATTCTGAATCCATGCTGTGTGTGAAGGAAAAAACATGGAACAAAAAGAAGAAGGATGAGAAGGCCGTGGTGGCAGAAATTTCCCTTAAAGCATCAGATCGCTCTGGTGTGTGGATCCTTGATAGTGGTTACACATCTCACATGACAGGTAATAAGGATCTTGCTATAGGTGTAAAATATGATAAAGAAAGAGTTTTCATGTTTTTAAATTATGAAGGATTGAATATTATTGGTGCAGGAAAGGCCATTTTTGGGGGAAAAGAGATGAGACGTGCTGCTGTCTTAGTAGTAGAAGGCCTCAATCACAATTTGCTAAGCGTTAGTCAAATATGTGACTCAGAACATTCTATAAGGTTTAATAAGAAGATGTGTGTCGTCAAAGGAAGAGACGAGGCAGTAGTTCTACAAGGAAAAAGAAGAAATGGAAAAATCTATCTGGTAAGTGGAGAAGAAGATATGTTCTTTCTGTCCAGAGAAGAAGAAAACAAGTTGTGGCATAAATGACTTGGTCATCTATGCCAACCATCCCTGGAAGATCTGGTAAAGTGCGATGCAGCAAGAGACCTCCCTAAGATATCACGTGATCATACTAACATGTGCGATGCATGCCAAAAAGGTAAGCTCATCAGAAAGATGTATAAGGAAAAAGAAAATAAGTCAACAAGAGTGATCTAATTGGTGAATGCTAATGTTTGTGGGCCTATCTCACCAAGAGAAATTAACGGAAAGTGGTACTACATTATTTTCATTGATGACTACAAAAAAATATCATGAGTATTTGTTATTTCCCATAAGTCCGATGTGTTCAGCTTCTTAAAACAGTACCGAAGGTATTGTGAAAGGATGCTTGGACAGAAAATTCTGAAGTTTCATACTAAAAATGGTACGTAATTTACAAACAGTCAGGTTGAAGAATATCTCGAGAAACACAAGATAAGGCATAAAGTTTCTTTAGTAAGAACTCCCCAAAAGAATGGTGTGGTTGATAGGAGAAATCAGATCATCAACAACATGGCTAGAACGATGCTTAAAAAAAAGATCTACCAGAGAAATTTTGGAAGGAAGCAGTTTTGACATCGGCCTATATTTCTAATAGGGCTTTGTTGTGTCCGAAGGAAGGAAAGACTCCGTACGAGATGTGGTATAGAAATAAGCCAATGGTGAAATACTTTCGAATATTTGGAAGTTAGTTCTTTATCCTCAATAAGGAAAAATATTGGAAATATGAGTCATGTGGAGATGAAGGGATATTCCTTGGCTACTTTGGAAAAAGTAAGGCATATAAATTCTTTAACAAAGGGCTGGTAAAAGTAGTTGAGAGCAATGATGTCACTGTAGTAGAGAATGAGGTGATCATTCAATAGAGAAGTGAACAATTTCTTGATGAAAGTGATGAGGAAGAAAGCAACACAGGGGGAGCATAAGTGGATGATGTTGATTCAGAAGAAGATACTAATGATGAGCATGAGGTAGTAAAATCTATATCTGCACAAAAGCCAAGTAGTATATCTAAAATTGGTAGGTAGAATATCATTGGTAATCAGCCAGCTCCAGTTGAGACAAGAATAATGAAATCACTACAACAGACATCTTTACTATCATAGGTAAAGCCGAAATGCTTTGCTGATGCAGCTGAAGATGAAAACTGGGTTCAGGCTATGAATGAAGAGCTTGATCAGATTGAGAAGAACCAGATGTGGGAGATTGTTTCGAGACAAGCATATAAGAATGTCATAAGGACTAAATGGGTCTACCACAATAATATGAATGAATATGGAACAGTTATCCAAAACAAAGCACGACTAGTGTGCAAAGGATACTCCCAGATAGAGGGAATAAATGTTGATGAGACATTTGCACCAGTTGCAAGGCTAGAGACAATTAGATTATTCCTAGCCATTGCAGTGCAATGAAAGTTAAAAGTGTTCCAGATGGATGTCTAATATGCATTCTTGAATGGGGTTATAGAGGAGGAAGTGTATATTGAGCAGCCATATGGTTTTCTCATTCACGAGGATGAGAACAAGGTTTGAAAACTGAAGAAGGCGTTTTATGGGCCGAAAAAAGAACTAAGAGCATGGTACTCAAGGCTTGATCAGTACCTGAAGAAGATTGGTTTCCAGTGTGGGGGAGTTGATTACAATCTCTATTTCAGCAACAACAGTAATCAAAGGATGATGGTGCTGGTTTATGTCGATGACATAATATTTGGAGGATCAGATGAAGCTTAGTGCAGACAGTTTTTTGAATTCATGAAAAGTGACTTTGAAATGTCAATGATTGGAGAACTAATGTTTTCCTTTGTCTATAGGTGACACAAGGAAAGAAAGGAACATTCATTTCTCAATTCAAATATGCCAAGGAGGTTTTGAAAAGGTTTGGAATTGAAAATACCAAGTATATGATGACTCCAGTTGTTACCTGGATGAAAATTTCCAAAGATGAGAATGGCAAGGTAGTTAATATCACAAAATACTGGAAAATTATTGGAAGTTTACTGTACTTGACCGCAACAAGGCCTGAAATTGTATTCTCCACATTCCAAGCAGTGAGATATCAGATTAATCCCAAGGAAAGCCATATTCTTGTAGTGAAAAGAATAATTCGGTATATCAAGGGAATGGTGGACTTCAGCTTGACATATAATGACAAATCTCAGACAAAGTTATTGGGATATACTGATACAGACTGGGCCGGTTCAGCGGATGATAGGAAATCAACATCAGGTGGTGATTTCTAGCTTGGTGGATTGTGTATTTCTTGGCTAAGAAAGAAGTAAGATTTCATTTCATTGAGTACCACAGAGGATGAGTTTATTTCGGCCACTCAATCATGCACACAGTTATTGTGGATGAAGCAAAAACTTGATGATATGGGAGTTGAAGTGAAGTCTCCGATCAAAATTCAGTGCGATAACTTAAGTGCTATAAATCTTAGCAAAAATCCCGCCCATCATTCAAGGACAAATCAAATTGAGATAAAGTATCATTTTATCAAGGAGAAACTTGATAAGGGAATCATAATGTTAAAGTATGTGCCTATAGAGCTACAGGTTGCAGACATTCTGATAAAGGCCCTACCCAAGGAAGCTTTTGAGAGGCATCAACTGGCTCTGGAATTTCAGTCGACTCACAACACTTGAAAAAGTGTGGATGTGGGCCTCCCCTTTCCCTGAGGTATGATGTGTTTTTCCCTAATGTAATTATATGTGTTCTATACTCTATTACAAACTGTAAAGGAGTGACCTTTGGGTTCGTTAACAAAGGGGGAAAAATAGTGATTGTTCAAGGGGGAGACAGTGTGGATTTTTGAGAAATCATGAAAGATACGGGGAGAAGCTGACAGGTGGAGCCACCGGCTAGGGGGAGTTGAAGCTAGTTCAAAGTGCTTAGCCAGAGCTTATCTTGGACAACACATGCAATACTGCTGAAGAGGATTTTCTACTAACAAGAGTTAAAGCTGTGAGTAGACAGGGAGAGTATCAAATCTGACGATGCTAGAAGTGATCGATCAAAGAATATATATCACGATAGATGAGGATCGTGATAAAAGCATAATAGTGTTGTTGGAATGTGGTAAGAATATTTCCAACAATTGGTATCAGTTTGGTATCAACAGTGGGTGTCAGAGTTGTAGTGATTCATTGATAAACTTTTCATTTACTCTTGATTATCACACCGAGCATTGCTCATGCGGGCTTAGAGTATGTGTTGAGTAAATCCTTGATCGTTATCGGAATTGAAATAGGAGAATGGTGGATGAATAATTAATGATTTATATTTTATGGAAGAGATTTCAACAAACCCAAAGGGGGATATTGTTGGGAAAAAATATCACAAGGTATCAGTGAAGCATTTTTGAGGTGATTTTGTTTGTTGAAAAAGTGGGCCTTTGTGTTGTGTTTGTTGACAAAGAAAACCATGATGTACAAATTTGTTGAAAAAAGAGATTTAATAGTGGCATGTTGAGTTCAAGGGATGTTTTTAATGATCCATGATTGATTCAAGAACACCGAAAAAGGAATGGTCGATCTGGAGGTGGTTCAAAAAGAGCAGATACAAGGTGGCACTGTTTTCTAGTGTTGGCCAAATTTTTGGACCTAAAAATCGACAAATGGAGAAAAGTGTTTTTGGAAAAGGGACTTGAGTTCCAGTGTCTTAGAGGCTTGGAAACTTGCGTCCCATATGTTTTTTAAGATCAGAACAACAAAATAAGGCAAAGGAAAAATGGGCGCTCATGTTTTGGGTTTGGTCGCGCAAGTGACTAGAGCGACAGAGACTAGGGCGGCTGGACTTGTGCGTCGAGAGGAGACTTGCATGCCGATGCTCAGGGTATCCAAATGCCTATAAATATAGGTCTAACCCTCCTTATTTGTAGCCAATTAAACACTTAGAGAAAATCAGAGCTTCAGTCGTGCAGGTGTGGTGGTCACGCAAGTGGTGGTGTGGTCGCGTTGGTATAAAGATAATCAGAAGTTGCGCGCCAGTTGATAGTTGCACGCCCAAAGTGGTTTGGGTGAGTAAGGGTGTGAGTCTCCCAAGTTTAGAGTTAAAGAAGGGGGTGTCGTGTAGGTTGTTTGGTGACACTTGCGCACGAGGCTTTGAAGAAGCACGATAGTTGATAGTTGCACGCCAAAATTGGTTTGGGCGTAAAAGGGCGTGAGTCGCACAAGTTTAGAGTTGAAGAAGCGAGTGTCATGCAAGTGGTTGAGGTGGAATTACACGCCGACTTGGAGAAGCGCGCCAGGTATGGTAGAAGTGCGCCAGGTATGGTAGAAGCATGCCATTCATTTTAGGGCTGCACGAAAGTTGGAAGATTGCCCGATACCTTCGGTGCAATGTGAGATTCATCTATGGGTGAAAGTTGGATTTCAATAGAGAATATACATACAACAGAGGATGTATTCATTAGTGAAAATGAAGATACCTACAGGTCTATAAACTATGAGTGGATCTTCTGAAGAAGTAATGAGCACACTTCAGTTGAGAGAGTAGTGAGCTTTCAGATTGTGAGTTGTTGTAAACCAGGAGGGACAATGAGTCCGCTTGGAACTTGTAAACAGAAGTGTGGTTTTAGTGGATTTGGTATATCGACACATCGCCGGTGTATACTCCTTGGACTTAGCCCAGTGAGGGTGAACTAGGTAAAAATCGTTGTGTCCGGTGCATCCTTTAGTTTTGTTTATACTTTGCAGCAGGAAAGAGAGAGAAGAAAGTCTTTCTTAACAGCGAGACAAGATCAATAGGGGCAATTGTTTTAATTTGTCATACCCTGATTCACCCCCTCTCAGGGTATCTAACATAGTGGACCTAACAAAAACCCTCACTAATCATCGAATTTAGAGGGGGTTATGAAGCCCCTTAATTTCTTAAATTAAAGGGGGTTTTGAACCCCCTCTAAATTTCTTAACATTATTTTTTAACATTTATTTGGAATTTAGAGGGGGTTAAAGCCCCCTCTAATATCTTTAATTAGAGGGGGTTGAAAACCCCCAATAATTTCTTAAATTAAAGGGGTTTAAAACCCCCTCTAATGTCATTAATTTAGAAGGGGTTCAAAACCCCCTCTAATGTATTTAATTTGGAATGGGTTCAAAACCCCCTCTAATTTAAGAGATTAAACAGGTCATGAACCCCCACTGTTAAAAAAAATAAACTTTCATAATATATATACACATATATATTTATATATATATAATTAAAATACAATATGTAAATGTATTTAAAAAAATTATATGAACATATTATATAAAATATTTATATGATTGTATTTAATTGTATTTATATGTATACATAAATATAATTGTATATTATTATGTAAATTAATATATATTTATTTGTATAAATTGAATTTTATATAATATTAATTATTTATAATATAAAATCATAAACATATTATATAAATATATAAATAAAAATAATTTATCTAAAAAATATATCATATAAAAACTCAAGCTTGTAGTTTTTATAAATTATATTATAATAATAAATATATTTTTATATAATAGGTTTTTGCCTTTATATTATATATAATTAATATTATATGAAATATAATTTATACAAATAAATGTATATTAATGTATATTTATTGAAATACTAATATATATTAATGTACATAATAATAAATATATGTATTGAAATAAAATATATAAATATTTTTATAAATTGTATTTCATATAGCATTAACTGTATATAATTTAAAATTGTATTTCATATAATATTAAGTATATTTTTCTATAAATTTAATTTCATATAATATTGATTATATATAATATACATATTAATTATATATAATATAAAATTGTATTTCATATAATATTGACTATATATAATATATATATCAATAATATATAATATAATATTAATTAAATGTAATATTAATATTTGTATAAATTGTATTTCATATAATAATAACAATATATTAATTTTATATAATATTATACTGTTTATACAAATAAATAAATATATTAATATAAATAATAATAAATATACGTATTGAAAGACATTATATAAATATATTTTGAAAGACCTTATATAAATATACTATTTAAATACTTATATAAACACACACACACACACACATATTCTTTAAATATATATATATATATATATTTAATACAAATATGTATTTAAAGTATATAAATAATTTACATAAATATATAATAAAAATGTATTTAATATAATATATGTTTGATATAAATCATAAAATAAATGTACAGTAATTATAAAACCAACATATAATTTTTATAGATTAAAAAATAGATGTAATAAAAATAATAATAATTATTAATATTATTGTTATCACACACACACAGACATATATAAGTACAATATATATATATATATACTTGTGTAATATATTTAGGTGATATATAAATATATAATATAGAATATATATAATTGCATATACATATAAATATAGTAAATAATATATATATTGTTATTTAAATATATTATGCTAATAATATTTATTATAATAAATATTAAAATATATATAAATAAACTCATGTGTTATTTATACATAAAAATGCATTGGCTCTTGTGGTTTGTGGTTCTTGTTCCAACATCATCTGTTCTAAGGGGTTCATGGTTCTAATCCTTTTAGCCTCGTCATTTTTATAAATATCTCCAGGGAGGGAGGAGCAAGCTGGAGAAGGAGTGGGAGTCTTAGGGAGGGAAGGGAGTGCGGTACTGGGAATGGAGGGAGCAAGAGTGAGAGTCTCAGGGTGGGAGCGAGGTATTGGTCACGGGACAAGGAGGGAGTGGCAGAGTACTGGGCACTGGATGGGGAGGGAGTGGCACGAAATAGGAGGGAGTGGTGTGGTACTAGGAATAGGAGGGTGTGGCAGGGTACTGGGTACGAGAGGAAGTGGTGAGGTACTGGGAATGGGAGGGGGAGAGAGTGGCATTGGAGAGGGAGTACTAGGAACGGAAGGGAGTGGCGGGTGGGGGTGGGCATGGGAGAGGGAGTGGGCATGTAATTAATTTTTTTAAAAAAAATGAAAAGCTTTAGGGGATGTTTTAACAACCACCCCCCTAATGTAACCTCTTATTATGGGTGGTTTAAACCACCCCTAAAGCCTTCCAATTAGTGGTTGAATAGTGATGGTTTTAGCTCAAATTAATGCACTATTTATTGAATTTAAGTCAACATTAGAGGGGATTTAAATCACCTCAAATGTAACCACTATTAAAGTCATCATGACTTTACCAACGCTTACTCAAAAACGCCTCTACTGATAGTAGGCGGCCATATTAGTGGTGATTCCTCACAACCACCGCTAATTTCTTTAGAAGGGGTTATAACCCTTTCTAAGGTCAAAAATAACCCCCTCTAAAGTGGTATTTTTTTGTAGTGTATTCTCTAAAACCTAGGGAGAAAAAATAATTAGGGATCTAGAGTGATTAGGTGATTAAAGAGGATTTGGGGCGTTAATTCAGTTTAAATACACAATTTTGGGGTTTTAAACTATATTTCATATGGTTTTGAAAACCATGTGACAACCATGTGGGGGATATTATCTCAAAGAAACCCCTCACCAAGTTGGATCACATGGTTAGGAAAACTCTGTGCCAACCTTGATTTTATCACTATTCCAAGGTGCATGGTTTCCCCTAAGAATTTTCACAGTTTGGAAAAAATGTGTTCCAAATCTTTTTCTATCCAGTGTTAACTATATTTACTTTCACAGTTTTCTAGTGGTGGTGCACAATTTCTACAAACTTTTCAAAAAACATTCACCTCTATAAAATCCTCTAAAGCATACCAAAACCCCTCAAAACGTCCCAAAACATAACCTAAAAAATATATATACTCAAAATGAATGAATAAAGAGTCATTTAACTAAAACATTGGGTGATAGGTTCTCCCCACCATTAACCTTTCCATCCATGGAAAGTAGAAAATTCCTTTGTCCTTGAAGAGTTCATTCCATTTCTCTAATATTTCCTTCTCACACACTGCTAATTCTTCTTTAATTTGAACATGTTTCCATAAAACCCACACTATACTGATTCTTTTCCTACACATGATCTTATCTTTCCTATCCAAAATCCATACTGGCCCATGAATCAATACAACATCCGACTCTAGACCAACATGATCCCATTGAATCACATGGTCAGGATAAGGTTGGTACTTGTTAAACTAAGATACATGAAACACATTATGTACTAAAATAAAACTTGGAGGAGAATCCAATTAATATTTCACCTCACAAACTCATTCAACTATCTCATAAAGGCATACATACCAAGGTGAAAACATTACCTGCTTACCAAAACAATAATGCCAAATCCTTATAGAGATTCTCAAGAACACATGATCACTCACCTCAAATGACAACAATTGCCGATGATGATACACATATGATTTTTGATAACTCTGATCCATATCCATCCTCTTTTTTTTTCAACTGAATATTTTTTTATCTCCTATATAAGGTTGGGTCCAATTAGTGAAGTATTACCTATTTCCACCCAACATAGTGGATAAAAACAAGGATTCCTATATAATGATATGAAAGGATCCATATGAATTGAGAATTGATAATAGTTACTATATAAAAAATCTACTAAAGGTAAACTATCCTCCCAAGGGACACTAAAATCCATCATACAATCCCTAATAATTTCCTCCAACATTTTTATTGTCCATTTATAATTTCCATCCATTTGAGGATGATAATACATACTCGTATTCTACTATTTTCCAAGTTTATTCTGTAAGGATTTCTAAAATACAAGACGTAAACTCGAGATCTTAGTATGAATCAATCTAGATTGGAAGGCCTTGCATCTTTATAATTTTCTGAATGTGGAGTTTGGAAAAGTCTTCCACTATAATAGTTACTTGAATTGGGATGAAGTGGTCCACATTTTTTAACAGATCTATAATCACCTATATTGTAATGTTTTTTCTAAACCATCCTTGGGAGACCTATCAAAAAATCCATGGCTATATGCTCCCATTTCTGCATGGGAATAAATGAATACTGAAATATACATATTTTTTTTACGATACTTTGCCTTTAACTACTGATAGGTGATGAATCTCAAGACATAATAAATTAAAAATCTTTTTACAACAACCCACCAAAACTATTTTTTTAACTCTTTATACATCATATGTATTCTAAGATTAATATCCAATCTCGATCGATTGTAGGAACTGAGAATATGTTCCTGATAAGGAAAATGTTTGAGCATTCAATCTCTAAACCCTATCACTAAAATCCCATCCAGATTACAACCCTCAATGGTCTCCCCACCCTTGAGTTTTTACCTCATAAAATCATAATCAGTGTTAGATTTCTGAGAAACTCTATCCTTATTGAAAAAATTAGTAACAAATGAATCTATAAAGAAAACTAAAACATAACCTTTGTATGAGAAATATAGATGCATATCCACCATGATTTCCATTAGTTTCCACTAATCTAAATCCTCTTAATCCAACTGAGAATATGAATTCCTACTCATTGTATCTACAATAGTGTTCCCTTTACTCGGTGTATACATCATGTTCATGTCAAACATTTTTAGATACTACATCCATCTATGCTTCCTTAAATTCAAATCTCACTGTGATAAAATGTGTTTAAAACTATTATGATCCATAAAAACTATAAACTTGTAAACAATATGTAATAATTTCATATCTTCAAATAAATTACTACTACATCTACCTCTAAATCATGCATTGGGTAATTCTTCTCATGCACCCACATTTTTCGTCAGCCATAAGCAACAAAATAATCTCCCGACATGATAAAACAACCCAACCCAGATCCCAATGCATCCCAATAGACTACATAAACCTATATAAGCTCTGTAAATGTGAGTATATCAAATTTTTTAAGAAAAAATAATGTTCTTAGAAGGGTTTAAGACATTCATTATTCCATTAAAAATGAATTCCTTTCCTTATTAAAGCTATCATCAGTGATTCCAAATATAAAAAATCACATAAAAAACCTTTACAGTATCCCACTAATCCAAAGAAACTATGAATCTAAATGAAATTATTGGGTGGTTTCCAAGAGATAATAGATTCTATATTTTCAGTATCTATAGAAAATATTTTTGTAGAAATGACATGTCCTAAGAAACATAACTCTCTAATCTAGAAATCAATCCTTGGAAACTTTATATACAAATGATGCCGATACCCAAAACTATAGACAAGAATTTACAATGATCCACTTTTTTACTATGATACAAAAATATATCATAAAAAAACCAACACAAATTAATTCATATATCTCATAAATATTCGATTCATCAATTCTATAAACATGACTGGTACTTTCATAATACAAAAGGCATAACCAAATACTCATAATATTCATATCTAATTCTGAAACCTGTCTTCAGAATATCATCCTCCCAAACTCACAATTGGTGATACCCTAAATGTAATTAAATTTTAGAGAGTCACAGGGATCCCATTAATTGATAAAAAAATCATCAATTCATAGAATAAGATACCAATTATTTAACATAACTTGGTTAAGCTTATGATAATACTCAAAAAAACTAAGAGTTATATCCTCCATCTTCACAAATAGAATCGGTACCGCAAATGGAGGCATTATTGGTTGAATGAACCCTCTAATTTTCAATTATTCTAACTAAAATTTCAATTCCCTAAATTATGTTGGTGACATCCTATAAGACAGATTTGAGATAGTAATGGTACCTAGTAAGTGGTAAATTGTAAACTCCACTTCTCTTTTTGGTAGAAACCCTGAGAAAATATTATGGAAAACGTCAAGAAAATAGTCAATGTTAGTTGGAAAATATCTTTTCTCAATCCCATCCATTGATTCCAAAGTTAGAAATACCAACTAATAAGGGATGATTCCAACCAATGGGGACAAACGTCTTGATCTACTTGCCTTTACATCCCAATATCCACTATAGAGATTATAGACTCCATCCACAGATGTGAAAGAAACCTTTCGAGAATAATAATTGATGTGTTCATTGAATGACATCAACCAATCCATACCAAAAATCAAGTCATAGACATCCATATCAATCATATAAAAATCCTAAATAAACTCATCCTCATTGATTGTTATAGAACAATATTTACCAATAAAATCTTGAAATTATCTTTGTAAAAGAGGTCTTTTATGTTTTAACACAGATGGTAACATCTCAATAAGAAAAACAATATGATCAATAACATGAGAAGTAATAAACCAATGGGACACACCCATATCAAAAACATCTTTTATAATGGTAGAATTTAAAATAATTATTCCTCTCACCATTAAAGGAATATATTTATCATCTACAATCACTTGATCAGCTCTATACAATTTATTACTTATTTTATTTTTATCTTTGTTACCCTATTGAGATTACACTGGTTTTGGAGTCATGGTATTCCTAGAATCACCTTGGATTGATCTATTATGATGATGAGAATTATTGTACTATACTTTTCCCACTAAAGAATATGATGTCTGAGAGGAATGATATGTGTCTCTAAAATCATATCTTCAAGAACTATGACAATATCAATGAAGATGTCCCATTTGGTTTTAATTGGGATATGATCTAGGTGGTCCCATAAATTATCACTTCATATAGTCAAAATAACCGCATTGAAAACACCATGACTTAATTTTTAGTTGAGGTGTAATGTTCGATGATCCCATGGTCTGATTCTGAGGTGTACCATCACTCTAAAAGTAGGTTCCCCTTTTTCTGTTATTCCCAGTATTAGAGTTCCCACATATGATCATAAAAAAAACATGCTCCCTCCAAACTTATTTATTGATATATCCCATTCTTCCACCATATATTTATTTAAAATCAATGTATAATTTGTTATATAAAGAAAAAAAATCTTTGAGTGAATATCTGGTCATAATCCCAACATACAAATTCAAGACTTCAAGGATACAATTGTATCAATTTCCAAGTAAAATTGGACTAAATTCATAAATTTATGATCATACAATATCCCTATGAGTTTATATTCCTTCAAACTAAAAAATTTAGTTGTTATAGAAATTTGAAATGTGCGAGGATATAATTTCTTGTAATTTTTTTTCAAAATCCTCCCATGTCATGAATTTTTCCAATTTAGATTGAATAGATTATTCCAACCTTTGGTATGATAAATACTCCATCATTTATGTTTCCAACTTTAATTTTAGATATGCTAGTGTCCTAAGGAAATTAGAGACTCTATTCATCCAATTTAACCAAAATTTTGATTTTTTTTGTTTCAGAATCCCCACAAAAGAAGGGTGGATCTACTTTTGGAATTGAACTGAATGGTCCAATTTTCAAGGATCATCATTCCAATTACCCCTATCCATAGCCTAAAAATCATGGATAATGATTTAGAATAGCTACTGGTCAACCCGTGTCTCAGGTGAAACCACATTCTCAGAAGCCTCCTCCAGTTGATTTCTACGTTACCTACATAGTGCCATTCACTATAACTAGAATGAAAATCCACTTAGTCTCACTCATTCGAAACTAAAGGATTAACAATTCCAATTTATCACTTCAATATATATCACAACAAAACTTTCCACAATTCAACCATCATCAACAATTAAACCATTCTAAAAAATACTTCAACCATGTTTTCAAAATAAAAATTTTCACTATTTTAAAAAATCATCACTTTTTTCCATTTCAATAACTATAGAACTCAAAATGAATATTTTATTACTAATTTTAAGTCCTAATATCAATGGTTGTTAATAAACTCTCATCGGCTGTACCCATGATGATGAGGAGACACTACCTAGAAGTGTTTTTACACACTTGTGTACCCAAACTACCTGGTAACTTGAGGTTCATAATAAAAAGGTTATCTACATATTTCAATTATATACAATGAATTGTTGATTATTCTATCTCCTTGATACCAATACAGTTGAAATAATTAACAATAATGATACCATTTATCCTGAAAAGATATATGAACCAATCAAGACTAATATCATTTTTAGTTGAAGAACCAAACAAGATGATACCATTTGTCCCAAAGTGAAAGACAGATCGACCAAGACTGATACCATTTGTAACATCCTTCCCCTCCTCATTGGCTTAAGAAGTGGTGGAGGTGCTACTAGGACTTAAGTGACATTACCAAGACAATAAAGGCCAATAATAAATTCTAAGGTCCTCAATAACATTTGGGGGACTATTTTCCATTTCGAAGATAAAACATCCAAACTATATAAAAAATAACAAACCAAATCTTGATATGATACATGAGTACAAAATAGAACTCAAAACGCAACCAAACAAATTAGACATATTAGAGTACAAGTGAAAACAAAAATACATACTCGAAGAGAACCAAAAGACCACAAAACTTAAAACTACCATGTGAATCAACGAACAACACCCAACCCACTCCAAGATCCAACTCCACATTCCATTCCCATTGTATCAAGTAACATAACTAAAGAACTAAGATACCTTGAATTTACCTGTGTCTTGATAGATTAAATCTAAAAACAATTTTTTTCTTAAATATGGGGTGAGTCTAAACTTATTAATATTTCTTCAATGACTTCCCAACTCATGACACTAGAAGAAAATGTTAGAAAAATTTATATAAAATAGTTTAAAATTAGTTTAAATAATTTATATCAAAACCATATACAATTTCTAAGGAACATAATTTAAATTATAAAACCTTTATCATTTATTTGGTATACCCATAACTATGTCTCCACACACACACAACATGCATTACCAGATGATATTTCCATACTCATGACCAGTACCTCATTGATCTACCATGTCTTTACAAGGTGACCAATACTAGGTGCGCCATTGGAACACACCCCTTCCATAGGGTCATGTCTATGAATGAACTCACACAAACCATGTGTTTCAAATACCCATACCAAACCATTCCACATCAAACATATTCATTCTTAAAAACATTTCTAAAACACTTTACATGCATCAAAACCAAATAATAATTTTAAAATCATCATTTTCAAATTATAAACAATGGGGGGTTTCTTGAAATCGATCCATTCTTCATAAATTCCAAATACAAAACCAAAATGGATTTCCATCAAGAATCGTACAAGGATTTCAAAACTATTTCAAGAAAATAATTTAATAAACACTTAGACTTAAAGTTATAAGTTAATTAGAGATAAGAAAGAATCCAACTATCTTATAACAATTTATGAAAATGAAAAACGACACTACAAAACATTAATATTTGATCACAAACCAAATTACATTCATTAGATCCAATAATATTTCATCAAAAAAACTCATAACACATATATCTATCCATAATGTACTATATATATGATTTGGAGAGAGATAAGAACCTTTGATCTTAGATAAATGAGGAAGACTGGGTGCTTTCAATGAATATGGATCTTCAACGCACATTGATTCACCTAATAATCACTTTTTAATCGAAGGGGATCATTTCACAAGCCTAGGTAGAAAAAAAATTTAGGATCTAGAGTTATTATGTGATTAAAGAGGATTTAGGTAGTTAATTTGGATTAGATCAACAATTTTATGGGTTCTAACTATAAGAAACATTGTTTGGACACACAGTTTAGAAAATCATGTGCCAACCGTGTGGTGCTACTTTCTCAAGACAACCCTTCACATGGTTATAATAATCGTGAACCAACCATGTTTTTTCAATTGTTCTAAGTTGAATGATTTCCCCTAGGAAGTAACACATTTTGTCCAAACAATGCAATGACCATGCAGTAGTCCATTTCCAACAGTCTACCCTTGCATGGTTTCCTAGAGGTGGTGCATGGATTTTACTATTCATGCACAAACCATGCATCTCCATAAAGGCTAAAAAACAAGACAAAACCCCTCATAACCTAAAAAAAACATAACCCAAACAATATATATACTCAAAATTCATGAATAAAGAGTCATGTACCTAAATTAGGGGTTGCTAAAATTTCTCTATATCTCTAGATATCTTTGAAAATTTCAGTGATTCTAGAAAATAGTTGTTAGTATTTTAGTTTTTAGCCATATTAATATACTCAAATTTTCACCTCTAAATTTTTAATTTACCCTCCTAAAATTTATAATTTATTTTATATCTATTCTCATAATTGTACCAAATTTATTTTATAGTTTTAATCCTTTTCACTTTTGTGTATACATTTTATAAGAGAGACATCAAAATTACATTTTTGTTCATATCAATTAACTTCCATATTAATATTATCAGAAAATAATATTGAAAAATTCTCAGGAAATCCTGGAAATCCCACTTTTGATATATATATAACATCCAAACCAAAATATATAATATAGGGAAACATAATATTCATCCAACTGTGATAATTATTTTTATTAAATTTTCAATATCCCAAATATTCACATAATTCAAATTATCCATCTTCATATATTCAAAAATATTACATAGGGAACACGAGTTTCCTCTAATACCAATTGAAGTTCCAAGGAAGGAGTTTCACCACAGGGGGAGGGCGGTCGAATCATTGGTGAATTTTTACAATTTTATTTATTTTTAATCAACCACTTTTAACATGTTAGGATCTATTATACTCTTATATGATCACTCAACCTTACTTGAATATAGAAATAAATAAATAGAATTAGGGTACAATATTTTTAAGGTTCAACTTCAATGTTAGATTAAACTATTAGTCTTGTTTGGTTAGATTCACAAACCATAAACACTCTATTATAATCAAAAGTGGTTCCACTATATAATTTCCAATATTATAGAGTCCCACAACGCTTTCTCAAGTCCCACTAGAACAAAAGTTTCTCACTATCATCACAAAATAATTCAAATAAAAATGATAAATATAATTTATTTTATCCTTATTTATTCTAAATAAATTTATGGAGATATTCATTTAGGATTTATAAATAATATATTTGAGTACCTACTCAATATATTAGATTTAGAGCTAAACCTATCCTAATATTTTATTCTTTAAAACCGTAACCCACCAGAACTGTTTCACACAATGGATCCATGAATTTATGATACCCTCTTCAGTTCATGAATTTTAATTTATCAATTATTAAGAAAAAACTTCTCATACCATGATTTTAGGTTCTTTTAAAAAGTGAATTTCACACAAGACATGTATTACCATGACCTGTTTCATCTAGTTTTCATAGTATCATTTTTTTGAAAATTATTTCATTATCATAAAACTAATTATTTAAACATTATAAAAGTATAATAACATAGTATCACACATCCACTTCATAAATTGAAATCCATGTGAATCTTAATTTATGAAAGAAATTATATTTAAAAGTGCTTATTTATTCTCCAAGTAATAGAGTTTGAGGTTTATCGTCTACTTCTTCAATGTATTCACTATTTATAGAACTAGATTCATAAAGGCATAAGATCATGCATCGATTTCTCAATTATTTTTTTGTAAAAAATAATTCATACAAAACAAGTAAATCATTATTGAGAATAATTTTCATCTTCTTTAATGATAATATACCCTTCTTATCCATAGTTTCCTTTCTTTCTATTGTTCTATTTTATATTTTGAAACCTAATTTATGTGTTTTCCCACGTGGCCTTCCTATTTATCATTATGAATTTTAAATGGTAAGTTTTAATACCAGTTTTTATGATAATGGAATTGAACTAAGGTATTTAAAAATATTTAAAGGGGTTTTCATCCATTCAAAATCATTTTCTTATTTTCCACTCCACATTTATTTTCATAATCATTTTTTATTTTCATGAATATATTATAGAATTAGTTTTTAAAATTAAATTATACTGAAAATTTTTTATTCACCTTTTTAAAAATGAATTTTTAGAGTGACTAAATCATCTTCCTAAATAATAAAGATAAAAGAATTTTCTAAAATCTATTTTATGATTTCTTCACCATTTTACTCTTTATCTATAAAGGCTTTATTTTAATAGAAATTATTTTCGACGAATCACATTATAATGTTATTTTGAAATACTATTTCGGGTGATTGAATTTTGGGTATCAAAATTTCACATTATTGAGGTCATTTTTATTATACCATCTAAAAATGTTAGGAAACAAAATTTTATATCCATCAGTTATTAATGATTTAAGGAATGAATGCTTTAAATTAGAACACATTTATATAGTTTAATTATAGGATAAGTCCTATATATCCTTTAAATTAATTTATAATAATTATATATCAAGAGATAAAAAGGATACATGGGAGGATTTATCCCAAGACAAAGTAAATAAGGGTGGATTTATCCCAAGTAAAAGGGTATAGAAGAGGATTTACCAGAATCCAATGGGCACACTAAAGGATTTACCCCAAGAAAAAGGTTATATGAGAGTAATTATTCCAAGCCAAAGGGTATAAAGGTAGGTTTATCCAAATCCAAAGGAGTATATTGAAGGTTTTATCCCAAAACCAAGGGTACATAGGAGGATTATACCAATCCCAAGAAGGTACACAACTGATTATACCAATCCTACTATGTTGTGAATGGAATACTACATAGCTTTAACATATTATGTCAATGCTTATGTTTATTCCAAATCTTTATGTTATAATATTATTCTTATGTTTATGCTCCCTGACTCATGTTTAATGTCTCATAATACCAAACTACTTTCCATGGTTTTTCTAATTTAAGATTACATGTTTTTTATCATGACTTATCCACAAAAATTATTGTGTTCTACTCCTTTAATAATATATATATCCCATGAACATGTTTCCTCATATTCTTAACATTTATCCCGTTATGACATGTTGATAATTATTATCTTACCAAGAATTTAATATCACCCCTTTCTTTTGATATTGTTTCATAGGTTATGGTGATGTGTGTAACCTCTGATAAGTCAAAAATAGAGTCTAGTATTGTTTGATTATGGAGAGAGGTTCATATGTTTTGTAAAATATGTTTTCTATATCAATTCTACTTAAATAAACTAAACCATAAAGTTCTCTAAGTTGTGTGATATTATCATGATATGTAATAATAATGCTAAATTTGTGAAACATTACCTTGAATAAGCTCACTTGGTTTGAAAATACATTAGTAAAAGTATGTGTTTTTAACAATGAATCTGGGAGTGTGGGTCTGTGGAACCTTAGTTGGTATTAAATAAGTGTTTAGTTATTTTATTTTAGTTATTAATGATTAGAAAAAGTGAAAATTAGTAAAAATAAAAGGGTTATATTTAAAGGATAAGTATAAGTATAGGAGAACATCATGATATTTTTGTGAAATAAGGATTGTGTAGTTCTCCTAGAAATTACATCCTTTTTTGGATACAAAAAATGGATGATGGATCTAAAATGAGATTACAAAGTGGTAATAAACCTAAAAAATATTTGTTGGGTATTAAATCAATCGTCACCAAGTGAACAATAAAGAGACCTAACTGTACACCTAGTTTAAACTTCAATGGGTTATTCTATGGTCAATTCAGATTATCTCTAATGAAACATCATGAAGGATTTTAGTTCTATGTTAACTAACAATGTTAGATAACCTTATATTAAAATGGAAATGGATAACCAAGGATTGAATAAAGAGAGTCACAGGTTAAACCAAAAGTATCATATGTAAAAAATGAAGGTGTCATAAGGGAAGAAATTTTGGGATTGATTTTTTCATATTCATAATTTGGATATTATCATAAGAATTTTGGTTTTGGTATTTGGTTGAAATAAGATCATAAAAATGAAGATGATAAATGAATGTATTGAGAAACCACAATGAATTATAACTGAATAAGGTAGCATATTTAAATGGATGAGAATCTTAGTATAGGCATGCTATTATAGAAAAGGTAATTTTTCTAGTCTTACCTAAGGTAGTGAGGATGATATATTAATAGAAAATAAATATTTATAATCTTACATATTTTTATTAGTGAGTGATATTTATCAATAATATTCTAGTATATTCTAAATGTTATGATGACTATGTGATACATCTATGTATTTTTTTAGTAGATTTTACATAAATGTTTGGAAACATATATTAAACGGTATCAATAACCGTGAATGTGATTTTATGATGAGGTTATATTTTTGGGGATAACTATTGGAGAGCACATGATTTAGGGATGTAAAACTCTTAGGTTTAATATATACTTGACGATGAGGTGAAAAAGAGTCAATTGATTTTGAGAAAAGTGAGTTAGATTTTATCAATAGACATGGAATAGACTATCAACTTAATTAAAAGAAAATCCCTGATATTTTAAGAGAAGTTTATTTTATTTTTAGCATTACGATATATATTATCTAGTGTGTAACTTTGCAGACTAGTTTTTAATAAATATTAGTGTTAAAGAAGGAGTAAGTTTTTGAAAAAATATATATGTTTTTCTGCATTAATTTATAAGAGTTTCAAATGATTTTGTGTAAGGTATATTAGGAATAATATATGATTAGGGTGTTTACATACTAAGGTATATGATTTTATGAATTGTTAATGTTGTTTGAGGAAATATAAGTTACATGATGGAGCCTAAGAGAATATAGTAGATATTATATTATAAGTTGTATACTAAATAATTAATATGTTAATAAAACCCACCAATATTTATCAGTGAATAATAATTAAAAATGTATGGATGTAGTCTATTTAAGGGGGTAGAATGTAAAAACCTAAGATTTTGGACCATTTAAATTAATAATATATTTGATAGTTTACTCGATACACCACGATGAACTAAAACGATCCATAAATAAAAAATTATTAAGAAAATGTAAGAATAATAAAAACTATGGTAAATAAAAAATATTTTAATCAATTATAAAAATAATATAAAATTAGATTAAGTGCACTTAATATTTTAAAAATTTATTTTTCAATGAATGCAGAATTTCATTATATATATTGAATTTTTATTTAAAAACATTAATTTTACAAAATGAATTTTATTTTTCAACTAAACATGTCAAAATTATCCGAAGGTGAGTTTTTTTTTATTTTCTTTTAAAAATAATTGTTTTTAGGTGAATTTTAAAAAAATACCTATTTACTAATATCATCGATTCTATGACATTTTCATAATACAATAATGACTTAAAAAGTCTACAAAACTATTTTATATTAATATATATATTTATAAAATAAAATAAAACATTTAAAAAAACTATGTTTAATTTATTTAACCCAAATTTAATATTTTGGGAACTTAAGAAATACTTCACTCTAAAAGCTATTTTTATTCGCTATATTAAAAATATCAGTTTTTTCCACTTAGATAAATTAAATATATAAAATTGAATTTAATATTTTGGATCAAAATTTTCATATTATGAAATATCTTTAACCTAATTTTTTTAATAAAAGTATTATTATTAGGATTAAAGTTAAAGACCCTGATAGTGGTAAAATTATTGTTTTCAAAGAATTAATTTGTTAATATGATGTAATTTTTAAATAATAAATTAAATTAAGATATTTAAAATTATGAATATATTATTATTTTTAAAAACTTATAAAATTATACTAACAAACATTTTATTGTAAACTAATAATAAATAACATTAAGAACACATAACAATTAAAACACTATTTTTCTACAAACAATAATATATATATATATATGTAAAATGTTTAATTTCTAAGGTTAATTTTATATTATTTAGAAATTGAATTAAATTAAAAGGATATAAAATTTAGTTTCAAAACACTAAAATTTATTAATATGTATTACCTTATATTTTTTAATAAAATAAAAATTATTTGGTTAAAAACTAGTTACCATAGTAAAAAATGAATATGGTAAAATGTAAAAATATAATTGTAAATGATTTTTTTTTTGTTAAAAAAAGTTTATAAATTTATTTTTGAGGATTTATAATACTTATCTCACAAAAATATACATTATTTATCATATTTTTAACTATTTACCCATTCATATTCCCACTCCTTTACTAAAAAGTAATACATGTTCACAAAAGTGGTCTTTTCTTCACTTACAGGAGGGGACATGTCCATCCATTTATGTGAAAATAATTCCTTATAATTTAGGACTAAAACTATGATATTTTTATTCTCATATAAACCTATATCATTCTAATAATTCTTTTGTCTTAATTAGTTTTCCTAAGCACTTTATTTCCTGGGAGACTTGCAAGCGAGAGTTCAAAGTCTAAAAGTGAGTATTACTTAACCCTTATCATTTTCTTTTTAATATTTATCTTCCAAACCAACCCTATACATAATAATATAATAAAATCAGTATCATTATTAAATTTAAGTGTTATTATATTAATTTAACATCCCTTATTTATTTATTTCCATCCCCCTAAAAAAAGAATGTTGATCATGTGTTGTGTAGACTATCACCTCCATGAAATAATATTTTTTTTCTTATTGACTCTATATATTTATTAAAAATATTAAAAATATGATTAAAAAATTTATAAAAATATATGTAATATAATTATTTTTATATTATAATTATTTTATAAACTTTCTTAACTATACTCACCCATCGAGTTATAAAGTGTTCCTGAATTGGCTGGTTTAACCACTTTGATGAGCTATTCTATAATAATCTATCATGGATTAATATTAGATATTAAATAAAAATATTATTATAATTTTTAAGTAAAATAATTTTTTTATTTCTATAAAATTTATATTATTTTTTTAAAATATTATTAAAATATCACCCTAAATTGCTAAAATTACCAAAATAAGCTAACACCAAATCAAATTTCATGAAAAAATCAAAGAATAAAAAAAACCTATATAATAATTAAATGTAATATGATAATAAATGGTCTATAGTAAATAAATTATATATGAATAAGGTTACTAAGAAGGCATCTAACAAACTTAATTTAATTATTTAGGAAGTTATATGCATGTGTAGAGTGAATCATGACCATGGTAAGGGTTTCCTATCTCAAATTTTCACCCCATGATACATATTACTCATTTTATGACATGTTTTATTGGGAAGGGTTTATCTAATAAAAATTTAATATTTTTTATTATGATCTTATAATTTTTTAGGATTTTCAAATTTTCATTTTAAATAATATCCTTCAAGGGGTTTTGATTTGAATCTTTCTAATGTTGTAAGAGGGTTCTTTGTCTTAAATTTAATTTCTTGAAAGATATTTCTTATGGTGAACCATGAAATCATTTATATAGAGTGGTTAACTCCAAGTGAATTTATTTCACCATATTAATGTAATTCATGGGGTTTGAAGATCCATATCCTATTATTTCTTTAAATATCCTTTAAATCAAAAGACACCAAAGTTGTAATGTTTTTTATTTACATGACTCTCTTAATTCAATCTCCCCCTTTGGATTTACTATGAATTAATAGCTCACTTTCAACAACACTGACTAAGAGTTATCAAATCATAGACTTTATTAAATAGATATTCCCTTACACAACACAACTTAATAAGGTAATTATTTTAAGATAAATATATTTCTTAGTGATAAGAAATTTATGAAAAAGTGACTTAGTTTATCTCCTCAAATATCATTCACTTTTCTTTAACTTTTTACAAAAAACACAACATCAAATTCCCTAATACAAAATATTACGACTCCCCCTTTGAAAAACAAGGGGATAATGTTTCTCCCCACATGATAAAAAAAATACAAATCCTTGTTTGGGTCACATCCATAAATCTTCAATTGAGAGTAGAATTAGGAACAAGGTGTTCCATCCTCAATTTAAATAACCTATCACTTGGCATAGATTTGGTAGAGATATTTTCAACATGGTATTTTGTAAAAATAGATTCAAAATTGATATATCCTCTGGAAGCCTTTTCATTGATGAAATGATATAGTATATTGATGATTTTAGACCCTTAATAATACACTAGGTTCTTTAAAAAATCATCAATAGTCTGATTATCATAGAAAATTTTATGGGGATTCTCAGACTTAAAATTGAAATATGGTAGTTGCACTTGATTCTAGATCATCTATTTACAAGAATGTTTTGCATCTATATACTCTTCCCCAGTTGTTCTTATTGTCACTAAATTTTACTTTTTGTTGTATAAACATTCAAAAATTTCTCCCCAAAAGAATTATCTACTTAAATTGGATCTTCTGTCAGTACAATCACCTACCTAATTTTCATATATAATGACTAGAAGGAATAAATTTTCACTATGTATATATAAAATCGCATAATTTAATCTATTTTTAATATATATAAAGATTCTTTTAGAGGCTAGTAAGTGAAAAACTTTAGTATCGCTCTTATAACCTCACACATTGATTCAATACATAAGTTATATCTGTCCTTGATACTATTAGGTAAACTAGGACCCAATGATTCCTTTAAATTATGTTTGGTTAATAGTTGTTCTAGATTCATTCTACCAACATTTAGTTCCAAATGAAATGTGAGTTAAAAGTTCTTTTAAATCTCTCATGGAAAACCTTTTCAAAAGTTCTATAGAGAATTTTTATTGGTATAAAAATTTATAACCAAGATTTTGTTTAATCTATAATCCCATAAAATATATCATTTCACATATTATAGACATCTCAAAGTTCTTATTTATCTTTTTAGTAAATTATTTGTAGAGATACTCTTTGTGTCATGTAAATATGATTTCATCCACATACACAATGATAAATAGAGTACATATGGAACTCTCTCCCACATAATGGTTATAGTCAACCTTCCCATTCGTGAACTCTGTGTCCCTTAGAGAGCCATATAATTTGGAATACCAAGCTCTAGGGTAATATGTAAATATTTAAAAATATTTAATTAACCTATATACCACACTTCTATCACCATATAATATGGAACCCTATAGTTTTTCAAT
This sequence comes from Viscum album, assembly GCA_963277665.1. Taxonomy (NCBI): domain Eukaryota; kingdom Viridiplantae; phylum Streptophyta; class Magnoliopsida; order Santalales; family Viscaceae; genus Viscum; species Viscum album. Next base: position 634,894,993 of record OY728138.1, on the reverse strand, counting down.
ATAAAATTCTTCTTCACAATCACCATTAAGAAAATCAGTTTTCACATCCATTTGATACACCATGAAATGTTTGCATTCTTCCACTACCTAGAATATTATAATAGTCTCCAGCCTCACTAAAAGGGAAAAAATTTCTTTAAAGTCAATTACCACTATTTATTAATATAATTTTCACACCATCCTGGCATTATTTCTTAATACCTTACCTTTCTCCTTCATTTTATTTCTAAACACCCATTTGGTTATAATTACATTTTTTCTTTTTTTATGTCTTATCACAAGATCCCATGTACAATTCTTCTCAATTTGATCAATTTAATCATTAATAGATTGTATCAAATCCTCATGATCGAAAATTTTAGATACTATATGTGGTTTAATTTTGCGATGAGTTAAGTTTGATATTTAAATATCAATATACTTCTAGTTTGTACAAGAGCTTGTTGATTGCTTATAATATTTTTGCTTCAACATATTTCACCAATATATTGTACTATTTCTTCTCATTTTCAATAGCATCATATTATTTACTAGCTTATTCAAAATTGATATCAACTATGATTTACTCTTTCTTAGTTACTTCATCATTCTTCTTCTCTAAAACCTACATGTGGTTTTCTATAGAAATTTCGATATATGATACAATTTTTTAATCTAGTTTTCACTGATTTTAAATAATTTTTACATAAAAGTATTTATTCGATTTATTAAATTTTTTTTCCAACATATTTATCCACTATAATTTGATTAGTATCCCATGAGGATCACTTATTCTATATTCTCTTCAAAATTTCTCATAGTCTTATTCTTGACTTTCATAAATTAAGGATTACTAAAAACCTAAAAATATTCAACAGTTAGATTTACTTTTTAATTCATTTTATATTGTTTCTTTTTTGTCTCTAGCCTCAAAAAACTCTTTTTTATATATTTATAATTTTATATATAACTTATCTGTAAAAATATTTGAGATATTGTGTTCAAATTAAATAGTCCTTTTCATCACAACTATGCTTCTATTCTTACTCTCTATTACACCATTTTATAGGGGAGTATATGATTTTCTATATTTATTCTTTATTCCATGTATGTTAGGTTACCTTTCAAAAGCATCACATGTAAACTCTTTGAAATTATCCGATCTACGTTTCTTGATGTAGAGTTCCAACTTCTTTTTAGTTTTTCTTCTAATTATTTTGATCATTTGAATAACTTTAAAATTTTTCTTGGTAAGCATGAAATTAGTCAATAGAGTATAATAATAAATGAATATAATTAAATATAGATAACCTATAATATACTCTTATATCATGATACCACATATAGAAATATGAATTAGATAAAGTGTTCTAGTAGATAGAATTTCTATGTAGTTCCCAAATCTAATTTTCTACCCTAACAGTGATCCAAGATAGTTGGATACTAGGCCTTAGGCATTTCTCCCATTACACCAAAGGCTGACAACTAGTAGTGAGGGTATAAGAGGTGATAGCGGGGAGACTATACCCATTGGCGATGATAATAATAATGGCCCATACAATATATAGTAGCGGAAGAAAACCATAAACCAGTGAAAGAAGCACAAATCCATGGAAGAATAAATAAAGAATCAATATAATAAATAATTTACAAGCCCAAAGGTATACCATTTGTAGATGACACATTCCATAATAGTTAATACATAATATTAGAAAAGCAGGGTCTCTTACGACCAACCATCAGTTCATACATATATCAAGCATGATAAAAGCTCAAATATAAATCCAGTTGATACAGATGACCCACCATGGTCCACTGCCATCTATCCCATGCCAAGAAGCTTAACTAGATCACTAAGGCCCAACTCCCAAACATGACCCCTTACTTGATTGTAGAGGCATAAAGTCTAAACATGCTCAGAGGGGCCTATGTAGGGTGTGAGAATAAATATCACTAGGATACCACCAAAGTGTTACTGTCTTACATCTATAATTATATTGGTGTATGTGAATTGTAAATAAAAAGGAAGAATATACACATTTAATAATTACCTACATCCCTTATACTCAATAGAAATGAGTAAGTGATCACCTGATTTTTATATTATTATAAATATCTGAATACAGACCCCCAAATATATATATGGAATACAACACCTATTTGCATATATATAATTTTAGCGGTGAGGATCCATGGCTTAGAGCACAAGGAATCCTATGATAAAAGTCACCATAGGAGTACCCAAAGGATACACCTATAATAATGTTAATCGACACCTCATGACACCAATCAAATATCTAGTGTCCAAATGACATGCCCAAACAATAAATACCTGGTCCCTCAAACCTCATCTCTGAAAACAACCATCATCTTGAAGCTCGATGTCCTAAGGCACAATGATGTCTATCCTCTAAATAATAATAATCGTCTGCTCAAAAACTGTTGTCTCAAGGTATGAAAATATCAATCCTCTCATGATCTTAGACCATGACCTCAATTATCATAGTGATCCATAGCTCCCAACTGATGGTCTCAACACCATCAACTAATGGTCCATTACTATCCATGTGGATTTGTATGGTGAGTACCCCCAAACATAACTGATGATCAACACCATTAACCAATCCGCACAGTCTATGTAGTCATCCACCCACAATAAGAGGTAAAAACCACCTTTATTGAGTTCTATTTATGTGAACACGACTCCAACAAAAATTCACCCAACAAACAGTGAGTGAAAATAAAAAAAACATAAGACACATCATTTAACACCTCACACCCCTTAAAATATGTCGCTAAATCTCAATGGTCATCACCATGTCAAAGTCATGAGAGACTCTCCTTTATCATAATGACCTCATTTTCTTAAATATTGATGAAAAATTTTCTTTAACCTGGTGATCATTATCACCCTGAGTATCCCAAGCCAAGACCAACTTGACAAACCATGTAACCTAAGTCTAGGTGATCAGTATCACCTAAATCCTTGGGCTAATCCCATCATGTTCCCACAAAACCAAGAAATAAAAATAAAAATTTAATTTAATATAAAACAATCACTTCAGATAATCTTCCCAGGCTGGACCAATCCGCTTACCCAGCTTGACCATATGTATAGAATCTAGATCTTTCCCAGAGGCATCTCATATAATAAATTTAATAATTTAAAGGAAAGCATTAATTTATTAAGGTATCACTCAGACAACCCACATGGGCATATAAGAACACACCCATGAAACACTCTCAAAATAAAGTATAAATCAAGGGACCACCTATATTATACTTTTAGGTTACCACTCAAATCATAAAAACCTCTAACTCAAGCCAAATCAAAAGGAAAAAGTGTTTTAGAAGAATGCCCTAAAAATAATGTAAACAAGTTACATGGATTTAAATTTAATCATGGTGAGATAAATGAAGAAAAGAGGATAGAGTATTGAAGGTATTACTAAGATGAATCTGTAACTACCAACAGATCTATGGTCAAAATCCAATTAAGGAAGATATATCAAATCCTTAGTGGATGATAACGATAGGACCCCCTCTGTTTGTGTAGTGAAAGAGGAAATGTGAGGAGAAAATATAACAAGGAAGGATGTAAATTTTGATTATATTTTTCAAATAAATGAGCTACATGATTTGGACACATGATTTAGCTAACCATGCACCAAACATGTGTTTCTCTCTACCTAAGCACCACACATACATGAGCTAGGTGCACTGTTTTCCAAACAGTAAAAAACCATGTGATTTACCTTTTTTAAAAATTTTATAGGTTCCCACAGATGTGAAAACCTACCAAAATAGTTTTTAAACCAAGTACAGTGCCACTAGAGGGCCACATGGTTACTCCTAGGAGGTCACACAGTTTGTCTAAACTTTACGTCTCTATTAGCACATTCCAAAAACGTAGTTTCCAAGAATTGCCACACACAGAACTCACCCAGAACCCCATGTCATTTTTCAATCCATAAAATCCCTCTAAAAACAAGGACTTGGCTCAAAGAAACTCCCAGAATTAGGTTTCTAATATCAAAGAGAAAGATGGCCAGCTCACCAAACATGAAAATTCGAACATCTTGGGGATTTTCAACACGTTCAAAAACCCAAGACATTAAAATATCGCCACCTTAACATAACTCATCCCTAAGTTATCAGGATTAACCTATAGATGGTATCAAAAATGCCCATCTCATAAAAATAAACACGTTATACCCCAGTCATTATGCCATAGGTAAAATACCCTCAAAGAGCTCCCCACCTTAGGAGTTACCTACCTGGTCGCTTCCTGACCCAAAAATAAAATATATTGATGGTCCACTGACCATCCCTAGACTCATAAGTCATATCATGATTCATATTATTTCCTGAACCTTATAAGGTGATCGATTTATGCATGTTTCATATATGAAATCCATCATGTCACACATCTCATAATATTACCATAAGTACCTATTCCATACATGGAACTTATAAAAACCCACACTTGATCAAGTGCCCAAAGATCTTGAATCTCATAAGATGCCTAAAATAATCCTACATCTTATATACATATGCATTCCCATAAAAATCCTGATGCCTATGAATCTCATATATAACCTACATTTCTTTGATTCCCAGATGTCTATGCACCTCACATAAAAATCCACACCACATTGATAACCTTAATAAGTCCTGATTCCAATACACCTCATATATTTATATACTTCACTATAACTGATGCCAACCTAATAAAAAGTGCCCGGTTAGTCAAAATACAATACCTATACATCTCATGCATCAAAACATGACAAATCAAAAATAAAAATAAAATCACGATCATGCTTGTAATCATGACATACCTCTAGCTATAGTTGGTGCCCCAGCCTGCACTAAACCTGGAAGTTCCACTACGTGCAAAAAGCCTGAAGCCAGACTACCTGAGGCCTAGACAGACTATGGAGCTCCAATAGCCACCAGCCACTACCCCGATGCTAGGTCCCACAATCTCTGTTAGGAATTATGAAGTTGAATCCTGACCACAACTCCTGGTACTACTCCTAGCTCGACTTCAGATCCATGTGTCTGCTCCGATCCCTAGATTCCAGAAGCCTGGGAAAGTTTCTGGTAGAATATCTCTAAATAGACTATTTTTTAGCATGACCAATAACCATTTGAAAATGATTATACAGTGCCCAAACATGCCTCGACTACCCACAATGGAAGCATACTACTGAATAACCACTCCTCGGTGGTCTGCCTGAATCTTTGATCTGACTAACCTACTAAGACTCCCCACAACCCCGCTTCTTGGTACCTGAAGCATCACCGCTAATCTCACTTGATTCCGCAACATAGATCATATAAGATTGGTCTATCAAGTTCCCCTCATCAATCAGTGTCTGATTGACTACCTCAGAAAACTAGGTCATCCTAAAGATGTTTATCTGCACCTTGATGGCATGTCGCAATCCATCCTCAAATTGCTACTCCCTAGCGATGTTGTTACACAACATATTAGATGAAAACCATGATAGGTCTATGAAATTGGATTCATAGTACATGAATGATGTATCCTCTTCTAGATATTCATGAAATCATGGGCTTTGTATTCCCTCAACATCTTTGGACAGAATTGATTGGAGAAACTAGATTCAAAATCCTTCCAAGTTAGTCCTTATTGTCTTCCTTCTTGAACCTATATATCATACAAGTGTTTTTACATTGCTCTGAGATTGTACATATCTAGCTTCTCCCTCTAGCTAGGGAGTGCCCCAAGCTGGTAAAATTTCATCTATACCAACTCTATCCAATTCTTCACTAGCTATGGTCCACCCTCACCATGAAATAGTGGTGGGTGTTGAGACTAAAACTCTTGAGTCTGGTATTAGATAGATGGATTGATTTCTTGATCTCCTATATCGATACCTTATATAACAGGAAGCAGGCTCACCCTAAACTTTTCATGAAGCCATGGTTCAAGGTATTCCATCTACAGATATACTTCATGTACCAAATACATTACCTATGGATCGTGATCATATCAACCCTCTAGGGCCCATCCCAACCCTTAGGGGCCTCAACCCTTGATTTCTCATGTGACACCATATCATTGCCCTCCTAAAAGTCTACGAAAGACTGTCTAGGTGGAATCCCGCTAAATACTAATTATGATGGCCATACATCCATAAATTATATATATATATATATATATATATCATAGTTAAGGATAGCTATAATACGAAACACCTCCCATCACCCTTATACTCCTCTATGCCACACTTTCAGATGATATCTGGCATTAAGGCCCCTTACCTACCCATATCAGAGTCAAGTATAAAGTATCGCCCAACCTTATGGCCCCCTGCCTACCCATATCAGAGTCAAGCATCACATATAACCTGATCTATTGGCCCCATGCCTACCCATAAAAAATCCATACATCACATACCATGTGTATAAATATGATAAAGATGAGTAGAATTCTACAACAAAGGCTATACTAGAAAACACTCTCTATCTTATTGTTTGACACTTTAAACAAATCACCCCTATCATCATCCATGCCTACTCATACCAAAGTCATGACCATATATTACATTCATATGGAGTCACATAGAGATCCCATTAGAACCACATTCCTGGGTTGGATAACTTGAATGACAGAAAAAGAGGCTAAGTAGGAAACCACTATTTAGATTCTTTGTTGAAACTTTAAACAACCCAACCCCTCTTAAGCACAATCCAAGTTCCCAGTTATAATCACATGAAAAACAAATCATATGAGCCTAAGTACCTAACATCATGAATAATCAAAACTCCATTATATACCATGACATGGGTCAATATCCACATGATAGATAACCATCACACCCAAGTGCAATAATTTAGGTGGAGATCAAATCAACTATAAAAATAACACAACATAACATCAATATCCCACCCCAAGAAACTAGGTTTGTCCCCCGTTCATGGGGATGAAGGTAACCAAACATGATCTCTATACCCAGTCTCAACCAAATCCAAATCTCCAATCAACCATAACCCAAATAGTAAGACCAAATAATGAAAATAAAACCCATATGATAGCATTTTTATAACACTGAACCTATTTTCCACCAGAACAGTTCTTTAGGACAGTTGGCCACTAGGCCTTTTGCACAACTCCTCATACGCTAAAGGCTACCGACTAGCATATAGGGTCTAAGAGGTGATAGTGGGAAGAATATACTATCTGGTAGTGATAATAATAATGTCCCATACAATATATAATAATGAAAGAATACCTTAACTCTCCAAAAGCAACATAACTTGGTAGAAGTGTAAATAATTCTATAACAAAATAATTAAACAATAAGACTGAAGACATACCATTTGTATACAACACATGCCATAACAGATCATACAAAACACTTGACGTGCAAGGTCTCCCATGGATGAACATAAATACATAAATATATCATGCATGGTAAAATATCAAAAGTAACTCCATATGATGAAGAGGACCCACCGTGGTCCACTTCCATCCATCCCATTCCAAACAGTACAACCTGATCACTATGGTCCAGCTCATGAGCCTGATCCTTTACCTGATCACAGATACATATATTATACACGCATCCTGAGGTGACCATGAAGGGAGTGAGAATAAATTGTATTATTACACAACCAATGTGTTCTTGTCTTACATCCATAATTATACAGGTGTATGTTAATTATAAATAAAAAGAATGCACATGCACACTTAATAATAACCCACCCTTACACTTAGAAGCCACAAGGAAGTTATCACATGCTTTATCCATCCCTATAAATATTTGAATACATATAACCAATTTTATATATGGAATAAAACACATATACACATATATATAATTGAAGTGGTGAGAATCCATGGCTTAGGTCCCAAGTCATCCCCTGATGAAAGTCATCCCAAGTGAACCTAAACATTTCACATATATTCATGTCACCTAGCACCTCATGCAACCAGTAAAATATTCAGAATCCAAATGGCTCTCCTATATAACAAGTACAAGTCCCTCAGACCCTAGCTCATAAAATCACCATCTGCGTGAAGCATGATGTCCCGTGACATAGCTATGTCTTTCCTGAAAATAATAAACACCATCATTTAAATAGTTGATGTCCTTAGGTATGATGATATCTTTCATCCTAAGATCATGGACCATGGACTCAAGTATCACAATGAGCCTCATCCCCTGACTGATGGTCTCAACACCACCAACCAATGGTATATCACCATCCATGTGGATTTCTATGGTGAGAACCCCCAAACATAATCAATGGTAAACACCATCAGCTAATCTAAATAGTATACAAGGGACACCACCCACAAAGAGTGGTCAACACCACCTTGACTAAGTCCAATTTTTGTGCACATGACTCCAACGACACATCGAACAATAAACGGTGTGTGGGAATCACCAAAAAACTTAATAAACATCATCCAACACCTCAATCCTCTACAACCATGTCACTGAATATAGATGATCAAAACCATATCAAAGTACTGAGAGCCATGCCTCATCTTTATGACCTCAACGCCTTAAATCCTGACCACAAAGTCATCTCAACCTTATTATCATCATCATCCCAAGTATCCCAACCCAAGCCCATCTTAATGAACCACATGACCTCAGTCTGGGTGATTAGAATCACCTCGATCCTAAGGACATGACCATCATGCTCTTACAAAACCAAGAAATCAATATAATAATTCAATTTAATATAAAACAATAACCTGACCTAATATGTCTAGGTTGGTCCAATATACTTACCTAGATTGACCACATGTAGAGAAACTAGAGCATGAATAGAGGCATCTCATATAATCAATTTAATAATTTAAAATCAAGTATTGTTTTATTAGGGGTATCACATGGACACCACAAATGGGTGTATAAGAACACACCCCTAAAACAATCTCAAAATTCATGAGAGAAATAGACACTAACTACCTTATACTTATAAGCACTCTATCATCTAATACCGACTTCTAACTCAAGCCAAATTAGAATTAAATGATTAGATGAATGGATTGAAAATAGGGTAAATGAGCTCATGTAGATTGAGAATTCAGTGAGTTGAGATAAATGAAGAAAAGATGATAGCATATTGAAGCGATTATTAATAAGGATCCATAGTAACCAAAGGATCAAGGATCAGAGTCCGATCAATGAACAAGTCTCAATGATTAGGTGGGAGAGAATTGGAGGAGACCCTTCTGTGCATGTGATGAAATTAGAGGAAAGTGGAGGAGAAAATATAATTAGTTAGGAGTATAATTTTGGTAAATTTACACCAATAAATGAGCCACATATTTTGGCCACACAATTTGGCTAACCAGGCACCAATTGTGTGGTTCTCTCTAACTAATAACCACACACATATGAGATATGCGAAAAGTTTTCCAAACCATGAAAAAATATGTGATTTATTTATATTAAAAATTATAGAAGTATCCCATATCACTGAACCCCTACCTACAAATGTTTTCAGACCATATATAGTGACATTGGTGGGACACATAGTTACTCTTGGGAGGCTTCACAGTTTTTCCAAACTGTACACCTCTCTTAGAGCATTCTTATAACTATTTTTAGGTCCTACTTCCCCCACTAGTCACCCAGAACCTTTGTTCACATTCTAGGCCTTATAAACCATATAAAAATATGGAATTGGGTTAGAAAAATACAAAAACTAGGTTTTTAAAATCTCAAATAAATTTGGCCTGCTCACCAAATAAGAAAATTCAAATGTGTTACAGATTTTCAACCCAAGAAAAATTGATATGTTACAGTCTATACCTTTATGATAACCTCAATCCATTCCACCATTGTATAGTTTTAATATATTTCATACCTATCTCTCTTCAACATGGGTAGATCAATCCCAATACTATGTTTTAAAATTTTACTAATAATTCTTTGGCTAATATGACCAATTATTTTATTCCATAAGTTATTTTCATATTTGGAACTAAATGGTAGGAATTGGTTGGACCACCAATTTTAAAAAGATTTTAATTTTCTCTTATCCCTTGATTAATGATCCTTTCATAAATTTTTATTTTTATGTAACATGAATATTTATTGAATACAATTTCATGTCCATCATCCCAAGGTTAACCTATAAAAAGTGAATTATTATTCATCCCCTCAAAAAATAAAATATTATTAGAATTTAAATTTTTTGATTAAATTTTAGTCAATATAACTCCTTTTACTTATAGGGTAAAATCATTTCAAAAATTAATTACTCCCCCTTTATGCTTCTCAAGGTTTCCTCTATTTTTCCCCCAATTATATGTGAGGAACACCCACTATCAAGTATTGATGACCTAATTCTTTTCTCATTTCAATAAAACCTCTCTAAATCATGATTTTTCTTCTTAAAAATTCTTAATTCCATTTCCTTTATTACTATTAAAGATCTATTTTTATAGAAAAGTAATAAACTCCTCATATCTATGATCTTGCAAACCAAATTTTCAAAAAACTTCATCTTAATAGTAAAATTTATTTTGTGTTAAAAAATAATTGGAATTAATAGTCACATATTTATTATATTAAAAATATGTAATTTTTTATCAGATTATATCCCCCTTGGTTCATGAATAATCTCCAGTAGTGAAATTTTTTACTAGTATGAGTAGGATTTTTTCCCAAAAACTCCACAACACCAACAATATCCTATAAATCTTGATCTTCCATAATGATAATAGTTACATACTAAAGATCATTTTTGTTGTCTTTACATAAGGTTTTGTTATATTTTCTTAGGAGGAATTGATCTTCTTGAAATATTCTTCTCTTTATTTGACATATAAGAGGTTTTATTAGTTGTTTTCATGGTCTATAATGGTCTTGATTTAGTTTTAAAACATGCATTTTTAAAAGTAACATGTTTATTTTGAGATGTATAAGGAGAAAAATTAACTTACCCTATTGGACCCATATTTTCATTAGCTTGTGATGTTTCATACTTGACCAAAACCACCTTGTATATTTTCTCTATAATATTATTCAAATAATTTTGAGATTCAAGGAACTCTAACCATGTCTTGGGAAATTATTCTTTATGGAGAGAAATTTTTTCTTCAAGGTCATTTTCCATCCTTTATTATTATTCCACTTTTAGTTTTTATTTATTGGTCTGATTGATGTATAATACCTTTTTCTTGGTATATTTATCATTTCTATTAGATATTTTTCTTTTTCATTCTCCAGTAACCTATTTTTCTTCTTGAGCATCAAGTTTTTAGGATCAAAATAGTGTATTTAGATTCCCAATTACAAGAGGGGGGGGGGTGAATTATAGATTTAAAAACATTCACTTTTAACCTTAAAAAGGAATTATATGTTTAAAAAAATTAAACAAGGTAAATTCACAAACCCTCTTTGGTCCTTAACTAAGAAACAAACTTTCTTAGGGTTCGGAAAATGGATCTAAAAAAGAAGCTTCAGAACAATTTTATTAGAGAAAGATTCTACCTTAAAAAATTTTGAATCTTATTTATCAGAGTAAGTAAATGTACAATAAATTATAAAAAAGTTATACTTTATTTCTTTATCAAAATAAAACAGAAATAAAACTTGAAACAAGAACAACTAATAAGTAGGAAATATTTTAACCCAAAGAGTAGGGTATCCAAAAACCTTGGATAAAGGTACCTTGATTTATAATTTCAAAAAAATTCTATCTTACCCACACCAGGGTAATCCCTCAATAGGAATATTGAAATATTTCTTGATATCCCTACAATCCACTGATCTTTAAAGTAGTCAGCACCTCTATCTTCCTATCCCCGGAAGTCCTCAATTGTACACAACATCAATCAGAGCCGCACAAAGAAAGATGAAAAAGTTGTTCACAGTTGAACAAGGTGTTCATAAAATGCACAAGCCATTAAGGCCTATCTCTCTATAAATTACTTCACAGCATTACATAATGTAATATCTTTCAATATATTAAGCTCATTCAAATGAGATTCTATTTATAGATAAGGATTAAATGGTTGGTTCCCTCCTCTAATGATTATATTTTCCTTGAATTTTAGAGGGACGTGTACACGTGTCACTCAACCAATAGTTAGTTAGAAACAGATTATACGACATCGTTTCATTGTAAAAAAAACCTGTGTTGGGAAAATGAAGTAGCTTAACAAAATCTGGATAATCAGAGTCTGAGGAAAAAAAGAATTTGGAGTATAAATATATAAACAATCAGATTCTATAAACATGAATATTTGGATTCTATTTTTCAAAGAATTCAGAGTCTAAATATATAAACAATCAGATTCTATAAACATGAATATTCAGTTTCTGTTTTCAATGAATTCTTAATAAGAATTCTATAGATTCTAGAGTCCGAATTCTGATGAATTTCGAGTCTGAATTATGAAGAATTCAGAGTATGAATTATGAGGAATTAAAAGTCTAAATTTTGATGAATTCAGATTTTAATTTCAAAGAATTAAGAGTCTGAATTTCAGATAATTTAGAGCGTCAATTTCAGAGAAATCAGAGTCTGAATTTTATAGAATCCAGAGTTTGAATTTTAGAGAAATTAGAGTCAGAATTTCAGATAATTCAGAGTCTGAATTCTAGAGAATTCAGAGTTTGAATTCTAGAGAATTTGGAGTCTAAATTCCAGAGAATTAAGAGTCTGAATTTCAGAAAATTCAGAGTCTGAATTTCAGAGAATATGGAGTCTGAAAATAGTAAGACTTGGTAGCTTAAGAAACTTTATTATTCTGAGGTTTTTGATAAGGATTCAAATTTTTTCCATAAAAAACTTTTTTTTGAGAAGACATTGAATAAAATAATGAAAACTAAGGTAAGGATAAATCTTTACTTAGAGAAAGAAAATTTTCATTAAGAAAATAATTTTTAGAGAAAGATAAATTTCCTTAAGAAAATGTGTTTGTGATTTTCAAAACATAGAGGAATGGAAAAGTCATAAGGAATCCTTAATGACTCAATAATCTCCCCCCTTTTAGAAAATAGAAACAACCTTTCGAAAAAGAATATATGAAATAAGGAATTTTCTTTTGGAACTTTAAAATAAAAACATATCCCCCTTTACTTATGAACCATGATGAATAAGACTAACCCCCCTTAGGTTTTGAAATCCCTAAGGATTGTATTCTTGTCTTTCTTAGATAAGTGGATTTAGTCTTTTTTAAATAGACCCCCCTTACTTAAACTCCCACTTACTTAGGGAATTATCTTATTTTTACTTAATATTATTTTGATCATTCTTTTCTCCCCCTGTGTGATTTTAAAAAAGGAACAGAGATAATGAAAAAATGGTACCTAAAATATTAGAACTATACAAAACAAAAAAATAAAGGATAATGTTCTTCATTATGATAGAAAAAACTGTTATAGGGTAAAAAAATTACAATAAAAGATCAGATTGTCATGAAAAATCATTCATCCTTCTTTTCTTTCAGTATGATCTTCCTCAAGGTGGCATTTAACTTCTTGATCACTTTATGATCATCCTTAAACTTCTTGATCAAATTTTCTCGGTCCTAATTCTTCTTTTCCAGAGCCTTGATTTTTTCATCTTGAGAATTTAAGATTTATACCTAAGACATCACTAATTATTCTTGATGATTGAACTTTTCTTGCAACTCATCCTTATGTTCCCTTTCTCTCTTCAAATTTAAAGAAAATGAATTTAACTTCCCATCTAGATCATTATATTATTGCTTCTGGGATACTTTCTCAAGATTCAGCTTTTCTGAAAAACTTTTTGAAATATTTTTGATTCTATCATCTGACTTATAAAAAATAATTTTTACTAAATATTGGAATTCATAAAATATTCTCATGTCTTTAATTGTTATTTTAGATCATTTTTTTATTTCCTTGCATGATCTACTACGAGTATCATAACCAATATGTACTGTTTTGAAATCTTCCTGAAGATTGATAAACTTTTCCATGATCATGTTTAATGAATATGACTTCTGATTGAATGAGTGTTTAAGTAAAATACATCTCGAATCAATACTTAGGATCAAAGGTATTTTGTTCACCAACTTTTATAAAGACTGAACAACAAAATCTTGACCCATTGAAGACAAAGATTTGGAATCTGATTCCCCTGTAAAAGATGATTCTTTGTCTAGATATTCTGCTTTCCTCTTAGATGATCCAACAACATCCTTCTTAGACTTAATAATCAAATCCTTCTTAGGTGTATCATCGACTACCTATTTTCCTTTATAAACTTTGGAAATTACCTTTTCAGCCCTTGGAGACTCATGCTCACTATCAGAAAGTTGGACTATCTTATCTTTATCAACCTTTTTTTCTCAGAATCTTCCATAGCATCAATAGGTTGGATGAAATCATGGTTTCTACTCTCTTCATCATTAGTTTTATCAACATATTACTATTCATCATCCTATTTCCCTTAAGAAACAATTTTTGTTGAATCAACCTAGGATGTTCAGATTAAAATCTTATCTAAAGGAATTTCCTTCTCATGGTATTATTCCAATTGCTTTATCACATCATCACTTTCTTCTTATTCTTCCTCTTATTCTTATTCTACCTTTTCTTCTTGAACTATATATTCTTCCAAAATAGGTTTCAGAATTAGAATTTTATTTCTAGGGGTTTCTACTGGTACTTGTTCTGGGAGAAAAGATTTTAGTACCTGAATATGTTAAGAGGAATTTTCATTATCCTTGATTAGTGCTTGAACAATCTTGGCTTTAGAAAATTTCTATTTCAGCTTCTTCTATTTTTCTTTCCTTTATAAATCTTCGCCAGCTGGAATTTTCAAGGCCTTTTCCTTAGAAGGATCTAGCCCAAAGCTTGGATCTCCTTATTTTTTGTTCTTCTTATGTTCCCTCCACTTCACTACCACTTTATCAGGGAATGTTTTTTTCTTTTTCAGCTTTGGTGGTGCTGACTAGATTTTCTGAATTGCAGATTTTTTCTTTCATTTCTAGATCCTTCTCTTTTCTTTTCTTCTGATATTTCTTAGAAGTTTCTCCTAATTCCCCTTTATTAAATAAATCTTGGTCTTCACTTTCATAAAGATCATATAATTCTACTGATTTTGTGGTGAACCTGACTTTCATCCTCCTCAAAGTATAATCACTTTACAACATGATCTTAAAGGTTCTTGATTTAGAACTACAAGTAATTATGAAGGATTCTAAGAGAAGTAATTTGATATTCGATAAGATCACTGGATACATGATAATCTAAGACTTTAGAGTTGCATTATTAATGTTGGTGATTTTCAGGAGGATGTACTTCACAATATTTACATTTATCAGGATGACCAAAAATTCCCATATAAAAATATCAATTTTCTTCAAAGAGTCCTTGTCTCCTTTTCTCAGTATCGAATAACCCCATACTCACAAGGTTAATATCCTGAAATCTATTGATATATGGTTTATCTTCAGTGATTTTATTCCGTTGAGTCCAAGGAACTCAATTGCCTTTTCCTTCTTAAAGATTCCTAACTTATCTGGAAACTTGTGAGAGTATAAAATTACCTCACATTCATACGGAATTCCAAGAAGATTTTCTTTCATATTAAAAGATATTGAATAGGTTTTCCCATAGCTATTGAATGAAAAGTTATACCTTCCACCTTCCTCATAAAAACTTAATGTATTATAGAATTATATATGCATGTCAGGATAAACCAGATCCCGACTCTTTGGATTATCTACACATACACTTTCCCATCCATTCAGATTGATATTCTTCATAATCAAAAAATTATATTTATCAAAGAATATTGGATCAACCAACATTTCCCTGTAGATATTCTATTCCTTTATTTCCTTAGGTGAAGACATTTGTTTCAATAGGTAGGCTTTCAGTGACATCCTGAGTGTTAGAAAACTTGGAAAACTAAATGATATTTTTGAAGAGGAGTAGATCATCAGTGCAAAAAGTCTTAAAAACATAAGTGAGACATGGATTAGGGGGGACTTTATATAGGCTCTGAGGTGATAGTTCGAATTATATTTTTGATCTAATAGTTGAAATAAGCTATATCTGATCTGACATTTGAGATGGATTCCAAAGAAGTATTTGGTAAGTTCCAATCTTTTGAGGTTTTAAGGAGAAGTCAGATTTAAGGAAAGTGAATCTGATAGAGTTTTCATAAAAAAAATACCAAAAAGTAATCAATTACGAAAATTTATGTATTGAAATATACCTTCCAAATTTCTTAAAAAAATTTAGTATAGACAATGTTTTTCTTGAACAACATTGATTCAAATTTTTTTTAATGAAAGGAAAATTCTGACTCAGGAATTTTGAGTTCTGAAAAAAATGTGGTTCAAAAAAAAATTTTGTGACAAAAAAAATGATTAAGATAAAAAAAATTTGGTTAGAAAAAAAATTTGATAAAAAATAAATGTACTACCCCTATGAAAAGTAGTTTCTTAATATAAAGAGATAATTTACAACAAAAAGTTAATATGAAATATTACCTTATAGTTATCATTCATAAATTCTATTTAATGTATTCAAATTTATCAGAGGATAATTATTTTTTAAAAATATCAGCAAGTTTATCTTGCATTCCGATAAGCTAAAGAATGATATCTCCATTGAGTGTGTGATCCCTAAGAAAGTGATGCTTAATATCTACGTGTTTTTTCATGAGAGTGATGTTCATGATTTTTGCTTTGGGAAATGACACTTGTATTATCACACAATATCTGTGTTTTGGTAAAAATCATGCCATAGTATTTGGTATGTTTGAAAACATGTTCAGGATGTTTTGTGTCTTAAAATCTAGAAGGTTGTTCAAAATAAACTTCCTCTTGAACATATCCATTAAGGAAATCACACTTCATGTCCATTTGAAAATGTTTGAAATTAATGAATGCTGCAAAGGCAAGTAAAATACAAATAGATTCAAGTTTAGCTAATGGAGTATACATTTCTTCATTGTTTATTCCTTCTTATTGATTATAGCATTTAGCAACTAGTCTATATTTATTTCTTACTATGATTCCATTTTTATCACATTTATTTTTTAACACCCTTTTAACTCCAATTACATATGTTTATTTAGATGTTTCAACCAATGTCCATACTTTGTTTCTTTCGAATTCATTTAGCTAATCTTACATGGATTTAATCCAATCATTATTACATAAAGCTTCATCAGTTCTTTTTGGTTCTAATTGGGAAAGGAATTCTAGATATTCTACTTCATTTCATAAAAAAATTCACTCAACAAGGTTCTAGTTATCTTTCGAAGAATTAAATTTCTTCATTCAACGACACCATTTTGTTGAGGAGTTCTTAGGGCTGAGAAGTTATGAGTAATGTATTTTTTACTACAAAAAGTTTCAAAATATGAATATTAAAATTCTTTTCCATGATCACTATGAATAATTATCAATGGAAGGTTTTTATCATTTTTAACATGGGCTCTGAAAGTTTTAAAATAAAAAAATTATTCATATTTCTTTGTTAGAAAATAGACCCATGTAAATATGGTGTAATCATCAACTAAAACAAGTACATAATATTTTTCTCCAATACTTCCACTTTGTGTTGGACTAAAAAGATCCATATGCACTATCTGTAATGCATCAAAAGTTGAGACTTTATCAATTGATTTAAAGCTTGATTTATGTTTCTTTCCATATTGACAAATATCACAAGCTTTTGAAGAATCAAATATAAGCTTAGGTAGACCCTTAACAAGTATTTTCATTGAGAGTTTTCATAGGTTCCTAAGGTTACAATTTTATAGTTTTCTATTCCATAAGCAAGATTGATCCTTCATTACATTAAGTCAAGGTAGATATTGGCTCCAAGGTCTTCTAAGTTTAGCGTATAAACATTCTCATTCCTATGGACAAAAAAGAATAAACTCTTCCTGGGAATTGTGTATTAAGCTTTTATCATTCCTAAAATTTACAAGGTGAACTTTATCACAAAATTGGATTATGATAATGAGGTTGTTCTTAAGACCTTTAACAGATAAAATATTTGAAATTAGAGTTTTTCCAAGAAGAACAATGAAACCTATACAAAATATTTCTCCCTGATCATTATCTTCAAAATATACTTTTCCTTTTTTTTGTCTTGGTAAAATTTTCGAATAAGTTTTTATTACCAATCATATGTTGGGAACAATCACTATCCATGTACTATGTATTTCTATCGGTAGTTTCTTTATTTTCCTAAAAATAAAAGAGTTAGTTTTTCGGAATCCAAAATTTCTTGGATCCAGAAATTTTAGAAAGTAAAATCTTAAGAATAAAAATTTTCTTAGAAAAATAAGCCTTATGAAAACCTAAGAATTGGGTTTTATTTAAAGAAAAATTTATTTCCCAATGGCCACCACATTGACACTTAGTGAAAAAGGGATCACTTTGGGGTGAGAAATAATTATGGCTGAAAATAGGTTTTGAATGAGTATAACCAGATCCATAAATATTTATAATAGGAAGAATTAATGAATACATTTTATCAAAGTTTTCATTACTAGAGGTATAGTTTGATAAAAGTTTCTTAAGAGAAAAAATTTCTGATTTTATTCTGAAGACTAAATTCTTTTCCTCAAAATCATCAGTTTTAGAACTTGGGTTATTCTCTAAAATATTTTTCTAAGAAATAACATTTTTAGGATCCTTAGAAAGTTTATCCTTCTCATAATTAACATCCTTAAGGTTGTTAAAAACAATTTCAAAATCAAAAGCTTTTTGATCAATATCCTTAGAAAGATATGATACTTCTTTAGTAAAAATAGAAATTATAGAATTTTCTTTCTCTAACTTCTTTCTAATTATATAGTTCTCATTATCTAGTAATTTATAAAATCTATAAACGTCTTCAAATGAAGGTAAGGTATTATCTTCTGATGAAGAGAATTCATCATCAAAAGATTCATAATATTCTTCATCTGGAAAATTAGAATTTAAAGAAATATTGGTTAAGGATTCAACATTGTGTACCATATTCATAAGATAATGATTTCAATAGGTACTCTAGATATAATACCAATATTATTATATCATGAAGATTCATAATTTTAAGATTAATCCGAAGAATCACCACCACTGTCACTCCAAGTGTCATTTTCTTTCATGACTTTCTTAGCCTTAGACTTGTAATAGTTATTTCTATTTCTCTTAGAATGCGTTTCCTTCCTGTATTTTCTCTTAAGCATAGGAAAATCAGGTATAACATGTCTATCAATTTTACATTCATAATAGGTTACTTCAGAATCATTCTTGTCCTTTCTATATTTCTTCTTATATATGTACTGAAAATCTTTGTTTCCCACAATCTTGTTCATCCTTCGAGCAAGAGTGAAAAATTCATTGTCAGACTGATCATTGTCACTAGATTTCGATATAGTAATAGCTTTCTTAGCTTTATATCTAGATAACCTTTCCAGAGTCTTAACTTTAAATGTAGTAGTGAATAATTCACTTCCATTAACATTCTTTTTTTTAAATAAGAATCTCTCTTCATTTTGGTTTTATGATGAAGAAGATTTCCAAATAACTCATCAAGAGTAATGTTAGATACATTTTTTTTCTCATCAATATCTATCATTTTAGATTCCAACTCATTAGAAATAATATAAATTATTTTATCTATAAGAACTTCATCATCAAGAACTTTATCTCCCATATATTGAAGACTGTTGACAAAGTTTTTAAATCATTTTTGTAATTTTCAAATAGGTTCTTCATAAGAAAATAAGAATCCATCATATTCATCTCTTAATATAGCCCTTCCAGTTTCTATCACTTTAGAAGTCCCAAAATGTGTAACTTTATCTTTCTTCAAAATACATTTGGAATATTCACAAGAAGATATCTGACTATATATATTCCTGGTCATAAAACACAACAAAGTATTGCATACCTTGTAATTTAGTCAGTATTATTGTTTCTCTTGATTTGTGAAGGTTCTAACTTCCTTGTTTGGAATTTTTTAATCCCTAGCAAGGAATAAAAAATTTTCTACTCTAGTGTTAATGAAATAAGTCTTCATCCTATCTCTCCAGTACTCATAATCATTACCATAAAAAATTGGTGGTCCGGTAGGATTAAGGTTGTTAATGGAACCAACATTTATACCTTCCATTCTATAAGAAAATAACTTTCCACAAAATTTTTTAATAGTTAAAGTTACAAAAAAAGATAAAAATATTTAAGAAAACTTGAACAAGAAAATTTAATCAATAAAGATTTAGAATAAGGAAAACTTGAGAAAGAAAACTTATATGTAAGTATAAGTATTTTAGAGACCAGCTCTCTTACCAATTGTAGGCTCGAAATAGTGTATGTATATGCTCAATTACAAGAGGGGGGGGGGTGAATTTTAGGTTTAAAAACATTCGTTTTTAACCTTAGAAAGGAATTATATGTTTAACAAAGTTAGAAAAAGTAAATTCACAAACCCTCTTTGGTCCTTAAATAAGAAACAAAATTGATTAGGGTCCAAAAAGATGGACCCGGAAAAAATTTAAGGAATAATTTTTTTAGAGAAAGATTCTACCTTAAAGCGTATAAAATATTATTTATCAAAGTTAGTAAAAGTACAAGAAAGTATAAAAACTTTATTCTTTCTTTCTTTATCAAAATAGTATAAAAATAAAACTTGAAACAAGAAAAAGTAACAAGTTGTAAATATTTAAACCCAAAGAGTATGGTATCCAACAACCTTGGATAACTATCCCTTGATTTATACTTTAATAAAGTATCTCTTAACCAAACCAGGTAAATCCCTCAATAAGAATATCAGAATCTTTATTACTATCCCCACAAGTGCTCGATCTTTATGGTGGTTGGAACCTCTATCTTCATATCCGAGGAAGTCCTCGATTGTACATAACAACAACCAGAGTTTCACAAAGAAATATGAACAAGTTGTTCATGGTTGAACAAGGTGTTCATAAAATAAATAAGTCATGATAGATTCTCTCTATAGAAATTAGTTCACAGCATCACAACATGTAATCTATTTCTATCTATTAAGACCATTTAAAAGAGGTCCAATTTATAGGCAAGGATTCAACAGTCAACTCCCTCCTTCAATAGTCATATTTTCCTTGAATTTTAGAGGGACCTGTATATGTTTCACTCAACCAAAAATTAGTTAGAAATATATTGTAGAACATCATTTTATTGTAACAAAAACATGTGTATGAAAAATAAAGTAGATTAACCAAATCTGGATAATTGGAGTCTAGTGAAAAAATAGAATTCAGAGTTTAAATATATAAACAATCATATTCTATAAACATGAATATTTAGATTCTATTTTTCAAAGAATTTAGAGTCTAAATATAAAAACAATAAAATTCTATAAACATGAATATGAAGATTTTTTTTTCAAGGAATTTGGAATCTGAATTCTATAGAATCTAGAGTCCGAATTATGATGAATTTATAGTCTGAATTATGAGGAATTCAGGTTTTGAATTTAGAGGAATTGAGAGTTTGAATTTTGAGAAGTTTAGAGTTCAAATTTTAGAGAAAGAGTTTGAATTTTAGAGAATTCAGAGTCTTAATTACAAATAATTCGTAGTTTGAATTTTATAGAATTTTGAGTTTGAATTTAAGATAATTTGGTGTTTGAATTTGAGAGAATCTGGAGTCTAAATTTCAGAGAAGTCTGAATTTTGAGGAATTCAGAGTCTAAATTTCCGCGAATTCAGAGTTTGAATTTCATAGAATTTAGAGTCTAAATTTCATAGAATTTAGTGTCTACATTCTATATAATCCAGAGTCTAAATTTTATAGAATCCAGAGTCTGAATTTCAAAGAATTCGAATTCTGAATTTCAAAGAATTTAGAGTCTGAATTTAAGATAATTTGGATTCCAAAATTAGTAATACTTGGTAGCTTAAGAAACTTTATGATTCTATGGTTTTTTATATGGATCTGAATTTTTTTCTTTAAAAAAAACTTGGTTCTGAGAAGACATTGGTTAAGATAATGAAAATCAAGGTAAGGGTAAAACTTTTCTTAGAGGAATAAAATTTTACTTAAGAGAACAATTCTTAGAGAAAGATAATTTTCCTTAAGAAAATGTGTTTGTGATTTTCAAAACATAGAGGAATGGAAAAGTAATAAAGAAACCTTATTTAATAAATAATATTCTAATCAAGAAAAGACTCCAATTCATTCTTTATCATGTGTTCTAACTTATTATGTTCACTTTTATCAGCTTCACTACTTGAATTATTAAAACCTTTCTTCCTATGGACCATAAATTAAGTGAAATTATAAATTTATTAATATTTTTTTGGATGCGTTATGTGTTTTAGGATCTTCTCCCATTCTCATCAATCTTATTATCTTACTTTTAATTAAATTATTAATTTTTCCACCTGATTTGGTTTCCTACTTTAATCTTTTACCCCATTTATTTTTGTGATATTTCTCATCATGTTCATTTGATTCAACTTATTTATAATTCATATTTAGATAATTTATATAAAATTTTCCAATTACATTATAATTATAAGAAAAATTTCATAGCTTCCCTTTACACTTTCCACTTCACATCTCAAATATCTTAGATATAAGATAAATAATTATGTTAAAATACTCATCTCTATACTCATCATATAATTAAATTTATTATATATCTTCAACAATCTCTGATTTTGTGCTATCTCATGGACTCAAAATCCATTTCATATTTGATATTCTTTTTAAAAGACAAAATATTTATAATTTCATAAGAGAAGAGAAGATTATTAAAATTAATATAGAGAAAGATCCTATCTATCTTCAAATTATGAAATATTAGGATCATACCTATCTGAAAAATTTCTCTTCATATTTTAAAAAATACCGAAATCATCTAACATTTTTGTAACATTCCACCCTTCCAAATTGGCTTATGAAGAGAACAAGGTGCTACTAAGCCTTTTGTGGAACCCCCAAGACACCAAAGGTTAGAAAAAAATTCTAAGTGCCTCAATAACATTTGGGGGATGATTTTTCCTTGGAAATATAAAACATATAAAATACATGAATAATAAATAACCAAACCTCTATATGATGAATGAGTAAAAAATACCTCTTAAAAAATAACCAATCTGATAAAACATATCAGAGTACAAGTGAAAACCAAAATACATAATTGAATAGAACCAAAAGTCCACAAAAATAAAAAGCCCCATGTGACAATCACCAACAATAACCAACCCTCTCCAAACTCCAATTCCTCATGCCATGACCATGGTATCAAGAATAATCACTAAATAAATGAGATACATTTCCATTACCTATGTCTCGATAGATGACATATACAAATGGACAACAGTTCCCAATAAGGGGGTGAGTAAAAACTCAACATGATTTTTGTAATGACTTACTAACTCACACTATTAAGACAAAACTTATTAGAAAAATTTATATGAAAAAGTTTAAAAGTTGTTTAAATAATTTATATCAAAACCATAAAATCATTCTAAGGAAAGAATTTTCTTACAGAAAAACTTGCTCATTTATTTGGAATACCCATAGCCATATCTTCACACACACACCATGCATGTGGAGGTGACAGTTTCACACTCATGAGTGGTCTCTCATTGATCCACCATGTAATCCAAAGGTGACCATGACCAGGTTCCCCAATGTCACACTCCATTTCTGTAGGTTCACTTCTATGAATTCACTCACACGAACAATGTATGTAAAATACCCATGCTAAGATATTCCATATAAAACATTTTAATTTTTTAAATCATTTCAAAAAACACTCTACATGAATCAAAAACAAATCATAATTTTGAAATCAATATTTTAAAATTATAAACAATGAGAGTTTTCTCAAAATCCATCCATTTTTACCAAATTTAAAAGCCATAAACAAATAGGTTTCCATCAATAATCACACAAGTATTTCACAAAAATTTCAAGAAAATAATTTAATAAAAACTAAACCTTCATTTTCTTTGTCAACTTAAGATAAGAGAGAACAAACCTACCTCAAAACGGTTGGTGAAAATGATGAATGTCACTAAAAAACATCAAGATTTGATCAAAAAATACAATCCCTTATCTAGATCCAAAAGGATTTCTTCAAAAAAAAATTCATAACACATAGATATATCCATAATGGATTAGATCTATGGTTCCAAGAGAAAGAACACCCTTGGATATAATAAGAATGAGGAAGAAAGGGTACCTACTGATGAATTGAGATCTCAAATGCACTTTAATTCTCCTAAGAATCAATTCCGAATAAAAGGGAATCTCAATAAAAAAAAGTACATTAGAGGGGGTTATTTAGAGGGGGTTATGCACAACCCCCTAAAAATTTATTTTTGTAACATTAGAGGGGGTTCTGTACAACCCCCTATAATCATTGAATTTAGAGGGGGTTTTGAACCCCCTCTAAATTCATTTTCTATAAAAATTAGAGAGGTATTATGTAAAAATGTTGGGAAAACATCCCACAAGGTATCATTGAAGCATTTTTGAGGTGATTGTGTTTGTTGACAAAGTGGGCCTTCGTGTTGTGTTTGTTGACAAAGAAAACCATGACGTACAAATATGTTGACAAAAGGGGCTCCGGTGTCTTGGAGGCTTGGAAACTTGCGATCCATATGTTTTTTAAGATCATAACATCAAAATATGGAAAAGGAAAAAGGGGCTCTCATGTTTTGGGTTTGGTCGCGCAAGTGACCAGAGCGACAGAGACTAGGGCGGCTGACTTGCGCGTCGAGAGGAGACTTGCGTGCCGATGCTCAGGGTATACAAATGCCTATAAATAGAGGTCGAACCCTCCTCATTCATAGTCAGTTCAACACTTAGAGAAAATCAGATCTCCAGTCACACAGGTGTGGTGGTTGCGTAAGTGGTGGTGTGGTCGCACACATATAAAGATAATCAGAAGTTGCATGCTAGTTGATAGTTGCATGCCCAAATTGGTTTGGGCGAGTAAGGGTGTGAATCGGAAAAGTTTAGAGTTGAAGAAAGGGGTGTCTTGTAGGTGGTTTGGTGATACTTGCACACCAGGCTTTGAAGAAGCGCGATAGTTGATAGTTGCGTGCCAAAATTGGTTTGGGTGTAAAAGGGTGTGAGTCGCGCAAGTTTAGAATTTGAGAAATGAGTGTCATGCAAGTGGTTGAGGTGAACTTATGCACCTAATGAGAGAAGAATGCCGGGTATGGGAGAAGAATTCCATGTATGGTAAAATAACGCTAATCATTTTAGGGCTGCGCAAAAGTTGGATGATTGCCTGATACCTTTGGTGCAAAGTGAGATTCATATACGGGTGAAAGTTGGACTTCAATAGAGCATCTACATACAATAGAGGATTTATTCATTAGTGAAAATGAAGAGACCTACAGGTCTATAAACTATGAGTGGATCTTTTGAAGAAGAAGTGAAAACACTTTAGTTGAGAGAGCAGTGAGCTTTCACATTGTGAGTGGTTGTATACCAGGAGGGACAATGAGTTCGCCCCGAACTTGAAAACAGCAGTGCGCTTTTAGTGGATTTGGTACATCGGCACATTTCCAGTGTATTCTCCATGAATGTATCCCAGTGAGGGTGAACTAAGTAAAAATCACTATGTCATGTGCATGCTTTAGTTTTGTTTATACTTTTCTGTAGGAAAGAGAGAGAGGAAAGTCTTGCTTAACAGCAAGACAAGATCAATAAGGGAAGTTGTTTTAATCTGTCATACCCTGATTCACCCCCCTCTCAGGGTATCTAACCTAGTGGACCTAAAAATTGGTATCATAGGGAAAGGTTGATATTAGTGTTTCTCTCTCAAATAGAGGTCACTAATCATAATGGGATTCTGATCTTCGATGATAACAATTTTCAACTATAGAAGAATCGAATGCAACACTACTTCCGGTCTTTGGGAATGGATGTGTTTACAGCAGTAATGCATGGTATCATAGCTGATATTAATAGCGGTGCATTATCAGAAGCTGAGCGAAGAGAATTGGATGCTGATGCAAAGGGAATCAATGCTTTGGGTGGAGCCCTATCCAATACTATATATACCAAGGTGATGTCATGAAAAACATCACATGCTACGTGGGAAAAGTTGTTGAACATATATGAAGGAGATACAAAGGTCAGAGAAGCGAAGATGCATGTTTTATGGAACAAGTATGAAGATCTAAGAATGAAACCGAATGAGTCTGTTGATGGATTCTTTGACAGGGTAAATGTTGTTGTGGAAGATATGCAAGGTCTAGGAGAAGTCATTGAAGACATAAAGATCATAAAGCACATCTTGAGGAAACCTCCTCCATGATTCAATCCGAAGGTTTCAGTACTAGAAGATAAAGATCCAAAGAAGCTAACATTGGACAAATTTCACAGTACTTTGGTTGCATATGAAATGTGAAATGATGATAACGTGGCTGTGGAAAAGGGAAAATCTAAAGAAGTGGAATTCAAGGCCATGAAGAAGCTCATCATTTAATATTCTCAAGAAGAAGAAGTGATAGATTAGGTGATGTCATTCCTCTCCTCAACCTTTAAAGGGGAAAAGGAAAGTTTAAAGGGAAACTTCCACTGGATTTTTTTCGATGTGGAAAGGTTGGTCATATTGCAACAAGGTGTCCCAAAAAATTTCAAGAAGATGATGATGTCGATGAAGTAAAAATTCCCCAGAAGAAGTCATCAGCCTGTGGGAAAGTCTAGAAAAAGTTCAAGAGAAATTTATTTAAGAAGAAAAATCTCCTTTCAAAGGAGTGCGACAGTTCGGATGAGTCTGAGGCTATGGAGGTTGAAGATATAGAGAACTGAAAAGATCGTGGAGAAAATTCTTTGGTGGTAGTGATTGGTAGTTCTCAGTAGAAGAATGAAACTGAAGGTGATGAAGAAGAAGAAGTTGAAGGAAGAATAGATATGCAAGCTGAGTTCGAGGTTTCTCTTGAGGATATATCTGTTTGGAGAGCCAAAACAAAGAAAGCTAAGAAAGTTGTTCGTGACACCAAACTCTATATGCAGCAGTAGGTAGAAGAGAAGTATGAGTTGATGGATGAAATTGAGAAACTCAAGTCATCAACACCAGAGAACTCA
The DNA here is from genome assembly GCA_963277665.1 of Viscum album. Classification (NCBI taxonomy): domain Eukaryota; kingdom Viridiplantae; phylum Streptophyta; class Magnoliopsida; order Santalales; family Viscaceae; genus Viscum; species Viscum album. The sequence continues at coordinate 634,867,977 of OY728138.1, read as the reverse complement.
TAATCCATTAGTGAGTATAAAATCAAGATTGAATAATAGAAAAGGGAGATCGATGGATTGAAAAAAACAAGGAAAGATCACGTCAAGCATATCGAAGAGCTTGAAGAGAAAGTTGTCAGTATACATAGAAAAGTTAAAGACCAGGAAAAAACTTTGATTCCCAACACATTATTGGGAAAGTAGGTCATTAAGAATACTGAAAAGATGAAAGAGGAGCCTAGTAGTTCATCAGGAAAGAAGTAGCAATTGATCTCAGACGTTAAGGCTGATTCAGGGCATGATCAGAAACAAAAATCTGTGAAAATTGAAGTCAGAAAATAAGCACCCATCCCGAGATTGAAGGTTGATTTGGGCACAAAGTAGAATCAGAATATTCATAGATTTTAAGGGGAAACTCGTAGTGTAGAAGTAACATGAAGGAATTCACCTTATATCAGGTGTTATTGTTGTGGAAAGATTAGACATTCATAGTATGTGTGTTCCATAGCCAAGAGATATCAAAGGGAATAAGAACAAATGTGGCATCAAAACAAATAACGATTCTCCAGAACATATTTTAAAAGACACCGTTTTTGGTGTGGAGGATTTGGGCACATGTCTAGGTACTTCACTTCGACCATACAGAGGAATGTGCCAAAGCAGAATTAAAATGTTCAGAAGCAGCAGATCAATAGACCAACGAGTGAGTTAAAAATGAAAAATAGATTTGCAGCTTTTCAAGATGAAGCTGGTCCATCATACTCTGAGAAAGAACCGAATTCTGAATCCATGCTGTGTGTGAAGGAAAAAACATGGAACAAAAAGAAGAAGGATGAGAAGGCCGTGGTGGCAGAAATTTCCCTTAAAGCATCAGATCGCTCTGGTGTGTGGATCCTTGATAGTGGTTGCACATCTCACATGACAGGTAATAAGGATCTTGCTATAGGTGTAAAATATGATAAAGAAAGAGTTTTCATGTTTGTAAATTATGAAGGATTGAATATTATTGGTGCAGGAAAGGCCATGTTTGGGGGAAAAGAGATGAGACGTGCTGTTGTCTTAGTAGTAGAAGGCCTCAATCACAATTTGCTAAGCGTTAGTCAACTATGTGACTCAGAACATTCTATAAGGTTTAATAAGAAGATGTGTGTCGTCAAAGGAAGAGACGAGGCAGTAGTTCTACAAGGAAAAAGAAGAAATGGAAAAATCTATTTGGTAAGTGGAGAAGAAGATATGTTCTTTCTGTCCAGAGAAGAAGAAAACAAGTTGTGGCATAAATGACTTTGTCATCTATGCCAACCATCCCTGGAAGATCTGGTAAAGTGCGATGCAGCAAGAGACCTCCCTAAGATATCACGTGATCATACTAACATGTGCGATGCATGCCAACAAGGTAAGCTCATCAGAAAGATGTATAAGGAAAAAGAAAATAAGTCAACAAGAGTGATCTAATTGGTGAATGCTAATGTTTGTGGGTCTATCTCACCAAGAGAAATTAACGGAAAGTGGTACTACATTATTTTCATTGATGACTACCACAAAATAGCATGAGTATTTGTTATTTCCCATAAGTCCGATGTGTTCAGCTTCTTAAAAAAGTACCGAAGGGATTGTGAAAGGATGCTTGGACAGAAAATTCTGAAGTTTCATACTAAAAATGGTACGTAATTCACAAACAGCCAGGTTGAAGAATATCTCGAGAAACACAAGATAAGGCATAAAGTTTCTTTAGTAAGAACTCCCCAATAGAATGGTGTGGTTGATAGGAGAAATCAGATCATCAACAACATGGCTAGAACGATGCTTAAAAAAAAGATCTACCAGAGAAATTTTGGAAGGAAGTAGTTTTGACATCGGCCTATATTTCTAATAGGGCTTTGTTGTGTCCGAAGGAAGGAAAGACTTCGTACGAGATGTGGTATAGAAATAATCCAATGGTGAAATACTTTCGAATATTTGGAAGTTAGTTCTTTATCCTCAATAAGGAAAAATATTGGAAATATGAGTCATGTGGAGATGAAGGGATATTCCTTGGCTACTTAGGAAAAAGTAAGGCATATAAATGCTTTAAGAAAAGGCTGGTAAAAGTAGTTGAGAGCAATGATGTCACTGTAGTAGAGAATGAGGTGATCATTCAATAGAGAAGTGAACAATTTCTTGATGAAAGTGATGAGGAAGAAAGCAACACAGGGGGGGCATAAGTGGATGATTTTGATTCAGAAGAAGATACTAATGATGAGCATGAGGTAGTAAAATCTATATCTGCACAAAATCCAAGTAGTATAGATAAAATTGGTAGGTAGAATATCATTGGTAATCAGCCAGCTCCAGTTCAGAAAAGAATAATGAAATCACTACAACAGACATCTTTACTATCATAGGTAAAGACGAAATGCTTTGCTAATGCAGCTGAAGATGAAAACTGGGTTCGGGATATGAATGAAGAGCTTGATCAGATTGAGAAGAACCAGATGTGGGAGATTGTTTCGAGACAAGTATATAAGAATGTCATAAGGACTAAATGGGTCTACCACAATAATATGAATGAAATGGAACAGTTATCCAAAACAAAGCACGACTAGTGTGCAAAGGATACTCCCAGATAGAGGGAATAAATGTTGATGAGACATTTGCACCAGTTTCAAGGCTGGAGACAATCAGATTATTCTTAGCCATTGCAGTGAAATGAAAGTTAAAAGTGTTCCAGATGGATGTCTAATATGCATTCTTGAATGGGGTTCTAGAGGAGGAAGTGTATATTGAGCAGCCATATGGTTTTCTCATTCATGAGGATGAGAACAAGGTTTGCAAACTGAAGAAGGCGTTTTATGGGCCGAAAAAAGAACTAAGAGCATGGTACTCAAGGCTTGATCAGTACCTGAAGAAGATTCGTTTCCAGTGTGGGGGAGTTGATTACAATCTCTATTTCAGCAACAACAGTAATCAAAGGATGATGGTGCTGGTTTATGTCGATGACATAATATTTGGAGGATCAGATGAAGCTTAGTGCAGACAGTTTTTTGAATTCATGAAAAGTGAGTTTGAAATGTCAATGATTGGAGAACTAATGTTTTCCTTTGTCTATAGGTGACACAAGGAAGGAAAGGAACATTCATTTCTCAATTCAAATATGCCAAGGAGGTTTTGAAAAGGTTTGGAATTGAAAATACCAAGTATATGATGACTCCAGTTGTTACCTGGATGAAACATTCCAAAGATGAGAATGGAAAGGTAGTTAATATCACAAAATACTGGAAAATTATTGGAAGTTTACTGTACTTGACCGCAACAAGGCCTGAAATTGTATTCTCCACATTCCAAGCAGTGAGATATCAGATTAATCCCAAGGAAAGCCATATGCTTGTAGTGAAAAGAATAATTCGGTATATCAAGGGCATGGTGGAATTCAGCTTGACATATAATGACAAATCTCAGACAAAGTTATTGGGATATACTGATACAGACTGGGCCGGTTCAGCGGATGATAGGAAATCAACGTCATGTGGTGCTTTCTATCTTGGTGGATTGTGTATTTCTTGGCTAAGAAAGAAGCAAGATTTCATTTCATTGAGTACCACAGAGGATGAGTTTATTTCGGCCACTCAATCATGCACACAGTTATTGTGGATGAAGCAAAAACTTGATGATATGGGAGTTGAAGTGAAGTCTCCGATCAAAATTCAGTGCGATAACTTAAGTGCTATAAATCTTAGCAAAAATCCCGCCCATTATTCAAGGACAAATCAAATTGAGATAAAGTATCATTTTATCAAGGAGAAAGTTGATAAGGGAATCATAATGTTAAAGTATGTGCCTATAGAGCTACAGGTTGCAGACATTCTGATAAAGGCCCTACCCAAGGAAGCTTTTGAGAGGCATCAACTGGCTCTGGAATTTCAGTCGACTCACAACACTTGAAAAAGTGTGGATGTGGGCCTCCCCTTTCCCTGAGGTATGATGTGTTTTTCCCTAATGTAATGATATGTGTTCTCTACTCTATTACAAACTGCAAAGGAGTGACCTTTGGGTTTGTTAACAAAGGGGGAAAAATAGTGATTGTTCAAGGGGGAGACAGTGTGGATTTTTGAGAAATCATGAAAGATACAGGGAGAAGATGACAGGTGGAGCCACCGGCTAGGGGGAGTTGAAGCTAGTTCAAAGTGCTTAGCCAGAGCTTATCTTGGACAACACATGCAATACTGCTGAAGAGGATTTTCTACTAACAAGAGTTAAAGCTGTGAGTAGACAGGGAGAGTATCAAATCTGACAATGCTAGAAGTGATCGATCAAAGAATATATATCACGATAGATGAGGATCGTGATAAAAGCATAATAGTGTTGTTGGAATGTGGTAAGAATATTTCCAATAATTGGTATCAGTTTGGTATCAACAGTGGGTGTCAGAGTTGTAGTGATTCATTGATAAACATTTCATTTACTATTGATTATCACACCGAGCATTGCTCATGCGGGCTTAGAGTATGTGTTGAGTAAATCCTTGATCGTTATCGGAATTGAAATAGGAGAATGGTGGATGAATAATTAATGATTTATCTTTTATGGAAGAGTTTTCAACAAACCCAAAGGGGGATATTGTTGGGCAAAAATATCACAAGGTATCAGTGAAGCATTTTTGAGGTGATTTTGTTTGTTGAAAAAGTGGGCCTTTGTGTTGTGTTTGTTGACAAAGAAAACCATGATGTACAAATTTATTGAAAAAAGAGATTTAATAGTGGCATGTTGAGTTCAAGGGATGTTGTTAATGATCCATGATTGATTCAAGAACACCAAAAAAGGAATGGTCGATCTGGAGGTGGTTCAAAAAGAGCAGATACAAGGTGGCACTGTTTTCTAGTGTTGGCCAAATTTTTGGACCTAAAAATCGACAAATGGAGAAAAGTGTTTTTGGAAAAGGGACTTGAGTTCCAGTGTCTTAGAGGCTTGGAAACTTGCGTCCCATATGTTTTTTAAGATCATAACAACAAAATAAGGCAAAGGAAAAAAGGGCACTCATGTTTTGGGTTTGGTCGCGCAAGTGACTAGAGCGACAGAGACTAGGGCGGCTGGACTTGTGCGTCGTGAGGAGACTTGCATGACGGTGCTCAGGGTATCCAAATGCCTATAAATAGAGGTCTAACCCTCCTCATTTGTAGCCAATTAAACACTTAGAGAAAATCAGAGCTTCAGTCGTGCAGGTGTGGTGGTCACGCAAGTGGTGGTGTGGTCGCGTAGGTATAAAGATAATCAGAAGTTGCGCGCCAGTTGATAGTTGCACGCCCAAAGTGGTTTGGGTGAGTAAGGGTGTGAGTCTCCCAAGTTTAGAGTTAAAGAAGGGGGTGTCGTGTAGGTGGTTTGGTGACACTTGCGCACGAGGCTTTGAAGAAGCACGATAGTTGATAGTTGCACGCCAAAATTGGTTTGGGCGTAAAAGGGCGTGAGTTGCACAAGTTTAGAGTTGAAGAAGGGAGTGTCATGCAAGTGGTTGAGGTGGAATTACATGCCGACTTGGAGAAGCGCGCCAGGTATGGTAGAAGTGCGCCAGGTATGGTAGAAGCATGCCATTCATTTTAGGGCTGCACGAAAGTTGGAAGATTGCCCGATACCTTCGGTGCAATGTGAGATTCATCTATGGGTGAAAGTTGGATTTCAATAGAGCATATACATACAACAGAGGATGTATTCATTAGTGAAAATGAAGATACCTACAGGTCTATAAACTATGAGTGGATCTTCTGAAGAAGTAATGAGCACACTTCAGTTGAGAGAGTAGTGAGCTTTCAGATTGTGAGTGGTTGTAAACCAGGAGGGACAATGAGTCCGCTCGGAACTTGTAAACAGAAGTGTGGTTTTAGTGGATTTGGTATATCGACACATCGCCGGTGTATACTCCCTGGACTTCGCCCAGTGAGGGTGAACCAGGTAAAAATCGTTGTGTCCGGTGCATCCTTTAGTTTTGTTTATACTTTGCAGCAGGAAAGAGAGAGAAGAAAGTCTTTCTTAACAGCGAGACAAGATCAATAGGGGCAATTGTTTTAATTTGTCATACTTTGATTCACCCCCTCTCAGGGTATCTAACATAGTGGACTTAACAAAAACCCTGACTAATCATCGAATTTAGAGGGGGTTATGAAGCCCCTTAATTTCTTAAATTAAAGGGGGTTTTGAACCCCCTCTAAATTTCTTAACATTATTTTTTAACATTTATTTGGAATTTAGAGGGGGTTAAACCCCCCTCTAATATCATTAATTAGAGGGGGTTGAAAACCCCCAATAATTTCTTAAATTAAAGGGGTTTAAAACCCCCTCTAATGTCATTAATTTAGAAGGGGTTCAAAACCCCCTCTAATGTATTTAATTTGGAATGGGTTCAAAACCCCCTCTAATTTAAGAGATTAAACGGGTCATGAACCCCCACTGTTAAAAAAAAGAAACTTTCATAATATATATACACATATATGTTTATATATATATAATTAAAAGACAATATGTAAATGTATTTAAAAAAATTATATGAACATATTATATAAAATATTTATATGATTGTATTTAATTGTATTTATATGTATACATAAATATAATTGTATATTATTATGTAAATTAATATATATTTATTTGTATAAATTGAATTTTATATAATATTAATTATTTATAATATAAAATCATAAACATATTATATAAATATATAAATAAAAATAATTTATCTAAAAAATATATCATATAAAAACTCAAGCTTGTAGTTTTTATAAATTATATTATAATAATAAATATATTTTTATATAATAGGTTTTTGCCTTTATATTATATATAATTAATATTATATGAAATAGAATTTATACAAATAAATTTATATTAATGTATATTTATTGAAATACTAATATATATTAATGTACATAATAATAAATATATGTATTGAAATAAATATATAAATATTTTTATAAATTGTATTTCATATAGCATTAACTGTATATAATTTAAAATTGTATTTCATATAATATTAAGTATATTTTTCAATAAATTTAATTTCATATAATATTGATTATATATAATATACATATTAATTATATATAATATAAAATTGTATTTCATATAATATTGACTATATATAATATATATATCAATAATATATAATATAATATTAATTAAATGTAATATTAATATTTGTATAAATTGTATTTCATATAATAATAACAATATATTAATTTTATATAATATTATACTGTTTATACAAATAAATAAATATATTAATATAAATAATAATAAATATACGTATTGAAAGACATTATATAAATATATTTTGAAAGACCTTATATAAATATACTATTTAAATACTTATATAAACACACACACACACACATATATTCTTTAAATATATATATATATATATATTTAATACAAATATGTATTTAAAGTATATAAATAATTTACATAAATATATAATAAAAATGTATTTAATATAATATATGTTTGATATAAATCATAAAATAAATGTACAGTAATTATAAAACCAACATATAATTTTTATAGATTAAAAAATAGATGTAATAAAAATAAAAATAATTATTAATATTATTTTTATCACACACACACAGACATATATAAGTAGAATATATATATATATACTTGTGTAATATATTTAGGTGATATATTAATATATAATATAGAATATATATAATTGCATATACATATAAATATAGTAAATAATATATATATTGTTATTTAAATATATTATGCTAATAATATTTATTATAATAAATATTAAAATATATATAAATAAACTCATGTGTTATTTATACATCAAAATGCATTGGCTCTTGTGGTTTGTGGTTCTTGTTCCGACATCATCTGTTCTAAGGGGTTCATGGTTCTAATCCTTTTAGCCTCGTCATTTTTATATATATCTCCAGGGAGGGAGGAGCAAGCTGGAGAAGGAGTGGGAGTCTTAGGGAGGGAAGGGAGTGCGGTACTGGGAATGGAGGGAGCAAGAGTGGGAGTCTCAGGGTGGGAGCGAGGTATTGGTCACGGGACAAGGAGGGAGTGGCAGAGTACTGGGCACTGGATGGGGAGGGAGTGGCACGAAATAGGAGGGAGTGGTGTGGTACTAGGAATAGGAGGGTGTGGCAGGGTACTGGGTACGAGAGGAAGTGGCGGGGTACTGGGAATGGGAGGGGGAGAGAGTGGCATTGGAGAGGGAGTACTAGGAACGGAAGGGAGTGGCGGGTGGGGGTGGGCATGGGAGAGGGAGTGGGCATGTAATTAATTTTTTTAAAAAAATGAAAAGCTTTAGGGGATGTTTTAACAAACACCCCCCTAATGTAACCTCTTATTATGGGTGGTTTAAACCACCCCTAAAGCCTTCCAATTAGTGGTTGAATAGTGATGGTTTTAGCTCAAATTGATGCACTATTTATTGAATTTAAGTCAACATTAGAGGGGATTTAAATCACCTCAAATGTAACCACTATTAAAGTCATCATGACTTTACCAATGCTTACTCAAAAACGCCTCTACTGATAGTAGGCGGCCATATTAGTTGTGATTCCTCACAACCACCGCTAATTTCTTTAGAAGGGGTTATAACCCTTTCTAAGGTCAAAAATAACCCCCTCTAAAGTGGTAATTTTTTGTATTGTATTCTCTAAAACCTAGGGAGAAAAAATAATTAGGGATCTAGAGTGATTAGGTGATTAAAGAGGATTTGGGGCGTTAATTCAGTTTAAATACACAATTTTGGGGTTTTAAACTATATTTCATATGGTTTTGAAAACCATGTGACAACCATGTGGGGGATATTATCTCAAAGAAACCCCTCACCAAGTTGGGTCACATGGTTAGGAAAACTCTGTGCCAACCTTGATTTTATCACTATTCCAAGGTGCATGGTTTCCCCTAGGAATTTTCACAGTTTGGAAAAAATGTGTTCCAAATGTTTTTCTATCCAGTGTTAACTATATTTACTTTCACATTTTTCTAGTGGTGGTGCAAAATTTCTACAAACTTTTCAAAAAACATTCACCTCTATAAAATCCTCTAAAGCATACCAAAACCCCTCAAAACGTCCCAAAACATAACCTAAAAAATATATATACTCAAAATGAATGAATAAAGAGTCATTTAACTAAAACATTGGGTGATAGGTTCTCCCCACCATTAACCTTTCCATCCATGGAAAGTAGAAAATTCCTTTGTCCTTGAAGAGTTCAGTCCATTTCTCTAATATTTCCTTCTCACACACTGCTAATTCTTCTTTAATTTGAACATGTTTCCATAAAACCCACACTATACTGATTATTTTCCTACACATGATCTTATCTTTCCTATCCAAAATCCATACTGGCCCATGAATCAATACAACATACGACTCTAGAGAAACATGATCCCATTGAATCACATGGTCAGGATAAGGTTGGTACTTCTTAAACTAAGATACATGAAACACATTATGTACTAAAATAAAACTTGGAGGAGAATCCAATTAATATTTCACCTCACAAACTCATTCAACTATCTCATAAAGGCATACATACCAAGGTAAAAACATTACCTTCTTACCAAAACAATAATGCCAAATCCTTATAGAGATTCTCAAGAACACATGATCAGTCACCTCAAATGACAACAATTGCCGATGATGATACACATATGATTTTTGATAACTCTGATCCATATCCATCCTCTTTTTTTTTTCAACTGAATATTTTTTTATCTCCTATATAAGGTTGGGTCCAATTAGTGAAGTATTACCTATTTCCACCCAACATAGTGGATAAAAACAAGGATTCCTATATAATGATATGAAAGGATCCATATGAATTGAGAATTGATAATAGTTACTATATAAAAAATCTACTAAAGGTAAACTCTCCTCCCAAGGGACACTAAAATCCATCATACAATCCCTAATAATTTCCTCCAACATTTTTATTGTCCATTTAAAATTTCCATCCATTTGAGGATGATAATACATACTCGTATTCTACTATTTTCCAAGTTTATTCTGTAAGGATTTCTAAAATACAAGACGTAAACTCGAGATCTTAGTATGAAACAATCTAGATTGGAAGGCCTTGCATCTTTATAATTTTCTGAATGTGGAGTTTGGAAAAGTCTTCCACTATAATAGTTACTTGAATTGGGATGAAGTGGTACACATTTTTTAACTGATCTATAATCACCTATATTGTAATGTTTTTTCTAAACCATCCTTGGGAGACCTATCAAAAAATCCATGGTTATATGCTCCCATTTCTGCATGGGAATAAATGAATACTGAAATATACATATTTTTTTTACGATACTTTGCCTTTAACTACTGATAGGTGATGAATCTCAAGACATAATAAATTAAAAATCCTTTTACAACAACCCACCAAAACTATTTTTTTAACTCTTTATACATCATATGTATTCTAAGATTAATATCCAATATCGATCGATTGTAGGAACTGAGAATATGTTCCTGATAAGGAAAAGGTTTGAGCATTCAATCTCTAAACCCTATCACTAAAATCCCATCCAGATTACAACCCTCAATGGTCTCCCCACCCTTGAGTTTTTACCTCATAAAATCATAATCAGTGTTAGATTTCTGAGAAACTCTATCCTTATTGAAAAAATTAGGAACAAATGAATCTATAAAGAAAACTAAAACATAACCTTTGTATGAGAAATATAGATACATATCCACCATGATTTCCATTAGTTTCCACTGATCTAAATCCTCTTAATCCAACTGAGAATATGAATTCCTACTCATTGTATCTACAATAGTGTTCCCTTTACTCGGTGTATACATCATGTTCATGTCAAACATTTTTAGATACTACATCCATCTATGCTTCCTTAAATTCAAATCTCACTGTGATAAAATGTGTTTAAAACTATTATGATCCATAAAAACTATAAACTTGTAAACAATATGTAATAATTTCATATCTTCAAATAATGTACTACTACATCTACCTCTAAATCATGCATTGGGTAATTCTTCTCATGCACCCACATTTTTCGTCAGCCATAAGCAACAAAATAATCTCCCGACATGATAAAACAACCCAACCCAGATCCCAATGCATCCCAATAGACTACATAAACCTATATAAGCTCTGTAAATGTGAGTATATCAAATTTTTTAAGAAAAAATAATGTTCTTAGAAGGGTTTAAGACATTACTTATTCCATTAAAATGAATTCCTTTCCTTATTAAAGATATCATCAGTGATTCCAAATATAAAAAATCACATAAAAAACCTTTACAGTATCCCACTAATCCAAAGAAACTATGAATCTCAATGAAATTATTGGGTGGTTTGCAAGAGATAATAGATTCTATATTTTCAGTATCTATAGAAAATATTTTTGTAGAAATGACATGTCCTAAGAAACATAACTCTCTAATCTAGAAATCAATCCTTGGAAACTTTATATACAAATGATGCCGATACCCAAAACTATAGACAAGAATTTACAATGATCCACTTTTTTACTATGATACAAAAATATATCATAAAAAAACCAACACAAATTAATTCATATATCTCATAAATATTTGATTCATCAATTCTATAAACATGACTCGTACTTTCATAATACAAAAGGCATAACCAAATACTCATAATATTCATATCTAATTCTGAAACCTGTCTTCAGAATATCATCCTCCCAAACTCACAATTGGTGATACCCTAAATGTAATTAAATTTTAGAGAGTCACAGGGATCCCATTAATTGATAAAAAAATCATCAATTCATAGAATAAGATACCAATTATTTAACATAACTTGGTTAAGCTTATGATAATACTCACAAAAACTAAGAGTTATATCCCCCATCTTCACAAATAGAATCGGTACCGCAAATGGAGGCATTATTGGTTGAATGAACCCTCTAATTTTCAATTATTCTAACTAAAATTTCAATTCCCTCAATTATATTGGTGACATCCTATAAGACATATTTGAGATAGTAATGGTACCTAGTAAGTGGTAAATTGTAAACTCCACTTCTCTTTTTGGTAGAAACCTTGAGAAAATATTATGGAAAACATCAAGAAAATAGTCAATGTTAGTTGGAAAATATCTTTTCTCAATCCCATCCATTGATTCCAAAGTTAGAACTACCAACTAATAAGGGATGATTCCAACCAATGGGGACAAACGTCTTGATCTACTTGCCTTTACATCCCAATATCCACTATAGAGATTATAGACTCCATCCACAGATGTGAAAGAAACCTTTCGAGAATAATAATTGATGTGTTCATTGAATGACATCAACCAATCCATACCAAAAATCAAGTCATAGACATCCATATCAATCATATAAAAATCCTAAATAAACTCATCCTCATTGATTGTTATAGAACAATATTTACCAATAAAATCTTGAAATTATCTTTGTAAAAGAGGTCTTTTATGTTTTAACACAGATGGTAACATCTCAATAAGAAAAACAATATGATCAATAACATGAGAAGTAATAAACCAATGGGACACACCCATATCAAAAACATATTTTATAATGGTAGAATTTAAAATAATTATTCCTCTCACCATTAAAGGAATATATTTATCATCTACAATCACTTGATCAGCTCTATACAATTTATTACTTATTTTATTTTTATCTTTGTTACCCTATTGAGATTACACTGGTTTTGGAGTCATGGTATTCCTAGAATCACCTTGGATTGATCTATTATGATGATGAGAATTATTGTACTATACTTTTCCCACTAAAGAATATGATGTCTGAGAGGAATGATATGTGTCTCTAAAATCATATCTTCAAGAACTATGACAATATCAATGAAGATGTCCCATTTGGTTTTAATTGGGATATGATCTAGGCGGTCCCATAAATTATCACTTCATATAGTCAAAATAACCGCATTGAAAACACCATGACTTAATTTTTAGTTGAGGTGTAATGTTCGATGATCCCATGGTCTGATTCTGAGGTGTACCATCACTCTAAAAGTAGGTTCCCCTTTTTCTGTTATTCCCAGTATTAGAGTTCCCACATATGATTATAAAAAAAACATGCTCCCTCCAAACTTATTTATTGATATATCCCATTCTTCCACCATATCTTTATTTAAAATCAATGTATAATTTGTTATATAAAGAAAAAAAATCTTTGAGTGAATATCTGGTCATAATCCCAACATACAAATTCAAGACTTCAATGACACAATTGTATCAATTTCCAAGTAAAATTGGACTAAATTCATAAATTTATGATCATACAATATCCCTATGAGTTTATCTTCCTTCAAACTAAAAAATTTAGTTGTTATAGAAATTTGAAATGTGCGAGGATATAATTTCTTGTAATTTTTTTTCAAAATCCTCCCATGTCATGAATTTTTCCAATTTAGATTGAATAGATTATTCCAAACTTTGGTATGATAAATACTACATCATTTATGTTTCCAAATTTAATTTTAGATATTCTAGTGTCCTAAGGAAATTAGAGACTCTATTCATCCAATTTAACCAAAATTTTGATTTTTTTTGTTTCAGAATCCACACAAAAGAAGGGTGGATTCTACTTTTGGAATTGAACTGAATGGTCCAATTTTCAAGGATCATCATTCCAATTACCCCTATCCATAGCATAAAAATCATGGATAATGATTTAGAATAGCTACTGGTCAACCCGTGTCTCAGGTGAAACCACATTCTCAGAAGCCTCCTCCACTTGATTTCTACGTTACCTACATAGTGCCATTCACTATAACTAGAATGAAAATCCACTTAGTCTCACTCATTTGAAACTAAAGGCTTAACAATTCCAATTTATCACTTCAATATATATCACAACAAAACTTTCCACAATTCAACCATCATCAACAATTAAACCATTCTAAAAAATAATTCAACCATGTTTTCAAAATAAAATTTTTCACTATTTTAAAAAATCATCACTTTTTTCCATTTCAATAACTATAGAACTCAAAATGAATATTTTATTACTAATTTTAAGTCCTAATATCAATGGTTGTTAATAAACTCTCATCGGCTGTACCCATGATGATGAGGAGACACTACCTAGAAGTGTATTCACACACTTGTGTACCCAAACTACCTGGTAACTTGAGGTTCATAATAAAAAGGTTATCTACATATTTCAATTATATACAATGAATTGTTGATTATTCTATCTCCTTGATACCAATACAGTTGAAATAATTAACAATAATGATACCATTTATCTTGAAAAGATAGATGAAGGAATCAAGACTAATATCATTTTTAGTTGAAGAACCAAACAAGATGATACCATTTGTCCCAAAGTGAAAGATAGATCGACCAAGACTGATACCATTTGTAACATCCTTCCCCTCCTCATTGGCTTAAGAAGTGGTGGAGGTGCTACTAGGACTTAAGTGACATTCCCAAGACAATAAAGGCCAATAATAAATTCTAAGGTCCTCAATAACATTTGGGGGACTATTTTCCATTTCGAAGATAAAACATCCAAACTATATAAAAAATAACAAACCAAATCTTGATATGATACATGAGTACAAAATAGAACTCAAAACGCAACCAAACAAATTAGACATATTAGAGTACAAGTGAAAACAAAAAGACATACTCGAAGAGAACCAAAAGACCACAAAACTTAAAACTACCATGTGAATCAACGAACAACACCCAACCCACTCCAAGATCCAACTCCACATTCCATTCCCATAGTATCAAGTAACATAACTAAAGAACTAAGATACCTTTAATTTACCTGTGTCTTGATAGATTAAATCTAAAAACAATTTTTTTTTCTTAAATATGGGGTGAGTCTAAACTTATTAATATTTCTTCAATGACTTCCCAACTCATGACACTAGAAGAAAATGTTAGAAAAATTTATATAAAATAGTTTAAATTAGTTAAAATAATTTATATCAAAACCATATAAAATTTCTAAGGAACATATTTTAAATTATAAAACCTTTATCATTTATTTGGTATACCCATAACTATGTCTCCACACACACACAACATGAATTACCAGATGATATTTCCATACTCATGACCAGTACCTCATTGATCTACCATGTCTTTACAAGGTGACCAATACTAGGTGCGCCATTGGAACACACCCCTTCCATAGGGTCATGTCTATGAATAAACTCACACAAACCATGTGTTTCAAATACCCATACTAAACCATTCCATATCAAACATATTAATTCTTCAAAACATTTCTAAAACACTTTACATGCATCAAAACCAAATAATAATTTTAAAATCATCATTTTCAAATTATAAACAATGGGGGGTTTCTTGAAATCGATCCATTCTTCATAAATTCCAAATACAAAACCAAAATGGATTTCCATCAAGAATCGTACAAGGATTTCAAAACTATTTCAAGAAAATAATTTAATAAACACTTATACTTAAAGTTATAAGTTAATTAGAGATAAGAAAGAATCCAACTATCTTATAACAATTTATGAAAATGAAAAACGACACTACAAAACATTAATATTTGATCACAAACCAAATTACATTCATTAGATCCAATAATATTTCATCAAAAAAACTCATAACACATATATCTATCCATAATGTACTATATATATGATTTGGAGAGAGATAAGAACCTTTGATCTAAGATAAATGAGGAAGACTGGGTGCTTTCAATGAATATGGATCTTCAACGCACATTGATTCACCTAATAATCACTTTTTAATCGAAGGGGATCATTTCACAAGCCTAGGTAGAAAAAACAATTTAGGATCTAGAGTTATTATGTGATTAAAGAGGCTTTAGGTAGTTAATTTGGATTAGATCAACAATTTTAGGGGTTCTAACTATAAGAAACATTGTTTGGACACACAGTTTAGAAAATCATGTGCCAACCGTGTGGTGCTACTTTCTCAAGACAACCCTTCACATGGTTATAAAAATCGTGAACCAACCATGTTTTTTCAATTGTTCTAAGTTGAATGATTTCCCCTAGGAAGTAACACATTTTGTCCAAACAATGCAATGACCATGCACTAGTCCATTTCCAACAGTCTACCCTTGCATGGTTTCCTAGAGGTGGTGCATGGATTTTACTATTCATGCACAAACCATGCATCTCCATAAAGGCTAAAAAACAAGACAAAACCCCTCATAACCTAAAAAAAACATAACCCAAACAATATATATACTCAAAATTCATGAATAAAGAGTCATGTACCTAAATTAGGGGTTGCTAAAATTTCTCTATATCTCTAGATATCTTTGAAAATTTCAGTGATTCTAGAAAAATAGTTGTTAGTATTTTATTTTTTAGCCATATTAATATACTCCAATTTTCACCTCTAAATTTTTAATTTACCCTCCTTAAATTTATAATTTATTTTATATCTATTCTCATAATTGTACCAAATTTATTTTATAGTTTTAATCCTTGTCACTTTTGTGTATACATTTTATAAGAGAGACATCAAAATTACATTTTTGTTCATATCAATTAACTTCCATATTAATATTATCAGAAAATAATATTGAAAAATTCTCAGGAAATCCTGGAAATCCCACTTTTGATATATATATAACATCCAAACCAAAATATATAATATAGGGAAACATAATATTCATCCAACTGTGATAATTATTTCTATTAAATTTTCAATATCCCAAATATTCACATAATTCAAATTATCCATCTTCATATATTCAAAAATATTACATAGGGAACACGAGTTTCCTCTAATACCAATTGAAGTTCCAAGGAAGGAGTTTCACCACAGGGGGAGGGCGGTCGAATCATTGGTGAATTTTTACAATTTTATTTATTTTTAATCAACCACTTTTAACATGTTAGGATCTATTATACTCTTATATTATCACTCAACCTTACTTGAATATAGAAATAAATAAATAGAATTAGGGTACAATATTTTTAAGGTTCAACTTCAATGTTAGATTAAACTATTAGTCTTGTTTGGTTAGATTCACAAACCATAAACACTCTATTATAATCAAAAGTGGTTCCACTATATAATTTCCAATATTATAGAGTCCCACAACGCTTTCTCAAGTCCCACTAGAACAAAAGTTTCTCACTATCATCACAAAATAATTCAAATAAAAATGATAAATATAATTTCTTTTATCCTTATTTATTCTAAATAAATTTATGGAGATATTCATTTAGGATTTATAAATAATATATTTGAGTACCTACTCAATATATTAGATTTAGAGCTAAACCTATCCTAATATTTTATTCTTTAAAACCGTAACCCACCAGAACTGTTTCACACAATGGATCCATGAATTTATGATACCCTCTTCAGTTCATGAATTTTAATTTATCAATTATTAAGAAAAAACTTCTCATACCATGATTTTAGGTTCTTTTAAAAAGTGAATTTAACACAAGACATGTATTACCATGACCTGTTTCATCTAGTTTTCATAGTATCATTTTTTTGAAAATTATTTCATTATCATAAAACTAATTATTTAAACATTATAAAAGTATAATAACATAGTATCACAAATCCACTTCATAAATTGAAATCCATGTGAATCTTAATTTATGAAAGAAATTATATTTAAAAGTGCTTATTTATTCTTCAAGTAATAGAGTTTGAGGTTTATCGTCTACTTCTTCAATGTATTCACTATTTATAGAACTAGATTCATAAAGGCATAAGATCATGCATCGATTTCTCAATTATTTTTTTGTAAAAAATAATTCATACAAAATAAGTAAATCATTATTGAGAATAATTTTCATCTTCTTTAATGATAATATACCCTTCTTATCCATAGTTTCCTTTCTTTCTATTGTTCTATTTTATATTTTGAAACCTAATTTACGTGTTTTCCCACGTGGCCTTCCTATTTATCATTATGAATTTTAAATGGTAAGTTTTAATACCAGTTTTTATGATAATGGAATTGAACTAAGGTATTTAAAAATATTAAAAGGGGTTTTCATCCATTCAAAATAATTTTTTTTTTATTTTCCACTCCACATTTATTTTCATAATCATTTTTTATTTTCATGAATATATTATAGAATTAGTTTTTAAAATTAAATTATACTGAAATTTTTTTATTCACCTTTTTAAAAATGAATTTTTAGAGTGACTAAATCATCTTCCTAAATAATAAAGATAAAAGAATTTTCTAAAATCTCTTTTATGATTTCTTCACCATTTTACTCTTTATCTATAAAGGCTTTATTTTAATAGAAATTATTTTCAACGAATCACCTTATAATGTTATTTTGAAATACTATTTTGGGTGATTGAATTTTGGGTATCAAAATTTCACATTATTGAGGTCATTTTTATTATACCATCTAAAAATGTTAGGAAACAAAATTTTATATCCATCAGTTATTAATGATTTAAGGAATGAATGATTTAAATTAGAACACATTTATATAGTTTAATTATAGGATAAGTCCTATATATCCTTTAAATTAATTTATAATAATTATATATCAAGAGATAAAAAGGATACATGGGAGGATTTATCCCAAGAAAAAGTAAATAAGGGTGGATTTATCCCAAGTAAAAGGGTATACAAGAGGATTTACCAGAATCCAATGGGCACACTAAAGGATTTACCCCAAGAAAAAGGTTATATGAGAGTAATTATTCCAAGCCAAAGGGTATAAAGGGAGGTTTATCCAAATCCAAAGGAGTATATTGAAGGTTTTGTCCCAAAACCAAGGGTACATAGGAGGATTATAACAATCCCAAGAAGGTACACAACTGATTATACCAATCCTACTATGTTGTGAATGGATTACTACATAGCTTTAACATATTATGTCAATGCTTATGTTTATTCCAAATCTTTATGTTATAATATTATTCTTATGTTTATGCTCCCTGAATCATGTTTAATGTCTCATAATACCAAACTACTTTCCATGGTTTTTCTAATTTAAGATTACATGTTTATTTATCATGACTTATCCACAAAAATTATTGTGTTCTACTCCTTTAATAATATATATATATCCCATGAACATGTTTCCTCATATTCTTAACATTTATCCCATTATGACATGTTGATAATTATTATCTTACCAAGAATTTAATATCACCCCTTTCTTTTGATATTGTTTCATAGGTTATGGTGATGTGTGTAACCTATGATAAGTCAAAAATAGAGTCTAGTATTGTTTGATTATGGAGAGAGGTTCATATGTTTTGAAAAATATGTTTTCTATATCAATTCTACTTAAATAAACTAAACCACAAAGTTCTCTAAGTTGTGTGATATTATCATGATATGTAATAATAATGTTAAATTTGTGAAACATTACCTTGAATAAGCTCACTTGGTTTGAAAATACATTAGTAAAAGTATGTGTTTTTAACAATGAATCTGGGAGTGTGGGTCTGTGGAACCTTATTTGGTATTAAATAAGTGTTTAGTTATTTTATTTTAGTTATTAATGATTAGAAAAAGTGAAAATTAGTAAAAATAAAAGGGTTATATTTAAGGGATAAGTATAAGTATAAGAGAACATCCTGATATTTTTGTGAAATAAGGATTGTGTAGTTCTCCTAGAAATTACATCCTTTTTTGGATACAAAAAATGGACGATGGATCTAAAATGAGATTACAAAGTGGTAATAAACCTAAAAAATATTGATTGGGTATTAAATCAATCGCCACCAAGTGAACAATAAAGAGACCTAACTGTACACCTAGTTTAAACTTCAATGGGTTATTCTTTGGTCAATTCAGATTATCTCTAATGAAACATCATGAAGGATTTTAGTTCTATGTTAACTAACAAGGTTAGATAACCTTATATTAAAATGGAAATGGATAACCAAGGATTGAATAAAGAGAGTCACAGGTTAAACCAAAAGTATCATATGTAAAAAATGAAGGTGTCATAAGGGAAGAAATTTTGGGATTGATTTTTTCATATTCATATTTTGGATATTATCATAAGAATTTTGGTTTTGGTATTTGGTTGAAATAAGATCATGAAAATGAAGATGATAAATGAATGTATTGAGAAACCACAATGAATTATAACTGAATAAGGTAGCATATTTAAATGGATGAGAATCTTAGTATAGGCATGCTATTATAGAAAAGGTAATTTTTCTAGTCTTACCTAAGGTAGTGAGGATGATATATTAATAGAAAATAAATATTTATAATCTTACATATTTTTATTAGTGAGTGATATTTATCAATAATATTCTAGTATATTCTAAAAGTTATGATGACTATGTGATACATCTATGTATTTTTTTAGTAGATTTTACATAAATGTTTGGAAACATATATTAAACGGTATCAATAACCGTGAAAGTGATTTTATGATGAGGTTATATTTTTGGGGATAACTATTGGAGATCACATGATTTAGGGATGTAAAACTCTTAGGTTTAATATATACTTGACGATGAGGTGAAAAAGAGTCAATTGATTTTGAGAAAAGTGAGTTAGATTTTATCAATAGACATGGAATAGACTATCAACTCAATGAAAAGAAAATCCCTGATATTTTAAGAGAAGTTTATTTTATTTTTAGCATTACGATATATATTATCTAGTGTGTAACTTTGCAGACTAGTTTTTAATAAATATTAGTGTCAAAGAAGGAGTAAGTTTTTGAAAAAATATATATGTTTTTATGCATTAATTTATAAGAGTTTCAAATGATTTTGTGTAAGGTATATTAGGAATAATATATGATTAGGGTGTTTACATACTAAGGTATATGATTTTATGAATTGTTAATGTTGTTTGAGGAAATATAAGTTACATGATGGAGCCTAAGAGAATATGGTAGATATTATATTATAAGTTGTATACTAAATAATTAATATGTTAATAATACCCACCAATATTTATCAGTGAATAATAATTAAAAATGTATGGATGTAGTCTATTTAAGGGGGTAGAATGTAAAAACCTGAGATTTTGGACCATTTAAATTAATAATATATTTTATAGTTCACTCGATACACCATGATGAACTAAAACGATCCATAAATAAATGATTATTAAGAAAATGTAAGAATAATAAAAACTATGGTAAATAAAAAATATTTTAATCAATTATAAAAATAATATAAAATTAGATTAAGTGCACTTAATATTTTAAAAATTTATTTTTCAATGAATGTAGAATTTCATTATATATATTGAATTTTTATTTAAAAACATTAATTTTACAAAATGAATTTTATTTTTCAACTAAACATCTCAAAATTATCCGAAGGTGAGTCTTTTTTTATTTTCTTTTGAAAATAATTGTTTTTAGGTGAATTTTAAAAAAATACCTATTTACTAATATCATCGATTCTATGACATTTTCATAAAACAATAATGACTTAAAAAGTCTACAAAACTATTTTATATTAATATATATATTTATAAAATAAAATAAAACATTTAAAAAAACTATGTTTAATTTATTTAACCCACATTTAATATTTTGGGAACTTAAGAAATATTTCACTCTAAAAGCTATTTTTATTCGCTATATTAAAAATATCAGTTTTTTCCACTTAGATAAATTAAATATATAAAATTGAATTTAATATTTTGGATCAAAATTTTCATATTATGAAATATCTTCAACCTAATTTTTTTAATAAAAGTATTATTATTAGGATTAAAGTTAAAGACCATGATAGTGGTAAAATTATTGTTTTCAAAGAATTAATTTATTAATATGATGTAATTTTTAAATAATAAATTAAATTAAGATATTTAAAATTATGAATATATTATTATTTTTAAAAACTTATAAAATTTTATTAACAAACATTTTATTGTAAACTAATAATAAATAACATTAAGAACACATAACAATTAAAACACTATTTTTCTACAAAAAATAATATATACATATATGTAAAATGTTTAATTTTTAAGGTTAATTTTATATTATTTAGAAATTGAATTAAATTAAAAGGATATAAAATTTAGTTTCAAAACACTAAAATTTATTAATATGTATTACCTTATATTTTTTAATAAAATAAAAATTATTTGGTTAAAAACTAGTTACCATAGTAAAAAATGAATATGGTAAAATGTAAAAATATAATTGTAAATGATTTGTTTTTTTGTTAAAAAAAGTTTATAAATTTATTTTTGAGGATTTATAATACTTATCTCACAAAAATATACATTATTTATCATATTTTTAACTATTTACCCATTCATATTCCCACTCCTTTACTAAAAAGTAATACATGTTCACAAAAGTGGTCTTTTCTTCACTTACAGGAGGGGACATGTCCGTCCATTTATGTGAAAATAATTCCTTATAATTTAGTACTAAAACTATGATATTTTTATTCTCATATAAACCTATATCATTCTAATAATTCTTTGGTCTTAATTAGTTTTCCTAAGCACTTTATTTCCTAGGAGACTTGCAAGCGAGAGTTCAAAGTCTAAAAGTGAGTATTACTTAACCCTTATCATTTTCTTCTTAATATTTATCTTCCAAACCAACCCTATACATAATAATATAATAAAATTAGTATCATTATTAAATTTAAGTGTTATTATATTAATTCAACATCCCTTATTTATTTATTTCCATCCCCTTAAAAAAATAATGTTGATCATGTGTTGTGTAGACTATCACCTCCATGAAATAATATTTTTTTTCTTATTGACTCTATATATTTATTAAAAATATTAAAAATATGATTAAAAAATTTATAAAAATATAAGTAATATAATTATTTTTATATTATAATTATTTTATAAACTTTCTTAACTATACTCACCCATCGAGTTATAAAGTGTTCCTGAATTGGCTAGTTTAACCACTTTGATGAGCTATTCTATAATAATCTATCATGGATTAATATTAGATATTAAATAAAAATATTATTATAATTTTTATGTAAAATATTTTTTTTATTTCTATAAAATTTATATTATTTTTTTAAAATATTATTAAAATATCACCCTAGATTGCTAAAATTACCAAAATAAGCTAACACCAAATCAAATTTCATGAAAAAATCGAAGAATAATAAAAATTTATATAATAATTAAATGTAATATGATAATAAATGGTCTATAGTAAATAAATTATATATGAATAAGGTTACTAAGAAGGCATCTAACAAACTTAATTTAATTATTTAGGAAGTTATATGCATGTGTAGAGTGAATCATGACCATGGTACGGGTTTCCTATCTCAAATTTTCACCCCATGATACATATTACTCATTTTATGACATGTTTTATTGGGAACGGTTTATCTAATAAAAATTTAATATTTTTTATTATGATCTTATAATTTTTTAGGATATTCAAATTTTCATTTTAAATAATATCCTTCAAGGGGTTTTGATTTGAATATTTCTAATGTTGTAAGAGGGTTCTTTGTCTTAAATTTAATTTCTTGAAAGATATTTCTTATGGTGAACCATGAAATCATTTATATAGAGTGGTTAACTCCAAGTGAATTTATTTCACCACATTAATGTAATTCATGGGGTTTGAAGATCCATATCCTATTATTTCTTTAAATATCCTTTAATTCAAAAGATACCAAAGTTGTAATGTTTTTTATTTACATGACTCTCTTAATTTAATTATAATATTTTTTATGGAAATTATTTATTATAAGATATTTTTCTTTCATTATAAGAATTTATTTCTTGGTAATTTCTCAATCACTATGTGGAAAATTATATTTTCTTATTAAAATCCTCCTCCTCGATGAATATTTTCCCCATAAAAAGTATATTATTATTGAGAATAATTCACATTCACTTTAATGATGGTTTCCCATCTTTGTTTATATTTTAATTTCTTGAAAATGTTCTCCTTTATATTTAGAATCCCCAATTATGTTTATCTCATGTGACCTTACTATTTTTTATTATCATTTTTCAAAGGGAACTTCTACTATATCTTTTTATGCTATGGGTTTTCAAAAAAGTTATTTTAAAATATTAAAATTTTTTCCCATCATTTCAAAATAAATTTTTTATCTTATAATATACATTTATTTTTATAACCTTTATTTAGTTTCAAGGATCTATTATTAATGTTTTTTAAAATTAATTTGTCTGGAAATTTTTTACTTAACCTTTTCAAAAACTAATTTTCAAAGTGATCATAACTTCTTATATTCCAATGAAAAAATCATTTTATAAAAATTATTTTATGATTTCAAAACCATTTTACAATTTACCTTTAAAGGATTTTCTTCCATGGAAATATTTTTTGATGAATTACCAAATAAATTTTATTTTGAGATACTATTTTTGGTGACTAAATTTTTGGCATCAAATGTTCACATTCTTAAGGTCAATTTTGGTGATACCATTTGGAAAAATTTTGAAACCCAATTTTCATTCCAGGGGGATTATTAATGATGATAAAAATGATTATTTTCAAGTTTCACACATATGTATTAATGAAATATGGGTTGGGTAATGTATCTACATTAAATTTATTTGTAATATTTATATCTCATGAGCTCAAAATGGTACACATACCAATCCCAAGGGTACATGAGAGGATTTTTCCCAAGAGAAAGGGTACAAAGAATAATTTATCCAAAAACTAAGGGAACATAATAAGATTTATACAAATCTAAAGGGTACAAATGATGATTTATCCGAATCCCAAGGGATATAATGGAGGTTTTATCCAAATCCTAAGTGTATATAAGAGGATTAACCTAAGCCCAAGATGTTACAAAAGTGATTACTCCAAGCCAACTACATGATGAATGTCTTTGTGGGTAGCCTTTAAATATTATTTCTATGCTTATGTTTATACCACACATTTATTTCACAATATTATTTCTATGATTCTGCTTCTTGAATAATGTTTAATGTCATAGGATAACATAATTTTTCCATGGTATATGTTTGTTCATTTGATGTTACATGTCCTTATATCAGAACTTATAGACAACACTTATTTTTCAATGAATTTTAATAAGATATTTCTCCCATGTAAATGTTTCTTAATATTCTTATAATCTAACTCATTATGAAATATATATATATTTTTCCCCTCACTTAGCATTTGATCTCACCCATTTCATATATTTCTATGCCCGAGGTTATGTTGATGAGTGTAAGATATGAGAAGTATAAAAAGGGAGGCTAGTATGGTTCGATTATGGGGAACAGTTCATATGTTTTCTAAAATATTTTTCCAATGTGACTATTCCTAAAAAACAATAAACCAAAATTTTCTTATAGTTTTTTATGATTATTGTGTTATTTAATACTAATGTTAAATTTTTACACGCTTATCTTGGATAATATAACATGGTATGAAAGTAAAATTTTAAAAGTATGTGTTTTTAAAACTAGACATGAGAGTGCAGGTCTAGTGCGCCTCAAATTATATTTATTAAATACGTTAATCATTAATCCTATCTCTCTTGTCATACAAATTATAGTTAAAATTTCCATATAACAGCCTCAAACTCGCACTCCCAGATTTGATTCTAAAAATATATTCATTAAATTATTGGATTTGATTCTAAAAATCATGATCCAGTTTTAGTTATTAAAAAATATACAATACTACCTGAAAAAATTGGATCACTTACATACATAAGTGTACTTTAGTTTTAGATTTTTATAGAATTTGTAAAAACTCTTACATAACATTACCGGTGTCTCTAAGGAATCATTTTTCCCACTATACCAAGAATTTATTATCGCACATTAAGTCTTCGTCATCACCCACATGAAAACCTACAATAAATATGACACTTAACATATTTATTTATAACCCAGGGAAAATAAACATAAGAATGGTAAGCTCAAATGATTATTAAGGGTAAACATATGCATTAACGATTGAATATATTCACTGAGCTCAAGATGAGCCTAAGGGTATGATAATATATTCAAATTGTTTTGGAATTACATATGGATCATAAATCTCAAGACATGGTCTATAAACATTAAAAAAACAAGATCCATATGATTTAAAAATTATGATCCATGTGAAAATATTCTTTTATAAAATAAAAAAATTAAAACCCATTGAAAACATTTAAAAATAGAATAGGTATTCTATAACATTAAACATTCATCATGGAATCACATATTTGGATAATTTCCATATCTATTAGGAGTAACCTATAATTGGTAAAATCAATCAAATATAAGGAAAAACTTATGACTCGTTAACTCCATCATCTCTTATGAGTAACATAAACCCAATTATCATTGTCTATTTACGAAATTAATTAGAGGGGTATAACAGACCCATCAATCCTTGGTTTATATTGTTACCACCCGTCCATGGTTTATAATGTGACCTATAATAGTAAGTTTATAATGGAACAACCCATCATTGGTTTATAAAGGAACCAACCATAATTCATCTATACATATTTACATATACCTTAGAATAAAAAAACATTTATAATCATGTACTTTTCAATATTAAAACCATGAAAACAACCATGATTCTTTTTTAGCCTGATTAACCAATGGAATAGTAATTGGTTCCATGACAATATATTTAAAAAATAATCATAAAATATTCCTAGAAATTAATTGAAGGGTATTATAAGGTCATATAACATAGTGAATCATTAGAGGATGTTGACATATAAAAACATACCTTTAAAAGAACATTAAAAATGTTTCTTTCAAAATTAGATAAATACCTTTTTTTGGTACCTTAAAAAATTCAAAAATATTGATAAAATTATTTTATTTGAAAATAATAATATTAAAATGTAAAGTAATATAGAAAATAATATTTATGACATCATGAAAATCTATTCATGTCTTAAATGTTAAAAATAAACATTCTTTTCAATTTTCTTAAAAATATTCAAAAGTGACCCATAAAAAAACTGTAATAAATTTTATTTTAAAAATATTGAATATAAGGTAAAAGATAATATAAAATAACTTTAGGAAATAATTTATGTTTATAAAATAACTTTCTTTTAAATAAGATAAATGACATGGAGTTAGATTTTGGAAAAAAATATTTAAAACCTTTAAATAAATGTTTGTTAGGAAGAACCATTTACTGTCATTTAAAACTAAAAAAACTTTGAAAGAAATAAAATAAAAATAAGCATAAAATAACATGAGTATTAAAACTATAATTATATTATATTTCATGATTTCCTATATACACTTTATAAATTAATATAGGTTCATCAATCAAAACATTTCTCAAATAAGGATGTTTGAGATAAAAAAGATTTGAAGATGGGTAATGCTTGATTAAAAAATACATTGAATGATTGAAATTAAAATTTATTATATAAAACCAATAATTTCAAGGAAATAATATATTTAAAAATATTTATGGGGAAATAAGTACACAATATAAAATAAATAATGGTTTATAACATGAATTTTACCTCAAAGAATTGAAATTGAGACTATGAAAACACTTAAACAATTACTTACATTTGAATCAATATATCATGAAATATATTACATAAAATGAAAATTAATAATTATTATAAAATACTAATTCATGATATAATATCTCAAATTTTAGCTTATACACCTTATAAAAGGAAGTAGGTTCATATTACAATACATGTATGAAATAAACAATATTGAGACAAATTATCCTTACAAAGATTGAATCATTGATGTTATAATTAATAAATGAAGTGATTATGTTTAAAAAATTTTTAAAAAAAATTAAAATAAAATATAATAATATTAAATGTCATTTCACACATAATATTTTCATAACGTAGCCAATGAATTAGAAGTATTCCAATGAATGGAAATTGAGTTAGGAAACCTCAGACCTCAAGTCCAAAGGTGCTATGTATGTCCTTTAACTCAGATATAATAAAATTATATCAATAATTTACTTGTTTAATAACCATTTAAATGTTTATTCACTTATCATTAAACCATTTATTTCATTTATTTCAATAATATATTTAATTACTTAATTGGCTAAGTCCATATTGGGTGTTTTGAGGACGTTCGGTTCACAATTACAAAATGAAATTGGAAAGTTGGCATGGTAAAATGGGAAATTATTAAATATTATTTAGTATTATAATCATGAAACAATTATAATTTTTATAAATTAAATAAAATTTTAAAAAAATCAATTAATGGTGGACAAGAAAAATAAACCATATCACTTCATGGTGGTGGTATTCCACATGGACACATGAGCAAAGTCATAATTTTTTAACATGTGGATGGGTAAGAAGTTAAGTGATATTTTATTTTTATTTAATCATAATTATATTATTAATATCAAATATATTTATTAAATCCATAATAATAACTATACTTGTGAGGTGGTGATGAAAAATGAAACACATCACGGTGTGGAGGTTGTAGTCCACATGTACACATGAATAATGTTTTCATTTCACATGAGATGGAAAAAAAGATAAAAAAGGGTTGTAACATAATAATAATAAAATTTAATAATATTATATATATTTTTGTTATCATATAATAATATTTTAATAATATTTTAAGGAGTTAGAATAAGAAGTAAAATGAAAAGGGTCGGTTAAGATGATTACCACCTCTTTAAAAGACCACCTTTCACTTACACCTTAAGACTTATACAATGGAATTTTTTGTAGAATAATACATCAAGGAAGTGGGTATGAATGTTGGGAATATATATGGGTTGGGATTTATAAATATATCTATATCACGAATTGTTAGTAAGACTGTATAGGTGGTGTCCATTTATAAGTGAGTGAAGGGGAACCTTGGGAATTAATTAAATTATTAAATTAATATAAATTAATTTTCTCCTAAAAGTATATCCAAATTGATATTTCTAAAATATATGATGGATATAAGTCAAAATAATATCATAAAATAAAATATATACAAATTTAAATAATATTAACCCCCATCTATTAGTTTTAACTTCTCAATAACCCTTTTAACAATTATCATGATAATAATGTTTTTTTATTCTATATGGGTCAGGAAAGTCACAATAAAAGGAAAAGTGACCCACAATTGTGAAATTGTTGATATTATATACCATATCTCATTAAAAAATAAAAATTTAAGAATTTTATGAATTTTAAATCATTTAAAAAGTATTATTTAACATTAAATATCATTAAAGTTATTTTAGGAACTGTTCACATAATTTGACATTAAATAAATATCAAGATAGTAATGTAGCATAGAATAACTTTTAAAACATCACTAATACATATATTTAACTAAAGAATTAATGTATCACTATAAATCACCCAAAAGTTTTACTTTTATAGATTTTAATATTAAGAATTTGATTTTTTCTACCGCTTGTACAAGCACTATGTCAGTGTTGCATAAGAATTTAATGTAATTATTTCATCACTAAAATTAAAAATAAATTAACACCATAAAATATATTTTTTATTATTTAAAACAACCATTTGTAACCATTAACTACTTTTTTTATCCCTATCATAAAATATTATAGATATTAAAATTTTAAAAGTGACATTTTAGAATTATCTATTACTTATAATAATATAATGGTCTTTATCAAATAAAAATGGATCTAAAATGACATATTTTAAAATATTTAAATTGTTTGGTAGAATTAAACTCATCCAAAATATTAATGAATAATGTTAGGGTGATATAAAATCCTTTTCATATTAGTGTTAACTTTGGTTAACACAATATACCCTTTACAATGATGATATATATTTACCATGATTAGTATTCAATACGACAAAAAAAGTGGAAATATTTACCAAAATTTTAAATTATCATTCAAAATAAGAAATAAAGTTTATCAAATTCAATTACTTTAAGTGGCATAAATTAGTTTTAAAATAAACCTATAAAATAGGATAAAAAACAGTTTATAGAAAAATACATTTGTATGTATAAAAATGTTTTTAGATCAAAATTAAGCATAATTTTGATTATAATGACAATGATTGGATTATTTTTAATGAAAATTTACTAATTAGATTTTAAAATAAATTCAAAAAATGGTTCCTTGTAAATTATTGTATATTAATAAACATATTTTTTATAAAATCTTTATTTTTAATTATTCACAGAAAAATTAATAATTTCATAAAAATCAAACAATTTCACCATAAGTTTGTTTTGATATGATAATTTAGAAAATTATATCCTTTTTATAAAATAATAATTAAAAATTTAGTATAAATTAATTATAATATTCCCTTATAAAAAGCAATGAAAACTATTTTTGATGAAAACATATTTTGATGAAAAAAATGACTTTATTAAAAATTGAATTATTATTTACAAATTATTTATAAATAATTTTTTTATTTAGTATGAACTTCATATATATATATTTCATTAATTTTTTACTCCTACTCATACCTACCAATTCAATGGTTGGGTTATAATGGTCATATTTAAATGATAATAATTCATGGCCATTGAAGCTCCATGTTGCGTATCATGTATGCCATCGAACATATTGTTATTTTAAATTATTAGGGTATTACGTCCATCAAATGTTAATAATTTTATTTAAATTATGAAAATCCCAATGAGAATAGGAATTTCTAAAGTAGTGAAAACCAAGAGCATCAGATCTGAAAAGACCGACACACTTTGAGGGAATAAATCTAATGCAAGAGAAGGAAATATAATGATTGGCCTAGGAGGACCAAGAGGTCAAAAAATCTGTAATTTTGTTCCCATCATGAAACATTTGTATAATTTAGACCTAATTCCAATGATGATATTACTTATATGGTCGTGATATGAGATATACCAAGGGATGGTGGATTTCCCCTGAATTAAGTTGTGAATAATAGAAGAGTCTATATCCACTAAGGAATGAGAATACCTTAGGAGGGGCACATTTCAAGATCACTAGTGATAGAACATTCTTTTGACAGTTAGAGTACCCCACCCCATATAAACTACTAAACTGTATAACCATTTAGCCTCTATTTTCATGAACCTCCCACCCCCCACATGTAACCGTAGTTACTGGAACATTCCACATTGAGTTTCATTCCACTAATAAAAATATTCCAAAATATATATCTCCCTTGTATAAAGGGTTTTAAAAAAAGTGTTTCTCTCCTTCCATCCATAAAAATTCCTTGGGATAAGGATACCTCCAAGTGATTTCATTGCATGAAATGTTGGGTAGCTAAGATTATGGACCAATATATCATGGCCATATGGTAGTTTTGGATGCTTTCGACCTAAAAAATGTTTTGGGAATTTGAAATACACCAACAACCAGCAGCTATGAACATTTCCCATTCATTATAGTCTTACTTGCTACATTCTGCGATATAAAACTAGGAGTGAAGTAAATACATCCTGTTAGACTCATGAAAAACATGCCTAGATAATTCACCAAAATTGTTCCACACAGTGAATACCCACTCCCCATAAAGTAAAATATGAGGGGCTATTTCTTCCTGGGGGTTTTGACAAAAGTCGAATCTGGATGTAAGAAATATCCCCTTATAAATTACCTCCTCATCTTTTGAGGTGGTATACTTCAATAAAATCTAATATAATTCATTTGAGGATACCTACCCATTTATCTGAGGCGTGGTTTTCATAGATAATGTGGTGATAGGATATCATGGATAAGTTACCTAACACCATAATGGGGAAAAAAATTTGTCATGATCCAAATCCTAAATGATTATACTAAATATCTTGAGTTACTATTTGATGAGGATAGCCTAGATAAATTGGTATTTCTACTAGATCAAGTGAAAGAGAGGTCTAGTGTTGGGTACCCCTTGAATCCATGTGTGGTTCTTACTCAGTTATGATTTTAAAAGGCGAGTTCTCTATTTTCGTAATTATCCATCTCAAGTGGCATAAATGCTCAGGGATATAAATGTGAAGTGAATTCCATAAAATAGATATTCTCCTCTCGTTATTTCTAGATCAAGCCTTTTTTTCAATGAATCTATCCTAAAGCGAGAAACCTTCCAAGACTTCCCAAGTTATTTTTTTCTCACATGAACTAAATGTTTCCCACTACACTTTTTAGGATGATAGCACTAGCCAAATTCTTCTTCTCCATCCCATACCATGAGGCTAATCAGAACCACCATTCAGAAAGATCATCCCAGATGAATTCTGAAATGTTATTATTGATGTTTTTAGCACACTTTTTGGTACTTTGAGGATAGAGAGGAAGTGAATAAAAATAGAGGTGTGAACACTTTTTGACAAGGGTAATACGAATCCCAAAAGAGGGAAACAAGTTCTTTCAATTGAGAATGCAGTTGGTTATTTTATCAACTAATCCTTTAAAATGTTGTATGTGGAGCCTCACTAGGGGTAATTAGTCTCTCAAGAACTCTATAGGAATGTGTATTATTTTCACTCCCAAGGTCTCCTAAATTTATTTTATTCATATTTATGATATTTTTTATAAATAAATACACTTATCTTCCACTGATTAATGATCTTCCCATGACACATGAAATATTCATCCAAAATGTTATTGAGATCATATATTGAATTGAAACATCCATTATTAAAAGAAACCATGTCTTCTATAAAGAGAGTTGTGATAATTGATTAAGGTGAGGCCTATAAAGAAGGGGGGATGTTGTCATTTGAAGTGCTTCTAAAAATATATCAACTGATGGAGTGTTTAAAAAAATAAAAATTCTTAGGGATAGTTGATCCCATTTCCTTTTCCATATAATTATTTTAAAAACTCACATATTTTTCCATAAAAGTGAATAAGAACCATGAGGAGATTTAACAGCTAAAAAATAGGCCAATCCCATATTTGAAGAAGCCCATAGAAGTCACCACCCTAATGATGAAACCCAAATCTAACCTATTGTATTATTTATCCTTGTACATTTTGATTATTATTTTGGATCTTTTCGCCTTCATATTAACATCATCAATCATTTATTAAGATAATATAATGGCCTTCTAAGTGGACCATCCTTGGATAACACCTTTATATTCTTCGGATACCCATTGGTTGATATGAGATGAGAGTCTTCTTTTGATAATTTTATAAATGGCCTTATAGGGGAAACCAAACATATTAATGGGTTTATACTTATTGAGAATTGTAGGGTCCTTTTTCTTAGGGATGAAAACTAGGGTGGTGGCATAAGATATCTGAGAAAGGCTCCCTCCCTGGATAGAATCATGGATGGATTCGATGATCTCACCCTTGAAAATGTTAGAATATGCTGTATAAAATGTTCTTTAATATATATTAGGATGCGGTGATCTCTCATGGTTAAGATAATTTACAGGTTCCCAAATCTCCTTCACTTCTAAAAGGTTGGAAAAGAAAAAATTATTTGAGTTAGAATCGATATAGGGGATTGAGTCAGAAACTGCAAAATGGCCCTTGGGATAACCATCTTGTATGTAAGGATTAACTTCAATAAAAATATTTTTAAAATGAGACTCAGCCAATACCACCCCCTATTTCAATAGAATCAGTGAATAAACTATCCTCCTAAATAATATTAGGGATAGAGGACTATTTATTTTCATTGATGAAAACCTGAAAAATGTTATATTTTTATCCCTGTTTTTAATCTAGGTAGCTCTGGAATATTAGGTTCTATTCTAGATTGTACCAAGAGAATCCATAAAAGTTTATTCTTTCTGGAGACAAGGGTACTAAAAATATCATAATCCCATATTAATTCAATATCTATTTCATGTTGTTTTATATCACCTTTAGTGGTATCTAAATCAAGGTAGTGATAAGGCTTATAGTTGTTACATGTTTAGATATGTTTTTTGAGACAACTGATCTTGTTGTGGAAGCTGAACCTAGAGCCTTCTTGCATGGGTTTTTTTCCAAGACATGCATACTTTAAGATGATTAATGTAATCATATAGACACATGATAAATAAGAATAAATAATCACTATATTCTGGTTTATGGGACAAAATGATGAGATTGGGAGTGTGTTACAATAGGGACCTTATGAGATGATGGATTATCACATTCATATTGGAGGACATGAATTGGATGTTAGAAAAGAAACAGTCAAGATAACATAATTTTTTTCAACTTCATCTATAGTTATTTCCCTGTGTAAACTTTTTTCATGTGAAACCCATATCCAAGATCCCATTATTGGACGAAAATGAAGGAATCTTTTAGTGGTCATTTTTTGGGGTGGATTCGCTCTCTCTTTCTTAATAAGGAATTCAAAATGGAGTTAAATCCACTTCCAATTAACCAAGCCAAGTCCTAGGTTTTAAAATTATTAAGATCACACTAGATGGATTCCCTAGATCATGCATCAAACATGAAATATAAAAAATAGATAAATAAACATTAATTACTAGAACTAACCTCAGTTGATACATATTGGATGTAGATATCGATATATTCCACTGTAAGGAAATCATTTAAAAAAATAGATGTGATTATTAGAGGCAACCCCATACATGATTTTCACATATCAAGTTTCTTTTTGAAATATTAAATCTCAGATAGATATTGTTTGGGCCCAAAGACTATGACTAGGGAAATGTTATGGTGAGGGATTTCGCTTGAGATAAAGTTTATCTTCACCTAGGAATCCAAGCCCCATCCATTTCAGATAATTTATGATATCATGAATGGGGTGAGGCATTGATTTTATCACTAGGGTATAAGATTTATTTTATTGGGAAGAAAGGTAGGCAATATTGCATTTTGAGTGAGATATAGTGCAAACACTGCTGAAGGGAGACACATGGGTGCTGAAAACTGGGACTTGATCCTCAACAACATCCAATAATAATCTTTATCCATTATATGTGGGGATGGTAAAAATTCTGGAGGACCCTAGGGCTCTAGGATTATAATCTATAGATATCATTGGGAGATGATCAATGCATTTTCCATGATGAATAATATTAAATGGAATCACTGAGGGAGTGAGAGGAGAAGTGCTCGAGAGGTGAAGGACCATACCTGAATTGTACAACACTAACTCCAGAAAATCCCCATTTCCTATAGGAGAGTCCCAAGAAGTAGTTCAAGAGCTGATCAATTCATTACCATATTTAGAATCTGAGATTCTGGAGAGGGAGGCAGAGGGTTGAAAGAAATGATGGACCCAAAAGTAAGAGACAAACCCAAAGGGACCGAACTGAAAAGACCAACATATGGTGAGGAAGAAGATATAACTAGAAAATCAGGCTTCTATTGATGTGAAGTGGAAAACCTATAATGAACTATTCTGTTGGATGATATGGATAAATGTTGATGATTCTATAGGAAAAAAATGGGGTAGAAAATTGGATGCCACTAAGAGACGATTTCAACTTCTTGAAGAAGAATTCACAATGACAAGGGATGGGGCTGGTCCCATTTCCCTCATATCCATACCACCACAACATCTTTAAGATGGACGGTGACTCATCTTCACATAGGAAGGATCCATGGTAATCACCTCTTCCATGTAGAAATAATTTTTTTTGGAATGTTAGAGGACGACTCATAAGGTTTAAACACACCACCACATGAATGGATCCATGCCTGGAGTGGGAATCCATCGACTAATTATAGTGACTGAATCTTCACTTTCCAACTGATTAGGATCTCTGAGATCATGCCTTCAAAATTCATTGTATATAATAAAGATGCATATAGAAGGATTTATTTTTCATAACTATTACCCTCTCCATTACTTCTAAACCCCATGATATGAAGATGTTCTGAAATAGCATGAGAGGTGTCTTATCCGCAATAAATCGATCCACCAACGTCCACTTGTGGGATTCCACCACCACATCAAAGGATATGATCAATAAATTGAGTGATAATGAGCCATAAACCATGGATGAGTAGATAGGCCACAACTAAATCTTAGGAAACCGAGGATAAGAGGATGACTGATACGGAAAAGGATAAAGGTGTACTTATATCAAGGAGGGTCCAGTCGGAACTGTCCAACCCTGTTGGGTGTAGGGAACCCTCGCCATAGGGACCATGAAAATTTTGATCGATATGGATGGAAAGGGAAAGAACTATATTTTTGTTGTCTATGATTGATGTTCCATTGATGTTGTGGTAAACGAAGGTTGTTCCATGATTGAAAAAATTTTAAAAGTGGGAGGTGCGGGACACATATTCTTAGGTGAGACAAATTTTTTTATTTTTTCCTTCTTCTTAGGGTATTACATTCTTCTCATCATTAATAAATGTTTTCATCACAATTTTATATGAAAATTATAATCAGTGGTTTATCATTTGAGAATATATTTTTTGAAAATCTATATAATAAAAAGGTTTAATAAATCATCTATTGGAAAATAGGAAACGATAAATATAAATGTCATCTAGAGTAACAAATAACTGGGTTTCCAAAAAGGATAACGTTAATATGAATTGAATATATAAACTTGGAGGTTAAAATTAATGTCCAAATAATTATAGGGAGTGATAGAGAACATTGATCTTAATATTGTGAATGATCATGATAATGTAAATGAACCGAAAACAATAAATCAAAAAGTGAGTAAGAAGACTATAAATTCATCAAAAATGAATGTAAT
The DNA here is from genome assembly GCA_963277665.1 of Viscum album. Lineage (NCBI taxonomy): Eukaryota > Viridiplantae > Streptophyta > Magnoliopsida > Santalales > Viscaceae > Viscum > Viscum album. Next base: position 634,831,557 of record OY728138.1, on the reverse strand, counting down.
AGGATAACATTTTTATTTTAATATTATTTTCCTAGAGTTGAGGAAATCCTTTAGCTTATAGAATTAGAACATACTTAAATATAATTACTTGATTTTATTTAAATTCATAATTTTTTTTTCATCATATGGTTTCTCATTCCAATAGGTATCCACTTTTATCTCATTTTATTACAAATTATGAGTATTAATATTTAATGTTTGAATCACTATAATAAAACTATGAATGATCATGAGGTATATAAATGGAAGAAAATATTTTTTCATTTCTTTACTAAAACTAAAATGGTTAGAACATGATAAGATAATACCCATATAAACCATTATATGGAGATGTAAAAAATTAACCCCCAAAATTTACAAAATAACACTTAAGGATTAACTAATATTAATCCATAAATAATTAAACCTATATCTCAGTTTACATCAATAACCACAAATTTAAAGAACATTTTAACAACAAAGTATATCTCATACCTTTTAGCTTACACACCCAAAAATTTAATGGAATTATTACTAAATAATTATTCATTCTAAATCAGATAATACACCTAAGGGTTACTTGTACCTCAACCCAATAAAAAATTTTCAAAAATATAATTAGTCACTTCAAAATCTCATCACATAAAACATTAAAAGGGATTTCTATTCCATGAATATTATGATCAGACTTAAAAAAATAAAAAAATGATGATACCCATAACTCTTATGTTTTACTCATATGAAAACTTTTTAATATACAAAGTAATATAAACCTTTATCTGATACCAACTATAATATCCCTAGACCCATACTCCAAGATCCAATACTAAAAACATAATCTTTAAATTTTTGGTTGTGATAATAAAAATTATAACCAAATTTTAGCCATCCAAAACATAAACATCATTGAAAAATATTGGTTCACTTACATACTCAAAGACCTTTTATGTTTTGAGTTTTTGAGAATTGTGACAAAATCTTAGGTAAAATCACACATATATTTCAGTGATTATTTTTACCACTATACATATATATTCAATTATCCTATATTATTTTTTCGTCATCACAAACACAAAAACCTTATAGACATATAATGATTAATATATTCCTTTGTAACATGGGGAAATTAAACATAATTAGGGTAAGCTCAAATTCTCACTAAGGGCAAACATAGGCATTAAAAAATAAATATATTTTTTGAGAAATTATGATTATAAGGGTATTTGAATATATTCAATGTGTATGAGTATTATATAAGGGAATTGATCTCATTCAAAACCCAAATCACAAATCTTGAGAAATGGAATATAAACATTAGCAATGAAAAATTCACAATATTTAACAATCATGAGATATTTCAAAATAATAATTGGTATAACAAAATGTTATAACCCATTTTATACATTAAAAATTAGTGTAAGTATCTTGGAATATCAAACATTCATCATGGAATCACCTGACCAGATAATTTCTATATCTCTTATAAGTAACCCATAACCGATAAACTACATCATCTCTTAGGTTAAACTTAAAATCAGTTAACTTTATCATCTCTTAGGAGTAAATTATAATAAGTTAGATTTATCACTTCACCCAATGAATTAGATGACTATAAAAAAACCACCGATCCTTCAAATATAACATAACCACCTTTTCATCATTTATAATGTGACCACCCATCTTTGGTTTATAACAGAACCTCCCATCATTGGTTTACAATGGAACCAACCTTCATTCATACATATTTATTTCTAAGTACCATATAATGAAAAAAATGTATATGATTTTACTTCTCAACATAACACCTTTGAAAATTCCATAATTCATTTTTATCTTGATTAACCCATGAAAAAGAAATAGGTTCCATGAAAATATCTTTAAAATATCTTCATAAATCATTTAGAGAAAGGAAGTGAATGCTTTCACAAGATCATATCCTTAGTGAATCATTGGAATCATTAAAGGATATTGACATGTAAAAAATTACGTATAAGTAAAATTTAATGTTTTTCTAAGAAAACAGAGGAATATTCCCTTTTAATTCAGTACATTTAAAAATAATTTTTTTTTAAAATAATTTTTTTTAAATATATTGATAAAATTATTTTCTTTTAAAATAATAATTTTAAAATAATAATTGAATTTTCAAAAAATTAATAGATATGTCATTGGTAAAATCTTTTCATATTGTAAATGTTAAAAAAATTATTCTTTTTAAACATTTTTAAATAGATTCAAAAGTGTCTTGTGTGAAAATATTTAAGAAATTTTACTTTAAAACCTTTTAAAAGATGTTAAAATATCATGGTAAATAGATTTATGAAATCATTTTCTTTTGGAAAGAACATTACTAAAATAATATAAATAACATGTAAGAAGAGTTTGGATAAAATTATTTAAAATATTTAAAGAAATATTTTTAAATAAAAAAATTACAGTCTTAAAAAACCAAAAAACATTTGAATGAAAGAACATAAAAAGGAGTATAAAATTCCCTGAGTATAAAATGATTCATGATATTATATTTAAATATTAATTATATACATTGTATTAATGAATATAGTTGCATCAATAAAAACATGTATCAAAGAAGGAAGTTTGAGGAGTGAAATCCTTGTAACATGGGTAATGTTTCTATCAAAAATAAATTTATTGAAGGAACTTAACATGATTTTATAAAACCCATAATTTCCATGAAATAATATTTTAAAACAAATTCTTGGGGTAATAAGTAAAACATATAAATTAAATCATGCTGCATAACATGAATTATGTCTCAATGAATTGAAATTATGAAAGACATAAATTAAAAATAGCCTTAAATATCATGATAAAAGATTAATTATTTATATAATATTCAATTTTCAGTATATGAACCTTATAAAAGTATGTAAGTGCATATTACACGACATGTCTCAAAGAAACAATATTGACATGAATAATCCATACAAATATCGTATCATTGATTGTTAGAATTAATCAATGGAGTAATTATGTCTAAAAATAGTAAAACCAATTTTTTAAAATACAATATAATACATTCATATATCATTTTTCACATAATCTAGGCATAATATATTCAATTATGTAGTAGTATCACCGAATTAATTGAAATTGAGTTAATATACCCCTTACCTTCAGACCAAACATGCTATGTACGTCCATTAAATCATATATAATAAACTTATGTTAAATTTTTACTTATTTTAGAATAATTTCTAGTTTTATCCAATTATATTTAATTGTTTTATTTTATTTATTTTAATGAAATATTTAATTACATAATCAGTTAAGTCTACATTGAGTGTTTTGAAAATGTTCAGTTCGTAATTGGAAAATGACTTTGGTAGGTTGAACATTATCAAAGGGTTCATTGTTATATAATCCCAAAAATAATAATAATTACATAATTATCATTTTTATATATTAAATAACATATTAAAATCATCCATGAAAATTGGACATGAAAAACAAATCACATCATTTTGTGGAGGTGGTATTCCACATGTACGCATGAGCGACATTATCATTTTTAACGGGTGTAAGGGTAATAAGTTAAGTGATATATTATATTTATATATTTGTAATTATTTCATAAATATCATATATATTTATTTAATCTATCATAATAACCATTCTTGTGATGTGGTTATGAAAAATGAAACACATCTCTTTGTGGAGGTGATAGTCCACATGTACACATCAAAGATGTTCTTATTTACCATAGGATGGAAAATGAGATGAAAATGTATTTTAATCTAGCAATAATAAAATTTAATTATATCAGAGATATTGATGTCATCATATCATAATATTTTAATAATATTTTTATGATATTGAAGAATAAGTGAAATGAAAACACTCTATTAATGAGATTACCACCTCTTTAGAAGATGACCTTTGGCTTACTTATTTAGACTTATAGGATACTATTTTGGTGATCTAAAACCACTAAAAATAAGGGTGTAATTTTTTGAAGTCATTTGAGTAGATAGTTTTTGAGATACATGGCTCATGAAGTTTGAGGAAGAGAGTAGATGTGGTGTTCCTTTATAAGCGAGGTTAGGGGAACCTTCATAAATACTTAATGTATTAAATTAATGAAAATTAATTTTCAAGGAAATATCACTCCAAATTAATATAATTATAATATATTTTATATTTAAGTCTAAATAATCTAATAAAATAAAAATTAGATATGTTTAGTTGAGGTTTTAACTTTAATATTTTTGTTTTAACCTCTCATTAACCCTTTTAATGATTACCATAATAATAATTTTTTTACACATTATGCGTAAAGAATGTTACAATGACAGTAAAATTGACCTGTAATAGGAAAATGGTTGAAATTAAAATACACACACACCTCACTTGGATAATTTAATATTTTTTTTAATTTTAATTATTTTAATAATTTATTATTTATCATAAAATACTATTAAAGTCATTTTGGGGACCATTCACATAATTTGACATTAAAAAATATCAATACTATAATGTAGTTTGAAAAAATACTTTTAAAACACCTATAATACACATTTTTTTAAAAAATTGAAATAAAACTATAAATCACCCAAAAACATACTTTTAGAGTTTTTAAAATAATTTACTTGATTTTTATACTTCTTACACACACACCATATTGGTGATGCCTAAATATTTAAGGTAACAATTTCGTATCTAAAAATTGAAATTAAATTAATATGATATTTTTTTATTCATATTCATTATATCCTTTTGTAACTATTAATTACATGTTTTTATCTCTATCAAAAAATTTATAGTTATTAAGAGATAGAAAGTGACATTTTGAAATTTTCATTTACTTATAATAATATAAAGGTATTTATCAAAGAAAAATGACACCAAATTTTCCAATTTTATAATAATTCAAGGATGATTTTGAATTAAACTCATCAAGTAGATTGAATAAAATTTCTAGGGGGATTTTAAAGGTTTTTCACATTAATTTGAACCCTATTTTACCTAATTTTCCATTTAATATGATGAAAAATATTTACCATGTGTACTGTTTATTATGATCAAAAATAAATTTGACCAATTTTAAAAATTTGGAAATTATGATTGAAAATATGTAATCTATTTTATGAAATTAAATTTTAATAAATGGTAGAAATATCTTTTAAAATAATCCTACAAAATGTGATTAAAATTATTTTTCTATGAAAATACATTTTTATGTATAAAATTGTTTTTATACCACAATTAAGAATAATTTTGATTGTAATGAACATAATTGGATATTTTTAATCAAAAGGGTGTAATAAAATTTTAAAACTAACTAAAAAGTAGTAATTTTTAAATACTTGAATGAGAAAAAAACATTTTTATATAAAATAATTTTTTATTATTCACTGAAATATTAATATTTTTTAGAAAAATCTCAAAAATTCACCCTAAGTTAATTATAATATTTTGATTTAGAAAATGATATAATTTTTATCAAATAAAATGGGGATACCCTTTTTTTCATTGGAATACTTTTAAAATTTTCATGATATATTTTGCGAGTCATGCATTGAGAAGACATGCGATTCCGAGGACTGATGTTCCCAGAATTAATTTTATAAAAATATTAAAAATATTTTATATTTCATGCACAATTTTTCTTAAAGAAAATGGGATAAATCTTAAAAATAATCTCAGATAAAAAATTTGAGACCATTGTTGACTCTAGAACGTTAGTATTACCCTAGGCACTATCAGAAACTGGTTGGAATGGGAAATTTAAAAAAAAGTGGTCATGGGAGGCTGTGTTAAGTTAAATAAATACTTAAATTTATCTATTTAATTAAATTAGACTAATTATTTTACCTTTAAATAGATCATTATGGACAGATCTCAATGGTTTTCCACATAACCTTAGGATTATCGAGAGGATTTCCTTCCACTTCTCATTGGCGAATTGGGAGGAGATGAAGGTGAACATCTCGATCTAGGAATATTGATGAACAAAAAACACAAAAATTAATTTTCCTCATTATCGTTCACATTATTCGATGATTAATGATCCCATCTCCAGGTATGAATATTCAATTCATGGATTTTTACCCAATTGATTAAACAGTTTAACCATGATCATATCATTCCTTGATCCGAGTCAATTACAACCCATTTCATGCACCAATGTATATATTTAAATTGATTATTTAGTTTTCTCACCTATAAAAGACCAAATATATATCCATTGGAAAATAATTCTTGGCCAATGATAATTTCCCATTTGTTTCTTATGTCTTTCTCTACCATTTTTTTATGTTAGTCATTCTTGGACCACTCGGTCACAATTTGACATTTTCTAGTTGGACTGAGTGCCATCGAACCCTCAAACCCACAGTGGATTCATGTGCAATGAACAAAATAGAAAATCAAGCATAGATTTATTGGATTTAAAGGTTTTGGGTGAATGATCTATTGATCAGGGATCTAAATTTGAGATGGTGGAGATTTGAGGCACTTACAGAACGTGTGACAATCTCCCATTAATAAATGTAACCAATTAACGGACACCATATAGTAAAAAATGATGATTGGAGTCCATTTCCTTCAGTTTTGGTATATTAGAGAAGATATCCGAAGCATTGGAGGCTCGATCTGGAATTCCAGAAGTAAATCTATCTTTCTATGAAAATCCTGACTACACACCATATAGGTATGAAGAACACATGTTTTGTAGTATATTTTCTATGGTTGATAGGGTTTTCTTAGAGTTTAATATGACACATCATGTAGAGGGACTACAAACCGTGTAACCCTAGCTGTCTATCTTGGTGTGTACAAAGAGTACACGCCTAGGAGCCTACATGGCCTTGCATGACGTGTTTGGAGGGAGGCATTCCATGTACTTAAAATTCCACATGTTTTCGAGTATGAATCACATGTCGAGTGTCAGATTGGAACTTACATTCCATGTACCAAATTACACTGACATAAGTTGATTTAAATAGACATGACCAAGAGCAAAGGTAGGACCCCGAGTGGCCGAGGCACGCCGTGTAATCTGACTACACACCATATAGTGAGATGTGGTTTTGGATCCATTTACTATTAGGGACATATATGGGTATAGAAATGGGACCACACATCATGTTAGTCCCATACAGGGAGTGTACTCCATTTTGAGGAACCTTCAGTCTCTCATATCTCCTTCATTTGGACGCGGGTTTTAGCCTGTGAGTAGCCAATCTTGAGTTTTTTTCTATGTAGAATGTGTTTGTGGAATCTATAGTGGATTATTAGATATGAAGTGATATTTTTTTGTTCCTAATTCTTATTATGGTGAATATAGATGATGATAGTGATTGGGGATGATCATTAGAGTGGCACCCTCCAGCTAGGTTGGGCATTGGTCCTATATTGACTATTAGAGTAGAACCCTCCTACTAGGATAGGGCATGGTTTCTCTATCTATCCACTGAGTGGAACACTCCTATGAATTGAATGCATGTTTTCTTTATTACAAGAGTGGAACCCTCAAGATAGGATATGAATAGGTCCTTAACTATGAGAGTGACACCCTCCTGTTGAACAAGGCACGAGTCCTCTATATACAATCCAAGTGGAACCATCCTATGGTACCATGGCATTGGTCTTCAACAATTAGAGTGGAAACCTCCAACTGGGATAGGAATGAGTCCTATAATGACCATTATAGTGGCACCCTCCAGCTAGGATGGGCATGGGTCCTCTACTGATTACATGAGTGGAACCCTCTAGTGGAGTCAGGACATGGGTCCACAACCCTCATAGTGCCACCCTACTTCTAGGATGGGGATGGTTCCTCTAGATATCTAATAAGTGGAAAACGCCTATTTAACTAGGGAACTTGGACTCTACCTAGATATTATAGACCCTTGACTGTGCAGTATAGTGGAAAGGTGTGTCTTGTCTTGGATGTCTCTTCATACTGATAGTCGAGATGATAAAAATCATTGATAGACATTTCAAACCATTGGAACTATTTCATAAGATGGGTTGTGAGATGGAGATCCCCTTTATCTCTCATTTGAGTTTCACTGGTTTAAGAATATATATATCTTTATCCCGGTTTTTATTTTTTTTACTCTCTCAATTTGGGTTGAGCTATCTATCTATTCCTATCATGTGTCTTACTTATCCCTTTCCAGATTTCATGTCATCCTACTAGGTTTGAATATAATCACCCGTACATGGGATTTTACCACAATTTTCATGTATTATATAGATGATGGAAAGTTCAACGACGATTACAGAGGAGCTTAAGGATACCTGGTGAATTGGATCGCTTATGGTGGTTGGAGTTTGGAGATCAAGAGAAGAGCTCTATTAGCATTTAATTTTCTAGGTTTTTCAAGTGAGGGAATCCTTCTGGTTGGGTGTTTATTTCTCCCCCTTTACTTTTCAGTTTATATTGTCATACTCTTGTACACCATATTGTTTTTGACATGCATGATTATTACTAGACATTCCATCATAATATTATTATTCCTTTTCACCTTTTCATTAATATGGTAGGGTGTGTGCATACAAGTACATAAGTAAAAATAATCCCATGTTAGATATTCCTTTACTTTCTTTTATCCAACCCTTGGACTATATATGTAGTTTTGGGGGTAGTTACAGCTTGATCCCTGTTGAGTCACGTCATGACATATTTTTATGAAAGTTGGTTTGATCCTTGGGATGGTGTTTGGAGTATCCCCCTAAGGAGTATTTATTTGGGATTTGGGGAAATAGTGTCAATGTGTCTTGAGTGCATCTCTCATGCTAGTGAAACATGTGTTAGTACATCGACCGATGTATCCATTCAATTGGTCCTTGACTACCAACTTGTAGACTCAGAATACCATGACATTGGTTATGGGTATCAATAGTAAATTCATCATATATGATTGTTTCCTTTTATTATCCTTCTTAAGTCAGATCCCCATTGTATATATATTCCCATCATAACTTGGTATATCATGATTAAATTTTCAGGATGCCTCAACGATGATTTCCAACCAGTTTACCTATTCTGGATCATGAAAAAAATATGATGAGTGATGAGGCCTCAGTTCGGGGTCCATCCCATGAGATCCTTCCTCCAAGTGGATAGGTAGTAGCACCACCACTTGTTGAGTTGCAAATAACACCAGTAGAGAAGGCTAAATATATGAACATGCTTAGGAAACATTTCATTTTTTCAGTACCAAAGGCCGCTGAAGTTATGCTGTGATACAGAACCCTGAGAAGCTGAGGATTGGATTTATTTGGTGGTCCCTGTTTTTAGTCTTATTTGGACACTGATGGATCAATTGGTTTCATTGTTATCTCACATTCTCCAGGGAGAACCTTTACACTAGTGGACTTTTGTTACATATACCGATGATGAGTCGACACTCTCATGGACCAATTTATAGCAGTTTTTCCTTGAGGTGTAATACCCCTCCTATTTTTTATTAGTTTCTATTTAGGATCATCTAGATTTTTAATAGGGAGGTATGATGGTGGATAAGTACAAAGAGAGGTTCATAGAACTTATGTGATACTCCCTTGATATGATTTAGTATGGATACCTCTGATAATAGAAGTTTGAGGAGGGTCTCTATAGAGAAATCCATACCTGTGTAATTCCCTTATCCACTACCACCTATTTGGAGGTGTTGGAGAGTCCTCTAGTGTTGAAGAGATTCCTATGAGAGGGACGCCACATAGTTAGAGCTAGTAGTGGGAATCACAGGGATTAGTCATTTTCATCAGCTAGCAGGTTCCAATCAATAGGATCTTGGCACATAAGATAATCCCAAGACCAGGCTCGATCACATGGTTAGGGGTAGCACATAGAATTAGGGAATCCCATATAGAGGTGGTTATATTGATGTTAAAGGAAAGGCCACATGGTACATGACTTCTTAACCTAACATGATGAGGAATAAATATATATTGTTCATATACAACCATGAAAGAGAAATTTTCGGGATTAGGGATCTCCTAGGTGAAGTCAGGGTATCCCCTGGGAAGGTGGATTTGGAAGATGAGATGGTGGAGATCTAGGAGGAGATATGGGTGGTGGATGAGGTTATGGGATCCATCCACCACCAACACTAGGCTGCTCACGTCATGGTTAGGGAGATGGAAGTTAGGGATGCATATTGCTACATACTATGGATGATTATAAACCTATGGAACACAAGATGATTAAAAGTATGATCTGTTTTTGTTCTACTCTTGAATTAGTATCATTAAACCCATGTGTGATTCATTACTTCATCTATTTAGTCCTAGTGTGAGATATGGATCTCCCGGTTGAGTTGTTATCCCAACAACTTTGTATTGAGGTTTCCACTGGGAATAATTATTATATATCTTTCGTCTGCTGGTAGTACAATCTATATCATGGAGGAGAGAGGTTCATGTAAAACCTTTTGGTCATCATGATAGAACCCCATGACATCATATTGTGTATGAATTGGTTGTCTATGGTCTGAGTCCAGATTGACTTTCACTATAGACGATTCAGTTTCCTTCACATTAATGGGACAAGATTATCCTTTATGGGAGAGAGAGATCTCATGAATGGTTGAGTGTTTATTATGAGCATGAGGCTCTAAACCATCACAAATTAGTTTGTGATTGTATTACTTTGTGTAGTAGGCTCTCAAGAATCTGAATTAATTTAGTTTTAGAGGATTTTATGGATGACTTCCCCGAGAGCGTTTTGGGACAACCATCAAGGAAGGATATGGATTTTTCACCAACTTACATCTTAGGATGGCTCTGATATCTTCTACAGTATATTTGACGGACCCCATTTAGCTATGGGAGCTGATTTTGTAGTTAGAGTACCTTTGAGGGATTGGTTTTATTAGGGTCAGTGTGTCCCCCAATGCAGCTCCAGTGTTGTTTGTGAAAAAGAAGGATAATATATTATAGATTTTCATAAATTATAATCACCTAAACCAAGAAAATATAAATAAAAATTACCATTTACATGGATTGATGACCACTTTTATTAGTTTCAAGGCATGGGATAGTTTTTGGAGATAGATCACCGGTCTTACTACCTATAGTTGAGAGTTTTATAGGCTGATATTTTAAAGATGGAATTCTGATGTCACTATAGACACTATGAGTTCCTGGTGATGCATTTTGGTGTGATGAATTCCCCCACTGTGTTTATGAATTGGATAAACCATATATTCTAGATGTAATTGGACTAATTTTTTGATGTCTTCATTGATGACATACTCATATAGTCAGCATTATAGGAGGATCATACAAAGAACTTGAGGATGGTCCTAGATTCTCATTAGGAGTACAAGTTTTATGGTAACCTCTCAAAGTGCCTATTTTGGATTCATGAGGTTCACTTCCTAAGGAATTACATTTCTAAGAATGGTTTCGATATGGAACCGGTGAATATCAATGTATTCCTTACTTGGGAGCCACTCAATAAAGTTTTATAAGATCTTAGTTTTATTGGTTTGGTAGAGTACTATGAGAGTTTTATGGAATAATTCCATAGAATTATAGACCCTTAGACAGCCTTGACATGGAAAGGGTAGACATTTACCTAGACTGAGTACTACCATAGGTCCTTTGAGGAGTTTAGGCTGAGGCTGATGACATCTCCTGTTTTGAAACTATCGAAGGAGGGCGTCGAGTGTGTAGTGTATTTTAAGGCCGTAAAATCTAGGCTCAGTAGTGTGTTCATGAATAGGAAGATAGTTATCTCATATGGGTTGTGGAATTTGAGATCCCATGAGTGGAACTATAAGACTCATTACCTAGAGTTGTAAGTGATAGTCTTCGCTCTGAGGATGTAGGGGTACTATCTTCTGGGTGAGTGATTTCTACTTTACTCATACCAACAGAGTCACAGGTATGTCTTCACATAGAGATACTTGAACCCGAGGTAATGATTATGGTTAGAGTTCTTGAAATACTATTACTATGAGATATTCTATACTTCTAGGAAGGGAAACATGGAAGTATATGCCCTTATTTGGAAGTCCTAGGTGTGTTTGGTGTAGAAGGATTCTAAAAAGTTGGATTCTTTGCAGCTGACCATGGTAGAGTAGGATGGTGGAAATTTTCTTCAATCAATGGTGTTGATTACTTCAATTCTCGATCATTTGATAGAGTCCCATTTAGGATACATCATATCTGATGTATTACATGGCTAGATATCCTTAGTATATTCACCAGATGGATTTTATGAAGGAGAAAATCACATCATCCTTTTTGCAGGGACTAATGGTGGTCCCAATCCCGATGCTGGACAAGGTGATGAGGGAATTCCACACTTCTCCTTTAGATATACATCTTGGTTTTGGGAATATGTACAAAGACCCTCAATAATAGTTTTTGTGGGTTGATATGAGATGATGCATGGATGAGTTTGTCTCTCAGTGCATCACCTATCAACAGGTGAAGGCGGAGCACTAGGTTTTTATAGGTTTTTTTGCAGCCACCTAAGATCCCAAAGTTTAAATAGGATGACATATCCATAGAACTTGTGACAGGGATTCCACATATCCCTCTGGGTGATATTTCACCAAATCATGAAGTCTGTGCACTTTCTTATGACCAAGAAGTAAATTTTGGTGGAGTTCTTGGGGAAGATGTATGTATGTTAGATTGTTTACGTTTATGGGGTTCCCTTGACTATTTTCTACAATTGTGAGGCATTAGGGACTGAGATAAGGATGAGTACAACATCCCACCAAAAGAAATATGGGAAAACCGAGTGCACTATCCATGTGTTTGATGATATACTGAGATATTGCATGTTAGACTTCGTTCAGAACTAGAAGGATCAATTTTCCTTGGTAGATTTTGAATAAAAAATAGGTACCACTCTATTATCATCATGGAACCTTTCAAGGATCTATTCATGAGACCTTTTAGGTCACCCTTATTCTAGATAGAGATAAGAGAGACATCTATTATGGGTCCCAAGATGGTACAAGTGATGATGAACAATTTATAGGTCATCCGTGAGTGGAAGAAGAAGGTCCAGAGAAGGAATAAATCTTAAGTAGATAAAAATTTTATGCACTTGGAGTTTATGAAGGGAGAAAAAATTTTCCTAATTGTCTACACATGATAAGGACTGTGAAGATTCAGCTAGGGAGGAAAGCAATCAGTGAGGTTCATCAGGCCGTTCAAGATCTTACACAGGTTTGATGAGGTTTCTTACCACCTCACCCAACCCCCACAGTTGGAGCAGGTGCATGACATCTTCCATGTGTCATATCTGAGGATATATGCGTATGACCCCACACTTTCTATTTAATGGTGAAATATGGATATTGAATATGCAAACACTTTGGTAGATCACCTGGTGGAGATTGAGGATCGACAAGAGAAGACCATACATGGATGGACTATCCCCTTAGTTAGTGTGTTGTGGTAGCACAAGAGCATATTGGAGAGCTCCTGTGAGTGGGAGATCCATATGAGGGCTCAGTATCACAAGACTTTTATCTATTGTTTTATTTTTTGGGATGAAAATATTTCATGAGGGAATTATTTAGAGACTCGTTTTTTTCCTTTTAAGACTTTGAAATACTTCTAGATGTATTTTTAGAGCCAAGTACTGAGATGGTGTGTGATTACAAGAACCAGTGTGGCTAAAATTAATTTTATAAAAATATTAATTATATTTTACATCACACAAGCATAGTTTATTAAATAAAATTAGAAAAATTTTAAGGTGAATCTTGAATCAGAGATATAAGACCACAGTTGAGTCTGTAACTTATGTTTTACCATAGGCATGACCTAAAATAGGTCGACATGAGGATTTCAAAGAAAATTATCCATGGGTGGGTGCATTAAGTTATATAAATAATTAAATTTATTAATTAAATTTAATTTACCTAATTATTTTCCCATTAAATAGATCGTTATGGTCATATTTATAGGGTTAGTCACATAACCCTAGGATCATCAAGAGAATTTGGTTCTACCACTTTTTGGAGAATAAGAACTAGATGATGAAGAACCTCTGGATCTAGATAGATCGATGCAAAATGAACACAATGACTCCATTTCTTCATTGGAGAGCACATTCTTTGATGAAAAACAATCTAATCTCTAGGCATGAACTATAATTTTTTGGATTCTACACAAATTGATTAATTTTTTTAAGCATGATAATATTATTCCTTTATCTGAGTCAATTACAAGACATTTCATGAGCTTGTGTACATATTTAAATTATATATTTGGTTTTCTCACCTCCATAACCCCAAATTTGTATCTGTTGGCCCAAAATTCATGGAAAACGATCATTTCACATCGATTTCTTATTCCTTTATCCATTTTTTCTTTGTGTTAGTCATCGTTAGACCATGGGATCATGATTTGACATTTTCGGGCAGGACTGAGCGTGATCGGACCCCTGGATCTGTGGTAGATTTAGCTGTGATAAATGTTATAGAGAATCAGGGATGAATTTGGATGATTTTTGTGTTGAAGGTTAATGGTTTGTTGGTATAGGATCCAAACTGAATATAAAAGTAATGGGTGGAACATGTGAGACTTACGACAAACCCCCATGAATCAATGAAACAAATTTTAAGCCACTTAATGGATGAAAACAATGATTAGAGGTTGTTACTTTTGATTTAGGTAGCATTAAAGCATGATCTGAAGCATTGGAGGCTGGATATAAAACCCTAGAAGCAGATCTAAGTTTCTATGAAAATTCCAACTACATGCCATTTAGTTCCAAAGAAAACATGATTTTTTGTTTGGTTTTTTTGGATTTTATTGTTTCACTTGGTGTTAAATATGACATTTCGTGTTGAGGGACAACACACTGTGTAACCCTAGATGATCAGATCAGTGTGTATATAGATTACATTCATAGTATACCATGTGGAATTTAAAACTATGTATGGAGGGAGTAAATCCTTGTACCTTGAAGAGTACATAGGTTTGATTAGGCAACACATGCCAAGTTCCAACCTGGAAGATACCCACCATATACCAGAGTATAGACACATGTGCGATTTTTTTTGAACATGGAAAAGATTAAAGGAAGGACCCCAGGTGGCTAAGGAATGTCGTGGATCCCAACTACACACTCTGTAATGCTACATGATTAGTTATCCTTGTACCATCAGATACATGAGAAAGTATATAAGTGGGACCACCTACCGTGTGAGTCTCCTACACACAATTTACCCCATCTTCCATTTTTAGGAGCCTTCAGTTTCTCATATCTTCTTTGTTTGGACATAGATTTTGTCCTGTGAGTATCATATCCTAAGTATTTTTCCATGTAGACATGACGGTGGACTCCATAGTGGATTTTGAGAAACTATAAAAGATGTTATGGGTTTAATGATTATTTAGGTGATTCTCAATGATGACAGTGATTAGGATGGATCATTAGAGTGGAACCCTCCCACTGGGCTGGGAGTTGGTCCTCTATCTACTATTAGAGTGGAACCCTTATACTAGTATAGGGTATGGTTCCTCTACCTATCCACTGAGTTTCATCCTCTTGATGAGTTAGGGAATGGGTCCTTGATTACTAGAGTTGTACCATCCAGCCGAACTGGGCATGGGTCCTTAACTATGAGAGTGACACCCTCCTACTGGGTTGGGCATGGTTCCTCTCTCTACTATCTGAGTAACACCATCTTGTGGTATCAGGGAATGGTTCCTCAACTATTAGAGTGGTACCCTCTTACTGGGTTGGGAATGGGTCCTCTACTGGCCATTAGAGTGGAACCCTCCAGGTGGGCTGGGTATGAGTCCTCTAATGATTAATTTTGTGGCACTCTCCTGCAGAGTCAAGGCATGGGTGATTAGCTATCTGAGTGGCACCCTCCTTCACAGATATGGATGGTTCCTCATGCTATATCCTGAGTATAACCCCCTATTGTACTAGGTAATGGGTCCTCTACCTAGAGATTGTGGCACCTAGACTGTGTGGCACAATTGTGAGGTGTGGAATGGATTTGATTTCTCTTCAGACTCATAGGTGATATACTAGGCATCGTTGATGGTCTCTTGGAACTGTTGGCACTCTTTTATAGGTCGACCTGCGAGATGGAGATCCCCCTTTTCTCTCATTTGGGTTTCTTTGGTTTGAGTATATATATATATATATATATGTGTGTGTGTGTGTGTATCCAAGTTGTTGGATTTGTACTCTCTTGATTTGTGTTGAGATATATATCTATTCCTATCAGGTATCTTACCGACCCCCTTTATGTTTCAGGGAATCCTACTAGGTATTTATATACTGACCCCTGCATAGGATTTCCCTAGACATGTCATAACTTATGCATATCATAGACATGTCAGAAATGATTACATAGGATCTTAGGGATACCTGGTGTATTGGACCGCGTATGGTGGTTGGAGCTAGGAGACTATGATCTGGTATCTCTCAACATTTACATTTCTAGTTTTGTTAGGTTGGGACATCTTTCTGGTTGGGTTTGTATCCTCACCCTTTAATTTTTAGTTTACACTGTAACACTCTTATCCACCCTAGAGGTTTTTGTCATGCATGGTTATTCTCTAGATATTACAAATTTTTATTATTATTCCTCTTCAAATATTCATTTAGATGGTCGAGTATGTACTTACATGTACATTAATTAAATCTCTATCATGTTTGTTGGGAAAAAATTCCTCAAGGTATCATTGAAGCATTTTTGAGGTGATTGTGTTTGTTGAAAAAGTGGACAACTGTGCTGTGATTTTTGACAAAGCAAACCATGACATACAAATTTTTTGACAAAGGGGATTTCTTGGTGGATTGTTGAGTTCAAGAGATGTGGTCAATGATCCATGTTTGATTCAATAACGTCGAAAAATTAATGGATGATCAGGAGGCGGCATAAAAAGAACAGATACAAGGTGACCCCGTTTTCCAGTGTTCTCCAAATTTTTTGGCCTAAAAGTCGAAAATTAAAGAAAATTGTTTTTGGAAAAGGGACTTGCGCGCCGAGGTCTTAGAGGATAGGAAACTTGTTCACCATATTTTTTTGAATATCAGATCATCAAAATATGGCAAAGGGATAAGGATTGTGCAAGTATTGGGTTAGTCGCGTAGGTGACTTGCGTGCCAAGAAAGGACTTGCACGCCGGTGGCTAGGAGATTTGAAAACTTGCGCGGCTGTTGTTTTTCAAGATCAGAAGATCAAAATATGGCAAAGGAGAGAGGGTCGCGCAGGTATTTGGTTTGGTTGCGCAAGTGTCTAGGAGGACATAAGACTTGCGCACCGAAACTTGCCCGCCGAGGGGTGACTTGCGTGCCATCGCGCAGGTTGTTCAAACAACTATAAATACTGGACCACCCCTCCTCATTTTTAATGGAGTTTAACAATTAGAAGATTCAGAGCTCCCTTCATGCAGGTATGGGGGTCGCACAAGTGGTGGTGTGTCGCGTAAGTGGGACTTGCATGCCAGTGTTGGAAGTTGCGCACCTGAGGTGGTTTAGGCGAGGAAGGAAGTGAGTCATGCAGGTTTGGAGTTGCAGAAGATTGTGTCGTGCAAGTGTTTGAAGTTACTTGTGCGCCATTTGTGACTTGCGCACCGATACTTGCACGCTGGATTAGACTTGCGCGCCAAGTAAGGTTGATTCCCCGGCAGTGTTTTCGTGCTGCGTGGAAGCTGGAAGTTTTCCAGATACCTTCGGTGCAAATATATATTCATCTACGGGTGAATGTTGGACTTCAACAGAGCATCTACATACATAGGAAGATGCATTCCTTCATGAAAATGAAGAGACCTACATGTCTATAAACTGTGAGTGGATTCCTTCCAGAGCACTGAGCAAAGGAAGAGAAAGAAGGTGATCCTCTCCACTGACAGTGAGTTAGAGAGAGAGACAGGGAGTAACCCTTGGGAAAATAGTGAGCTGACCCTAAACATTGTAAAGGCAGTGAGCTTGGGCATAGAAGTGATCTATCCTGATCCTTGTAATCCACAACTAGTGAAGTTTAGTGGAATTTGGTACGACTGACAACCTGTCGGCGTATGCTCCTTGGACGTAGCCCTTAGCGGTGAACCAAGTAAAATTGATGTGTCCTGTGCTTTCTTTACTTTTTGTTTATATTGTGAAATAGGAAAGAGAGAGAAGAGTTTTTTTTATTAACAGCAAAACAAGATCAGAATGGGATTTAATTTTAAATTATCCATACCCTGATTCACCCCCCTCTCAGGGTATTCAGCCTTGTGGACCTAACAATGTTAGATATTCCTTCAAGTTATTTTCGCCTACACATGACCTATATAGGTGGGATTGGGGTACTTGCGTCTTGAGTACTATTAGGATGGGTTATGATATACAATTTATAAAATAGGTAAAAATTAATTTTAATATTTTATCACAAAAATCATAAAAAACCTTTTTTTAAGAAGACATAGTTTTTATGAATAAAATGATTTTAATAAAAATGAGTTATTTTTTAAAAATAATGTATCGATTTTTTTATTGAATATGAACTTTATATATATATTTCATATTGTGGACACTCCTATTCATTCCCACTAATTAAAATACTATTCTGTAATAGTAATATTTAAATGGAAATATTTAACTACCATTAAAGATCGATGTTGTGTGTTTTGTACTATATCGAACATAAGGTTGTTTTAAAATTTACAAGCATTACCTTCCATAATAGTAAAAAAAATTCATACAAATTTGGTTAAAATTAATTATAACATTATCAATAAATACAAAGGTCCTTCACCAAACCATTAATATAGAACTATGAGGTAAATAATTCATGATAACATCATTAGAAGTATCATACATAATAAACCATAACATCCATTCAAAAAAATTCTTGACCACTGACCAAACATTCCCCATAAGAAAATTCCATTTTCTAAATAACCTACCACTTTAAAAGATTTAAATTTTGGATAAACTGATCCTCCATTCCCACCATGTATTATATAGTTTCTCCTTCTGGTTTAACTAGAAATAAATCTAAAACTACTATCACTATTCGTAACAATATCCAACATAAATACTTCTTTATGGAACTCATAGAAACACTAAAACACTTAGGCAACCAAAAAATTCTTTCAATTGTAGTAAAAAATTTCCTCCACTACCTTCCATTAATTCAAGTTCCACTAATAAAAAATATTTATGTACAATTTCTTTGATCAACAACTTGGTTAACATTTTTGAAAGTCTCAAATTACCATCCATATTTAGCAAATCTATTACCTTATCATCTAGCATGTTTCAGATGAAATTATATTTCATATTGATATATTTTACCATCGAGTGAAACTCTAGATTCTGATCAAAATTTATTTCACTTTGATTTTCATAGAATAAAAATCCACCATCCTTCCATCTTTTGAGATCCTTTAATAAGAACATCAATTTAACAAATTCCTTCTCCGAATCTACTCCAACCATGTAATCAACTTTTTTTGTTTACAATGTAATACCAGTTATAGCTGTAAAATCCATTAAACTTCCAATCCTTCATTGGTTAACACAATCATTATTATTCTCTTCCAGGTGTCTTAATCCTCATAAAGGTTAGAATTAATGAAAATTTATAATGGATCATCTATTCCAAAACAAAACAATGTTCCTTGTAATACAATAATGATAAAATGATCAATTTAACAATATTCCCATGTTATTACATGAATTTTATAGGAAATGACTCACCAATCCCAAAAAAAAGAAATAAAGCTGAGTACATATCATTGTTAATATCAAACTACAAACCAATGATTTAAACAGAACACTCACCATATAGTTGAACTCATATTCCATTTTAGACACATTATCCTTGGACAATTAGAAGTTTCTATCCAATAGAGTTAAGAATAACATATATCCATATATCATGAATTTATTGATTATCTTATAAATGTTGTCTATTGAATATTAAACCAAAGTCCTAGACTCCCTATATCTCTCTGTCTTTATTCCCAAAATTTTCATTGACCTAATAGTGATATTTCTTCTCAAATATTTTGAAAAAATTACACTTAAATTCTCGAATCTCCTCAATTTTATGACCTTACAAAATAATCTCCATTACACATCGAATAAGTGTGATGAATCTTCCATTTCCTTATGCATTTTAGAATTAATGGTGATCTTTGTTTCATCGAGTGAATCTTTCCTCATCCATAAAAGAATTATATTTCTAATTCAACAACATTGTCGCATATTTTAGGGCATAAAGGCTTCTCTTAAGCTTACAAACCAAGCCCTTGTTCTACTGATCCATGAAACCCATCAACTGCTTCAAGTAAATCTCTTCCACTAAGTCACTATAATGAAATTTTATCTTTACATCAATATAATCTAAGTGAATATTATCGATAAGAACCATGAACAATACTATCCACATAGTAACATGATTAACTATTTTTGAGAATATTTATAAGAAGTAGATACCTTGGTTATATTGAAATCCCTTTAGCACCAGCCATGACTCAAACCTATTCCTACCATTTGTCACCTGATTTAGACAAAATAACCACTTATTCTCTAATAATTTTATCCCTTATGGATAATTAATCAACTCCCTTGTTTTTTTTTGAAATCTAATAAGGGAATTCATTCTTTCATCATTCACTCCCATGATCTGGAGTATGTGAGAGTGGATACCACATTTGGAAATTTAGGTTCTATAACATTCATTAGAAGTAATAATTTCATGTCAACTTTGAAATTTTGAAAAAAAATCCTTACTCTCTTAGGTATATATACTTTGTCATATTGATGAAATTATTTATGTATTAAAACATCCTCTATATTATCTTTAGAAGCCTAAAAATTATGATCATTACTCCAAGACTCTACAATCCTAGAGAATTTAGGCACGTATTTTGTTTATTTATTTCAACACTTTTAGTATTTCTAAGAAAACTAATCAAAACTTATGTTCTTTTGGTACACCAAATCAGATCAATTTGAATTTTATTTTATTATTTTCTCAAATGTTCCTTCACAACCATGTCTTGTTATTTATATATGAACTTATCATTAATGAGAACACCCTAAATCCTAATTATCTTCTGATGGAAATCATCCTAAAGTTAGAATTCAAATTTTTTTCATTGTATCCCACAAAGAAAAATGTCTTTGGATTTACCTCATGTTATTCCCTACCCTTTGAATTCACATAGATTTAGGCCGTAATTTTATAAATTTATAGCTATCTAACTTCTTTTGGTTTACTAGACAATAAATACTCTATAATATCTTGTCCCAATAAAGAATATAAAATTAAATTGAAAAACTTTTCTACCATGTTCACTAATTCCACCAAAATTTCCTTAGGTATTAATGACTGCACAATCTTGATACATAAATTATATATTAACTTTTTTTTTCATTCACTCAACCACTCCATTCTATCAAGGTGCACTAGGAAAATTCTTCTCTAACCTGATCCTTTTCTTCAGAAAAAAGATAAAATGGTATCTTCCATTGTACTCACCACTACTATTAAAAAATAGGCATTTTAACTTTAGACTAGTTTCCCTATCCACCTTGGACTTCTACAAAACAAACAATCTAAGAATTTATAATTTTGTTACAAAATATAGGACCATAAATTCCTTATTATACCCTCAATGAAAGTAACAAAGTATAATGAACCTCTATAATACTTTACTAGTTTTATCCACAAAACATTAAAGTGAACAAGTTACCACTTATGACATGTATTATTCTAGTAATTTATGTTAAATTACGTCCTTTACTAATTTCTAACCACCCAGATATCACAACATCCAAACATAGTGTGGTCAAGATTCATTATTCAATTTTTATGTTAAAACTACCACGTTCTTCGCAATAAAGTGATCAAGATGATAGTTCCATAACTCCAAACTCTCATAGGTTGATACACTAGAAATTATCACACTATCTAATCTCCTGATAAAATATATGGTACTATCCATAACAACTCAATATAACAACATATATACTTGAGTGAATTTTAATACTATGTTATCAATGATTATACCAAACCCTACCTCATTAAGTTATCCTATGATAAATAGATTTTCCATATCCATGGGATGTGTATAACTAATTTTCAACTTCAATAAGTTCCAATTATTTCTCAAGATGTTGAAATCACATTTTCATATGACTTACATAGATTCATTATTAACTATGTAAACCAAACTAAATTTACTAGATATATATTTCAACATGAACCCTCACTATACCATAAAATGAATTGATTCACCTGAGTAAGTTTCAAATAAATCATTTAAAACATTTAAACTCAAAAATATATTAAAACCCCCTTAACTAAATTAATAAATCTTGAAATTATGCAATCCATCATTCTAGAATCTTCCTTGAAATCACTGAAGTCCTTTTTAGGATGTCCTCTCTTCCCACGCTTCCAATATATAGGTTCAAGACATATTGATTAACCTAAAATAATTTTTTTATGACCTATCTTATTACTTAATTAGAAATATTCACTAAGGTAAAAATCCTATTCCATAAACATTAAGTGAATTTTATGAAGGTTCTTGGAATTCCATCCTACTTTGTTCATTATTCAGGATTAGATTCCAAACATCCTCAAACACCAAGTTAATTTTACCATAAGAATTTATAACAATAATTACCATTTTATCCCACATTATGAAATTTATGGAAGTAGTATAAGAGCCCAAAAATAATCCATAAAATTAAATTTGACACATTTTATCTAACTTTAAATCATTTTAAAGTCATTTAATTGATCTTATATAGGTATACCTTCTGATAACCTCATGTTGAATGACCTACAGATCATGAAAACTTTTATAAGTTTCATTTAATTATCATAAATTTCATAAAGGGACATTTGAAACTCAACTAAGGTCTTTATATATCAAATATAAAAGGATACATTCCATCCAATGACATAATGACCAACCCAAGATATTTTATGTCAAAATATTCCATTTACACTATCTCTATATTCCATATCTATAATTCCTCTAATGAAACTTCCAAATCCTTTTAAATGAGATATTCATGTAACTATATTCTATAAAATATAAAATACATTTAATTGAAATTATTTATTTGGACCATACTATATTCTTATTCTATACCATCCAATGAGTATAAACTCTTACTAAGATAAACTATTTTCAAGGTAAGGGAGTGATTCTTACATAAGCTACCTTCGAGTGTGATGATGACTAAGAAGAGTGAGCCACAAGCTCTGATGCCATGTGTTGGTAGTTTTAAACTATAAATCTACAAAAATAAATCATTTGAAACTTCAACAAAATGGAAAAAAGTGACTATATCATACTTTACTAGATGTCAACCCATTGAACTTGATGAATCATAAATTAAGATGACCTTGCACCATAAATCAACCACTTAGTCAAAGTCACAATAACTTAAATAAACTCATGTCTAAAAAATATATTCAATTTGAAAATAATAATGAATGATGACACTTTGGATTTACTTGATTTGGACGTGAGTCCTATACCCATGGGAGAAACATTTCTTAAAATATCATTATAATCATATTTTACAAGGTTAATATCCAAAAATTATAATTATAACTTATAATATACAATTTTTTTCCACATCACATAACATCGTATATATAAACAGACCCACCACATTATTATAGAGGGTCCAAGTTGGTTATCAAGTTTAACTAACTTCTGGCATTTTTTGGATGTCCAACTATTTGGCATAGTGACTACTGATATTCTATTTCAATTCTAGTTGTAAAGTTTTCATTATAGTGACAAATTAATGTTTTTGTTCTATTATTATAAATGAATCTAACACCCAAAATCGATAATGTAGAACTGTGAGGTGAAATATTCAGTAAAGAATCATTATAAGACTCAGAAATAATAAACTATAAATTCTATATTCACAAATTACAGACCACTGCCTTCACACAACCCATCATAAGATTCCATATTTCAAATAGCCTAGATCTACTGAATATTTAATCTAGAATTTAATTGAACATGGATGATCCAACATTATGTAGTTTCTAATCATAATCAAGATAGAGATAAATTTTAAATATGCTTCACCACTCCCAACACATCCAGACATGACCAGTTTCACACCAAATTTCAAAAAATCCCCTTCAAGACCATCAAACCTCCACTAAAAATCTAGTACCAAAAGATTCCATACATGACCAAATCCCAAGTTCTTGAGTTTCTCCATCAAATCACATTGAATTATAATAGGGGAAAGTATTCATATTTCCAAATAATCACCCATATGAAGAATACTTTTTAATATTTAGATAAACACCTAAAATTTATGAAATTTTTTATTCACTTTATCTTATAAAGAAATAGTCAGTGTCTCTATTCCAACTTCCAGTCACCCATGTCCCACTGAGGTATATTATTTCCTTATAATTTCTTAGACTAACACATTAGTGAACATGTGAGATATAATATTGATTTCACCAATCATCAATAGATCTAGCACCCCATCCTACAGTATCATCTAGATGAAATGATACTTTAGATCAATGTGATTCATATATGAGTGAAAAACCTAATTTTTAAAAAAATTAATTTTACTCTTACTATCATATAATAATAACCCACATTCCTAACTCATTTTGAGTTCCTACAATAAAATTTTCATCAAGATCAACTACTTCTCTGCTTCCATGATGGACACATACTCTTCTTTTATTATGGATAACGAAACTACTAGTAATAAACTCAATATAAAACATATAATTTTCCATATTAAGGAAACTATAATATTTTTTTAAATATATACATGCAATTAATATTCCACTTTGACATACAATTATACATATTTTGGACTATATAAATGTCAAGGAGTCCACTTCATATCTTCCCAATTCAATACAACTAAATTCCATTTTTTTATTTCTTTTATAATACATAGTTTCGGATGTGGGGAACTTATATATCACAGTACACCCTAAATTAAAAAAATCATAAATCCAATGTTCAAACAACACATTGAAATTTAAAATATTGAAACCACTAATCAGATTATGAAACACAAGGAGAAAGATGATGATATGGTGTGAGACCATGAGTCTTGAACCTATATAAAGACCAAGGATAACTACCACTACTTGTGTAATTTCAAACCGTTTACAAACTATTTTTTTACCTCAAACTTCTAAGTACTGATTTAAATATAATTTTATCAATGTACTTAGCCTCATTTTTTATTTTTTAGTGATTTCCACTTGGACAACATGAATTGTAAAACTAACGGGGTTGATACATGATTATATCTGATCATTACAAATATCATGATGACTTTATGAATGTATTAATATTAATAAATAACAAATATTATAGTATTTATTTCCATTTAAACCCAAATAAACATAATATTATTGGATTCACTAAGATATTTTGTCCAAAACCTTCTAAAAAAATTATCTTTCACCGCTTGAATCATATTCATGTACATACCCTCTAGTAGAATTTCATCCATATAACACAAAAGGATGATAAAACCCCAATATTTGAAAACCTTATAGTATAAAAAATGGGTTGAGTTACATAATAATAATAATATATTCTTAGTTATAAATTTATTTACTTTATGATTCCATTTCCTTGGTTCTTACTTCAAATTGTGAATTCATATTTTCAGATTAAACATAGTGACCTCATTCTACATGTCTACAAAGCACTTTAAAAACATTATAAATATTTCCTCCTAAAAATATAAATGGAGGATTATTGTATTCAAATCTATTTATTCTAGATAGAGAATTTTATATGTAAATATACTCAATAATATCAACATGGTTATGTGTTTTAAAAAATTTTAGAATTTTTTAAGAAGTAAAAACCTTTTTTCTACTAAAATAACTTTTTAACTAACCTAGAATTGTACCAATTTAAACCACCCACTTCATCCTTCACCCAAAAAACTTCTTATTATATAGTTATTTCATCCCATGTCATAGTTCTATAAGCTCCCAAGTTCTGTTTTCATTTAACACATAAATTTTATCTTTTATACCTAAATATCAATTTATAAAATCCCTATGAATAGTCACTTATTTTTGGATCTAAAGTCCTCATCCATCTATAAGAAGATATTATTGTAAATAATTATAGAACAATTATACCAATAATTTAATCTTAGTATTTCTTATATAACTAAACTTATGATTCGATTCCTTTTTGAAATAAATCTTCTAGAATTTCACTTTCCAGAACTCTTACCTGAGTTTTATGGTCCTTGAGAATTATGGTGTTTCTTCCAACCTTGATAAACCTAAAAAACTTCAATTATTTTTAAAAAATTTAAATATACTAATCTGGGTGACCATATATTTAGATAAACTTGGATGTGGCCAATTGATTCTTTTTTATCAACTTTATCTATCTTCATGGTCAAGCCTTTTACAAGACAATCTCATTGATGAGAATATTTTAGATTGTTACAATCTTCTTATTTTTGTTATCCTATATAAAAAAAATTTGTATCACCTTATCAAACAAATAAACATTCTTGGAACTTTGTTTCATGTTTTTACCTATAATTATAATCAAAATTATCATATTTGAGACTTCAATAAAATTTCAATTGGGAAAATCCCACAACTTTTCTAGAGCATAGTTATTCCAAAATATTATTCTCTAATAGCTTAGAAGGGATCCAATTCACATGATAAATGTACAATTGATAATTTATACCAAAAAATACTTGGTCATTTAAAAATATAGTCTCACACAATGATATTTATCAGTTAGAATAATATTCATTAAATATACTATATTATTAAATTTTGGTGTTCCTAGAAGATTATTCTCAAACCTAATTCCTTTTCTCCAAAAAAACATCCAAAATTTTTTATTCCAAATTCTCCACAATTAGAAAACCATAAACACTTAATCTTATTTTAGGCCTTTTTAACCATGGACCTCCATTAAATAAATTCACCAATCAACATAGATTTTTATTATGGATGTAAACCAATAATTTTCTTACTAGATTATTAGAAAATGTTATAGTATATAATAACACACCATGATCATAGACTGGTGTAGGCCCCTAAACAAATGTATTCATGTTCTCCATATTCTGAGACTTAGGTATCTTTATATTTGTGATAAAACAAACCCTTATTTACCTTAGAAGGATAACAATATCACTAGATTAAAAATACTTGTGACCTAGATTCATTATCCATTTAGACACTATGAATCACATGTTATTCTCACTTTGGTTCCCAAGATTTCAATTCTAGAACATTAAACCTTTCAATATTTTTAATCCAGTAATTGCTTCTCCACTGAATCTTCCCACCTAATCTAATATACCATCTTTAACAACATTTGAAAAAACTATGGAACCCTGAGTAATTTTATATACTCCAACCATAGTGTTTTCTATGAAACCTACATCATCCATATGAGAAAAAAAACATTATATTCTTCCATAAACCTTCTATGATTCGAACTCCCTATAACTCAAAAAAGATTATATTTAAAATACACACATTAATATATCCCTTCTCCATGATCTCAAGAGAAATATCCTTAGCTAGATAATCCTTTATTAACCTTACTAATAAAAGATATACTATACCCATCCTATCAGATGTAGAATTTAATGATTCCCCTGAATTAATGATGAATAATTCTAAAGTTTCACACACGTGGAGGGAAGGGATAAAAGTAGTGGATCATATGGCAGCACTGGATTTCACTGGCTTAGATAATGTGTGGGTTCATACTAGGACCAACATGAATCCCCAAGGAGTGAATTTGATTAGAGGAGATGCCCTTGGCCTCCATTATTTCAGCCCCCCTAGGAGTGGGTCAGCTTTTATTTTTTCGCCTTTTTGTCTATTTTTTTCTTCTATCTCCCCATATTTGAATAAAAAATTACTTTATGATGATGAATATTAATAGTCAGTGGTTAACCACTCTCACCCTCGTATATGGTGTTTATATAACAAGAAATTATAGAAGATCTCCTTCCCAAATTTACCCTATGATCTCTATAATACTTATTTATGTACCCATTATCCCCATAATTACAATATATAGGTTTGTAACCAGACCATTTACCTTGTTTTAATTCCCTCAATTTAGGTTCAAATTTCCTCCAAAATTTATTTTGAATAGAACCTCCTCTAACATCAACATTGAGTGTCATTATGGTAGGTGATTGGACTTCTTTCCACTTAAGTAATTTATTCATAATGAAACCATGAATGTACTCAAATATTTGTTTTTTATTTTAATAATAATTAATTAGGACTATCAACATGGTTCTCTATGATTTGAGAAGATATGATAACAAAAACAAAGCCAACACATATTCCCAGAATTTACATTTAACTAATTTGACCTGACATAAAATCATGATAAATTCATTGAAATAATTATCCAATAAATTGACTTATGATATTATTAGGTTTAATAATATCCAAATAATGTAATGTTTTTTTATTTTTTTAGTCTTCTCATAATATTCCATGCGAGTGACATCTATATCATTCCATGTTCCTTTGTATTAAGACTTCTATTTTTTTAGTTTTAATCCTTTTAAAGAAACCTTTAGGTACTCATAAAACATAGATTCTTCAATATGTACCTTTAAAAAAAAATTGTTTCCATTTAATTTTTCTATCCAAACATTCCCATCTTCCAAAACCATTCCTTTGAAAACATTTTACTCTGATTTAAATGAAAACAATTGAGGTGTTAGTGTTACTTGAATATTATACTACCAAGAGTGTATATAATTTCAATACTATTATATTTGATACCACTAATTTGGTTTATAACCACTTGTATATAAAATAAAACCATAAAAATAACTAACTACATAAGAAATATTTAGATCTCTTGAGAATCAGACAAACTCATAAATTCAATGTACTATAATTGAGAAGAAAAAAATGACCAAGTTACTATAAAGAATTCACACACTCACATACTAAAGAAAAAACAAAACTCCCTGAAATAAACACATAATAATAACTCAAAAAATATTTAATAAAGAATTTAACGATTTAAATTATTCATAATTTTTTACTACATCCAATGAAGATTTTTTTTTCAATTCATTATCACAAAACAAAAGTAGATAAAGATTATAATAATATTTGACTAAGTTAGTAAATAGTATTTAAATAAATGTTATAAGTAAGATTTCTCTCATACCACCTACTTATTGAAGGGAATAGCTGGTCAGCTGGTTCCACCACCTTCTGATATTCACAAGGGAACCATCATTGGTCTTGGACACCTTTTATTTTTGTATTTGAAATAATTCATCGAACAAATTTTTCCAGGTAATAGTTCTAGTTTTTTATATACATAATTTAGAAACCAATAGTTACCTTGATATTATTATAGATCACACATTATGATATATCTAATTTATCACACCATCATCTAAAAAACATATTTTACATCTATTTATGGAATATCCACCTCGAAACCAACCTATATCCACTGGACAACCACTATTACATGCTTCCCTCTAGGTGAAAATGAAAAGTTCTAAATTTTATCTTTAAGGGAACAAAGAGTCAGAACATGAATGAGTATTAACATATTTTAATAGTCTTGAATCTAGTATACACCATTAATTTTACCCCTAGGATGGGAACATTCCCTAAATAAATTTGGGATGGGTTTGACTAGTTAACCACTTTTTGTTGAGGAACATTAGTGGTACCTTATCGAGTATATATTTTATTACACCAAGTATAAACCCATTGGTGGAAATGTATCTTTATGTATTGTATTTTAGGTACCTAATTAATGGTGTGATTTTTCTTGATATATCAATCTTAGGTGACATAGGAGTCAAATCCTCTTATTTTTAAGGGAAAAATTAGAATCTTGAGGATATATTTTGTATAATTTTGATGCGGATGTGTAAGGGTTTCTACAATTGTTTTTAGGATTTTTCACTCTCAATACCAATCATTTTGTGTCTTTATGAATATATTTTATTTCTCTTTTTTTGTGTGCTGGAGAGTATTTTATTTTTCACTCAATTTGTATAATTTATTTTATTTTTTATAATGATTTGTTATAAATTCATGAATCATATTGTTTTTTCATCATGTATTGTCATATGATTTTGAGAACTAGTACAACAATATTGTTTAACAATGTTTTTTGGCCTGCATGTTGTCTGAACCCAAGGGTTATGATGGTTTTTTTATATATTACATGTTATATTTGTTTTCTTTCACTATGAGGGAAAACAATATACCAATTAAGTTTAAGTAATCCCATAATGTTTATGAAATCCATAGTCACTAAGAAGTCATATTTAGGTCTTGTGGTGGCCTTATCTAGTGTTGTTCAACTAATCAGGCCATGATCAATTTAAAATGGTATTAGAGTAGTGTTTTGTAGTTATCTCAGATTTAAGATTTTATTGTTTATATAGGATATTGGATGTTATGACTAAATAGTGTAAACTATGTGCATGTATGGACAACATGGAAATAATGGAAATCAGAGTTATCAGGGATGTCTATGTGTGTGATTTGAGAACCACAGGTAATTTTGAGGCATCATTCCAAGGGTTTTTGAATGAAATTTGGGAAAATTTGGACTAGTGGTTCTAGCGAAAAACTAAGAACCACTCCCTATATTGATTTATGTATTATGTGATCTAGTGGTAGGTTTGGGAAAATGTATTTCATATATATATATATATTAAAATATATTAATATTCGTAAATAATTGAATAAATATTAATATAGTAATTACTCTTCTTGTAATACCTTATTAGGTTCTATTTAATTAATTAAATCTACTTAAGTATCTACCTGTGCCAAAAAAAAATTATTTCCATTCCAACTCATTAATGAAATTATAGTAATATTATATAAATTGAATTCTTAGTCATATAAACTTGCATTTTTAGTGTTATACCACTGAGAAAAATAATTGTTTTTCTACTTACAATTTTCTTTCAAGTATGTTATCATTGATTTTTTATTTTCATGTTACCTATTTCTTGAATAGGTTAAATTTTTAGGCATGATATATGTTTCTTATTTAGTGATGTATCATAAGAAATATTTTATTAATAGAATTTGACCATGCTAATTATCCTTTTTATGGTATTTATTTATTAAAAATTTTACACGGTTCTAATTTTAAAATACAATATATAATCTAATGGAACTATTTTGTTAAGAAATAAATTTTTATTTTTTTTCATAATTTTTTTGAATCATGTGTTGTAAATTATTGATAGATTTAAAAAATCTACAACTATTTTAAAATTGAAAAAAATTATTTTAAAATATTGTGTATTAAATGAAAATTATATTTAGACAAATTATGACTATATGAGAAGGGATATTTTTTCTGGTAAAATTTGTTTTGAAGTGATTTATTAAATTGATATTGAAAATAAAATTATACTAGGGGTTCCATTGTTTTTTTTTAAAATAGAATTTTTTTAAAGTATTAAAGGGATGATGTTGTTGTAATTTTGTTTTTAAAATTTATTGGTTTTATAAGGTTTATTTATTTGGTAAATGGTCATGAAATTTTATTTTGAAAATGGAATATTTTTTATAGTAATATTTTTCAAATGTATATTTTTTTAATAAATTAGCTATTAGTAAAAGGACATGTATAAAAAAATACTAGATAAGCATTATAGTGGGGATCTCATTAGATTTAGTGTAGTTTCATTTTATTTTTTATGGAATCTTTGTAAGCCCCTATATATTTATATCCTATATTCTATATGAGGTTATATAAATATTTTGTATTTTCAATATACCATGGATAATTATTCAACATGTATCTTAGATATTATATATATAATTTACAATGGATATCTAATTTTTTTTATTTGGGCACGTCGTTCACTGTATATGTGATTTTTATTTGGGATGACTTTCAGTCTTAGAGTGTTTTATGGATTTGGGTTTTAATTATGGATTATGTATTTAAGTCATGAAAGTTTTTAGGTTGAGTATTGAGGTTTTTATTAAGAATTGGTTATTTAGAGATGTAGTCATTTTTGGGATTCAAATTTTATATTGATTTTTGAGGGGGTATGAAATGTTAATGAATGATCAATTGATATTTTCAGGGTTGAAAAGTTTTATCATGGAAAGAGTTGTATTAGTGATGTCTTTATGGATCTAATTAATGAAATAATATAGAGAGTTTGGTAAATGAGATCTTGAAATTTCAGGAATTTTTAATTATACTTGAGGGGTTGGTTTTTTGGCACTTAGTCAGGGGTTTTTATTTATAAGTATGGAACCGTAAGCATTGTTTTAGAATGGTTTGATATTTTTGAGGTGAGTCAGGGGTTTAGGTAGGCCGATTGGAGGTGTCATATATAGTATTTTGATGGATATGACACCATATACCCAGTGGGATAGAGAGTAGAGGTTTCAAAATGGAGATTCCACTAGGTACCCAATGGTTTCTACAGGTTCCCACCTCCACCGCATATCCCAACTATAGATGGTGTAACCATACTAGGTATTAAGTACACCCAGTCAATATTTCTTTTAAAATAGGTGAATTTTGGTTATCATAATTTCATCCTTTTATGCTAATATTATCTTACTTCGAACCAAATTATCTATAGTTGAGTGGGATAATATCATTGGATATAATTTGTTCTCATACTACCCTATTTTATGACCCACTATTAATGGTGTAATGAAAGGTTTGTAAGCCAAATTCAATCTAATACTTTACTTTTCACCTCATTTCTCCCTCTTCATTCTTCTCCATTATCTTTTTCTATCATGGATTGGTATTTGATATTGTGAATTTACCAAGTCTTAGTGAAATAAAAACTTGAACTAGGGGTTTCCCATATCTTATTTAAAAGAAATCTATAGAGAGCGGTTTTCCCTTCCCCATTACTATTATCATGTGAAATGATTTTGGTATTGTTTTATAAAATTTATTGTGATTTTAGGGTGTAAATAGAATATGAATTGATAGTTTTAATTATATATTTCGTATATAAATAGTATTTTATAAATTTGGGGAATAATATAATGATGTTTTTATCAAATTTTGGGGTCCATTTATTGTAGTGTATGTTTATTTTAAATCTATTATTTATGTAATATTTCTTAATTCTTGATATAGGTGCATTAGTTACTAGTAGATCATGTATTTTGGATCATTAGGTTTTTATTTTTTTGGTTTCAGTGCTATAAATATTTTCAAGTTAAGTGTTTAGATTTCTAAATTTTAAGTCTCTAGAATTACACTATGAATAACCATATCAAAATAGAATAAACTTCACCCTGGATGCCAAGATTCGAGTCAGTAGAAGTAACTAAAGCTTAGTTGAAGAATTTGAATGAAAATAATTGTGAAAAAATGGTGACAAAGTTTTGGAATTATAAAGGATTAATGTTTTAATGAGAAAAAATTGGGAGTTTCAATATTTTAGAAGATCGAGTAGTGTAGAACGAATTAAAGTTCTAAAATTTAAATGAAATTTTAAATGGAAGTGGGATATTGGAAGAAACTATTTCTAGGTGAAGAAACAGTGAAGAGGTGTAAAGGACATGAATAAGGTTAATTGTGAAGTTATTAATCAGTCCCTTGAATTTCACTGAGTTATGTAAGTGTCATAAAAATGTTTTATAAGAGTAAAATTTTGGAGTTTATATAAGCATTAATTGTTCACCGAAAGGACTAGATAATGAAATAGTTTACATGGACCAAGTGGAGGGATGCCCATGATATTCAGATCCAAGGTTAATGTGTCCATGGATATTGGAAGATGGCATAATTTTATACTACCAACATGAATATGTGGATATCATCTATAATGGAAGGGATGAGGTAATAAGTTCTAAGAATAGTGAAGCATGGAGTACTTATGCAGGGAAACAAATATAAAATGAAGAGAATGGTTTTTCATCCATCCCTATAGAGACGGGGGACTTTCTCATAAAGATCTATTATTAAGTGTTCATCACTAGATTCATTGATATTTTTCTTTGAGTTTAATGTCCTAAAGAAGTTCTTTATACATTAGACCTGGTAGGATTCCAAAAGATATGGTTCCCAAGTTACTCAGCTTCTCCCTTAAATGAAATATGTTGTACTAACCTCATAGGGAAAGACAAACAACTAAATGAAATTATTTCCATCTGTTGTAATCATTATTTACGATCTTGGGTGTTATAAGAAAAGGAAACACACACACACACACACACAAACACACCCAAATAAAAATACCTGGGTGCCTAGAAAGGCTTTCACCTCAAACCCCCTAAGGATATGCCCATAACTAAGATAAAATAGAAAAATTTGGACAGAAGGCCTAGTGGAGTTAAAATACCAGTATATGTCCCTCTGTTATTCTGTTGTATTTACATGGACTTGGGTCTTCACCCCTTGCCTACATCATCCTGCATACATTACCATGCAAGTGTTACCCTATGTTACCACTTTTCTATGTCATCATCTATTTAACTACTCATAAATCCCTTTAGGGGATTCTGGGCATCAAACCCTAGTCTCTTGGATGTGGAGTCCATGGTGAGTACCACTCAATCATAGTTTAGTCCACTAATTCTATCTGCTATTCCATTCCTGTTTCTATCATGTGTTATTATTTCCTATTCATATCTAAGGAATTTATTGACTGGTTTCTACATGTGTAATATAGTTCTATTTTATAGGCATAATTTTTATTCTATGTTTGAGTATGTCTAATTTTAAGGGTTAATTTTAATTCAATAATTTAAAAATATTTTTTAAACAAAAATTATGTAGTTATAACTTCTATTTGTGAATTTCACAAAACCAAAAAGAGGAATAAGATCCCATTTAAAGAGTTTCGTATGAAAAAAAAATTCCAATCTGTTTTAGAGTTCATTCAGTAATACCATCACACCCTTAACTATGTATGATAATTCCCAAAGATAGTCCCATCCCTTACTCTATTAAAATTTAGTGGGAGATCATTATTTCTTGAGAATGACATTAAAATGTGAAAGGTATGGATTGATGTTTAACTGTAGAATAATTTAAATTTAGATAATGTTATTTTTTTGTACTCTTAGAGAGCCTATAACTTTCATTAATGGTGAATAACATAAATTTTAGGCATTTGATAGAACATGAAACTATTATAGGATAACACAAAAAAATGTTATGGATAATGAAACCAAGTTATATGGTACATGAACCATAAAAAGTATGTTCTGTTAGTATGATATGATTAAGGAAAGGAAAGAATTATTTGACCAAATTCAACCATTACCATTTTTCACAACTATAATTTTAGAAGGAAAGTGTGTTGGGAGGAAAAATTATGGGACTAATAGGATCATTCCAAATGTAATTTCTAGAGCTTCCAAAAAACATGTAGTAAGGAGGGAGGGATGCATTTTTTTCTTCTATGAGGTTTATTCCATCCTATTTGATTTAGGTCTTTTGGATTTATGTTCTCATCCATCAACACTTGAGAAGTGGGGGTAGATGTCTTTTTTTTTTATAACGAATCAATTGTAAAAGTTATTGTGATAGTTTGGAAGGTTGCGGTTCTATCCAGAAGTGGAATGAAATAAATGGAAAAAACATGGTTCCAATAAATTGGTAGGTGAATCTGATGATCAAGAGAATAAATAGAATAATTGTTTTCTTCTAGGATCATGGTTTTTGTAAACTTGAGAAATATAATATTGTGTATTGATGGAGTTTTTTGAAGGAACATGTATTCTAAAGCACAAGACTTTCAAAAGATAAATTCTATAACATGGGTATCTCATTCACATGAATGTGTGGAGGATAAAAGTGTTTTTGAGGGAATAGGTGACTAAAATAATAATTTTAACAATTTTTTTTATTCTATATGGCCATTTTACATTGATCCTTTGATGAATATGTGGAATGAAATATATTGGATTGTTATCTCAAGAAAACATACATAGTGTGTTAAAACCTTCATTTAAGAAGAAACATGATGTGTTTTCGAACTAGAAGATAGCTAAGAGGATTGAATTTTGAATCTAAAATGTTGAGATTTTGTATGAATTTGGAGTTTTGTAAGATATTATGGTGATATTTTCTTATAGTTTTAAAAGATTAATCCTTGAAAACAAGAAGTTTTTATATAGTGGATGATGAATTCAATTGATGTAAGATCCTATAGAGATATTACCAGTCTAGAATTAGGATATTTTATTCTTATCTTAACTGAAAATTCATTTGGATTAGACAATGACCGCATCGATGATATTGAGGGTATATTCCTTATTCATAATAATGATTCCTTACAAGGGAGTGATGATGAAGTCTTTGGATTTTTTACTCTATAAAAATTATTTTTAGAGGGTCATTATAGTTTCAAAAGTTATTATAAATTAGATGGAGATCGTTGAATGGTCAAAACCAAGATGGAATATAGTGGGGGAAAAGATATAACATATTACGTAGTTTCATAGAGTGATGGTGACCGTAATGTTCTATGTTATTTTTTAGTTTTAGTTATTCAGTTTTATGATAGGATATGTTCCAAAAGTTATGTTTCTGATGGAGTTTGTTTCTGGTGGTATATATGGAGTTAAATTTATTATAATACTCTCTATTTATATTTTATCTATAAAAAAATTTCAAAATCATATTTTTATGAAAGGAGTGGGTCCATGGACACTATTCACAACAAACACATATAGATAGGAATTAAATAATTTTAAATAGACCTTAGGTATGTTTGATTTATTGAAATTTCATGGTAAAATTTAAAAGGTTTTGTAGGAAGGGAATAAGTGACTAGAGTCTAAAAGAATTAGGTAAATTTTCATTAGTAAGGTATTAATGATTACAAGTATAGTATAGAAACAAAATGACACTAAAAGGAAGAAATAAAAAAATATGGCTAGTGGGAATTTTATGAAAGCCTTGGGAATGTTCTTTAAGTTGGATATTGTTAGGATTAATCTTTTAAAACAA
Organism: Viscum album; assembly: GCA_963277665.1. Lineage (NCBI taxonomy): Eukaryota > Viridiplantae > Streptophyta > Magnoliopsida > Santalales > Viscaceae > Viscum > Viscum album. Next base: position 634,794,663 of record OY728138.1, on the reverse strand, counting down.
TTATAAAGTGGGTGAATTTTTTTCTATGCGACATATTTTATAGTTTAGTGTTGGGTTTTTTGGAAGTTAAGTCATAGGAATTACACTTAGTGGAACCAGATAGAGATAAGCTCACCTTGATCATGGATGTTTAAGTTAGATAAAACAACTGAGCAATAATAGCTCAAAAGATATAAAAAAACTATAATAGTGGTTGAAGAATTTGTGTTTATGTGTGGTAATGTAGATAAAGTAATATTCAAAAACATTAAATTGGTTAGTAACCAAATTTCATTGGATGGATTTGAATAGATGGAATGATAGTTCTATATCTGATATTATAGTTATATAAGAAGAGGAATTTTAAATGAAACTGTTTCTGAATGAGGAGAATGAGAATAGATGAAAAGGACTTGAATAAGGGTTATTTTTAAGTTATATATGAGTCCATTGAATCTCATTAAATTTATAATAGGTAATTGAGAATGGTAAAATCAATATATTTATAAAAGCACACACTATTTACCTAAAGGACTAGTTGAGAAGGTGGATTCTATTAACAAATTTAATGGATTCATTTGATGTTATATTCTTGAGGAAATTATCTCCACCGAGATTGGAATGGAGTTTAATAAGATGTTACTAACTATAAGCATCATAAAGTTTTTATAAATTATGTGTTAAATATATAAGTTTTGAGATTACTGAATCATAGAGTGTAGTCAAAGGGAACCATGTGCAGAATTAATAGGATGAGATATCATTTATCCCAATGGGATTGGGGAATTTCCCATGGAGATCTTGATATGGGTGTTCATATCTAAGTGAATTTTTATGGTTATTTTATTAGGGGTTCTAGAATGTTTTTCTTTAAACATGGGCTCAGTAGGGTTAACTTGAGATATTATTACCTTATAACTCACGTTTTCCTTGAAATAAAACATGTAGTGCCTCCATGAAGTAGCATTACTAACATTCTAACTATTTTTTTCTAGGTGTTGTGCCCTTAATTTCCTTGTTGAGTATTATTATATCTTGTTCATTGGATATTGAAGTTATTTTCTAGTTTTTCATGTGATATTAAATGAGGTTGGTTAGGTTCAATTTTTCTTATATGTTCTGGTATATCAAATTTTCATGGTTCATTATTATTCAAGATGTTGTAGATATATTTCCACTATGACTATTTTTAGGGCATAAATTCCAATTCAGAGGCTTAAAGAATAAATATAAATTTATTTTATGGTTAAATTAGGTGTTATCCAACCTTTTGTAAATATACAGGCTATGCCTAAGACATTTCTACAACCAGTTTTTGAAGTTATTAGTAAATCCAAAATATTATTTTAAAGCTATGGATTGATGTTTATATCAATTGGAAATATTTTATGATAATTTCTTATAGTGTTATAAAATAGTCTCCAAACTATTCTTTAAACCTATGATACTTGAGTTTTTAAGGAAATGGGTTTTGATAAAGTCTTAATAACAAAATCTTTCTTTGTTTACATCTTGTTCTATAAATAAATTCTTTTATAACGTTTTTAAACATTCTTCATTGATTTATTTCTAAAGATACAGGTATTTAGGAATCATCAATTTATTCAATATCTTTGCCTTGATTATTTTCAAATACTTATATGTCATTAATTTTTATAATATAATTTCTTAGGAATATTTCATGAATTTTATTGATCAAGCTATTCCCTTAGAGGTTCCTAATTGTTCACATGATAGGAAATTGATATTAAAGGTTTTGAATCTTAAGCATGTCCTAATTAGGTATAACTATGTGTAATAAAACAATTTTTTCCTAATGTGGTCACAAATTTCACCATGTATTGAATAAGTTATAAGTCAATGATAAAACTTATCCCCTTTTAAGATATTAATTAGTAGATAGGTAATGGATGAGATGGAAGTGACCATGAAATATATAATATCGATTTACTAAAACAGATTGTTAACCAAATAAAAATTAATGTTTTCAATAATTATCAAATGAAACTTTAAATTAAAGTAACAAGATTTATATGAATTTATTGAAATTATTGAACTAGTGTGATAGCTTTAAGAAACCACTAATTTCATAAAAAGTGACACCCTACTACTTTTTAAACAAAACAGTTCTCCAATAAAAGATAAGTTTAGATCTTTTGGGTTAATAACAGATAAGGGAAATGTTTATAAGATCTATAAATAAATTTATATAAATAATTTACCCAAATTATATGATATAATATAAATTTTAAAACCTTAATTGAATAATTTTTTTTCTCTTGAAAATGGTAACATTTCATAAAATAGATTTCCAACATGGAAATATTTTTTTCAATGAACTTTACATTTGAATAATTTTTTTAACTCAACTTTTATACCGAGTTATACCCTCCTTTAAGTTTAACTTGGGTATATATTAATAATTACCAATTGAAGGAATATTAATCTGATTAGGTTATCCATAGTGAAAACCTGTGACCACTTTAATGTACCTAGTCATTGTTTAACAAGGAAAAAATACAACATATATTGAAAATCGTAATTTATTTTATGTTTAGTATTTCTGAATTCTTTAACATGATTAGTGATTTTTATTATTTTTTACATATATCATTTTTACTTTTTGGAATATATAATGTAGTACAATTGGTATGTGCTTGTTTTATTCCAAGTAATTACGAAACTTGAAAACAATCAATGTTGATATGTTATCTTGTCTTTCATAATAAAGAATGTATATTTTTCATCATATGAGAATGATTTTTTTTTTATTATAATCATATAACTTGGAGTATGAATGTGTATCTATTCATGTTATATATATATATATATATATAAATTGTTACATAGGTACACCATGTTTTGGAGCTTTGTTTTGGGATAGGCTCGCAACACCCCTTATTCCTTGATATGAACAACTATTCCATATTGAATCCAATATAATCCATTCCCCCCTTGTATGGGGATGTTCCCTTACTACCTTTAGGAATGGTTATAATTTTGGGGTGACATGGTTTCCATTTTCGATCTATCTCAGATTTCATATCTAGGCTTAACGCAAGCATGAGACGTTTGGATCCCCCTAGATTGGGGAGTTACATGTCACAACTCTTAATGTATAGGTTTAATATTCTTTCTCTATTATTTAAATTATATTTTTTCTATATACCTATTAAATTATTATTTTATCATACTTATATATAAATGTGAAGACATGATTATAAATACACCTGGTTATTTACTGCTTAGTTGAGGCATGTTGGTGGTGCTCTACTAAGTATGTTGATTTACATACCATACATAGACACATTGGTGGATATGAAAATTCAAGTATTGTATTTCAAGTAACATTTTAGTGATGGGGAATCTATCGGTTTATTAATATTGGGTGACATATGAGTTAGATCCTCTTTATTCTGAGATCATGGTTGGAGTATTACGAAAATTTTAGTAGAATTGTGGAGAAAATGTATAGGGGATGTATATAGGTGATTTTATAAGTATTCATACTCCAGGGACATCTTATTTTGGACCCTTAAGGTTGAATTTTATTTTACTTAATTGTGTGTGGTAAATTATTGTTTTTCACCCACTTTGTATATTTAATGATAGTTTTTGTATTATTTTATTTTAGATGCATGTCTCAAAGAGGTTTTTCATCATGTATTGATTTGGGGTTTAACTAAAAGTTATGACTATGTGGGGTAACATCATTCTTGGGCCTACATGTCCATCAACCTTAGGGGACACACTTAATTTTTGGTAGACCACATGTTTCATTTGGTTTCATTATCTAAGGTGGAAAACCACACCCTAATTAATTTTTAATAATACCCCTAATCTTTATGTATCCTATAGAAATTGGATGGTGAACTTGATATTTTGTAGCAGTATGACCTGGTTCCATTTTGGTAATAAGACCACTTTCATCCTAATATATATCATTATACATTAAATATACCTATTTTTTATGAGATAAATATATTTCTTGAAAAGTTATAGTGTCATATATTAAAATTTTATTATTTATACTTCAAATAAATCACATCTTATAAAATACATATTATTTCATCGTAAATTTATCCCATCTCATACGAGGTAAGTTTCATTTTACAAATGATATATTAATGTGAATGAAATTTATCCCAAAAAATACAAGAGGTGGATTTTATTTTTTTTATAATATAACATATTAGTGAAATTTATCTCATCTATTATATTTATTTAAATATGTATTATTATGGGTTACATTTATAATATTTCAAAGATAATATTTTTTTAAAAGATGCATCATTTTACCTATTTATTTTGTTAAATAACATAGAAGATAAATTTGATTTTGGAAAATGTGTATCATTATACATAAAATTTTTCATTTAACAAAATAATGAATTTAAATTTTATAAGATACATCATTATGAATTAAATTTATCTCATATCATAAGTGAGTTGATTTTTTTAAATGATATAACATCATATATAAAATTTATGACATCTAGGAATGGGAGAAATTTTATTTTTAGAAATGATGTATTATTTTATTTGAAATTTATCTCATCTAAAACACATTATAAAGTCTATTTTTTAAAAAACAATTTTATAATTTTATGTGTATTTTAAAATATATATTATTTTATTTAAAATTTGTATTATCTTTCATATGAAATGAACATTCTTCAAAAAACGATTCATTTTGAGTGAAAGTTTATTTTTTATACAAATTAAAATTATTTTACGAAGTATAAAGAGTGGGTTTGAATTAAATTTTTCATGGAATATAAAAATGAAATGAATAAAATATTTATAGAACTCAAATTTTAAATTCATTTTAAAAATCATAAAATATTTAACAACACAAATTAAAATATGGAAAATATATTTTTACATATTCAAATGAAAATTATCTTATCAATTCAAATAATTTTTTAAATTATAATAGAAAACAGAAATCAATAATAATGTGTAAAAACATGGAGAATATATTGTTAATTTGTATAAGAAATAACGACAAAATCTAGGAAAAAATATTTTGATGAAACATATATATTTTTAAAAATTTAAAAATAACTATAAGAAGGATACATGGATTAATGGGAGGGGAGAGGAAAAATGCTTTATAGGGGATAAATTGTTATGGGGTTAGGATATATGCCAATCAAATTTAACAAGAAAAGGGAAACATGATATTTTTTTTACACCATGCATGAGAAGTGAATGTTGAATATGAGTTTTGTAGGCGATTTCCATAATGAATTTTCACTTGAGGGTTTACCAATAAAGTCCCTAATTTAGAATTCATTAGATCACTAGTTCATTTTTATGTTTTTAACATTGGTTTTGTTTTATTTTTAACATGTTTATTAAATGACATTATTTTTAGAAACAATTATTTTAAGAAATGTTAATATAAATAATATTAAAAATAATTTATAATTATTGTTATTTAAAAATTGATGTTATAAAATATAAGAAATATTATAAATGTTATATTTTTATCAGACCAATTATAAAAGATAACTGACATGGTAAAAATTCATTCAAAATGTTTATTAAAAACACCTTCTTGAAAGGTAAATAGTTTTTATAATTAGTTTTTTATTAAATCAATGAAATAATTCACATAGTAATATTTTTATGAAAAAAACTAATACAGAGTAGAATAATAAAAACATAACCCAATTGAATGTATTTATAGTATATATACAGATATATTTAAAAATAATAATAAAAAATGGAATCATAATTACATTAAAAAATAGAATATATCATTTATTATATGAATAAATATATATAATTGGATGTAAGAGTAAAATTTCAATTAAAATAATTGGATAAAGTATATGTACGTGTATTAGTTGATTTGATTATTTTTAAAACACAAAGAATTCACTAATTTTATTTAATACTAAAGATTAGTTATCAAAAAAATTTATAGAAGTAAAAATTACTATACAATGTATGTAGACACAAATATTTTCTAGAGACACTTTTTTTGAATGAAATTTTATATGTATATTTTTTCCTTTCATTAATATCAATTTAAACTCATCATTAAAAAATAGTCTTTTTTATATATTAGAGATAACTTTTTATCAAATTTTAAATCCATGATTCTAGTTCCATGTGATGAAAAATTATAGATGTAATCTTTTTATTTTAGGGTTCAATGGGAATATTTTAAAGAATATCCTAAAAAACCAAAAATCATGGGATAAACAAAACAATTATTTAATTTCATTGAAAAAAATATAGGCTCATCACTTCATAAAAAATTAGTTGACACTCATATTCATTAACATTTTTTTTTAATAATTTCTTATAATTGATCTTTAAACAAGATCCGATATTACACCAAATTATAAAATGAAAATATTTATCTAGGAACCCCACCATTAAAAATCCCCAATGTTAATTGGTTTCAAGTATTCAATAATTAAATTCATGAAATTAAGTTAATAACTAAACATATATATATATATATATATATATATATATATATGAAAAACATGGTAAAAATATGCTATCAAAAAGATCTAAATAAAAAGAATGATATATGAATTTTTTTTTATACATTTTAAAACTAGAAAATAGAATTAAATAAAAGAAAAACTAAAAAAGTTTAATTCTTCTTATATAGTCACCTCATAAATAGATCAACATTTTTAACATAGAAAAAAAGAATCTTATTTTTTTTGATTTTTTAATTCTTAATAATAATAAATTTGAAAAATTATGATTTCCCAGAATATTAAAAGAATAAAATACCTAATTTTAAATAAATATATAAATAATTCATTCACATAAATATCCACATCTTCATTGTAAACATAATTAATATACTGGAGCACCATTAATTTAATCCATAATATTTTCCCAATGTTGTTTTTAAAAAATTAAATTTTAGATATTGATTACTATTATCCATTAAGGAGAGTAAGGAGGTAGTGAAGTAACCTGGAAGTGAATTAAAGGGGATAATAATATCCTTTATTAATGTCATGAGGCCCTAACATTGGGGGAAGTACATGAGATCAAACTGTTGAGTAAATGAGTCATTGGTTTTCATTATTTTTAAATTCACAATACAATTTATATAAACATTATTTAACTTGATTTTCATTTCAGTTTTTGTGTTTCAGAATAATGAATTTTTAGTAATATAAATACCGAAAAACATATTACTGTTTGTGAAAATATGGTAATCTAAACTTCCATTCCATACTACATCCATTGGATTTAGGATCATTGTTGTAGTGTTAAAAAACTCATCGGTATGTAAATTTTTTTGAAGATCATCGAAAGTTGGTAAATTCATTACTATTTCTATTTAAAACGACTCTATTTTTTTTGGATCCGACCATTGAAGTTTGTTTAAATACTTTATATAAATATAACCATAACTCTTATTTTTAGAGGAAAAAATTAAAAAGTTGAGAACATGAGAAATATTATAATCGGATGATGTCTTCAACAACTTGTTTAATTTTTGAACTCCTAATAATTTTTTCAAAGTATTTACTAATATCTATGTCTTATGTGGTTTTATTTTAATTTTATTAGTATTTATCTTGTAATTATTCCTTTATCGATCCATGTGATCATGAATTTCCATGTATAATAAAATAGTGTGTTCAGAGATAATATACTATACCTACTCCCATGTTTAAATTAAGGTATTTAAGGGATATGAAGACAAACCTTCCAATAGGTTTTAAATTTGGAGATACCTTACCATAGGTTTAATTCTATTGATACACTAAAATTTTCTATAGATTCACTATAAAAATTGGTTTAAAATTTTGATTTTAATATATTCTTTAAATGAGTATTTGGTTTGCTAACCAATACTCCATGAATTGTTTTTAAAGTTACTCTATACTCATTCTTGAATTACTACTGGTTTAAATTTTCTATTTTCTACTCTTAAATTACTATTATCAGATTCTTAAAAACATCCAACAAATTTATTTCAACTATGTTAACTATATCTCATACAGTACATATTTTGATTTATACAGTCAAAATTTATAGATATATTGTAAATTCAATTTACTTAATACCATAGTTTTATAAAAAAATTATGTTCATTTTAAAACTATAATTCACCCCTAATTTTATATTATTACCACTTATCATTGAAAAAACATTTGGTATCAAAGAATATATCTATAATATTTTCAGTTTGTATTTATTTTATCATAGTTCATTAGAATTTTGTATTTGTTTTCTTACACTAATCATGTTGGTAGTGAAAATATTTCTTTTGTAATGGTATTTTTTCGGGTAGGAACACTTGGAAATTTAAATCTAACAAAACTACTTTTTTTAAGGAGAATATTATGATTATTGGTGTGATCATATGAAGTGTTATATCTTAAAAAAATTGAAGAATATTATTCTGATTACTGGATATTAAAATGTTTTGGGGAAATAAGTTATATATTTTTATCATGAGGAGAATCCGAAATATTTAGTAAATCATAAAGTTCATAATAATTTATTATGTTCTATGAATATGTTTTTATCATATATCATCATGTGAAACAAGAAAAACAATATATAAGGATCTTTAAATTACTCATTTTTCAAAGTATAAGGTTTTCAATACTCAAAGTGTTATGATAAGAGAGGGTGATCAATCCTTTGATGTCATACCTTTCTAAATAGTAACTCAAATGCCTCAAGGTTATATGAATACTATAAATCAATTTCCATATTTGGGTGAAAAAGTTATATTAGAAAATCATCTTATTGAAAAGATTAATTTTATAATTCAAAATACTGGGAATCAAAAAGATATTATTAGATGATACTAAACTGTTAAAACTGAAAATTATATTTTTATTGGTTTTCTGAATTAATACACTACAATTAAGATGGAAAAAATTATGAATCCCTAATGAATCACCCCTAATAATATGTTCACAATCATTAAAAAGGGATCCCATACCAAAATATAAAGTGATATTATCATTCTGATCTCCTTTACTAGCTAAGGCATCTTCCATAGATTTTCCTAACCCTCATGTAGTACCTACCTCCGTGTGATGATCCAACATTATCACCCCTTTCATAAGGAAGTAAGACAATTCCAAGGGTGGGTTCATGTTTCCACAAAGAAACCCTACTGGAACATTGGATTAGGTTTTCAACTTTTTAACAAATATATTATAAAATCTACATAGGGAGATCCCACTAATAAATTCCCTAACTTTGGTTCTGATAGATTTTCTTATGCCATAGAAGGAGTTGAAAACTAGTAAGATAGAACCCTTTGCATTGTGAATTGTCCCCAACCTTTTATTATACATTCTACACAAGATCCATCAACATTCAATTATAGCCCCATCATTCCGGGGGGGGGGGGGGGGGTTCAGCGCACCCATTACCCGTCTTCTATCTTCCATTAACACACGTGTTCAATATAACCCTTGGAATAAACATTCTGAGAGAAGCTGAGACATACCCACATAGACATAGAGCACCCAGACCCGTGACCAAAGAATTCACCTAAACAAGGATAAATCCATGAGAATAATATTTACCCTCTCGAGATTTATTTATATCTTCCCATAAAACCCAACAAGAAAAAGAAAACATCACACTTGTTGCTTTTCCTCTACTATATTCTAATCTACCCCTTGAAACCAGGACTCCAAAAAAACCACCATAGATTCTCTGTACCTTTTAAATCCCATGAAAATATCAAAAACATTCCAAATATTTCACGAATAATCACTTATAAAGAACATATTCCATATTGACACATTTCTTGGAGAGACACAACACCAACAATGATAAGAAATAGAGATACCTTTATTTTGAATATTACCATCCCTCAGTAAGGAAAAATTCCTCATCCACAATAAAAGAAGTTCATCTTCACTAGAATCCATTTTTACCAGAGCTTCACTGTTACGACCCGTCCCCTGGGGAACGTGTTGTGATTACCCCAAGCCCGCCTTCCATAGGCCAGAGGCTGATGACTAGCACCGAAAGGTGTATCCCCTAAAAATTAGAAGGCATTGCCTTTATATCCTATAAACACACTCAACCAAGCACACAAAAAGATATGAACACAAGTAAATGGTATATCAAAAAGAGTACTGAAAGTAAGAGGGGCCGAAATACAAGCCCAATAGTAAAGGTACAAGTACAACTAAAAATACAATACAACTGGAGAAAGAGAAAGACAGCTATTGGGTTATCCTTCGAGGTTCCTACCTGAAGGTTAGGTTTAGATTTCCTCCTCAGCACTCTTCATCTGCCCATCTCCTCTACGTACCGACACACTGTATGGTCCACATCCGTGCACCATCTTGTCCGGATACCCTCATCCTCGATTAGCGCTGTCTGTCGTCTGTACCAAACACAACAAGGTACGAGCGAAGCCCGTTCAGGGGTGAGTATAATGATACTTAGTAGGGACCTTGATACCCTTAAGGTCTCACAAAATCCACAAAGGATAAACCAAAAATCCTGAAAACCAATGACAACCCTACTTAGGTATATGCCCATACATATACCTAAGTTATCAAATATTACCCATCTCATTCATGAGGAAACACAAGGCCCAACTCCTTAGCCAAAGTACAACTATTCTACGAAGGAAATATAACCATGAAGGTAAGTACCACACAGGTATGCCACATTGAAGAATACCACAAAGGTATCACCATGAAGGTAAGTACCACATAGGTACGCCACAAAGAAGAATACCACAAAGGTAAAGAATCAGCTCACACTAGGTATAACTTAGGTACAGTAGTAGAGATGATTAGATGTAACTACTGAATCATCTTACTCTGTTAAGAGGCAGACCCACGTAGGATCCTAAATCATCAGACCCACACATGATCCTAGTACATCATTAGACCCACACAAGATCCTAGTACAGCAAACCCAAACAGGATCCTAGTAAATCATCAGACCCACACAAGATCTTAGTACAACAGAACCACATAGGATCCTAGTAGATCATCAGACCCACATAGGATCCTAGTAAAATAGTCCCACATAGGATCCTAGAGTATTCCCACATGTATTCCTATAGTGAATCCATGTGGGATCCTTGAGAACAGACCCACGAAGGATCCCTTTCTCATGTTACAGCCAGCTACAGGGTTCCTGCACTAAGCTCTCTTTATTCTTGGAGGATCCGCTACTAAAGCAACAAGTAGATACTCCAAATTCCACGAATTCCCACGAAAAAGTATCCCAAAGTTCCTCCATGTAAAAGGGGTCTCAGCACAATAGACGGTACATCAATCAGACGCGCAGTCTGTAAGTTATTGGCCTTTTAGTCTCCAGGTCCCGGTTGGATTCGCGTTCGATCCAAACCGGACGTACCCCAAAATTAACCAAAACTCAAGTATGGTATACCAAAAGGTCCATCTCTCTCTAAGGATTCTAGAACCACTGATGCTTCGTCAAAGGGATGCTTGTAGCTCAAGATATAGCCGAAAGAGTGGAAAGTATCAAAGTTGGTCTGGGTCCGGTCCGACCCGGTCAGACCGACGTGTCCTGACCCAGCCTGGGCCAACACGACCCGGTTCGGGTTGACCCGACCCTATATCGAACCTGGACCATGGGATCCGACCCAGCCTGGCCCGCTGGGCAGCCCGTGGTGTGGCGGCCCGCGGTGTGGTCCACTTGGGCAGATCGCTTGGTCACCCCCAGCTGGCTGGATGGCCAGCCACTCCTCTGCATGGCACGATCACACGTCGTGCCATCACCGGCGACCGACAGCAATACGAACAACCTTTCCTCACCACCGCAGCACAAGGCTGTGGTTCTTCTCCATCGGGCAGTGCGGACATGCGCCGCTGCCCCTTCACACGGCCAGCCACCGCTGGACGCCGCCCTTGTTACCGCACGACTGATGGGCCGCGACTCTTCTCCAGCGACACGGTTGTGCCGATGCCTTCATCACAGCCGGACGGAGTGCTGACCGCCATTCTCGAGCCCCACCAGTGTTGGTCCTCGGCACCAGTCTCCATACTCCTCCCTTGCGTAGAACACACCGAAAATCACAAGGATTGGGAGTGGTGAGGACATGTTCATCTGGCCCACACCCTCTGCATTAGAGTGGTATCAAGCAGCTCATGGGGAGATATTCAACATAAAAGAAAAATCAACAAAGATTTAATCAAAATCACACCCCTACCTTAGAATCTCTGAAGAAGGAGGCTCGGGGAATAAGAAGAATTCATTGAAGAAAGTCGATGTTCGGTGTCTCCACAAGGTGCTTCCGATCCGGGATCAGTGCTGGTTCCTCATTCTTCGATTCGTGGTTCGGGGTCGCTTATCACCGCCCGCTGGAACCGACTCCATCCTCCTAGTGTTGGGAGTCACGACACTTTTCCAGAGCTTGGTCTCTGGGTAAAGTTATACCAATTCCTCCTCCCAAGCTCTATATAAATAGGAGAGGGGGAAGGTAAGTAACAATCATAGAATTTATGAAGGTTCATTTAATAGGAACCTTCCTAAATTTCAACGACGCTGTTACTTATTATTTGAAAGGTATAGCCAATTAATTTATGTTGGCACAATTAAATGGCACAATTTAAATGGGGGGATTAAATCTTTTGTGGTCCCCACCTCCATAACCCATGTAGAGAGGTTTGAAAAATAAAATAAAAAGTTGTTCTTTATTTTATTTTATTTCCACGAATAACATGAAAACTAACTTTTACCTTCGACCAAATATGGTCAATGTGAAAGTCTCCTTAAGCAAATATCGGTGCTGCGAGTTCAATAGCGTCCTTGGATTTCAATTCCGAGCACTGATTCAAAAGTTACAAAAACCCACTCACACATTTACTAAATGTACCGGAAAAAAAGTTCAGAAATTCATTATGGGAACACCGGGCCTTGGAATCACGCACCATCAATTTTCAATGACTCATAAAAATCCCACATAATTAATTAAAAAAATCACAGAATTTCCGAGTCTTTACATTCTCCCCACCTCAGGACTTTGCATCCATGAAAGCCACATCCCAAAAACTAAGAAAACAAGTGGGGGTACTGATCATGAATATGAGCCTCCCTCTCCCATGTGCTCTTCTGGAGGTTCCCTTGCTTCCAACGTACATGAGCCAAATGTATCGATCTCCCATGAAGGACTCTCTCCTATTGATCCTCAATCTCTACTCAATCCTCCATAAACATTGACCCATCATCGATGTCCATCTCGCCGTCATCGATGATGTGTGATGGGTTGTTCACGTATCTCCTCAGCTGGGATACGTGGAAAAAGTCATGCACCCGATGCAACTGAGGGGGAAGTGGTAGGTGGTAAGCCACCTCACCAACTCTGCTGAGGACCTCGAAGGGTTCAATGAACCTCAAAGATAACTTGCCACCCCGGCCAAATCTCTGCAATCCTCTTCGAGGTGAGACCCAAAGAAAGATGTGGTCGCCATTCTCAAACTTCAGAGGTCTTCTTCTCCTATTGGCATAAGACTTCTTCCTACTCTGTGTAGTATTTATCCGCTCCTAGATGGTCTGCACCTTCTCTTTGGTAGCCTGTACCATCTCTGGTCCCACGAGTGCTGACTCCCCCGGGTCAGTCTAGCACAAGGGCGATCTGTAAGGTCGGCCGTACAGAGCCTCGAACGGTGCCATCCCAATGGTGGAGTGATAGTTGTTATTGTATGAAAATTCCACCAAGGGAAAGTGATCCTCCCAACTGTGGCCGAAGTCAAGGACACAAGCACGCATCATGTCCTCAAGGGTCTGAATGGTCCACTTAGTCTGGCCATCCATCTGAGAATGGAAAGTGGTGCTCAAACGAAGTTGTGTTCCGAAAGCCTCCTACAACCCCTTCCATACCCAGGAAGTGAAATGTGCATCACAATCGAAGACAATCGTCGAGGGTAATCCATGTAGCCACACAATATCCTGCACATAGAGGCATCCCATACTCTTTACTGAACCTTGATTTCTGATTGGTAAGAAGTGGGCCGACTTGGTGAGTCGGTTGATGATCACCCAGATAGAATCCTAACCCCTGGATGTACGTGGAAGTCCTGTTAAGAAGTCTATGGATATTCCATCCCACTTCCACTCTGGGACCTCTAATGGCTAAACTAGGCCTGCTAGCACCTGATGCTCTGCCTTCACTTGCTGACAAGTGAGGCACCGAGAGACAAACTCTACTACTACTTTCTTCATTGCCGACCACCAGTGCTGTCATCAGAGATCCTAGCACATCTTCGCTACTCCTAGATGTACCGCTAGAGGGGATGTGTGGAACTCTTTCAACACATCCTCCCGAAGCGAAACTGGTACCATGGTACATCCTCTAAAGGGAATGACATGCTCCCCACCTTCAAAAAATCCATCGGGTGCCTGTCCTGTGGATATCTGAGCACAATGAGCCTCACAATCAGTGTCATCGTGCTGCGCCTCCATGACTTGCTAAAGAAGTGGGGGAGTGACTGTAAGAGATTGAAGAAAAGATACTCCATATAGATCCAAAAAGGACATCTACAAAGCAGCCAGCTGCTCCATCACCTCACCTTGAAGATATATACCATATCTATTTTTGAGTGCATCTGATACAACATTTCCCTTCACAGGAGTATAGACAATATCAAAGTCCAAGTCCTAGAGGAACACAAGCCAATGTCATTGTCTCAGGTTCAGGTCCTTCTGATAGAAGATATAACTAAGACTCTTGTGATCAGAGTAGACTATAAAACATTCTCCCATCAAGTAATGTCACCACATCTTCAAGGTGAAGACCATTGTAGCTAACTCCAGGTCATGAGTAGAATAGTTCTACTCATGCTGTCTTAGCTGTTGAGAACCATACGCGGTCACTGCTTGCTCCTACATTATGAGACATCCATGTCCGGTCCCTGATGTGTCGTAGTAGACTACGTAACCAATGCCCTCCTCTAGAAGCCTCAATATGGGGGCACTAGTCAGCCTATGCCTCAGCTCCTGAAAACTCCATTGACATCTCTCCGACCACACGAAGGGTTGCTCCATCATCATCAATGCTGATAAAGGTATTGAAACTATGGAGAAATATGGCATAAACCTCCGGTAGTATCTGACCAAATCATGGAAACTCCATACCTCTGTCATAATCCTGGGTGGATCCCAAGCAAGTACTGCCTGGATCTTCGCTGGATCCACTGCAACTCTAGCCTCCGAGATGATGTGTCCAAGAAAGTGAACCTCTGGGATCTAGAAATGGAACTTAGAGATCTTACCATTAAGCCGGTGATCTCAGAGTGTGTCCAGAACTATCTGTAGATGATAGGCATGATCCTCCTCTATAGCCGAGTAGATCAGGATGTCATTGATGAAGACTACTACAAATTGATCAAGTTATGGTTGAAAGATTATGTTCATGATTCCTATGATCACTACTGGGGAATTGGTCACACCAAATGGCATATCCAAGAACTCATAATGGCCGTATTGACATATGAAAGCCATCTTCTTCACATCCTCGTCCTATAATCTTAGTTGGTGATAGCCTGATCTGAGGTCTATATTTGAGAACCACCGTGCTCCCTTAAGTTGATCAAAGAGGTTGTCAATCCTCAAAATTGGGTACTTGTTCTTTACGGTCACCTGATTCAGGAACCGATAGTCAACGCTAAGTCTCAAGCTCCCATTTTCCCTCTTGGTGAACAAAATTGGGGCTACCCAAGGAAAAACACTGGGCTAGATGAACCCCTTCCCATGCAAAGTCCTCCAGCTGTACCCGTAACTCACGAAGCTCCATAGGAGCCATGCGATGCACTGGTGTAGATATCGGTGTTGTCCCAGGGTACAAGTCAATGAAAACGTCCACCTCTCTATGTAAAGGTAGACCTAGAACATCATCAGGGAAGACATCCACGTACTGATCCACCACTACCAGATAACTCGGACTCTCCACATCAACCACTCAGAGGGTAAGGCTAGCCAACTGATGAGTGATGAGATACACTCTCCTCCAGGTAAGTCCATCCTATGCTACAAAGGTTCCTATCTCACTGGTGAAGGTAAACCTAGTATCATCCGTGCGGACGCACCACACTTTGCGCCTAATACAGTCGATCTAGTAATGGACTGTAGATAACCAGTACATACCCAAGATGACGTCATAAGGCCTCGACACTGCCATTAGAAGATCCCAGCTGAAGCTTTCGCCTCCTAGAGTAATATCACATTTCTGAAACCGGTGTGTAATTGTCGAATATGCTCCCGTAGGAGTATCTAGCCATAAAAATCGATCCAACGTCTCCACCATAATCTTCAAGCTCCTAACGAGGTTTGTGGAAATAAAATAATGACTAGAACCTATGTCTATAAGTACAACAACTAATGTGGAGTAGACACAGATCATACCTTGTATCATCTCTGGAGCACCATGGTCATAGGCCTCAGCTTCTTAGAGCTGAGGTTTCCCCTTTCCACCTTCTTCCTGTGGTTGGGGTGGACAACCTGGTGGCGGTGTCGGTAACATCTCGAATCATCGCTCACCACCAGCTGCACGACCTGCTCCTCTTCCACATCTGCCTACTCCCTATGGACCCCCTCAGCCAAACCTCTGTCTCTTCCTAGGCGGTCTTTCAACCCTCTACTGATCATTAGTATGATGGGTCAGGTAGTCACAAGCCATGTGACCCTACCCACTACATAAGAAACACTGACTGCTACTCGCATGAATGGATCTCTCTCTGGTGCCCCACACAACCAACCCTGAATTTGTGGTCGTCCACCTGTATTTCTGGTCTTCTTGGACCTTTGTGACATCTATCTTCTTCTAGCTGTAGAAGACTCTTCTACGTGACACCCGGTGGTGGGTCTCACTTATGGAGACTGTTCAGCAAGAAAACTCTCCACTAAGAGGGCTCGCTCTAACACCCCCGCCTGCGTTAGGATACTGAGAGAAATCATTAAAGCCCTGATCTCCTACCCGAGTCCCTTCTCGAAGCTCCGGGACCTGAATAATGGGTCCTGCACCATATCAGTTGAGTAGCGTGAGAGGTCGGTGAACCTTGCTGAGTACTAATCCACAGTCATACTGCCCTGCTACAGATGAGGAATCTCCTGTATGCGCACTGTGAGTAGAGTTGCTGGGATGAACTCTGCCTAAAACAGGACCTCAAAGTCTGCCCAGAGAAGTGTCACCTCAACATGAATCTAGAGCATCAAGCTCCACCATTTGAATGCTAATTCTTGTAGAATACTAGTGGAAAGGATCACCATGAGATCAGCTGGTGTCCCTACCAGTCAGAAGACTCTCACCACGACCTCCAACCAATCCTTAGCCGCCTGCGGGTCTATCTCCCCCCTGAAACTTGGTGGATCTTGGAACTGGAACTTGTGCAACATGCTCAAGTGAAGTGAAACCTCTACTGCTGGGGCTGGTGGAATTAGTGGCCCAACGGGTAATGGTACCGCTGGTGCATCTGCTGGTGCCCCTACTGATAAAGGGTCCTGCACCGAGGCCTTGTCGCTCGGTAGGCTATCATCGCATACTCTACCCAGAACCATAGCTGGCTATCTATGTGGAGGCATCCTAAAAAGAAACAGGTGAACCACGGTTAATAATTTACACCTGGTGAGCTGACTCAAAGAGTTCACAAAGAAAACTTTGTGAAACACACAAGCAATCAGTTTTTTCATGCACTGAGTCAGAAATCAGAAG
Source organism: Viscum album (assembly GCA_963277665.1). Lineage (NCBI taxonomy): Eukaryota > Viridiplantae > Streptophyta > Magnoliopsida > Santalales > Viscaceae > Viscum > Viscum album. The sequence continues at coordinate 634,777,022 of OY728138.1, read as the reverse complement.
TCAGGGTCCCGATGTATGGATACATCGGCCACCACACCAACACTAAATTCCCCAAAATGATAACCAAACTCACTACACATAACAATATTGATGTAAAAATGATCAGATTCCAATGTTCTATGATATAACTGACTCCTCTAATACAAATTTGTCATGACCTGTCCCCAGGGGCCCATGCCGTGACTACCCCAAGCTCGCCTTCCATAGGCCAGGGGCTGGCGACTAGCCCTGAAAGGTGTATCTCTTAAACCGGGAAGGAATTGCCTTTATATAATTTAAAAAAACTCAATCAAGCATACAAAAAGATTCGAAAACAAGTAAACTATATAGAAAAAAGAGTGCGGAATGTAAGAGGGGCCAGAATACAAGCCCAACAGTAAAGGTACAAGTACAATTGAAAATACAATACAACTGAAGAAATTGAAAGACATCTACTGGGTAATCCTCCGAGTTTCCTACCTAAAGGGTAGGTACAGATTGCCTCATCAGCACTCCACATCTGCCTATCTCCTCTGCATACCGACACGCCGTATGGTCCACCTCTAGGCACCGTCCAGTCCCTATACCCTCAGCCTCGATCATCGTTGTTCGTCATCTACAACAAACACAAAAAGGTGCGGGCGAAGCCCATATAGGGGTGAGTATAACGATACTCAGTAGGGACCCCGAAACCCTCAAGGTCCAACAAAATTTACAAAGGATAAACAACAAAGCATGCAAACCAGTGATAACCCTACTTAGGTATATTCCCATACATATACCTAAGTTATCAAATATTACCCATCTCATTCATGAGGAAACAAAAGGCCCAACTCCTTAGCCAAAGTACAACTGTTTCATGAAGAAAATATTACAATGAAGGTAAGTACCACACATGTACGCCACAGAGAAGAATACCACAGAGGTTCCACCACGAAGGTAAGTAACACACAGGTATTCCACACAGAAGAATACCACAAAGGAAAAGACTCAGCTCACACTGGGTATAACTTAGGTACAGTAGTAGAGATGATTAGATGTAACTACTCAATCATCTTACTCTATTAAGAGGAAAACCCACATAGAATCCTAAATCATCAGACCTAGATAGGATCCTAGTACATCATCAGACCCACACATGATCCTAGTATAGCATACCCACACATGATCCCAGTACATCATCAGACCCACACAAGATACTAGTATTGTAGACCCACATAGGATCCTAGTACATAATTAGACCCACATAGGATCCTAGTATATCAAACCCACATAGGATCCTAGATTAGTCCCACATGGAGTCCTAGAGTGGATCCATGTTGGATCCGCGAACACAGACCCACGAAAGATCTCTTTCTCATGTTACATCCAGCTACTGGGTTCCTGCACTAAGCTCGCTTGATTCTAGGAGGATCCACTCCTCAAGCCACAGGTCGATACTCTAACTACCATAAGTCCCAATAAGAATTATCCCAAAGGACTGCCACATAAAAGGGGTCTCAGCGCAACAGAAAATGCATCAATCAGACTCCCGGTTTATAAGTTATTGGCCTTTTAGTCCCGAGGCCCCGATTGGATTCGTGTTCGATCCAACCCGGGCGTACCCAAACTTTAACCAAAACTCAAGTAGGGTATAACAAAAGGTTAGTCTTGCTCCAAGGTTTCTGGTTTTGTAGACGGTTCGTCAAACAAACACTCATAGCTCAAGATATAGCTAAAAGAGCGAAAAGGGTCGAAGTAGTTCCGGGTCTGGTCCGACCCGGCCTGGGCCAACCTGACCCAAGTATGGCCTTGTGTCATACCTGACCCACATGATCTGACCGGGCCTGCTAGGTCTAGCCTGGACCATCCCACTATGTTCGGCCCGACCTGCTAGGTGTCCCGTCCCACTATGTTCGGCCCGACCCGCTAGGCAGCCCATTAGGTGGCCCACTAGGGCGGACCACTTGGTTGCCCCTGGCTGGCCGGATGGCTAGCCGCTCCTCCGTGCGGCGCGATCACACGCCACACCATATCTGGTGACCGGTAGTGGTCCGACCACCCTTTCCTCGCCACCGTGGCCATATGATATGGTTCTTATCCAACGGGGGGCACGGACGCGCACTGCTACCCCTTCGTGCGTTTAGCCGCTGCTGGCTGTTGCCCTTGCTCCGCCACTGGCTATCACCCTTGCTCCACTGCGGCCAATGGGCTGTGGCTCTTCTGCGATGGTGCGGTTGTGCCACCACCTTCATCGTGGCCAACCCGATCACTGGCCACCATTCCTGAGCCCCACCAGTGTCGGTCGTCGGCACTGGTCACCGTCGTCCTCCATCGCGTAGAACGCACCAAAAATCACAAGGATTGTGGAGTGGTCGGGCAATGTTCATTTGGCCCGCACCCTCCGCGTTAGAGCGGTAGCAAGCAGCTCATGGGGAGAGATTCAACGTAAAATAAAAATCAACGAATATTTTATCAAAATCACACCCCTTCTTTGAAGGCTCTAAAGGAGGAGGCATGAGTAAGAAGACGAAGTCGTTGAAGAACATCAGCATTTGGTGTCTCCACAAGATGCTTCATTTATGTTGGCGCAATTAAATGGCACAATTTAATTGCATTGTGTTGGCACAATTTAAATTCATTGAGTTGTCACAATTTAAATGGGAGGATTAATATTTTGTTGTCCCCACCTCCATAACCCATGTAGTGAGGTTTCAAAAATAAAATTAAAAGTTTTTCTTTATTTTATTTTTATTTCCATAAAAAACACAAAAACTAACTTTCATCCTTGACCAAATACAATTGAGGTGAAAGTCTCCTTATGTAAATAATAGTGCTGTGAGTTCAATGCCGTCCTCAGATTTTAATTCCAAGCACTGGTTCAAAAGTTGAAAAAACCCACTCGCACATTTACTGAACGTACCCAAAAAAAAGTTCTAAAATTCACTCTGGGCTCACCAGGCCTCAGAATCACGCGCTGTCAATTATCACAAACTCTTAAAAATCCCATATAATTAATTAAAAAAAATTCATGGAATTTCCTGGTCTTTACATTCACTTCCCATTTATCATTCCCACTCATAACATGAATTAATTCCTAGAAATACTCTCTGTTAAATCAACCAGACATCAAAGCCATGAATGTACATCTATCATGGTTGTCGATCAGAGTGATTCTATAAAACATTGCCTGTTGTTGAATATCCAATGTCATGTTGAAAAGTACCAAAAAGTCAGATGCCTCCGGAAACATAATCTCTAGAACTGGTAAACCATAAATGATAAAGGACTCTACAACCAAGTCTTATTTCCAATATTTGATATCTATACACCCCACCACCCAACGAACCTTATCCTTTAGAGTGACCAGAAGCTTGACCGTGTTCCCAGCAAGCCACGATGGATTCCTAGTGCAAACAACCCACTCCTCATTGCTATCATTTTACATATTTATCATGATTCTCACCCACAACATTTTCCCTTCCATAATCTCCAATACAAATTTTTCTTTCATGGCGTACATAGATTCCATAATTTTATGAAGGCTAATACCTCCTTCATTGATCAACCTCACCAATATCATCCAGTCTTCCCATTGGAATCTCCCATTATCATTTAAATTCTAGATATACCTATTCATAATTTTTGTACACTTTTTTAATTATTCCTTTTTAGGCTTTATAATTGAAATCATATGAATCTCCATGGAGGAAGACATTCCATTGATCAACATAATGAGCTAAACGAACAAAAGAAATTTGTTTTTACAATTGTAGATATGAATCATAATTTTGTTTAGAATACCATAAAATAGACATATCTTGATTCTACCATTTGAAATGGGGGAACCTATATAATACAAGGGAATATGTTATTTAGACATACCCAAAATATTTTGTATGGACCTAATACAACGGTCCAAACATCTATTTAAAATTTAAACATCATCCATTGGTAAGTTGATTATTTTACCACTATGCTTGTCATACTCATCCATAATTATGTTATATCCACTAATATACCTTTTACTTTCATTGATAAAGATAATAATATCATCATAAAACATCAAATGAGAGATAAATATATCCCCGACCATATTTTTATAAGTCTAGATAGAGCCATCCTCAAATAATCAGCTCATATTTTGCGTAAGTGCTTCCAGTTCCATTATAAATAGATTAAGAAAAAGAGGACCAGCCTAACTCACACCCATCAAAATCTTGAAAAAATAAAAATTCTTACCCATGAAGGAAATGGAAAACCATAGAGAAGAGTAACATCTAAAGACCAAATCACACACCCATTCTTTGAAGCCCATTTTTCTCATTACCTTTATGATATAGCTCCCCTCTATCATATCATATTCCTTGTCCATGTCTACATTAATTATGATATTAGATACAATGGTATTCTTATTAAGATCATCCAACATCACTAGAAAAATACCCATTGCACTCTAAATACACCTCCCTTGTATAAATATTTTCTGGTCATTCGAAATTTTTTCACCATAATGTATCTGATTCTCATGTTCACAAGGATAGAAATAAATTTGTAAGTAAAATTTCATAGGCTTATTGGTTAGTATTGGTTTATGGATTCATGGTGTTTGAATTTCAAAATTTGAACCACCCTTAAAGCACAAACTAACCTCATAAGCACCCTGTCACACACGAACTTTTAAGATAATTTTATTTTATTATTTTATCAGAGTTTGAATCTTTAAATCAAGCTACAAGCCAAGGCTGTTTGAAATTTTTGCATTTTGTTATTGAATGAATGCTTCTCCCTTGACATCATCCGGTGTATGGCATGGCGTATTCAATGCTACGCGACTTTTCCCAGGTCACCGTGCGGGCTGCCCCATGTTCAAGACAAATAAATAAAATGAGTTTTAATGATGTATTTTAAAAATTATAATTATGGTAATTATTATTATTATTATTATGTTCACCAAGTTTGTTAATATAGGTTTGTTATAATTAAGCTATTATTATTAAGTTTATATTAATTTTGTTAAGTATATTAAGTTTATTAATATCGTATTAAGTTTATTATAATTTTTATTATGATTATTATTAATAATAATATTATTGTTTAGTTTATAATAATAATTATTAACTTATTATTATTATTATTGGAGTTTATTAAAATACTTATTAAGTTTATTATTATTATTATTTATTAAAGTTTTATTTATTTTATTTTATTTTCTTTTATTTCTTTAATTTCTATCTTATTTGTTTATTTTTTTCTTGTTTTTTTCTTGCCGTTCTTCCTCCCTGGGTGTCATGCACAACACACCCCCTCTCCATCCTGTTCGTGCTACCCCCCGCCGGCTAAGGACCTGACAATGCCTCTTCCTCCTTTCTCCGGAGCCTCTTCCTCCCTCCTCTGGTAGGAAACCCTCCTCCAGCAGGACCCTCCTCGTGCCACCCCACCTCCTCACGCCGCACCTCTCCTTTGCATGACCACCGCTGTATGAGGCTCTCCGGCAAGCCACGTCCCTCCCTCACGACCCCTCCTCCGTTCGACGATTCCTTCAGGTTTCTTCGCGGATGTTGTTCGGTTTCTCAAGGTAATACCATCTGCCTTTGTCTCCTCCTTCAATTTGGCCCTTTATCCCATCTTCATTACTCCATTCCATTCGGCCAAACCCCAGGTCTCAGATTAATCCATTTTCCGTCTGGTTACTTCTGTCATTAGGGTATGCAGAACGCCTATCAAGTCGAATTTGTGCGAATTTCGGCATCCGCCGCTGATGGCGAAGTGGATTGGCTCGTCATGGCTTGTTGTCACTGCTTAGGGTGAGTGTTTTTTTCTGTTGCTGTGTTTCACACATTCTTTTTGGGTTCTTTAGTGATTTTACATTCCTAGAATAGTTGTAGGATGTTGATGGATTCTTGAGGTGTCACTATGAAATTTTTTTCCTATGGAATCCTATTATTCTTGTGCTTTATTTCCCTTTGATGCATGTATGAATATATTTGATAGCCTTGTGTTGTTTTGAACCCATTTTAGTATTGATTGAATTTGGTGTTAATGGTTCGTTTCGTGAGTCCTCATTTTATGATTTAAATTTGGAATATTTAAATTGTGTTAGGCCTTACATGAAATGATTTTGGGTCCTCTTAATGGTTTTAAAGTGAGGAAATGGGTCTTGGCTTGGATTGGTTGTGATTAGGTGAAAAATAATGTCTTAAAAAGGGAATTTGGTTTTAAATTGAGGTGCGACATCAAATGATTTCAGATGGGGTTTTCACTTTTATTCATAATGGTGGATTGCTTTGCACAAATGCTACTTGGTTTTAAAATGGGGTTTTATGTATTCTTTATGTTTGATAAAAATTCCAAATAAATGTTTTTAGGATGAAATGCACTTGATTTTTGGATTTTATGCCAAATGAGTTTTATCATGGGGGGTCTTTGTGTTCGATGGGTTTCCTTAATTTAAAAATGGTGTTTGGTTTTATAAAATGGGAAGGAAATGTCCTTGGATTTATGTGGATATGCCTGATTGGCACTTGTGATGTGATATTTATTTCCCTTGTTGAGTCCTCTTGTTTCAGGTGACGATTATGATTTATGAGATTTATTCTTGTGTTATAATAAATGAGCATGGCATTAGCGCAAACCCTTATGTGTTATTTTGAAGCATTTTGTAGATTTTTAAGTGTTTAATTATTTTATTTAATTATTTTTATATCACGTTGAACTCTGCTGTTTGGTTTCGAGTTGCGAGTGTCAAGAACGCCTGCATTTGCATGCATAAGGTAAGACACATATATATAAATTCCCTCTTTGTATATATTACCTCATGGTGTGAGGAATATCTGAAATGCATATAGGGTTATTTATATATATATATATGTATAATTGCATGTGCATGGAAGTGCACAGGGTCAGTTCGAGTGGTCGTCAACAAATAACGGCATTTTTGAGGTAGGTCTCCAATGCATATGCCTTTAATTTGAATTTCATAATTGCTTGCTTGTTTTAAAAGTATGATTTACATTTATTCTATATACACATATTATGAAATTTGGTTGCGGTTGCTTGAAATGATTATGCATTTGTTTTGAGAATTGTAGTGTATTTCTAATGATGTCGGTCTTAAGTGACCTTTTCTTGAAAATTGATTATTCTAAGTGGTTTGTATTTGGTAATGTGTATTTCAAAATTTGTTTGGCCTTTTAGCCAGTTAATTGATGAAAAATTATCCCTTTATGTAATTGAGCCCATTTGGCATCTTAATAATGCTTTATGAAAAATAAAAACCTTTCTTGAGGCACGCCCCCTTTGGTTTTAGAAAAAAAATGATTTTTAAGTTGAATGTGTGATTATGTGATTAATTTAATGCTTATGCATTGTGTGACATGGAAGAGGGGGAACGTGCTTAAGGAGGGATAATGGTGGTGAGAGGTTGAATGGGTTTTCGAAAAATAAAAGTGTTATGTACATACATGTTTTCTTGATAAAGAAAACTCACCACCACTTGAAAGAGAGCACAATGGGAAACCTGGATATCTAGGTGGGTGACCAGGACTAGTACGCTAGATGACACGACAGGGTTCGTCTCTATTCGTCTAGCAGTATTGAAACAAAAAAAAAACTAAACATATGAATTACTGAGGGTCGTGGTCTTCTAAGCCATGTTTTCTGAGGGTCATGGTCTTCTAATCCATGTTTTTCTGAGGGCCATGGTTTCTAAGCCATGTTTCACCAAGGTAGTAGGTCTCTAGGTTCCCACTTGTTCAAGATACCTATAGGGATTACCCATGGTGCTCATTTGCGACATGATGCTTGTGATGTAATTTTCATTTCAGTGTGTTCATATATGATGACTTATTTTTGAAAACCATATTTCAATCCAAACTATTTTCTTTTCATTTTGAAACGCAAATGCATGCTTGGAGCATATTTTAAAAATGGAGTGGGAGTGAAATACTTTACTTGAAAATGAAAAATCGTTACCTGATTTAGAAAAGAAGGGAAAACATTATTTTTTTATATCTTATTTTCAAACTAGAATAATTGTATTTCTTACTAAAGGTGGGGGTATAGAACATAGTTATATTTTGGAATTCCTACTGAGCATCTCGGTGCTCATGCCTACTTTACTTTTCAGTTGCAGGTGTCAGCCTTGGATTTCTTTTGGGAATGAGTGTGATTTATATTCTGTGGTGACCCACGGGGTCACCTGAGGTATGTCACGTCGCTGATTTAATTCCCTATTTTCTGCTGCCAAGTTGTTTGGTTCTTTTTTTTCCGTTTATTTATCTTCTTATTTAGTTTATGTTTATTCACCTTTGTTATGGTCCAAAATCATTCCCAACTGGTTTATTTTGATGTCCATCACTATTTTCCAGCCCGTGGGGATCAGGAATACCCTTCTGGCCATGTTGAGGACCGAGTCGGGCGCCGGGTCGGATGACGACCTGGCTTGGTTCATGACACACACCCTTTGAAAAATTCCCACACCGTATCCTGAACAAGAACACCTATTATATCCCCAGAATCCATATAAATGTCACATGGGAAGACATATAGTCCTATCATTCTATCTAGCTTCATTTTATCCACTATTTCCTTAATCTTATTCTCATTAAGAAAAGCTTCCATATCCGAATTATCATCATCATGTAACATGAAACTAATGAAATACATAAAAATGTCTTTTCCTTGCGCAGCCTCTTGGTTATGATCATGGAATTTCACGGAGCCTGCTGATAGAATATTGAAGAGATTCAGGGACATATTACCTACCACCACAATAACATTTTTATAGGTACCATATTGTAGTTTCTAATTAATTATTCTTTAAACCTTTGTTTCCATAATTCAATACTGAAAATATATGTTTTTCAATCACCTTATCTAAGCTAGGTTGCTATTTATTTCTCCCTATGAGCTCATTCAACTTCTAGAATTATCTCAACTAATGAACTTTGCTTCTCATTTAGGGAATGAAATATGTTTTCCACCCAAGCCTGTTGAACCTTATATCAGTACATTTAATGTACTCTTTTATCCCCTAAAGACAAGTATCATTGTTTCCTATATCCACAATCCATTCCTATATATATTTCCTAAGACACATCAGTTTCATTTAAAGTCCCAACCAGTGATTCCCTTCATCAATTTGATTCAATGGCTCCTGAATAGTTTACTGATTGCCTTATATTTTTTACCATCTAGAGGAGTATATTAATCATTCATACATTATTTATCCCCTATTAATATTTACCACCAAAATAGAGTTGTCAAAAATCGATCTTGTAAGATGATTAACTTTTTTCTATGGGAATGAATCCAAGCATTAGAGATTACTAATACATGGACATAATCTACTTCAGATATGAATACTTACCTTTATGTTATTTTCATGGCCTGAACCAAGCTGGGGCTTTATCCAATTATACCATATTCTCAAATCCATAGGTTAGGGGATGGAAAAAATCACCTAAGTAAAAACTAAATTGAGGATTCCTTTTCCTAAGTACCTGTATAAAAACATACAACAATCTCAATAGAAAAGTGTAGAGAGAAAAAGTAAAATATGAAACATAGAGGGAAAGTAAACCGAGCATGCATAACCTTCAAGGTGTACAAGAGTATAATAGTAAAAACTAAAAAGTGAGGAAAAAATACACACCCAACTAGAAATATGTCCCAACCTTATGAAACTAGAGAAGTAAACTATCGAGAGATTTTATCACTTGAATCCCAAGCTACGACCACCATACACAGTCCAAAGCAACCATTATCCCTAATCTCTTTTGAAGTCATCGCTTACCTTTCCATCATTTTCACAAGGCATGATACGTGCGAGCATATCCCATGAAGGGGCGAGTATATACATACCACATAGGACACTACAAAAGCTGAAGGGGGATTATTAAGAGAAACAACATGAATGAAAATACGGTGGATGAAAGATACAATCAAAGAGAATAGCTCAACCCCAATTAAGTGTGAAAGTAACCTCATCTAAGAAAATGGATTTCAAAATGGTGAGAAGATGAAGAACATTTTGATTCTTCACCACATATATTTGGAGAGTAGACTCATCCAACCACGAGAAGCTAAACATGGAAATAATGTGGCATACCCCAAGTGTCTTCACCTATGTTGGAAGGAGAGTAACAAAACAAAAGGCACGGGTATAAAAAAAATATTAGCTCAGTTAAAATAATCCCAAACAAGAGAGTAAGAGTGTATTAACCTCACATCTCATCCCGAGAGGAAGAGTAGTCAACAGTTCTAAAATTCCATCAATGATTCCCAACATCTCATGAATCTGGCCAGAAGTGTCCAATCAATTCTCTCTGTGTCTTGTCAATGTGTTGTATAGTTTATGGGACATTAATTCGATATAGAATACCCATTAATTATTATTTGGGGGGGGGGTCCACTATGTAAGTATTTGTAGAGGACCTGCGCCCATGCCCAAGGTGTGTTTCAATCTAGTGTCATGAGGAACCATGCCCTATAATGATAGGGGGTTCCACTCAATAAGTTGGATGGCCTACGCCCATACTGATTGGGGGGGGGGGGGGGTACACTCTAAAGGTAGAGGACCCATTCCCATGTGTAACATGGGGTTCCACTATGGTCATTGAGGACCAGTTACCTATCTAATAGGGTGGTTCCACATGGAAGTCAAGGACCCCAGACCTGGAACCACATGGGGGGATCCACTCTAGTCATCAAGAACCTGCACACTAGTACATTAGGAGGGTTCCTATAAGAAGGTATATGTATTGGAATCGTTCCCATGCTGATAGGGGGTTACACTCTACTTATTTAGGACTCCATTTCCCGACTCTACTTGAGGGTACAACTCTGTAATCTCTGGTAATTCTTCCTGATTACTTCTATCATCAGGAATCACCTCAATAAGCACCATGCATATAACATATCATATCATATCTCAAAATCCACAACCAAGGGAACCATCCCATTATATGAAGAAAAACACTCAGGATAGGCTACTCACATACCAAAATACATGTTCTAATGAATAAGAAATTGAACCTTGTATTTTCCTCAAAAGATGTTAAGGGGTACACAACATGTCAGGGGACCCACATATCACATGGTCTTACTACACCACCTATCCATGTCTATGTTCCACACACAACTCTCATCCAATATAGTATTATATGTTGTGTAGGTGGAAAACATGGTGTGTCTAGACAAATCGGGGCTGGGTCGTGTCTTGTAGGAGATGTCCATGTATTAGACCCTATGTTGGTGTACCAGACCCCATGTCCTTGTACTCAGGTACATATCCATGTACCTAGATGTATACTTCCACACGGGTTCTCACCCATGTGATCATCCACATGGGGTTTTCATATGGGGATTGGGTATACGACATGTTGGAGGGATACACACCATGTCGTCCTTAACTTTTCCAAAACCCTAGCCACTTCCGCTGAGGGGATACACGATGTGTATTCATCCTTGTACATGACATGTAGTATATATTTTCATAGTTTTCCATGTTTTATTCCCATAATTTAATCTAGCCATTTCTAGGAAGATCTCACATCTAATCCATCCAAGATGAGTGGATCTGGATGTGATTCGTGGTTTCCAACTATTGTTCGCCAGAAATCGAATCCCATTTTAGTTCGTGAGAACCCTCATATTATCATTCGACTCGAAGACTCCTCCTTCAATTTTCAACTATTGATTTCTGAAAAGATCATCTATCGCTCCTAGAATATCCCTATATTTTCTTGGTTAATTTATCAACTCCTCTTTTGAGAAACTGTTTTTATTTTGGGGGTTTGATTAGTCTCGATACTACCAAATAATGTCGAAATGGGACCACGATATCCTATTAGTGATGTGCATGAAGAATTTAAGGGGGGTGGAGGTGGGGGTGGGGGTGTTGGAGTACAAGAACAAAGGTTTAAACATCATTAGACAATAGTTCTTGTCCAACGATCAATAAAGATCATATAGGGTTAGAAAAAAATTGAAAATAGATTTGTTTCTATACCTGGGTGCATTAAAATAGGCACATTTAGCACAGGTCCATGAATAAGGACAAACCTGCTAAAAAATTTAGCAAAAGGGAATAAATAACCAATTGATGAGTCCTACATGGATATTTGATAATTCATCTATGAAGAACATTCTCCTTAATAATTGGAATTTGTTGTGTTCAATTCTTCCTGATCTACTCTGATATGGTGTTTCGTCATCATCTGATGTGATCTTCCTGTAGAAGGAGGAAGGAGAGAACCATTGGTAGTTCTAGTATTACGAGGAACACCCCATAAAATTTTCCATGATTTTGTATTTGTAGGAACATTTTAGGTCAAATGGGTTTAATTTATTAATTTAATGAATTAATTAAACCCACTAAACATACATCCAATGGGTGAGGGATCCAAACACCTTGAACCGACCCATTTTAAGTCGTTTCTAGGGTAAAAATCACATTACAAACTCATCCATGGTCTTAGATTTTTTATTCTAGATTATTTTTAAGAGTTATCTCATTTTATTTATGAAACCACATGCATGTAATATAAAATATATAAAATATATTTATAAAATTATTTATGAGCACACCGAGCCTTAGATTCATAGGATGTCTCATCATCTAGCTCTGTAAATATATATAGAAATATCTCAAAGTCTTATAAGTAAAAACCCAGGTCACTAAATCATTCCCTCCTATATTTTTCATCCCCAAAAATAAAAACTAAACAAACATCTAGGGACACTGAACCCACACTTGGCTCTCTCACTCCTAGGAACTCTCTTTCATGTTACTGTGCTACCAAAACATGTGAACCAAGGGTATGGTTCATCCATGCATGGTCCTCTCCTGCCAATCATTGATCGCCCCCAGGTGCTCTGAAAAGGTGGGTCATCCTTGATGTCTAGATCACCCCAGTCGATGATATTCATAGGGTAATTAAAGTATCACCTCATCTATGAATCATTGAAGACTTCATGCACCCACTCTAGATGTGTGTGTAGGGTGAGGTGGTAAGCAACCTCGCCAACCCTCTAAATGATCTCTAGTGGCCTGGTGAATCTTAGCATTATCTTTCCTCCTCAACCGATCCTCTACAATCCTCATCATAGGGATACTCTCAAGAAAATTTTGTCTCCCAACTCAAAATCTAAGAACATATGATCATAATATACATAGGTTTTTTTATGCTCTGGGCCATCTTCATCCGCTCCTGGATAACATGGAATTTATCCATTGTCTCCGACACCAACTATGGGGCCATTAGATATGTATCATCAATTTGTGTCTAGTACAAGGTTGACCTGCAAGGTATCCCATACGGGGCATAAAAAGGGGCCATGTTGATATTAGAGTGGTATCCACTATTTTATGCAGATACTACATAGGGATGGTGGTCCTCGTAGATCTACTCAAAGTATAACACACACGCCCTTAGCATATCCTCTAACTCTTGGATAATGCACCTGGTCTACCCATCAGTCTGAGGGTGAAATTATATACTCATCCTCATATGGGTATCTAATATTACCAAGAGTCCTCACTACAATTATGATGTAAACCATGCACTATGACCACAGACAGTCATTGAGGGCACCCCAAGAAGGAAAATGATTTCCTTAATATACAACTGCCCCAAAATCTCCACTGAAATCTCCTCCCTAATATAAAGGAAGTGTTCTGACTTCTTGAGTCAGTCAACTATCACCCATATGGATTCATTTCCCATCACTATGCGAGGAATCCCTATCATAATGTTCGTGGATATGCTGTCCCATTTTCACTTTTGGATCACAAGGGGTTGCAACAAACGTTCCTGAATATGGTGATCAGCCTTCACCTACTAAAAATTAAGGCATCGAGAGATGAACTTAGCTACACCTTGTCCCATTATGAACCAACAAAAGTGCCATTTAAGATCTCTATAAATATTACCCACATCAGGATGTACAAATAGGGGAAAATTTTGGAACTACCACATCACCTCCTCCCTCATCATGAATAAAACCACTTTCATCCCCTAGAACAAGATGACATGATTCCACATTTAATAATATACCTCAGGTTAATAACCTATTGATATATGATCATGTAAGACCTCATATTCAATGTATCCTTGTAAGGACTCTCTCACATGCTTGAGAAGTGGTGGATTAGACATCATCGACTACAGAAAAAATATACCATCATGCTCCTCTAGGGTCAGCTGTAGGGAATCCAACTACTTCAAATCCTCCTACACTAAGAGAGCTTGGTACATCCTACTAATGGAGTCTTTTACTCTATCTCCCTTCCATGGAGTATAGACTATCTCGAATTCATAGTCCCATAACAACTCTAATCAGCATCGCTGTCTTGGGTTCAGGTCTCTCTGCGTGAAGACATACCTGAGACCTTGGTGGTCTGAGTAAACCAAAAACCACTCCCCCAGAAGGTAGTTTCTCCACATCCTTAGGGAGGAGACTAGAACCCCCATATCCAGGGAATGGGTCACATAGTTCTTCTCATGGGGTCTCAACTGTGCTTAATCCTATTCAATAAATTCATGTTGGTGTATCAACACATTGACGATCGTAGCTAATGAAGCATCACAATACACTAAAAAATCAACACCGTCCTATGGTAGTCTCAACATAGAATCACTCGTTAGCCTCATCCTCAACTCCTCAGAGGCCCTCTGGCACTACTCAGATAAGTTAAACGGTTGACATTTCTACATTAGGGTGGTTAAAGGGTCGAAAACTCTAGATAAGTCTTCCAAAAATGATCTTGTAGTACCCCTCCAATCCACAAAATAACCACACCTATAACATGCTCTTGGGTGGACCCCAAGAAAAAAACATCAATATTTTCTAGGTCCATGGATAAACCATAATTTGAAATGACATTCCACAGAAATTGATCCTCATGAATCAAAAATTGGCACTTCAAGATATTTTCATAAAGATGGTGCTCTCAAAGAAAATCTAGGACCATCCTCAAATGCTCTGCATGCTACTCATATTATGCAGAGTAGATGAGTATGTAATCGATGAAGATAAAAAAAACTAGTCCATGTATGGAAGGAATACCCAGTTCATCAAATTCATAAAAAAATCTAGGGAATTCGTTACACCAAATGGAATTACTAGGAACTCATAGTGTCAGTAGCGACATCTGAAAACCAATTTTTGAATTTCAACCTTGAAAACCATCAACTGAGGGTAGCCAGACTATAGATCGATATTCGAGAACCATCTATAACCTCACAACTGGTCAAATAGGCCATCAATACTTTGAAAGTGGTAATTATTCATTATCCTGGCCGGGTTTAGGTGAAAATAATCTATGCAATGACAGAAGCTCCTGTGTGCCTTTTTCACGAACAACATCGGAGATGCCCAAGGGGATACATTGGGTTTTTTGAAACCTTTCCCTCAAAGGCCCTCCAACTGCAACAATATATCCCAAAGATTGTTATAGGCCATCCAATATGCCTCATAATATATAGAAGCAGTGTCAGGATGCAATTCAATAAAAACTCCATCTTCCTCTTTGAAGGTAGTCCTAGAATTTCCTCATGGAAGACGTCTGTATAATCCTCCACAACCGAAGTAACCTAGATGCTTGATGATATTATTCCACCATGGGATATACTCTATAACTAATGGGTGATGGGATAAGCCTCCTTCTCGCAGAACCCACTTTTTTTACCATGGGATCTCTCTCACCAGAAAAGGATAATGTCATCCCATTAATGTGTAGGAATTTGGATTATCAGTGGTGATAATCAATATGATCAGACCACTGAAAAACAATCCATACCCAATATGACATCATAATATTAAATTTTGATGACTAAAAGGTCCCCTGAGAACCTTCTCCACCAAGTGATAGCTCGAACTGTTGAAAGATAAAATATACCGAAGAAGCATTCCCTCTAGGAACCTCAAGAAAAGTTACTGGGTTAGTGCCTTGACCAGAAGCACTAGATATCTAACCAAGATTAAAGTGGTAAACGAATAATTGGAACCTGTGTATACTAATACTGAAGAAATATTATAAAACACACAGGTCGTACCTCTAATAATATCGTACGTTATTGGATCATAACCCACCAAAGCCTACAATTGTCCGCAGCCTCGACAGCCAGATCCTTGAGCCTAATGTGGGCCACCTGGGTGTGGTGGTGGGA
This sequence comes from Viscum album, assembly GCA_963277665.1. NCBI lineage: Eukaryota > Viridiplantae > Streptophyta > Magnoliopsida > Santalales > Viscaceae > Viscum > Viscum album. Next base: position 634,760,889 of record OY728138.1, on the reverse strand, counting down.
TGATCTCATAGTGTCATCCACCACCCATAGCTCCTCCCACTCCTTTTATAGATATTCCTCACTCAGGACAACCCTGTCCTTGATTGGGAGATCCCTGATCATGGCACTGCCTCTATCGTGGTAATCCATCAGCTATCTGCCTACGCTGCTCATCATGTATGGTCACACAGTCTCATGCCATGTGACCTCACCCATAAAAAGTAAAATAAATCCCATATCTGGGATTCCTTGGTGCTCTACACTTTTCTTGAAAACATTCCCGAGCCTTATCATGGGGAGGTATCCTATGTTGAGATCCTGGTACCATGTGTCTACTTGCTACTATAGATAACTTAGCTCTTGGAATCCACTACCAGCTCCAAATTTTAAGCATAAATTTGATTAAAATATCTCTATCACTAATACTCACTCCAACACTAATACATAGGTATGGAAGCACAAGGGAACCATACTGGTATAAATCTATATGGGAAGTCCTTGCTCAAACTTCCATGCTCAGAAGTAGACACCCCAGATCAAGTTAATGGAGTACAGTGTAAAGTCTGTGAACATTGATTCATACTCAGATATCACAATCCCTCCATACTATAGCTTCAGTAGCTCAGGGATCCAAATAGAGAACAAAAAGGAGGGTTAGTACTCATCATGAAACAACTGCTCAAAGTTGTCCCACATGTGTCAACTCTCAAGTATCTGCATAACGAGACTCCACCAGTGCCCAACTACATTGTGGAAAAGTATAGTGTTGGAAAGGCCACATGATATTTTAGGGTTCGAAAAATCCAACAGATATGGAACACAAGATCTATCCAATACACTACTACATGAGGATCTATCCCACCCTGAAACCTCAGTGGCCTCAGGAATTGAAACATTCATTTCACACTAAACCTACGTGTGCCATTAGCCTTCTCTTCTAGATTGATCTTCTTCTTGAATGGGGATGGAACTTCTACCTTCCCACCCAGAGTAAGGGGGTCATGGGATGAACACTAAAATGAGGCATCATCTCCCATTATATCGTCTTCATGATTCAGAACTATTATCCCCAAAACTATCATCATGGAGGCATCATGAGATTTATCAAGACATACCATGATCAGATGAGAATATATATATATATAAATGGGGTTCTGAATAGAAAAGTAAAATGAAAGACTAAATCCTATATGATGCATGTACCATTGATCTATACAAAATATGTCTCAGTATTCCAAGTCAACAAGCATGAAGATAGGATCCTGATGAATTGATATGTCAGCTGCCCGCACCATCACTAGATTCCATGTCCTGAGATAAGGACTCAATACACCTCGAAATTTTTTCCCTAAACCCAACCAAATACTCTTAATGGGACTAGTCTGAAAAATGTCCCAAGGAATGGACTTTCTCTAATGCAAATCTACTATGACCCATCCTAAGCCAGGGCTCAAGCCACAACTACCCTAAGACTACCTCCATAAGCCAAGGGGTGGCTATAAGTGTAGGAGAAATAAATTACTTGATGACACATTTTCTTAAGTATTTTTATGCACACACACTTCAATCATAATGTAGAAGTAAAGAGGGGAACAAAAAAAGACGCAACATAGATAAAAAGTAAACCATGCGTGCATAAAATCTATGGTTTACAAGAGTATGAATGTGAAAACTAAAAAGTAAATGGAAAAAATAGATGAGAAATTAGAAATATGTAAAAACCTGAAAAAAACTAGAAATGTAAACTATTGAGAGAGACCAGCTCCTAAATCCCAAGATACAACCGCAATACAGAGTCCAAAGAACCATGTATCCCAAAGCTCCACTGATGTAGCTACTAAACTATCCCTCATCTGCATAAGACAAGACACAAGTGGTAAAAGACCGTGCACAGGTGAGTATATACATACCCATTAGGGCATCCCAAAAGCTGAAGTGGGGGGGGGGGGGTAGTGAGAGATACAAAAGGAAAATATAGAAGGTGGGTGAAAGATAAAATCAAAGAGAATAGCTCAACCAAGACAAAGAGTGAAATATAACCCATAAAATCACAAGGTTCTCAACATGGTGAGTAGATGAACTTCATGATGAGTCTTGGACACCTATAGTTAGAGAGTAGACTCATCCAACCATAAGAATCTAATCCCAGAAATCACGTGGCATACCCCATGTATCTTTACCTCTCCTAGAAATAGAGTAACCAAATCTAATGTGTAAATATAGAAAAATATATTTTCTCAGTCAAAAGAAGACCAAATGAGAGTGTAAAGGGATCTCTATATCACAACTCATGCCAAGAATAATAATGTCCAATAGTTCCAAAGTCCATCAATGATGACCATAATCTCACTAATCTTCCTATAAGTATATGCTCAAGTCTAGACACACCTCATCACTGTTCCACAAAGTCGAAGGGCCACAAACTCGAAGTAGAGGACCCAGACCCAATTACGTTAGGGGGTTTCAACTCTATAAATATTCATAGAGGACCAAAACCCATTCCAATTGGGGGGTGGGGGGGTTCCACTGTAGTGTCATGAGGACCATCTCCCTATGATGATAGGTTGTTCCACTCGATATTGTAGAGTACCTGCCCCCATACCGATGTATGTGTGTGTGTGTGTGGGGGGGGGGGGGGGTTCCACTTTAAAAGTCAAGGACTTTTACCCTGGTGAAAAAGGGGTGTTACACTCTACTCATCAAGGACCCACACCCTATCTGATAGGGGGTTCCACTCAGAAATTTAGGTCTCGTGCCCTGGTACCATAGGGGGTTCCACTCTAGTCATCGAGGACCCACACCCTAGTATGTCAAGGGGGTTCCAATCAGAGGGTTGCTGTAAAATACATGTGCTCATGATAATGGGGGGTTAAACCCTAGTCATTGATAAATACACTTCCCAACTCTACCGGAGGGTATAGATCTATAGTATTTGGTGATTGTGCCAAATTAATTCCATTGTTGGCCATCGCCTCAATGAGAACGATTCTCGAAACATATCACAACATATATAAAAACCCAAAACTAATATAATCATCACATTCTATGTGAATGAAAAATTAGGGTAGACTACTCACAGGAAAAAGTATGAGTTCAAATGAAGTAGATACAAAACCTTGAAGTTTCCTCAAAAGAGTTCAAGGGGTACATGATGTGTGAGGGGACCCACAAGGAATCTAGTCCCACTCCACCACTTGGTTGTGTCCCTTTTTGGCACATATCTCCCATACCATGTAGTAGTATACACTGTGTAGGTGGACTAGATGATTTGTCTAGAGTAACCAGGACTAGGACTTTTTCTTCTGGATGTGTCTGTGTATCAGACCCCGTTCTTGTATTGGACACTGTGTCTGTTTACTGGGGTACATGACCATATACTTGGCCATGTGCTTTGACCTGAGTTCCCACCCATGTGATTCTCGACATGGGTTTTTCATTTGGGGAAGGTTACACAACATGTTGAAGGGGTACATTCCATGTTATCCTTAACTTTTCCAATACCCTAACAATAGCTGCTGAGGGGCTACAGGCCATGTGTTATTCCTTGTACACGATGTGTAGTCAGATTTTTTTAAAGTTTTCCAAATCCAATTATCGAGATTAAAATAGTCTGTTCTTCCATATATCTCACCTTGAATCTATCCTGGTTGAGTGGATTTGGCTGGTATTCATGGTTTCTGGCCGTAGTTCACTGGAAATCAGATCCCGGTTGAGTTTGTGTGAACTCGTACGCCGAAATTATTACCAAATCCCCCACCTTTTATTTTTTGGACATTGATCACTTAAACGATCATCTGAAGATCAAAAAATCAATATTTGTGATAGTTTCATCTATTCACTACTTGTTCATGAAACTGTTGCGATTTTGGAGATTTGATCATGCTTGATACTACTCGATAATGTCGAATTGGGACCATGGGGTTCTACAAGTCATGAACATAAAGAATTTGAGGAGGAAAATCACATGAAAAATGGTAAAGACATATATTTTCAATATAACTTGGCCAATGATCAAGAAGAAGAATTTATTGTTAGAAAAAAAATTGAAAATAAATATTATTTTGTACCAAGACACATGAAAATGGTCATAGTTTGTGAAAATAAAAAACTACTAAAAATTTTATCTTTTTCACTATGGTGAGTGGGTGACCACCATTTGCAGTTGCTAATACAGAAATAAATTTTCATTGGATTTATCCCAACTCCAGTGACTTCTTCCCCAACACGCCCACTGTAACATCACCCCCCATTTCCCCTTCCGCATCATCATCACTGCAATTCCACCCGTGATAACCCCTCACTCCCATCAATCATAATCAAACTCCCTCAAGCAACTCCATGTGGTCCTCAATCATTCTCATGAAATAAAAATACTACACATCTATGGTTTTTGGTGTACCCATATCCCTCTGATCACTGTGTATCTTCCATGGCCAACACCAAAGCTTTGGGGTCTCTCCTGGTCACCCTAAGTGTCTTATCGTGTCAACAACATCAAATAAACTCAAAGATGGGTGTTTTAATGGAGGAATTTTAGGGGCCAATGTAGGTGGTCACTATTAGAATTTACTGAAGGAGAAAAGATGACTGGAAAAAGGGGTCACAAGGTGGCCACTAAAGGTCTTTAACAGCTACTTTTGGTGGTCGATAAAGGTCAATATTCTAGTAGTGCAAGAAAAAGGATGGATCTGCTGAAAAAAATTAATGAAAGAAAATAAATCAAAAATTTATGATCCCTATATGAATATTGGATTGTTTTTCATCAAAGAAAGCACTCTAAAATTATTGGAAGATGAAGTTTAATTTTCTACATTCTGATGTGCTTTGATCTAGTGTTTCATCATCGTCAGATGTAATCTAGAAATGGATAGAGGAAGGAGAGCATCATTAGAGATTCCAAGATTATGAGGCTAACCCTTAGAATTTTTCCCTAATGATGTATTTGCAGAAACAATTTAGGTAAAATGTGTTTAATTAATTAATTTAATAAATTAATTTACCCCTCTGAATGTACTTCCAACATAAGAGGTATCAGAATGCCCCACGCCAACCCATTTTAGGTTGAACCTTGGGTAAACACCGTATTCCAGACTCAACCGTGTTATCATATTTTTGATCCAAGGGTTTATTTAAGATTTATCATGTTTTATTTAAGAAATATAATGTTTACAATATAAAATATATTTAGTATTTTTATAAAATTAATTCTAGGCACACCGGGGCTCAGAATCAAACACCATATAAGCGCCTAGCTCTGGAAATATATATAGAAATATTCTAAAGTATTACAAGTCAAAAATAACGACTCTAAACTTATTAAAAATGTGAATCTAAAACTTGTAAGACAAAGTTATATCATTACAGTGCTCTCAATAATGGATTTGAAATAATGCCTGATTGTTTTGGGATAAGTCAAACCACCACTTTTCTCTTTCGCATCTGCGATGGTGTTGAAATCACCTCATTCAATAGTAAGACCCTTGAAGGGTCCTGTATGATATCCAAAATCAACTTCCATTGTAACTAATATGAGATATGTAATGAATTTGATGCATCCTTAAAATTTTACAGATCCGAAATTGGTTCATGTTACGTGTTGGTGAAATTTAATAATAACACTATTCTTGGATGCCCGATCCTATCACCAAGAAACACCTATTCCTTATTTTTCAAGACATCCTACAATGAGTCCTCTTCTCGGAGAGTCAAATAATATAACCCATCATGGGAACCACATAATCATTATATGTGGATAGAAACAAAAAAACTATTCTAACAGAACCACATGACCATCTTTTGGAGAAATGGAACCCTCTACCACTGATCCTGGTTGACCCATATGCCTACAAAAATCCTCTATGTGACCCATGCTATAGTGCGGAGAACAAATCCTGGGACACAACTCTTTTCTAAAAATAATAAACTACACCACCTCTGATGAACACTCGATAAGGGAACATAAACACCCAATCCATTTTCATATAGAATCTAAGAGCATCCGCCTATAGGTAGAAACATTCATGAAAAAGAAGGTCCCAAGTTCATTACCCACTATCTAAAGCATCGACAGATTATGAAGAGGAAGAGGAATCCTAAGAATCCTAACCCACAGTAGGGGATAGTAAGAATGAACATACACCTCTTTCTAGGAGTATGAATAACCCGGTTAGTAATTTGATCTTCTAGTATACTCATCTAAAATATAAAATATGTAAATATGATATAAAATAGTGTTATGATGTTATATGATATAAATGAAAGAAGACATGAAACATTAGAACATATTTTCTTGAATATAAGAATAAATATAAAAATTAATAAAGATATTCTAATAGTAAAGGAAAAAAGTTTTAAATCCTTAGACACTTGGTGTACTAGGGAAGGTGATATATCATCTGAAAGTTCACCATAAGATAGTGGATATGAAATTCATAAAACCATTGGATTTTATAAAGTTATTCAAAAATGAGAAAAATGATTTATTGACTAAGTAACTACGGAGTAAAAAAAATTTAGATCTTGATTTTTAATTTAATTTTACTTCTGGACATGATTATTCGACATCATCATATGATGTTAATTAAAATCCCTCAAAATATGAAAAAGTTAATTCAATGGAATAATATAACGAATATTTTCCTAATTTTGATAAGATGGTTAAATATTTTATTCTCATTGAATAAAAAAAATAAAAGTAAAAAAATTATGATTTTGTTGATGAAAAAATTATTAAATCCAATAAAAGGATTTCAATATTAATTATTAAAATTTAAAAACAATCAATAGAATTAGATTGAAAAACTAATTTATGTATGAATCTAGTTTATCAAAAACAGATAATAAGAAATTGGCAGTTCAGATTAAATATGAATTTAATAGATTAGGGAAAATTTTATCTAATTTTATTCTAGGTAATAAATATTTTGAAAAAATATATAAACAAATTAGACAATCTAGAAATTATAATGTATTTGGTTTTACTTTCAAGAAATCTCAATTTCAATCATATTATTTTTTATATAAAAGTGAAATAATTTTCACCAAATTTCAGAAGGGTAGTCACTAGGGTACTTTTTTATTAAAAAAAGAGCAATATTATGGAATTAATAGAGAATTTATTTCTAAATAACTAACAACTATTCAACATAGATGAGTTGGACAGGTGTGGATTCCCAGAATTTTATTTTTTAACTTAAATGGACCCATGATAATTTGGGTATAAAGAAGTTAGTTTTATAATTTTTAAGAAAATATGTTGAGTATTTTAACCCCCAAAAATAGTACATGAATAATAGTTTCTCATGATTCTTGACTGGAGATAGTTTTAACTTCCAAATTTTGAAAAATATGAACAAAGTATGAGTTACTTTTAGAGGAAATGCATAAGGTTAAATAATAAAAATTAGTGATGTTTATTTTCTTATAAAACCATGAATTTTAATTTTTTTTATCTTTCTAGGTCTTAAGAACAACCTTATAATCATTTTCAACTATGAGAGGAAGGTTATCCTGTGAACTCAAATAATGAAAAATTTACTATTAAATGATTTGAGGGTATCTTAATTATATCAACAAACAAGATTGAAAATGTTTACACTCTTGAAATTGAAGAATTAAGTTATCAGAATTTACCTTGTTTAAGTGAAACTTATGATTTATATTGTTTGAGGCCTAAAATACTAGGACAATGTTACTTTTATTCATTAGAAATACTTTATAAGAAATGATATGTTAGCTATCTGATAGAACATAGGTTTAATCCAACCATATTTTTTTATCCTTTTAATATTAAAATGAAAAATAATTCATATTTTTAATCTAAAAGTTAAGTCTCAACTTCATAATCATTATAGTTAGTTCCCATAGATTTTTTAATCAAATTCGATGTATTGAAGAAAAACTATGTGTACACCTTGGTTAATGATTACACTATATTTACTTGGATTTATTTTCCCATGAAAAAATCTATACCCCTTAATCATTTCACAAATTTTCATGATTTTGTTAAAATTGAGAATAACAAAACTTTTACCACTATTCTAGGTGATAATAGTGGTGAGTTTTTGAAATTTTATTTTTTAAAAAATTATTAAGAAATATATTCTTCCCAATTTATCAACACGTAAAACACCACAAAAAAGGTGTAGTTGAATGAAGAAGAATAATTATTCAAGAAATATATTAAAATTTGATAGGAATGTATTATGGTGCTTATATTGTTTTTGGATGAGGATATGAGTATGAATTACTATAGTATAAATCAATATTTACACAAACCTTTTCTTAATAAAAATATTAATATGTTATGAAATGAAATAAATATAATAAATTCTTACTTCATTGTCTTTAGATATACTTTATTAATCTAGAATGAATAAATTACAACATTAAAAATTTGATTCTAGGGATTATGGAGGAATTTTTATTGGTTATTCAATAACTTGTAAGGTTTATAGGGTTTTTTATAAGTGAACTAAGTGTGTTGAGGGAATGGTTCAAGTAATGTTTGATAAATACAATCTTTTTGTTTTTATAAAACCTCTAGAAGTTTATCCTTGAGATGATTTTTTTGAAAGTAATCATTTTTTACTATAATTTAATTCACTACTAATAATAATAAATTCCTCTAAAGTTCGACCATCAAATTTTCAATATCCATAAATTACTTCAAAAAATGATATATATTTTATAATTGATGTCAAAATAACATTTTACCTATAAACCAATATATTTTTAGGAGTCATCCTACCAAAAATATTATTGGTCATGTTTTTAAACCTATTATAACTAGAATTTCCTTAAGAAATTAAATTGAGAGTCATGAATTATTATCTATATTCAAACCTAAGATGGAAGATGATTACTTTAGAGATGAAATTTTTATATTTACTATGAAAAAAGAGCTCAATCTATTTGAATGGAATGAAATTTGGACCTCAGGTGAATGAACTAATGATCTACTAGTAATAGGGGTTATATGTATTTTTTGAAACAAAGATGATGAAAATGTAAATATTTTTAGAAATAAATAATGATTTTCTCCTATGGGATCCTTTAAAGAAAAAGCAAATGATTACAGGGTTACCTTTTTCACATGTAGAATTATTAAAATCATTCAAAATATCACTTTTCATTATATCACATATGAATTTTACTTTTTTTTGTTTTAAAATAGATATTAAATGTTCTTTTCATAATGAATACATTCAATAAGAATTTTGTTTTGAACAATCATTATTTTATAAAGAAACTAAATTTCCCAAAAATGTTTTTAAAATTACTAAAGCGCTCTATGAACATAAAAAAGCACACAGATATTGGTATAATTATCATTCTAGATATCTAATTAATTTTTTTATAGGATGTTATAATCTAATCCTTTTTTAAAATAATTTTTTAAAACTATGATTTTTGTTTAAATTTATGTAGATGAAATTATTTTGGTTCAAATCAAAAATATATTGATGCTAGTTTTTTTTTAAAAGTTATGAAAAATTGTTTTAAATGAGAATGATGGGTGAACTCACCCTTTTTCATGGCTTCCAAGTTTTTGAAAGACTAGAAGGAAAATTCTTAACTCAATATAAATGTAATAAATATTTACTCAATAATTTTGGTTTTGAAAATGCATATATTATAAGTAATTGGGTAGAAAATTTTATCAAACATATTAACACCAGTAAAATGGAATATCAAAACCATTAGCAATTTATGACTAAATGTTCACAATATATTATATAAATTTTACTAAATATTATGCTTTTAGAATTTTCATGTGTGATATTTCATGAAAACATGAGGGACTCAAATTGAAAACCCATAAAATTTATTTTCCATTATCTTAATGGAACATCAGAACTTTGTTTATTCTATTCATATAAAAATAATATTTTTCATAGAAGTTACTCAGATTATGACTTTGGAAGATATTAATTATATTGAAAAAGTAAATCGAAAATATTTCCTTCATAAAGATATGCTTTATTTCCATGTTCCAACAAGAAGTGAAATTTTATAACACTTTATACTACTGATACTGAATATGCAATAGGTAAAATTTGTTTTGCTGAATTTTTATATATGAAATACACCATCCTGGTTTTTTGATTTTTTACATAAAATCTAATCATTTGTGATAATATCAGTGTTGTATATTTGTTAAGGACCCCAAAACATCACTTACGAGTAATGAACATAGATGCAAGAAACTATTTTCTTAATGTTTACAAACAATGATGAGAGATAATTCTGGAATTTTTTAATATAGAAAACTAGGTTACTGATATTAATACAAAACAATTAAAATATGATAGCTCTAAATACATAAAACAAATAATCAGAAAAATAAAACTAAAATGATATTCATTTAAAATATTATTCAATAAATATTTTTATATTGAAAAGAATCCAAGAATGGCGGGGGGGATGATATTTTATTTCATTATTAATTCATATATATTTACAAGAGGTTTAATTTTTTTCCTTTACCATTACATGAATATTATACCAGTTACCTTTTCCAATTTTATTAAAGTTTAATAATCATCGCTAATTTTTTTGTTAAAATATCCAATAAGGAGGAAGATTATCCATTATTATTTGAAGAATACTTTAGGTAAAGTTAACTTTTACAAAAATATCTTTTACGAATTTTTTTTCCAATAATATCATTTTTTACTAAATTGGGATACATTGAAAACTAATTTCAGGTAATATCTTTTAAGACATTATTCATTTACTTATATTTATAAGGTAATTTTCTTTCTTTTGGAAGGTAACAAATATTTTCTAAAAGAAATTATATATTTAATTCTTAAAAATAACTCATATGACATGTGATTTGTATATACATTTCCAGGAGAATCATGCTAATCCATTTATAAAAGAAAGGATATTTTTTTCTATAGTAACTCGAAAACAAAAATAAAGAATACAAACCCAATGATTTTAGTCTCACATAATTTACTATATTATTACTTTCAAATCTATGCTAAAATTGGTTTTAACTAAATAATCACTAGGATAGATTATCAGAAGAATTATAAAAATCCATCTATGAAGCTCAAAGTCCATTATACCAAAATAATACTATCATCAGATCCAATGCAAGCACTCCTAGGGATTTTTGGTGAAGTTGATGAAGTATAATGTTTGATAATGCAGAAAGATATATTCTATTATAGAGAAATTCCAAATATGATCCCACATACTACTGAAAACTATATAGTTTAACATATGAAATCATCATAAGAAGACATTTTCAAATAGGAAATAATCATAGAAATGGAATAGATTTTAAAAAATTTGATTTCATTAACCTTTATTGATGGTTTTTTCATGGATATTTGAAGAGTGATGGATTATTAAAAGAAACCAAAAAATGGTTAGAAAATTTATGAGATAACAAAATTTGTAATTCTATATTTTTTTATTTCAATGTATATTTCAATATTTTTAGTTTTTTGTTTATTACTTTAATTATTTTTGAAAATCAAAAATGGTGTTTTTTTAATATTGAGAATGTTAAGAAGTGGGAGTTATTTTAGTATTCTAATCATATTTAATATATATTATTAATGACTAATATGTTTATTATGAAGTGTTTATGAATAAAATAAGGAAAAGTTCATTGGAAAAATTCACATGAGAAGTATTATTTTAAATAAAATATATGATTTCTTTTAATTTTAGTTTAAATATTAAAATTTTATTGTGGGTTTTGTGATTTCAAAAAAGGAGGACTGTTTTGAGTCAATGAAATGCTTATATTATTTATTTTTAAATCACAATGCACTTAATGTAAATCTAATTTAATTTGAGATTCATTTTAGTTGTCATGTTTCTGTAGAATGAATTTATGGTAACCGGAATATCAAAGAACTCAATAAGATTTGTGAAAATCTTGTAATATAAACTTATGTTACAAACTATATTCATTAGATTCAACATAATTGTTGAGGGATCATGAGAAAAACATAATTAGATTAATTAATATTCCATGATTATAAAAATATGAAAAGGGTGATTCTAATTTAATTAAAATCAACTCTAATATTATTGTTACCTTAAAATTGATATTTTTTACAAAGCTTTCTATAAATAGAATTGTAGATACCCAAGTAGAGAAATCAATAAATCCTTTAATATATTAAAGTATTTAATCACATATCGACTTAGTACATAACCAAATGTTTTTATATTGATGTGTCTAATAAAATATATGTCTTATGAGTATTCATTATGAAATTGTTAGTATTTATCTTGTTATTGTACTTTTACTGACCCATGATGATCAAGGACTTTAGGGTCTAGGAAGATAGAGTGTTCAAGGATAGAAAACTACACCAACCTATAGGGTTATGTCAATGGATTCCAAGTATAGAAAGTAATACCTTTTGTATGGAGACCCCAAACTTGATGTACATGGGCATTAAATTACTTTTTAAGAATACTTAATACATAACAAAAACAAACACCCAAGGACCATAATAGTTTAGTGTCTTTGGAAATTCGGAACAAAATTTTCTAATCATGGTGAAAGATCTTCAATATCTCCCATAAAGAACTTCCAAATTTTGTTTTATTACCTAAAACCTTTCCTTATATCCTGGGGAAAAGTAAACATAAAAAGAGTGAGATCAAATTCTCAATAAGGGTAAACATATAGAACATAAAACAATCCATAAACATTTGAATGCAAAAACTTGAACATAAAATCTAAACATCAAAATCTTGAGCAACGATATAAATCTTGGAAGTATGTAAGGAATATATCATAAACGAACATCAATCATGAAAAAATAGCATGGAAATGAAACATGTAATTGTGTCAAACCATTAAGCACATGATATGTTTTCCATAGTAGCCAAGGCATTGCTGCCAAGACCATCTTAGTGGACAAAGTCCCTTTCTGAATCGAGTTCACTCCTCGTTCTAGTCTTGTATCACTGAACCAGATTAACATGAAGTTTCAGCCATGTCTATCTCATGAGATATAAATCTTTACCAAATTCATTAGAGGTAGATATAGGTCCCACCCATATCATAATGAAATCATTTTTACTTGTGCCACAACATAAACATAAATCATTCATCATAACCCAAAGAATAAAAATGGGTTTTATGAACATCATCCCATCATAACATAATCCATATAAAAAATATGGATATCATTTCATCATAAGAAAAGTGAAAATATGTAAATCATAGAGAAATTATACTTTAAACATACACATATGAAATAATTTCAACTTAGATGGAAATTGGTTTTGATGAAACACTTGAAATGAATTCTTGAGGAAAATATCATTTCTTATTAAAAATCATTTTATTTTCTCAAAATTCCATGAAATTTTAAAAGAAAAGGATTTTTTTTAAAACAATAATAAAATCTTGTAGAGGAATCTTCATGAAAATTAGGCGTTATGGAATCATAAAAATATGTTCATGCCGTATAAGTTAAAAAAACATTCTTCTCGTACTTCTGTGGAAAAGTCAAAAAGTACCTCATATGGTAAAAAAAAGAAATATTCCTTACATACCATGTAGTAAAAGTCAAAAATGTGTAAAAAGGACTTTAAAAATACATGAATCCATTTTTATAAAACATGGACATGGATGATAAATATAACCCCAGTAAATACTTACGAATAAACAATCTCGGATAAAAACAAGATTGAAAAAGTTATCCCTTACCTTATGTATGATATGCTTCATATGTATCCGAAACTCCTATATAATAATTTAAATAATGTAATTGAATTATTATAGAATCATATTAATTGTTATGATATCATATATGGTTCACTTATGACTTTATATTACCCGTTATTTTGTAAATTCCATGTTAAAGCAGCGTTTTGGGTAAAATCATTTCATTTATCGTACGTGTTTTGATTTGTTGTTCTTGATATTATTACTCATATTCTGATTTACTTAATTTAAGAATGTAAAACATGATTTATATATAATATATATTCAGTATATAAATATATATGATAGATCGATAAATAGAATGAAATACACTGTTCATGGAGACGATAGGCCGTACGTACGCATGGACGCTGTTTTCATTTCCTTATTGAATTGAATGGAATTAAGTAAATGAAACATATATGTACATAAATACAGTATAATTATTATGTAATATATTTCATTATTATTTGTTATATATATACTTTATAATCATATTTGAATGGTTAATCATGGAAAATGAATCTCATCGCGTTCGTGGAGACGGTAGTCCGTACGTACGCACGAGCGATGATATCGTTCCCATAATTATTGAATAGAATTGGAGTGAATGATATAATATCTTAAAATCAGTATGATGTTATAATAACCATATATATTTATTCTTTAAACCATTATACCCATCCAAGTATGGTGGTGGTGGAAAAACTAATTACACCACGGTGTGAAGACGATATTCCGTAAGTACGCACACGCGGTGATTTCATTTTCTGTAGGATGGATAGAAGGTGAAATGGGGTTGTTTCATATTTATAATAAAATATCAGTATATTAGTGATAATTATGTTATTAATTTATAATGAAAAAACTAAAGAAGAATAAGTTGAAGAAGAAATAAACTTGAAAGAATCGGTAGAAGAGATTACCTCTTCTTCGACGCACCTCTTTTAAGATTCCTCTTAAGGCACTAGATTTGGTATTTTGAGGAGACCAGAACCTCTATAATGTTTCTAGGGAAGTTGAGAAGGAAAATGGGCAGGGGTTGGCCGAGACTGAAGACTCAAAATTGTGTAAAGAGAAGAGGGAGGAGGTGCCCTTTAATAAGGGAGGAGAGGGGCACTTTAGGAAAAACTGAAAATATTATTTTATAATAAAGTCATATTCGGTTTATAATGGATCCAATGTGACTTATTTAAAAGATAAAGTGGGGATGGGTCAAAGTCCTTTCAACCAATAGTTTTTAGACAAGTTTAGGTTACTATTTTAATCTTATCATTTAGATTTAACTCTAAGTTAAAAATTTTAACTTTTATCGTGTCTTCTTGTTTTCTTACACTATATGGTTAATAAACTTACTATAACAAGCCAACAGAACCCCAATTGGTTCATTATTAATATGTATAACCTTATCTAAGTCATTTGGAATAACCTTATATTTTTAGGAATAGAATAAAAATTAATAATATAATATTTGTTTTAAAAACTATTTTCTGTCAATTTTGACACTATTTGGTAATTTATTTTTGTGAAAATTATAACTGCACGATTAGTTCGAAAAAAGTTAACTGAATCAATACTAACATTTCATATTAAAATAATTTATTTAATTCATAAAAAGTCTCAAATTACATTTATTTGGGTATTTATTACATCAATTATGTTAATATTTCATTAATAAGGTAATTAATGCATCATCATTGTGTCATAAATAAATTAAATTATTTAATGTCTAAAAATTATAAATAAAAAACTGTTATGTAAGAAATATTTTTATCTTTCTAAATAATATTTATAGTCAAATTTATCTTATGTATAACCCTATGTTAAAAATGTTTTAGTTATTAAACTTTGATTTTAACTCTTTTAACTTTTCTTTGAATTAAATAATAATAAAAGTCCTAATCTAATCCAAGTGGACCTAAATGATAATTTTATATTCCTAAGGTTGTTTTTCATCGAATTACACTTATCCAGTATAATTATGACATGTATTACCCTATTTACTTTTAATCGTGGTAAATAAAAGTAAAAAGTTACTATTCACCAAAAATTATTTTTATCTTATTGAACCACATTTTACTCCATGATATTAACCGTATCTCTTGTATTTTCTAAATTACACTCACAGAAGTGGTAAAATTATGTTTTATGTAAATTTTCAAATTCTTCTAGGAGGTGGGTAAAAGACGGTGAAAAGTTCAATAAAATTTTTATATATCTAAAATTATTATCAAATGACTCTAATGAATTAAATTGAACTTATATAGGTATTGTGTATCAATTTTGACCAAAATTAAATTTAAATAAATTATTATTTAAATAAAAAGTCAGTTTTAACCAAAAAACTTTGTGTTTTCACTATTCATCAAAAACTGAAAAGTTCGAAGAAAAATATCAAAAATTCACCCTAGCCTAATTTCGATATTCCGAATCCAAAAATGAAGTCCATTTTGAATGATAAAATTTAAGAAAATTAAAAAAGTGGGTATTACTATTCATAATGGCTAGTTTATATAATAACATATCGTTGTTTAGTGAAACTCGGTATTGCGTACAACACATGCTATCGTGGAAGTTTGCGATTGTGTGTAATGCAAGCCAAGTCAGGGTTGCGTGTAGTGCAAGATTATTTTGTTGTTGCGTATAATACAATCCAACCATATTTCATTTATACATTTAATATATATATATATATACACTCAATGTTGCGTAGTATAACTTCTATCAAACGAACTTGAAATTGTGTGTAACCCAATCCAAGATTAGTGTTGTGTATACTGCAAGATAATATGATGTTGTGTATAGCGCAATATAATCTTAGTGTGGCGTATAACAGAAGATATGAAAGAAATTAAAAAGAATATTTCTTATAAAATCTCGGGGTGTTACATTCTATCCCCCGTAAAATGAATTTCTCCCTCGAAATTCATCAGGGATATAAATAGTTTACTATATGAAAGTTTCTTTCATTGGAAACCACATCGTAAAAAGGAATACTAAAACTTAATTTAAAAAAATAATGTATGAAACGTAACAGTTACCCAAATTAACTTATCCATGGGTTTCCACATAGGAGAACATAGGTGAAAATATGGATATGGAAGAGAAATCTAACTTTCAAGTTCTGATGGAGAGTGGTAGAGGTCATGGCTATGAAAAAGCCAACAATCACAAAGCCATAAATTTGTGATAATCTAAGGTTCCATATGAATCATCAGATATGATGACACTAGGACAACATTTTTTTTTCAAGATCATTTCCCTAATGTTGAAGAATTTTAATTAGAAGAAATACTTACATTATTTTGGTACAATATCACTGTTGTTTGTACCTTGAACAATTTCCACTTCAACTCTTAAAGAAATGAAGTTGAATTTGTCTTTTGTGAAGTGCTAGCAGATCATGAGATAGAATGATAGGTCATTCCATCTTTCTCAAACATAAAGCTAGCAATAATTATATACATAAGTCCATCTACAGTGAGATTAATCATATATGGTTCCAAAAATGGACTTATACTTCATCTATCATACTGCTTAATAAAATAAAACTAGTTTCTACTAAGCAGGGACTTCTTATAGGCTAGTGGTAGGCGATAAAGGCCTGTCTCACTTCGATTGTGGGTTCGATTCCCGCATCCTTGTTCGACGCGATGGGTTGTCGCCCATCCTGTAGGTTGTCCTTTTTCTAAAACTATACTATTATAACATAACAAAATGTTCTAGCCTTAAACAATACTAACTTATGTACAACATAATCCATTCCAATCATTAGGCTTATCTAAAATACTTCTATCCAATCTTATAGTATAAAGAAGACGATTACTAGAAATGTCATCAACCAAGCATGTGAATACCATCATTTATTCCCTATATATCATACGATATATCTTGTTGGTCACATTCCAAACATGTGAATACCTTAATCATGTATTCTATTGAAAAATGAATGCCCATTGAACCTTAGTGAAAACATGAATGTTGTCAAAATTTAACTCTTTCCACATACCAAAATCCCAAAATTTCTATATACACAAACCATGATATCACATTGTCTTTATATCAGTCATGAGCTCATTAATACTATCAAACATCTCATTATCTCCATATCCCTTCATTATGCGCATATCATATAATTTCCAAAAATACATGAATAACCTTTCATGGTTACCGATACCATTCAACATTTACTTTCAAATACTTTCAGAAAAACAATAGTGTAACAATCCTTAGATGTGCCTTTATTCCATAGAACCATTACCTATACAACATAACTCTTAATAAACATAAATAATTCCACTACCTTATTAAACCATTGAACGAGCTTCATCATTTTATTCCTCAACACATCTTTCATCTCATATATCATTTGTAGTATCTTCATCATCATCAATATAAATACTACCTATACAACCATGTTGATTCCCTTCATGAGATTTTTCCTTAGGGAATTGGTTTTCATAATGCCCGTACATCCCACATTTAAAACATTTAACCGTTGTTTATGTCCTAGCAATACCATTATCCTTGTACAAGGTGTTAACTGAACATTTTCCTTTGCACTTACTGGATTTGTGTCCTTCTTTTCCACACCCAAAGCATCTTCCAGTTCCTTTGAAACATTCTCCTAGATGCCTCTTCCCACATGATTTATATGGGGGAAATTGAACTTTCTTTCCTCTATGATCATCATGAAACTACATCTTTCTCTTATTAGCTGAGTCACGAAACTTACCAGAGATGAGTTTATTGAACATATTATGAGATTGATGATTAGGCATAATAATGATGTTTGGACTTCCAAATCCCGTTTCATTTGGTTTCTCTTGTAGAATATCATTCCATTGTCCATCATATCCTCCATTATCACGAATCTTCTTGTTTCCATCCATTTTCTAAAATCCAAAAAGAATAGTGTGAGAGGAAAAAATCATGCTTGGTAAAACAACATAATAAAGGGGGAGTACCTTCAATATCTAACATCTTAGGATTAATTCTAAGATCATTACCATAATTCTAGGACTATAACCTATACTTATATTTAACCTTAGGGACATCCGTAGACATACCTTATAAATATCTCAAGGGATCTCACTAAATTTCTCGCATCCTAGTTTCCAAAGGTTAACTAAACCTTTCCTCTATTACCAACTGTAGTGACCCCAAACTTTACATACATGGAAATTAAATTAATTTTTTGAATAATTAATACATAACAAAAATAAACACCCAAGGAATGTAATATTTTAGTGTCTTTGGAAACTCGGAACAAAATATTCTAATCATGGTGAAAGATCTTCAATATCTCCCATAAAGAAATTCCCATTTTTGTTTTCTTACCTAAAACCTTTCCTTATATCATGGGGAAAAGTAAACATAAAAAGGGTGAGCTCAAATGCTCAGTAAGGGTAAACATATGGAACATAAAACAACCCATAATCATTTGAATGCAAAAACTTGAACATAAAATCTAAACATCAAAATCTCGAGCAACGATATAAATCTTGGAAGTACGTAAGGAATATACCATAAAAGAACATCAATCATGATAAAATAGCATGGAAATAAAACATGTAATTGTGGCAAACCATTAATCACATGATATGATTTCCATCGTAGCCAAGGCATTTCTGCCAAGACCATCTTAGTGGACAAAGTCCCTTTCTGAATCGAGTTCAATCTTCGTTCCAGTCTTGTATTACTGAACCAGATTAACATTCCATCCCAGCCATGTCTATCTCATGAGATATAAATCTTTACCCAATGCATTGGAGGGAGATATAGGTCCCAACCATCTCGTAATGAAATCATTATTACTTGTGCCACAACATAAACATAAATCCTTCATCATAACCCAAAGAATAAAAATGGGTCTCATAAACATCATCCCATCATAACATAATCCATATAAAATAGATGGATATCATTTCATCATAAGAAAATTGAAACTATGTAAATCATATAGAAATTATACTTGAAACATACACATATGAAATAATGTCAACTTAGATGGAAATTGGTTTTGATGAAACACTTGAAATGAATTCTTGAGGAAAATATCCTTTCTTATTCAAAATCATTTTCTTTTCTCAAAATTCCAAGAAAGTTTAAAAGTAAAGGAATTTTTTTTGAAAATAATAATGAAATCTTGTAGAGGAATCTTCATGAAAATTAGGCATTATGAAACAGTAAAAATTAGTTAATGTAGTAAAAGTTAAAAAAACATTCTTCTCGTACTTTTTCTAGAAAAGTCAAAAAGTACCTCATATGGTAAACAAAAGAAATATTCCTTACATACCATGTAGTAAAATTCAAAAATGGGTAAAAAGGACTTTAAACATACATGAAACCGTTTTTAGAAAACAGGGACATGGATGATAAATATAACCCCGGAAAATACTTACGAATAGACAATCTCGGATAAAAACGAGATTGGAAAAGTTATCCCTTACCTTATGTCTGATATGCTTTGTATGTATCCGAACATCAAGTATAATAATTTAAATAATTTCATTTAATTACTACAGAAGCATATTCATTGTTATGATATCATATATATTTTAGTTATGACTTTATATTACCCGTTCTTTTGTAAATTCCATGTTAAAGCAGCATTTTGGGTAAAATTGTTTCATTTATCGTACATGTATCAATTTGTTGTTCGTGATATTATTACTCATATCCTGATTTAATTAATTTAAGAATTTAAAACATGATTTATATATAATATATATCTAGTATATAAATATATATGATAGATCGATAAATGGAATGAAATACACCGTTCATGGAGACGGTAGGCCGTACGTACACATGAATGCTGTTTTCATTTCCTTATTGAATTGAATGGAATTAAGTAAATGATACATATATGTACATAAATATAGTATCATTATTATGTAATAAATTTCATGATTATTTATTATATATATACTTTATAATCATACTTGAATGGTTAATCATGAAAAATGAATCTCATCGCGTTCGTGGAGACGGTAGTCCGTACGTACGCACGAGCAATGATATCGTTCCCATAATTATTGAATAGAATTGGAGTAAATGATATAATATCTCAGAATCAGTATGATGTTATAATAACCATATATAGTTATTCTTTACACCATTATACCCATCCAAGCAAGGTGGTGGTGGAAAAACTAATTACACGACGGTGTGGACACGATATTCCGTACGTACGCACGCACGGTGATTTCATTTTCTGTAGGATGGATAGAAGGTGAAATGGGGTTGTTTCATATTTATAATAATATATCAGTATATTAGTGATACTAATGTTATTACTTTATAATGAAACAACTGAAGAGGAAGAAGTTGAAGAAGAAAGAAACTCAAAAGAATCGGTAGAAGACATTACCTCTTATTCGACGCACCTCCTTTAAGTTTCCTCTTAAGGCACTAGAGTTGGTCTTTTGAGGAGACCATAACCTCTATAATGTTTCTAGGGAAGTTGATAAGGGAAATGGGAAGGTTTTGGCCGATATTGAAGGCTCAAAATTGTGTAAAGGGAAGAGGGAGGAGGTGCCCTTTCATAAGGGAGGAGAGGGGCACTTTAGAAAAAACTTAAAATATTATTTTATAATAAAGTCATATTCGGTTTATAATGGCTCCAATGTGACTTATTTAGAATCTAAAGTGGGGATGGGTTGAAATACCCTCAACTAATAGGGTTTATAAATGTTTAGGTTACTATTTTAACCTTATCATTTAGATTTAACTCTAAGTTAAATAATTTAACTTTTACCGTGTCTTCTTGTTTTCTTACACTATATTGTTAATAAACTTACTATAACAAGAAAAACAAACCCCAATTGGTTCATTATTAATATATATAACCTTATCTAAGTCATTTGGCAGAACGTTAGATTTTTTGGAATATAATAACAATTAATAATATAATATTTGTTTTAAAAACTATTTTATGTCAATTTTGACACTATTTGGTAATTGTTTTTTGTAAAAATAATAATTGCCTGATTAGTTCGAAAAAAGTTATTTGAATCAATAATAACATGTCATATTAACCTAAAAAATTAGTGGAATGCATAAAAAGTCTCAAATTACATTTATTTGGGTATTTATTACATCAATTATCTAAATATTTCATTAATAAGGTAATTACTACATCATCATTGTGTCATAAATAAATTAAATTATTTAATGTATAAAAATTATAAATAAAATACCATTATGTATGAAATATTTTTATATTTATAATGAATATTTATAGTCGAATTTATCTTATGTATAACTTTATATTAAAAATGTTTTAGTTATTAATCTTTGATTTTAACTCTTTTAACTCTTCTTTGAATTAAATAATAATAAATATCCTGATCTAATCCAAGTGTACCTAAATGATAATATTATATTCCTAAGGTTGTTTTTGGTCTAATTAAACTTATTCAATAAAATTATGACATGTTTTAGGGTAATAATAATTTCATTTTTACCCTTAATTACCCTATTTACTTTTAACCGTGGTAAATAAAAGTAAAAAGTTACTATTCACCAAAAATTATTTTTATCTTATTGAACCAAATTTTACTCATTGATATTAACCATGTCTCTCGGATTTTTGAAATTCCACTCACCGAAGTGGTAAAATTAAGTTTTATGTAAATTTTCAAATTCTCCTAGGAGGTGGGTAAAAGACGGTGAAAAGTTCAATAAAATTGTTATATATCTAAAATTATTATAAAATGACTCCAATGAATTAAATTGAACTTATATAGGTATTATGTATCAATTTTGACCAAAAATAAATTTAAATAAATGATTATTTAAATAAAAAGTCGGTTTTAACCAATAACTCAGTGTTTTCACTATTCATAAAAAATTGAATGTTTTCAGAAAAATATCAAAAATTCACCCTAGGATAATTTCGATATTCTGAATCCATAAATAAAGTCCATTTTGAAAGATAAAATTTATAAAATTTCAAACTTTGGGTATTACTATTCATAACGGCTAGTTTATATAATAAAATATCGTTGTTTAGTGAAACTCAGTATTGCGTACAACACACACTATCGTGGAAGGTTGCGATTGCGTGTAATGCAAGACATGTCAGGGTTGTATGTAGTGCAAGATTCCTTTATTGTTTTGTATAATATAATCCAACCATATTTCATTGAAACATTGAATATATATATATATACACATTCAATGTTGCGTAGAATAACTTCTATCAAACGAACTTGAAATTGTGTGTAACACGATCCAAGAATAGTGTTGTGTATACTACAAGCTAATACGATGTTGTGTATAGCGCAAGATAATCTTGGTGTATCATATAACAGAAGACATGAATGAAATTAAAAAGAATATATCTTATAAAATCTCTGGGTGTTACATTTTGATTGGTCATAAAGTTTGTGAAACCTTATGATAGGTTTAAAGTCACTAATACCATGAATATTTTTTATAGATAAACATTAATATTTGGTTTAAAGGTTCATTTTGAATATATCCATTCATGGATTATTTGGATTCCCAACTAATACTCTATATACTATTATTAAACTTCTACTATATTATTGTTTTAATCGTCATAGGTTTAAATGTTATGTTTCCACTACTAATATTACTATGGTTTTATTATTATAAAAATATGACACTTTTATTTATTCTGTATTAATTGTATTTCATGAAGTTCATATTTCCGTTGCTACACTTTGAATCAATCAACATTTTGAAAATTTGGTTCACTTAAAAACTGAAGGTCAGATGAAACATGTATGTTTTTTAAAACTAAAACTCACACCCCCTCTTAAATATTACTAGTATTTATCTGTAGGAATAAAAAATACCTTTAATCGGTGATAATATACACGAGCTATGTGGGGGAGAAATGGAGAAATGAGATCAAAGAGAGAGGATTAAAGGGAGAAACTGACAGGTGCAGTTGGGTGAAACAATGAAAATATTGGCGTGGGATTAAGGTTTTTGTTATTTAGTATTTTACTGTGGTTATTATTACAATTGATATGAAAAAGAAATTTTGTACATTTAATCCAAAATTTAAAAGAAACATTAAAAGTATATACTACTATACTTATAATGCCAATAATAGAAATAATCATTTTTAAAGATCATGCGATCATATTTTAAGCATCCGTTATATAAAATACACCAATAAAAATATTAAATATTAAGTATTTAACGTATATTATAAAAAAATAAAAAATAAAAAATTATTCTGCATCAGTTATTTAATAATAAAAATGAAACCCCTTAGGTTACAAATTTTATATTTTCTATGGGATGTAAAATATAGATTTAGATACTTTATGAGGCGAAAGGCTTGATAATTTAAGGATACAATTCTTGTATTTTAATCATTCTTATTACAGATTATAATGTTTTTGCATCAATTTAGCATCGACAATAATGCCACATAGATAATAAATATAATTTTAGTATTGGTTATCAATAATAATGTAGAACTATTTATGATACTGATTAGGAAGAAAAAAATCTTGGTAATTTATAACTACCCATTATATTTTACATGATTTTTCACATCAATTATAAAACAATAATGGTTGTGGAATGAATAATTTAGTTAAAAATATTTCCCTTGAACTTTTTGAAATATGTTACTTAAAAACCAATGTTTACTACTAGTTTTTTTTTAATTTTTACATATATTTTTAAAAATCATTAACATATGTTCATCGATGATGCTTATTTAAATTATGTTAAAAATATTTTTTTACATCAGTTATGAAAAGAGATGTAAAATATTTACCACATCTATTTTTATAAAAATAAATATTTTAAATAATGAAAAGGATATATCATATGTTTCTCCATTTCATTTTTTATTTAAATTATTTTGTAATATGTGATTGTTTTCAACAATTTTTAATAATCTACTTAAAAATAGGCCCTTTAAATTATAAAAAATATATTGGAACATCACACAAAGTATTATAATAATTACGATGAAATCCTGTATACCACTGAGATTATATTAATAACCCATGTTCAATGATATTTTTTACTTCTTTGACTAAAATAATCAGCATGTATAATGAAATATATCTTATATATATATGGGAAACTAATATATTTACAACTATTTCACGTATTTTGAAGAAAATGAACCAAAATAAGAATCAATATATAAACAAATAAACAATATATTATTATGAAGATAA
The DNA here is from genome assembly GCA_963277665.1 of Viscum album. Classification (NCBI taxonomy): domain Eukaryota; kingdom Viridiplantae; phylum Streptophyta; class Magnoliopsida; order Santalales; family Viscaceae; genus Viscum; species Viscum album. The sequence goes on along the minus strand of OY728138.1, from coordinate 634,736,034 downwards.
TTAAAAATAATGTCCTTAAAGTGTCAAAAATATACTTTAATTTATTTTTCTAATTTAAAAATGATGTCATAAAATAATTTTATAATAAATAATTAAATTTTATGACAATAATTTAACTAACCAAGAAATATAAAAGGTTTTTACTCCATTGAAGTGGTACATGTCATCAGTTAAGTAAGATAAAGTTCTATAAAAAATGTCACATTAAAATAAAACAATTCTAAAATTTAGTAACATGATGAATTTAAAATAAAATATATTTAAACATGTACACTTTATTAAAATATATAGTCATTCTAGTTATTATTATCACAAATGTAATGCATCAAACATAATAAATTCCCTCTATATTCTTAGCCTAATGATGTTAGTGAAATTTTATGACAATAAAAAAATGAATTTACATTTCTAAAGAATTATTAATTTCATGAAATCTTTAATGTAAAAAATCCATATTTGTAGAAATATATCTTTTTCCCTTTTCTAGAAATCTATTTTTTTTGTAAAATATTCCACTTACATTATCGAAGTATAGTGTGAAAAAAATAAATCAATTATTCATTTATAAATTTATTAAAAAAATAGAATAATGATACTTTATATTTAAATATATCATAAAATTGAAAAAATATTTGACTTAATGTAGTATGTAACAAATATGCAGTGTTTTTTTGATGATAGTAGAAACACAACTTCTAGTACCCAAATAAATAAATAAATAAACGTGAATAAAATTATAATTGAAAGGTGGTCAGTATAAAGCATGTTTTCATGTCCCTAAAAATTTGGTAATATATAACTCTTTATATTTTAACATGTTAATATTTTAGAGACTTATTCAACACTATCAACATGTGTGGAACTAAGTATTATTTTTGAAATTAAATGTGGATCCAAAAATATAAAAACTAAAATCATGCAATTTTTAATGTAAATAGTTTGAAAATTAGTAGTTTAATTAATATATCATGTTAATATAACATTAATAAAATAAATAAAATACTATATTTATTATATTTCACATACATCATAGAAAATATAAAACACATAATTGCATAGCATATCAGCAATTGTGATGGCCCGATTATTTTTTTTTCAAAAATAAATTTTATGTTTTATTCATTTTAATTATATGAAGTCATATTTCTATTTATTACTATAATCATACAAATAATTTTATTGTGGTATGGAACAAGAATATGAATCTTGATTTATAAAAACATTTTATTTTAAATAAATTGTTTTTCCATGTATGATATACTTTTATTTAAAAGCTAAATATCTAAATTTTATAAATAAAATTTTATAAACAAGTTTTTTTGTTTCAAAATATCAAAAATATCGTAGGTTGAATTTTTTGGATTTTCCAAATTAAAATGATTTTTTGGGGAATAGTAAAAAATTCTGTTTTTTAAGAATATTTTATATTATATAGTATCACCATGAAACAAATATGGTTTAAAAATTTAAAAATCATATGGAACAACTCATAAATGATATTATTATAATAAAATCATATAAATAGTATTCAATTTATCTAATTTATATTTTATGTCATGACAAATGTGAAAATCATTATCAATGCTGATGTAGTGCATGTGCATTAATGAAAAATTAAAAATTAGTATGATTGGGATAATATTTAATAAATTACAAAGATAATATAAAAAATTAATGAAATTTTTTTCACTATAATATTATTTTGAGGAATATTTTTATATTTTAAATATATATATAAATTTAAATATCAAAATATTTACCTATTTCTTAAGAGAGGTAAGAAAAGTAAAACTTTTTATCAAAAAAATTTCATCATGGTATAAATATGAATAAATAATTTTTATGAAAAATATTGAATCATTATATTTATAAAAAATAGCTTATATTCATTTTATCAATTTTTAAATTATTAAACCTTTGGTTAATTATAGAAAATTCTAATGCATCACTTATGTAGTGCTTGTGAGTGTATGTGAAAATTCAAAGTAAATAGTTTTAAAAATATTATATGTAAATATGTATTTGTTCTATTAAGGTATTTCATGATTTTTTGGGATCAATATTTTAGTTATCTAATTATTTAAATATGTAAATCATAATTCTATTTTTTGTAAATATATTGTTAAAATATAAATTATAAAAATAAACCTCAGATTAACTTTAATGAGTATTTAATGTAAACACTGATTAATAAATTTATTAAAAGGTTATAAAATATTTTCATGATTCAATTATTATGTTTAGGTGCCAAAAATTTCATCTCTTATCCCTTTATAAGAAACTTTTCAATTTACAATTGCATATTTTACCCTTAAAGATTGAGTATTTGTGAAAATGGAATTGAGTTTTACTTATAATAGGGGAATCATTATATTTTTTTAAAATCACCTCTCAAGTATTATTTTATCACATTATACTAAAATACCTTTATAAACTTCATTTATCACATTCATAAGGTTTTTGATTCAAAAACTCCTTTCTCAAAAGGCTTTTGACTTAATCCAAAGGTGGTTATTCAAAGAGAAAGGTAAGGGCTTCAAAACCTACTTCTATCTTAGTTAGGATTATTTAGTAAAATAAATAATTTTAAGATACAATTATTATGATATAATGATCCTAATTATAGGGTATTTTAATATTTTTATATCCATAAAGTATTTAATATCATCAAATACCTCTCACTGAAATCTATTTCATAAGCTATTAATATATCAAAATATGGGGTTTTCAAACAATGTATTTTTTAACAACCTTTTCACTAATTTTAAAAAATATATAATATTTAAAAATATTCCTAAAAATATTTTTTAATTATAATATATTGTTATTATACAATGTAAATATTTATTGTATTTTCCTTCTTTTAAACACTTTTGAAAACATCGTTTAAGGTGGTTGTTTTATACTACCTAAGTAAATGAGAATGTTTTCATAAAAATAAACCTTTCATTTACGTTTTTATAAATTTATTTATGATTTAATATAAAAAAATCATTTAAATTTATTATTATGATTTTGGGATTTTGAAACATCCATTATAAAAACATAATCAAAAGTAAAAAATTATGAATATTTTAGTCACCAAAAAACAAGATTATCATGGAAAATTCATAGAAAAGTAACTATTTTATGAATTATTGAACTCCTTTGATTATGGAATTAAATGTATAAAATTCCTTGTAAAATATGAATAATAATGAACCTTTATAAAAATACATGTCACTTTTACAGAAATATCAATGCAAGTTTAGGCCCCAACATCCCCAAAATGATCATTGCGAATAATATAGATTATGTAAGTAATTGAAACCTAATAATAAATGAAATAAAATGAATTATAATAAAGTAAATGGACACAAAAAAGGTTCTAAATAAAGTAAATAATTAATATAATCTTATTATTTATAATTTTATAGGATGTGTAAGGAAACTTGTGATATGAGGTAATGGTTTTTTATTTTAAACCATAATTTAAATGTTTTTGATGTATTTATCTCAAATTTATCTCTAATATTTTACAATAAATTTATTTCTTATATTATTATTGATCATTATTAATGTCCTATATTTTATCTTTCATTTTCCAGTCAATAAGGAATTGGTTGACCTATTTTTTAATTCAACTTATTTTTATTGGTTAATTAAAAATTCATATGTTTATGGGATAAGATCTATGTTTTTATTAATATAATGGAAAAGAAGGGTTCTATTTATTTGATTTATATTATTTTATTGGAAATTATATATGATGATGGGTGGTTTTTATATATACCTCCAATACATTGGGTAATGATTTATTCTCCAGAGAATAAATTTTATAAAAATAAGAATAAGTCATTCCATTGTATGAGTGATTTTAAGGGTGATTATAAGAGTAATTATGAATATAATATTCTATGTAAACTTCATGATTAAAATCTTACATTTGTTATTTATTTTTATTTTTAATGAAATTATTTGACCAATTAACTTTTTTCTAGTGATTATTGGATTCTTTGTGCTCAATGTTTATTATAAAAGGGGTATCTATATAATATGTTATCAAATTTTTCAACGAACTAAACATTTTCTAGTATTTTTTGTTCCATTACTAAGATTTATTTGATCATTTTAATTTTAAATGATTTTATAGGGTTTAGGATGAGTAGTAATGTTAACAGAACCAAAGTTATAGTTATATGGATTTATCATGAATAATGAAGGTGTGTCATTTTATAAAATTGTTTTTATGGAAAAAATAGACACTCTATGAAATTTTCAATTTTTATTATATAATGTATCCAAAATATCTAAAATAATAAATATAATGTATAATTGGAAATTATGTAATATTATATTTTCTATAAATCACAGGGTGGTTATATCTAGGATATTACTATTGGTATGAGAGTATGATTTAGATAAATTTAGATGTTTGGATGTTTTGAATACTCATTTATGGTTATATTTTAATGAGATATTTTATATTACTCTAAGGGCTTCTATAGCACTTCATATTATGAATGAATTATTTGTAATGGTTTTCTATCTAGGTAAAATGGTGAATAAAGTATGAACACAATAAGAGTAAAATACATATCCAAATCAACAACCAAAAATGGTTGGTGTCAGAGATGAGAAGTTTTTGGCAGTATTAACTCAGTTAAAATATTATATAAATGGTTGTTATAATTAAATAGATTTTCCAAATTATCTATAAAGAACATGTCAGTGGTAGATAATTTATATGAAAAAATCCTCCAACAATTGGTGGAACCCCAGATTTTGTGGTATCTTAATGACACATAAATGATTTAGGGAAGATATCTAATGATTTGGGTAGCTCAAAAAATTAATAGTTAAATCTTTATATTTATTATATTGAAGGTTAATTTTATCAGTGGTAGATTCTAATTTAGAATACCAAGTATAAGAATGTGATTCATACTACGAAGTGGAAGATTTTAAAGGATCTATTTTTTTGAGAACTTTTTTCCTAATTTTCATGAACATAGAAATATAAATACAATTTCTATAATTGAAATATAAAGAAAATAAATCGGTATCTATCTATGAATAATCTTTTACTAGATTATAAATATATTAATTGAATTTCATTTTAGATCTTGAAATTGATATTCAAAAAATTTATACATTCTTAAAACCAAGTTTATGAAGATATTTTTCTATGAAAGAATTTGGAATTATAGGAAAATTAGTTGTTATGATAAAAATGTTAAGATGAAGTTTTTTGAATTTTATGGATCTTATAACAAGGGTAATAAATAGTTAACATGGAATGTTACAATAAAACAACGAAAAACGAAATTTAATGGTAAAAAATTTAATTTCAATGATTACTTATATTTTCTTTTAAGGATTAAAAGGAGTATCTTATGAGATCATAAAAGTTTCATCATTATGATAAACATGGACATTTGGCTCAAGATTGAAAAGAAATGGAAAATTATCAGAAAAATAATGGTCAGTAGGATATAATTATTTTCAATTTTAATGAGTGGTGCCATTATGAAAATATTGGTATGAAGATAATTATGAAAGATATAAACCATCAAGATTGTAATTAAAAACAACTGAAAAATTCATTTTCTACTACTATGAAATATGTTAGTCCTTTAGCTAAAGTAGTGATAGGTACATTATTTTTTTACTCAAATTATTAAAATATATTTTTTTATTCTATATCAACATTATTTTATTTAAAGAAAATTTTATAGTAATATAGAAATATGATATATGTAAATAGAGATATAAATCTTTGTAAAAATGCCATGTGAAGGTATTAATTCAATAAGGATTTAAAGGAATGTTCCTTTAATTATATCATGATTTTCTTCGAAGAATAATATTATATTTTCTATGCTTGAGTTTAAAGTTATGTATAGATTGGTTTTCAGAATATCATGATATGATACATTTGAGTAAAAGGGAAATCTTATTTAATTTTCAGAATGAGTTTTTGTTTGTATTTAAGAATAAGTTCACACCAATGATATCATATCAAGAATATGAGAAATTTGTTAAATATTGAGGTGAATTGTATCTTTATTATATCATTTAAAAGAACTAAATAGTTAAACTTAATGACATAGTAGTTGTAAATTAATATTTAGATGCATTTATTGATTATTTTCATAGTTTTATTCTTTAATGGGAGTTAAAATTTATCCTTCACATAGTTCCTGATGTTAACCCAACATAAAAATCCTTTATCAAATATCTCTTGAGGAGATATTGGAATTAAACACAGAATTACAATAATTAATTTATAATGGTTTCATCCATCCTAGAACATAACCTTTGGGTGATCCTATTTTTTTGTTAAGAATAAGGATGTTCTATTAGGAATTTCATTTATTATAGGGAACTCAATAATATTACCATTAATAAATAGTATCATTTTCCTCATATAAATGACTTGATTGATCAAATCTAGAGAGTGAAATACTTTTCAAAGAATGACCTTAGGTCATGATTTCAATAGTTAAGAGTCAATGAAGAAGATATTTCTAAGATATATTTTTTAATGAGATATTACCTTTTTGAGTTTATGGTATGCAATTTGGGATAACTAATTCACTAACTATATGTATGAATTTGATGAATATAGTAATTTGAGTGTATTTGGAAAATTTTGTGGTGGTATTTATTGTTGAGATTATATTATATTATAAAAGTTATGAGGTTCTTGAGAAATTTTTAATGATTTTTCTAAATAATTTTAGTAAAACAAGTAATATGGATAATTTAATAAATGTGATTTTTTTACATAAAATTTCATTCCCTGGGAATATTTTAACCAAATATGTTATAATTAAAGATACTTTTAAAACAAAAGTAGTTTATGTATGTCTAAGACTAAGTAATTTCATTAAGATTCAAATATTACATTTATTAGCCAGTTATTACTGATAGTTTTCTGAAAAATATCCTCATTTATCCAACCCACCAACTGAGTTAACTTGAAAGGGATTCAAATTAATATGTAAAAGGAGTGTTATGAATGTTTCTAATAATTTAAAATGATAATTTCTAATGATATAGTATTATACTCTCAGTCTGTAATTGAGAAAATTGTGATTTATACTGATGTTTATTGATGGGCCATGGGTGTGTTTTGATGAAAAATGATTGGATAATTTTAAATTCATAGAGATAGTTGAAACACTATGGGAAAAAATATCTTATGTATAACCTTAAACTTGTAAAATGAGTTCTTTTCTTTATAAATTTTGAAGAATATTTTATTTGGGGATAAATTTGATATATATATATATAACATAAAATTTTGAAGTATATATTTAATACAAAGAGATCTAAATATGAAGAATAAAATGTTTTTGGAATTGATATTGGATTTTGATTTTATGATTTACTATCATTTATCTAATTCAAACAAGGATGTATATTCCTTAAGTCAAAAGGATAATGCACCATTAACCATGTTTTTTTGGGAACATTATCTAATAGATAATGATTTAATGAATATTGGACTCGAATTCTTTTATCTAAAACCCTATTTTATTTTTCCCAAGTATCATTGCAAAAATCTTTTTTAGAAGGAATTAAATATTCTCGGAATTAAGATCATTATTTTCAAGTAAAGGTAGATCTTGATAAGGTAGGAAAGTTACCTAACTTTAATATTGAAGAAAAGGTGTTTGAAGATTTTGAAAAAGGGCATGTGTATTGAGTGAATTTCATTTGATAAAGGAATTATTGAGTGATTCTCACACTATCATTATTCCACTCATCCTAGTATCATTGAGATAAATAGATATATCTACCAATTTTATTAGTGTAAATGAATAAATAAATATATTTCTTATTTTACCTTAAAATATTTGACTTTTCTACATTTTGAAATTGAAATACAACCACCGATGAGAGTGATTTAACTATTATGAATTATAGAATAGAAATGGGAGTCAATATCCATGATTTTATAATTGGTATTACCAATGAAATATTGCAGTAATAATGTTATATGGGTTTATGTAGACCATTTGACTTAGATTGATAATTTTTTCATACTAATGGTAATATGTTTTTGGAACAACTTTCTAGACTCTAGAATAAAGAGATAGTCAGGTAACATAGATTTATTCTATCATGAATCGACTCACTAAGGTCTGACTCGTAACTACACCAAGCCTGCCTCCAACAGGCCAAGGCCTGGAGACCAATGCCGAGTAGGCATATCCCACAAATGGGAGACATTAACCTAAGGTACATGTGCACACAAACACATCTCCAAGCCCAAAAGGCTAAAATGTAAAACAACGTAAACAATTCATGCAAACATATAAGATCCCATAATAGATTATGACTGTAAATGTACTAGAAATGAAAAAGGGTCCAAATAAAAGACCAACGAAAAACTGTAAAGACTGAATCCTACTCCAAGGGTGAGGACTAAGTTAAACATAAGATCTTGGTAAAAAATCTCAATCTGTTAATTTATAACTATGCTCCACCGATCGCCTGTCCTACCTGGACACCATTTAAAGGTTCATAATCTTCATAAGACATGAAACATGTGAGAAAATCCCATGTAGGTGGTGATTATGACAATACTCAGTAGGAGACCCCCAAAAAACTAAACATGAAGCAAAAAAGTAAATTCATCTCAAGAAAATATTTAACAATTAATGTATAACAGAAACACCTAGATATAATCAGGAAATGCACCATGCTAACATGCAGTGAAAAATAAATGCTAGACACAAGATTCTCCTCGAAGTAATGCTTGTTCTGGGAGAATCCACTCCACAAGCCATGTTATAATCTAAGACAATTGAGGAAGTTTTCTATATCATTGTTCCCCACTTAGTGAAATCTGACTGGTCTATGATGACTATGATACATAAATATTGGGTCACACCTAGAACTGTTGGGGAAAACCACAAACCCAATCTGAATTATCCAACTACATAGGGGATCACATGTTAATGATTAAAAAACCCTACTAATATGGCTTAATAGATGGAGGATAAATTCCTTGATCAGGGAGGTCACACTGATTCCAAAAACAAAACTTTGGGAACAAAGGTGATAGAATATCTCACTCTAGTCTCATGAGGGGTAATCACAACTCTATCTAAGACTCGACCTCTAGAGGGGGTCACAATCCATTTATATGGATGTAATTCTTTATTTTACCTTTTAGGTAAAGGAAAAATGAAAACAAAATCAACCTATACTTTTTCAAAAATAATTAAATTAAGAGCCATAAGAAATCTTGAATGGGGTACATATCATGTACCAGGGGGTACATGACCTGTCCAGTTATCCCCATGCCTACTAGTGTGGAAGAGCCTCACACGACATGTAGTCTCTATATACATGGTGTGTAGTAGAATTACATGACATGTAAAGACACACATTGTCCTTAACGTTTTTCCTAGTCGTGTCCATGTACCGAGGTTGTGTCCATGTATCGGCCCATGTATGACAAGTTGTTTCCTTGTTCAGGTACATGACATTCCACTTGGATGCGTACTTTTACCCATGTACGTATAGTCTCTTAAGAACATGCTGAATCACATAGAATGGGGTCACATTTTTTGTGATAGAGGTCACATTTCATGTGATATAGGTCACACATCATGTTATCCTATACTATATTCAAAAACCTAGTGCCACAACCAAGGGGCCCACAATGAATATAGATCTGAATTACATGTCGTGTAAATTTTTTTCTCAAAATTCCAGATATGGTTCTACACATCTCGGCTACCCCTCCACCCTTCGATATGATCATCATTTCACCAAAAAATCCTAGATCAAGCATCATAGAGTCATGTCGTTTCCGATTAACATGTTCCAGGACTTCGATCTGAGTAGAAAATGTAATTTTTCATCATTCTTCATTGTGTGCTGATGAACCAGAAATTGGGTATCCATGTTGTTTGATCTGCTACCATCTACATAGTCACACCATTGTTGTACCGTTCCAATCCTAGAACTGTGATATAAAATTGTTGCACCAAGAATCAGGTGCGCAATGATTTATTTCATTAGTGGATATTGAACCATTGGGAATACAAAGAATGCCCATGATGAATAAATAATCGGAGGATAAAATCACAAGAACAGTCAAGAGTTACAAATCTCGATCGATGTTCATGTCGATCTATATTTATCGATTTTCTAATGATAAATGAAGAATCAAAAATAAAAAATAATTATCCTGATAAAATCCCCAAAATAAAACCCATCCCACAAAACACACGATTCATGAATCAATGGGCTTCAGCCTCTTACTCGCATAACCCACTTGACCCACAATGAGATAAATCTCACTAAAAAAGGATAATATCATTCCATCAATGTGTATAAATATGAATTTTCTACAATGACAATCAATTTGGGCTTAGAACCTGGACAACCAATCCATACCCAATATGATATCATAGGGTTCAATCGTGATGACTAAACGGTATAACATGTACCTATTTCCACCAAATGATAGCTCGCACTTCCGGTAGATAAAATATATAGAAAAAGCATTCTATGTAGGAACCTCAAGACAAAGCTACTGAGTTAGTGCCTCAATAGAGAGAATTATCTCTCACACTAGAATTAAACAGATAAAGAAATCCAAATAACATATTTCTTCTAATACTAAAGAAAGATTAAAAAACATAGAGGTCGTATCTATAATAATCTCATGCCCTATGTGATCATAAACCACCAAAGCCAATAGCTATCTACAACACCAACCGCCAGCTCCATAATCATAGCATGGGCCACCCAAGTGTGGTGGTGTAAGGATCTCAGTGCGTCATCCAACACCCATATCTCTTCATACTCCTCTCGTATCTCTGCCTCCCTAGGGACCACCCTATCCTTTCTTGAGAGATCCCTAATCACTACACTGCCTATGCTGTGGTGGTCCATCAGTTATCTTCTTGTGTTGTTCATCAAGTTTGGTTTGGGAGTCTCATTCCATGTGACCTCTACCATCAAAAGTAAAACACCACCCCTATTTGGGATTCCCTGTTACTCTTTTCTATCCTTGACCACTTTCCTAAGCCTGATCATGGGTAGGTCTACTATATTGAGATCCTGGTCCTAGGTGTATGCTAGCTACTAATGATGACTCAACTCTATGGTGCATTATTCCAGTTATAGATTTCTTTCAACCCTTTGATCGAAATATCTCCATCACTAGTGATCGATCCAACAACCTTACATAAGTGGGGATCCACAATGGCTCCAAAATGGTAGAAATCACTCTGTGGAGTCCTTTATCAAACATTCTTTCTTGGAAGTAGCCATCCTGGATCATGTTAAGGGAGTAACGTGTAAGGTCTGTGAACATTTTTACATACTCAACCATCTCTATCCCTCCCTACTGCCACTCTACAAAAAGAGATGTAGTACTCCTAGAATAGTTGTGGGAAGTCGTCCCAAAAGTGTCGAATCATCATTAATATGCATAACCAAACTCCATCAGCACCCAAATACTTCATGGAAAAGGATAGATATTAGCACAACCACCTGATATGTCAGGGTCTGAAAAATCCAGAAGATACAAAACATCTAATATATCCAATCCACTACTGCTTGAGGATTTATCTCTCCACGAAACCACAACGGACTCTTGATTTGGAACATACATAGTACACTAATCCTATGCGCATCATTAGTCTTCTCTACTAGATCAATATGCCACTCGAAATAGGGAGGTGTTTCTACCTACCCACATAGAGGAAGGGGTCATGGGATGGACCTTAAACTAACGCCTCATTACTCATCAGATGGTCTTTATGATTCGTAAATGGTATCCTGGCTAGCTGTTGTTGTGGAGGCATCCTGATATTTATCAAGACATACCATGATTAGATGAGAATATATATATATATATATATATATATATATATATATATATATATATTAAAAACAATGGTGAGCTAACTCAAAAACAAAAATCAAATAATAAATCATATTTGATGCATGTAACGTTGATCCCTGCAATAAATTTCTTAGTATTCTAAGGTGATAAAAAAAATTTAGGGTCATGTTGAATGGATACATTGGACACCAACACCATTACTGAATTCCCTGGCCTGAGATCCATACTTAAGACACCTTGACAATGGTTCCCTAAACCCAATTGAATCATGTTCGGGGGAATAGTCTAAAAAACATCCCAAAGAATGAACATGCACTGATACTAATATGTTTTGACCCAATCCAAGCAGATGATTGAGCCACAACTACCCCAAGACCACCTCCATAGGCCAGGGGGTGGTGACAATCACTGAAGACATAACTAACTCAAGGAGGCATTTTCTAAGGTATTTGTATGCACACACACATCCATATCAATGCAGAAGTGAAGAGAGAGTGAGTAAATGTCACGACCCATATTAGTGGGGCCCATGCTGCAACTCCCCAAGCCTACCTCCAATAGGCCAAGGGATGGTTACTAGCACTGAGTAGGCATACCACTAACAGAGGAGGCACTGACTAAGTACCTATACACATGAACACATCTCCAAGACCACAAATGATGAAATTTAAAAACCCCTAAGGAACAAAATTCATGCATACGACTAAACCCAACCAACAAAGTAAAATGGAAGTAAATTGTAGAAAATAAAACTGGGTCAGAATACAAGCCCACCCAAAAAAGAGTTTTCAAACTACAAGTCAAACCTATAAGCACAAATAGTTACTAGGACTACTACTCGTAGCTGTAGGAAGACCTCGACCTGTAGGGAACTCAGAAAGATCAGTCTGGTCCTGATTTTCCTTGGACTCTGTTAAAAGGTCACTCGTCTACACAAAACACGACACATGTGGGAAAAACCAGTGCATGGGTGAGTATAATGATACTTAGTAGAGAAACCCAAAAACCACAAAGTAATAGATAAAGGAAAGGCAAAATCATCACTTCACAGTATATGTCTACTAAACATATAATAGGAGAAACCCAATCTAGATATACTAAAAACTCCAAACTATAGTCTAGAGACAAGTCACTTAACCACATACCACCCCTAGGGATTCAGTTCAAAGTTTTCATGAAGCACTCATCTAGGAGAACTCACTCCATGAGTCAGATGGCTCTGATGATGTTCATCTGAGAAGTAGTGTTCATTGAGAAAGGTCACGAGAGATAGATACACTCATTCTGGGAGAACACACTTCGAACTGGGGAAAGATCACGATACACAGATGATGATCACTATCAGGGCCTTGGTGGATACTGTGAATCATCCAGATTCACTTGATAAGTAGAGGATCAACGTCTTATAAGAGTAGTCACATCGATACCTGACTCTACCTAGGGTCAAGAAATGATAGAGGATCTTGCCCTGGGCCTCTCAGAGGGATACTTGACTATATCACATAAAGTCTTGCTGAAGGGATCATAATCATATGGATGGAAATGAGACCTTACCTTCAGGGGATTGAGAAAAAGGGTACTAATACAAACGAAACATGTCAAAGATATGGTGGAAAAGAGGTTCAATAAATGTTCTAGGATATACACGACGTGTATAAGGGTCACATGTCATGTCTCTGGACTCTGGGTACTACCCATGTAAAATAGACCGAGTCAGAAGAGCATACTATGTAGAAAATTAAGTACATGGAGTGTAGTAAGGACTACATGCCATGTTTGAGCAACTGGGGTTTCATTCGTATACGTGACTATGTGCACGTACATGATTTCAACCCGTGTGTTCCATCCCGTGTAACCAACACATGGGTTAGCCCATGCAGCCCACCTAGTCTGGCCATGTGGTGGAGTATACAACTGTGTATCCACCTCGTGTCTGTGTATCTTCTGTGATACATTTCGAGTCCATGTAAGGACCCACACTCCATGTGACAGTGGACACACTCCATGTTAGTGCTTCTCGTCGCCCAGAACTCCACCCGCTATTCTATGGGGCCCAAACGCCCTGTCTCCCCAAAGGTACATTGTTTTCTTCATTGCATGCCGTGTGCAAACCCTAGACATTGCTATTGGTACCACATGGTATCTTCTTTGGGACACACTCCGTGTGTTATGAAAATTTCCAAAAACATGAACCTGCTCTACAGCACCTCGGTGATGCTCTAATATTCGTTAAGACGGTCCGTTTACCATGAAAATCAATGTTTAAGGTCGCCCTGATGTTCTGAAGTCTTATTCAATGTTTTCAAGCTTCCGATCGGCCTTGAAAACAAGTTTTTATCCACCCATATGAAGAATGCTCAAAGAACGATACTCCTCGATCCAAGCCGATTCGTCATCCTCCATTTCCATCGCACCTCTGCTGGGTCATTTCAATGTTCAATCTCTGATTTGGAATCGTTGCATTGCGAAATGGACTCGCAATGATCCTTTGTTCATTTCCCCACAAAGAATGCGAAGAAAAGAGGAATAAATCCAATGATCCAAAATTGAAAAGTGAATCTCCACCATCATTCATCACGACGTTGATCCGATCCCATTATAAGTATTAAACATGGTGATAATAAAACAACTATTACAATAAATTTACTAAATCAAACCCCAAAATAAATGAAAAATAATAACCCTCCGATAAGAACGCATGATCCATGGATCAACCTACTCGTGGGTTGATCCACATTTTTCAGTTAATCAAAGAATGGGGAAACAAATGAATGCTATAAAACCCCTACCTTGATAAGGGATTGATTAATGACAAAATAAATCGGGTTTCTATCGCCGCTGATATCCATAAAATCCATTGGAATAACGATTCTGACCTTTGATTCATCATCGTTCGATGTCAATAGTTCTCTCAAAGGCCCCAAGAATTCCCCAATGTTTCTCTCAAATTTTTTCCGACAATCAACATTTGTTTAAAAAATTAAAAGGAGGGAACATATTTTTGCATTCTCTTACACTGTGGCATTAATGACTCAACATTTATATTGAAAATCCATTAATTATTGAAATAACTTCCCTACCTTTCACTTCAAAGAACATTTCCAATTAAAAAAAATTAAACATCCCAATTATTTTATTTAATTTTATTTTACATAAAAGGTCCGAAAATTAACCTTTTCCCTGAACCCTAGACGGTCAAGGTTAGGCCCATTATTATGTAGAGTCGTCATCCTTGATGTAACGGTGCCCTCATATTTTTAATCCGGGTATCAATTTGGAAACTACCACAACTATACACACACATCGACTCACTTAACATAAAAATTTCAAATCTCCATTCTGGGCTCACTGGGCCTCAGAATGGCTTTCTCTCTTCGGGAATAGTATTAAAATAATTCCAGATAACATTTTAATATAATACACGGAAAATAGAATATATTTCATTCTCCCCACCTTTGGGATTTGTGTCCCAGAAAGTTCAAAATAAGGGCTACTAAAAATGATGTGTGTACTAGGAATGGATCTGACACTTTCATCCCACATGCTCTCCTAAAGATTAACATGCTGCCATTGGATGCACACCAATGGAATCAATAACCCATTAAGGATCCTCTCCTTTTGATCCTCGATCTCCAGTAGGTAATCAATAAAGGTCGTTCCATCCTCGATGTCCAGCTCTCCCCAGTCGATGACGCGTGATGGGTCATGCACGTACCTCCTCAGTTGTGACACATGGAAGACATCACGTACTCAGTGCAACTATTGCAGTAGAGATAGGTGGTACACCACCTCTCCAACTCTGTGAACTTCTTGGAAAGGCCCGATGAACCCCATAGATTGCTTGCTGCCCAACCAAATCTCTGTAACCCTCGTTGAGGTGAGACCCTAGGAAGACATGGTCTCTCTCATCGAACTCCAGAGGTCTCCATCATCTGTTAGTATAATAATTTTGCTGGATCTGTGCAGTCTTCATCTTCTTCTAAATGATCTACAACTTCTTAGTGGTAGCTCACACCAACTCTGGATGCAAGCGTGATTACTGTCCTGGGCCAGTCCAGCAAAGTGGTGACTGGAAGGGTCTCCAATATAATGCCTTGAACAATGCCATAACAATGGTGGAGTGGTATTTATTATTGTAAAAAAACTAAACTAGTGGAATGAGATCCTCCCAACCATGGCTAAAGTCGAAGATATAGGCCCGCAACATCTCCTTCAGAACCTGAATGGTCCTCTCCGTCTGACCATATATCAGAGGATGGAACATTGTGCTCAAACATAGCTGAGTCCCCAAATCCTATTGAAATACCTTACAAAAACAATAAAATGAATAAACAATCTTGATCCGAGACTATTGCCTAAAGGACATCATGAAGTTGAATCATATTCTCCATGTGGAGTCATCATGGGCTCTCTATGGAACTCTACTCTCTCATGGCTAGGAAGTGGGATGACTTGGTGAGTCGGTCACTGATCACCCAAATGGAATCATTCCCTTGGATTTTTGTGGTAATACCATCATGAATTCCACCGATATTCCATCCCACTTCCACTCTAGAACTTCCAAGGGGTGAACTAACCTTGCTGGAACCTGGCGCTCAGCCTTCACCTGCAGGTAAAAAAGGCATTGAGAAACAAACTCTGCAACTGCATTCTTCATACCTAACGACCAGAACTGACACCGGAGGTCCTGGTACATTTTTCCACTCTAGGATGTACCACCAAGGGGGATGTATGAAACTCCCTCAGGACCTCCTCTCACAATTTAACTGTTACAATAGTGCGCCCTCTGAATAGAACAATGTGCTCCCCACCTTGAAAATATCCATTAGGAGGATGTCCTATGGATAACAAAGTATGTAAAGCCTCACAGAAAACGCCCCCTAGCTATGCCTCCCTAGCTCGCTATAAGTGTGGAGGGGTGACAAAAATTGACTGAAGGTAAGCTGCAACCTCACTATCCATAAAGGATAACTTTAATGAGGACAACTATTCTATCGCCTCACTCTGCAGTTGCGAGCTCAATCCCCTGCTAAGAGAATTTTCCACCTTATTACCCTTCCCAATAGTATAGATGATCTTGAAATTTTAGTCCTAGAGGAACTCTATCCAATGCCTCTATCTCATATTTATATCCTTATGCAAGAATATTTATTTGAGGCTCTAGTGTTCAGAGTAGATGAACCACTCGCTCATAAGGTAGTGTCACCACATCTTCAATACGAAGACTACCACTTTCAACTCAAGATCATGGGTCCCATAGTTCTTCTCATGTGTCCCAAGATGGTGTGAACTATAAGAAATCACTACCTTTCTCTACATCAGGACACAACCAAGCTTGGTTTTTTATGTGTCACAAAAAACTACGTACTTGAAACCCTCCTCCGGCAATCTCAAAATCGGGGTTCTCATCAAACCATGTCTCAACTGATCAAAATATTACTAGAACTTCACCATCCACATGAAGGGTTTCCCCTTCCTGGTTTAGGCTATCATTAGTACTGATAGTAGGGAGAAATCAGGAATGAATCTCTGGTAATATCCTTCCAACCCAAGGAATCTCCGCACCTCCATCACGCTCCGAGGTGGCTCCAATGATGAAAATACCTTCACCTTAGCTGGGTCCATAGATACTCTGTCTACTGAGATGAAATGTCTCAGAAAGTGGACCTCCTGATTCCATAACTGACAGTTTTAGATATTCCCATAAATCTAGTGCTCTCGGAGTAAGTCAAGAACCCTCCACAGGTGTCTCATGAGCTCCTCCTTTGATGCTGAGTACACTAGGATGTCGTCGATTAAGACTACTAGAAACCGGTATAAAAATTGTTTTAATATTCAGTTCATAAGTCCCATGAACACTAAGGAGGTGTTTGTAAGGACAAAAGGCATCACCAAGTACTCTTAGTGACCATAATGACATCTAAATTTTGTCTTTGATATATCTTCATCCAGTACTCATAACTGGTGGTAACCTGGCCAAAGGTTAAACTTCGAGAACCACTGTGCCCCTCTTATCTAATCAAAGAGGTCATCAATCCTCGACAGTGGATAATTTTTCTTCACTATCACATGGTTCAGGTGCCAGTAATCAATGAACAAACTCAAACTCTTATCTTCCATCTTGGAAAATAAAATTGGGGTTGCCCAGGGTGAAACAATGGGTCTAATAAAACCCTTGCACTAAAAATTATCTAACTGCACCCTCATCTTGAGAAGCTATGTGGGAGCCATCTAATATGCTGGTGAAGAAATTGGTGCCGTCCCAGGATACAAGTTGATGCAGAAGTCGATCTCTCTATTGGGAGGTAGTCCTAGAACAGATTTGTAAAAGACATCATCGTACTCCGCTAGTACTGCTAGGAACTGGAAGCTCACAACATCTACTACTCCTAGGGTAAGGCTATCCAACTCATGAGTGAACAGATGTAACCTCTTATGCATGAGACCATTCTATGCTTCCTGTGTCTTCTTTTCACTGAAAAGGATAACCTTGTCCCATTCATGAAGCACACTGCACTCTTTGCCTAAAGCAATAAATTTGGGCTTGGATTGAAGATAACCATTCCATACCAAGAATGATGTCGTAAGTCCTAGACGCTTCCACCAAAAGGTTCCAACTGAAACTATTGCCTCCAAGGTCAATATCACACTGTCTGTAAAGGTTTAATATCATCATGTATCCTCCCATAAGTGTCTCCAAGAGTAAGGGTTGAGCCAATAACTCTACCAGAAGCTCAAGGTTTCACACAAGACATGTGGTGATAAAAGAATGATTGGAAACTATGTATATAAGTATGTAAGCTAAGGTAGAGAAAACACAGATCATACCTCAGTTCATCCCTACAGTCCCTGGGTCATATGCCACAACCGCATGTAGCTATCCCCGCCCCTATCCCCCAGATCCCAGAGCCTGGTACGGACCTCTTGGGGGTGGTGGTGGAATTAGATCGAAGTGTCCGCCACCACCTGCATCTCTTGTTGCTCCTCTACCACGTTCGCCACCTAGAGGGTATCTTTGATCCACTCTTTGCCCCTTCCTCGGTGGTCCATCCACTACCTCTCTATCATCATCTCAACGGGTTGGACAGTCTCTAGCGAGATGTACCCTACAATCACATGAGTAGCATCACCTCTCCCTAGGATGATGAGATCCAGCCTGAGTTCCTTGTAATGTCGATCCCCTATCATAGATCCTTCTGTGATGTCTCCCACATCATGATCCCTGTTCCTGACATCGGCTCCCTTCTTCCGATGTCTCCACACCTGTCTGCCTGCTGCTGACTATCTTTGATTGTCTCTGCTTTTCCAAGAATCTCTCAATCACCAAGTCCCACTCGAGCAATCCAACAGAAATTGAAATTCATAGAAGAATTAAAATAGCTCGGATGTCCCATAATATACCTCTCTTGAAGGTCTGAGCTCTGAAGTACTAATCCATGACCACATCCATCGAATCCCTAGCATGGTTGGTGAACCTTGATGAATTTTCAGCTACTAATAGACCGCCATGCTGGAGATTAAGAAGCTCCTTGATACATATTGCTCTCTACATAACTAGAGAGAACACCTCCCTAAAGAGTCACTCAAACTCCTTACACGAAAGAGTCTCCTCATCGCGAGTCTGTGTGCTCAAACTCCACCATCATCCCGCTAAGACCTAAAGAAGGATTGATCCTAGGATCAACATCTCATCCTCCAGTTTCCTCACTAGACCAAAAACTATGGTCACTACCTCAAGCCAGTCCTCATCCACCTAAGGGTCAGGCTCACATCAGAACCTGAGGGTTTTATATCCCTAGAACTCTTTGTGTGTGCTCTACCTATGGCCCTTGTCTGTTAGTATTGTAGGTACCAGAGGATAATCCGCTGGTGGTGGTATAGAAGGTTCACCACATAGAGGTAATGCATCGGGGAACTAGTCCCTGTATCGAAGCCTCATCACTGAGTGGTTAATCCTCGTGATCGAGCAGCTGAATCCTATCAAGTATGCATCATAGAGGCATCCTGTAAAGAAACAATACGTACCATGGTCAACGAGTATATCTAGATAGATGAAAACAAGGACATGGAAAACACAACCAATTCCTATATGATGCCCATACCATTCTTTTACTTCCCCACAACTAGTGTTTTCTTGTAGTGATGCTAAGAGAAGGTTATCAGAGTCTGGGTGTATGGATACGTTGGCCGCCCGCCCCAACACTGGAGTCTCTTGCCTGAATGCCAAGCTCGAAACACTTAAAACTGTTTCCCCAAACCAAAAACACATACTCTTGGTCCTAAGGTAAACTGACCACCTCTGATACCACTATGTCATGACCCGTCCCAGTGGGGCCCATGACACGACTCCCTAAGCCCACCTCCAACAGACCAGGGGATGGTGACTAGCACCGAGTAGGAATATCAATAACATGGGAGGCATTGCTTATGCACTTATACACACATACACATCTCCAAGACAAAAAATTCTGAAATGTAAAAACTACTAAGGAAAAAAATTCATGCATACAACAAAACCCAGCTATCATAGTACAATGGAAGTAAATCATAGAAAGTAAAAAATGGCCAGATTACAAGCCCACCCACAAACAAGAGTATGTAAACTAAAAGTCCAACCTGTAAACAAAAAGAGGTACTAGGACTGCTACTCATAGCCATAGAAATACCTCTTTCTATAGGGAACTCAGAAAGACCGGTCCGGTCATGGTCCTCCCAAGAATTATTCAAAAGGCCTCTCATCTATACAAAACACGACACGTGCGAGCAAAGACTGTGTTGGGGTGAGTATAATGATACTCAGTAGAGGGCCCCAAAAACCACAAAACAACAAAAAAGGGAAGGTACAATTATATCTACACATTATATGTCTACCGAATATATAATAAGAGAAACAAGATCTAGATATACTCCAAACTCAGACCAGTAGTCTAGAGACAAGTAACACAACCACATACCGCCCCTAGGAATTCAGTTCTATGGTTCCACAAAGCACTCATCTGGGAGAACTCACTCAACAAGTCTTATGGCTCTGATGACGCCCATTTGAGAAGTATTGTTCATCGGTAAAGGTCATGAGAGATAAATACACTCATTTTGGGAGAACACACTTTGAAGTGGGGAAAGATCATGATAAACAATTGAGGATCACTACCATGGCCTTGGAGGATACCAAGACTCATCCCAAATCACCTATAAAGTAGAGGATAAACATCATGTAAGAGTATTCATGCTGATACCAGACTCTACCTAGGGTCAAGAAAGGATATAGGATCTTGCCCCGATCCTCTTAGAGGGATACCTGACTCTATCTCAAAAAGTCCTGCTGAAGGGGTCATACTTTTGTGGGTGGAAATGATACCTGAAATTTAGGGTAATGAGACAAATGGACCTAAAAAAATGAAACATGTCCAAGATATGGTGGACAAGAGGTCCAAGCTATGTTCCAGGATATACACGGCGTGTATAAGGGTCAAAACCCGTGTCTCTCAACTCTGGGTACTAACCATGTAAAATAACCCAAGTTAGAAGAACATACCAAGTAGAAAAGTAAGTACACGACATGTAGTACAGACCACATGTCGTGACTTAAGTAACCAGAGTTCCTTTTTGTATGCGGCCGTGTGCCCGTACACGGTTTCAACCCAAGTGTTCCAACCCCTGTAATCGGTACACAAGTTAGCTCGTGCAGCCAGCCTGGTCTAGCTGTGTGGTGGAGTACACAACCGTATACCCACCCCGTGACAATGTATCTTCCGAGATACATGATGAGTCTGTGTAAGGACCCACACAGCATGTGACAGTGGTCATCACCATGTTAGTGCTTCCCATTGCCAAGAACTCGAGCCGCCGCTGGATGGGGCCTACATGCCATGTCTCCCTAGAGTTATGCCATGTTCATCATCATGTGCAGCATGAAAACCCTAGATGGAACTGTCTATACCACACAGTGTGTTCTTAGGGACACACGTCATGTGTTTTGGAAATTTCTAGAAACGCGACCCTGCTCCGTCACACCTCGGTGATGCTCCGATCTTTGTTACGAGGATCCTTTTTCCAAGAAACTCGAAGGTTAAGGTTGTCCCGACATCCTGAATCCATCTTAGTTGTTTTTGATCTTTCAATCACTCCCAAAAACAAGTTTCAATTCATCCTTATAAATAATTATTGAAGAACTACCCTTCTCGATCCGAGCTAATTCATCATCTGCCATCACCATCTCACCTCCACTGGGTTGTTTAGATGTTCAATCTCTGATTTTGGATCTTTTCATTGTAAAATAGACTCATAATGATCCATTGTTCATTTCTCTACAAGTAATGAGAAGAAAATATGAATAAATTCAATGAACCAAAATTGACGAATGAATCTACACCATCGTTCTTCATGACGTTGATCCAATCCCATTAGAATGATCAAACAGAGTGATAATCAAACAAATATCATAATCAATTTACCAAATCAAACCCCAAAAGAAACATAAAATAATAACCCCCACAATAATGATTGATCCACGGATCAACCTATTCGTGAGTTGATCTACATTCGTCATTTATCAAAGAATGGGGAGAAAACAAAGCAACAAAACCCCTACCTTGAGAAGAGATCAATTACTGAAAAATGAATCACACTGCAGTCACCACCGAGATCCTTCATCTTTGCTGGCACAACGATTCATGCCTTTAATTATTCTTCTATCGTTTTCGAGAGTTCTCTCCAAGGCTCTAAGAATTCCCCAGAGTTTCTTTCAACTGTTTTCCAATGATCATAAATCATTTAACCTATTAAAAGAAGGGAATGAGTTTCAGAGTTCTGTTACACCATGGAATTAATGATTCAGTGTTGGTATTTCAAATCCATTAATTATTAAAATAGCTTCCATACCTTGCACTGCAGTGAATGTTTCCAATTAAAATAAAATAAACCTTCCAATTTATTTTATTTTATTTTATTTTACTTAAAAGGTCTGAAAATTAACATTTTCCTTCAACCCACACTGGTCAAGTTTAGGTCCATTCTTAGGTAAATTTGTCTTCCCAGATGCAATAGTTCCCTCGTATTTTAAATTCGAGAATTCATTTGGAAACTACCACAACGGCGCACACACATTGACTCACTTAACTTAAAAAGTACAAACCTTAATTTTGGGCTCACCGGGCCTCAGAATGTTGCTCTGTCTCCATTATTTGTCTTGAAATAATTCCACATAATATGTAAAAACAATACAAAGAAAATATGAGACATTACAGCAAAAGACACAACAAAACTAAAAATTAAACCAAGCATTCATAAACTCTATGGCTTACAGGAGTACGATAGTGAAAATTGAAAAGTAAGGGTGGAAAAGAGAATAACAACTTTAAATTTGTCCAAACATGACAAAAATGGAAAATTAATCTTTTGAGAAACACCAGCTCCTATATCCCAAGATAAATCCACCATACGTAGTCTAGAGCACCATGTATCCCTATATTATTCTGATGCCTCTACCGACCTATCTATCATAAAAATAAGACATGACATGTGCAGGAAAAGACAATGAAGGCTTGAATATATACATACCTAGTAGGACAACGCAAAAGATGAATGGGGAGTAGTAAGAGATACAACAAGAAATAAAAGACGATGAATGAACGATATAGTCAAAGAGAATAGCTCAAACAAAACCTAGATTGAAATAAACCTCATCCAAGAATAAGGGGATCAATACAATGATTATATGAACTACACGTCGAGTGTTGGCCACATATAGAAAGAAAGTAGACTCATATAACCTTGGGAAGAAAAAAAATGAAAGCTCATGATATACCTCATACATATTTGCCTCTCATTAAAGGAGAGTAACCAAATCCAATGTGTAAAAACAAAATTATATACGTGCTCATCCAAAATAATCCCAAACAAGAGTGTAAGAGGATATCTATATCAAAAATCATCCCAAGAATAAGAGTATCCAATAATTCCAAATTTCCATCAACAATTACTAGCATCTCACTCATATGGCTAGAAGTGTCTGCTTAAGTACAACCACACCTCGTCACTGTGCCACACAGTCGAGGGGTCACAAACTCAATGAAGAGGACCCAAACCCTTGTACGTTAGGGGTTTCCACTCTATAAGTATCTGTAGTGGATATGAACCTATGATAATGAGGGGTTCCACTATAGTCTCATGATGACCCACACCCTGTACTGATAGACGGTTCCACTTAGTTTGGTAGAGGACCTGACCCCATGCCGATGGGGGGTTCCACTCCAAAAGTTGAGGACTCGTGCCCTAGTACAACTGGGGGTTCCAATATGGTCATTGAGGACCCACACCCTATCTGATTGGCTTTTCCACATAGAATTAGAGGTCCCATGCCCTGGCACCGTAGGGGGGCTCCAATCTAGTCATCGAGGACCTATGTCCTAGTACGTTAGGGGGTTCTAGTCGGATGGTCATTATAGAGGATCCATACTCACACTGATGGGGGTTCCACTTTAGTAATTCGCGACTACACTACCCAAATATACTGGAGGGTACGACTCAGAATTATTTTTTGATAGTTCATGATTAATTCCATTATTGGGCACTGCCACAATGAATATCAGTCTCGGAACGTATCACATCATATCTTGAAATCCATAACTGATATAAAATTTGAGTTCTATGTAAGAAAACACTTAGTATAGGATAATCATAGGAAAAAATATGAGTTCAAACAAATGATATACAAAAAACATGAAGTTTCCAAAAAAGGTCAAGGGGTACACGATGTGTGAGGGGACCCACATGGTGTATGGTCCCACTCTGCCACCTTTCCATATCCCCAAACCGCACATGACTCCCATCCCATGTAGTAGTACACATTTTGTAGGTGGACTACATGGCGTGCCCAGAATAACAGGGATCGGGCCATGTCCTTTTGGTTGTGTCTGTGTATCAGACCCCATGTTTGTGTATTGGACCCCGTGTCCATGTACTCGGGTACAAAAACATGTACTTATACATGTAATTACACATGGGTTCTTGAGAATGTGATTATCCACATGGGTTTTTTCATCTAGGTAAGGGCTATATGATGTGTAAGAGGGATACACGCCATGTAATCCATAAATTTTCTAAAACCCTAGCCACCGGTGCTAAGGGGCCACATGTCGTGTGTTCATCCCTCTACAAGGTGTGTAGTCAGAGTTGTTTTTTGGTTTTCTATATTCACTTCCTGAGCTTGAATCAGGTAGTTCTGTTATATATCTCACCTAGAGTCCATCTAGGATTAGTCGATCTAGCTATGTCTTTTGATTTTCGGCCATCATTCAGTCGAAATAGGATACTATTTTATTTTGTGTGAACCCGGACACCTCCATTCATCCCAAATCCACCACCTTTTATTGTTTGTCCATAGATCACAAAAAAATCATGCAAAGCTCACAAAAACTCTAGATATGTGCTATTTTCATCGATCCTCTCCTCTTTCCTAAAACTGTTGTGATTCCGATGGTCTGATCAGGCTCGATACCTCCCGAAAATGTCAAACCATGACCATGGGGTCCTACCAGTGATGGATGTGCTGAATTTTAGGGGTAAAGGAACAATAAATTTTTTTATTCATTTTTGTCCAAGATTTCCTATAAAATGATCAAGAACTTGCATTCAAGGTTAAAAAATTAAAAATAAATATGTTTTTTTTCCATGGTTAATGAAAATGGTCACAATTGGCTCAAATATAGAAATATAACAAATTTTAGATTTTGTTTTGTGGAGAGAAAGTGACCTCAATTAGAGATCACTAATGGTGAAATAATTTTGCCTGAGGTTTTTCCGCCTCCAGTGTCTTCTTCCCTAACATTCCCACTACAACATTTCCCCCGTTGACCCTATAATTGGGCCATCGTTTCCACACCACCAATGATCACCGGTCACTCCAAATGATCAAAAACAGTCTAAACCAACCAAATTTGATAGGTCCTAAATCATTATTATGAAATTAACCCACCACCCATTGATGTTCATTAGTGTACCCACTTCCTTCATCCATTGTGTGTCTACCATGGCTGGTGGTAAAGCTTTGGGGTCTCTCCCCTCACTCCTGATGTATCGTTGTGTCGAGAACATCAAATATCACACAAACACAAGTGTTTCCATGGAGGAATTTTAGGGGCTTCTTTAGGTAGTCAATATTGGTCTTTATCGATGGAGAAACAACGACTTTCAAAAAACGGTCGCAAGGAGGCTACTAAAAGCCTTTAGTGGCTACTTTTGGCAGCCGATAAAGGCTAGTATTCTTGTAGTGAAAGAACAAAGATGGTTCTGCTCAAAAAAATTAATCAAAGGGAATAAATCACCAATGAAAAGTCCTACCTAGAGATCTAATAATTTTTTGTCGAAGAACACACTTACCAATGATTAGAAGACAAAGTTTCATTTGTTACATCTAGATCTGCTCTGATCCCATGTTTCCTCATCGTCTAATGTGATCCTCCAAAAGATGGAGGAAAGAGAGAATAATTTGAGATTCAAGGATCATGAGGATAATACTAAGAATTTTTACATGAAGAAGTATTTGTAGGAACATTTTAGGTAAAATGAGTTTAATTAATTAATTTAACCCAATGAATGTACTACAAATGGGTGAGAGATATGAATGCCCCAAATTGACCTATTTTAGGTCACAAATAGGGTAAAAATCAAATTCTAGACTCAATTGTGGTATTTGATTTCGGATCAAATATTATATTTAAGAGTTATCATGTTTTATTTAAGAAATATCCTGTGCACAATATAAAATATATTTAATATTTTTATAAAATCAATTTTGAGCACACCAGAGCTCAGAATCGCACAATGTCTCAGTTCTTAGCTCTGGAAATATATATTGAAATATTTTGAAGTCTTATATGTCAAAAAATAGTGCACTATAGTTATTTAAAAAAGTTAATTGACTACCCATAAGGCCAAGGTATATCATCATATTTCTTGAAAAAAGTATCCTAAATCCTACATGACTGTGATGGGATAAGTCACAACACCTCTTTTATCTTTTTCATAATGGTGTTGAAATCACCTACAACATACCAGTCCAAGTTCCCTTAATTGAATTGGCAGAAGGGCCGCCATAGCTCATTCCTAATAATAGAATCACATCATGCATACACGTATGCACAATAAAAAATATCTGATCCCCCGTGATCATTATGAATATAAGTGGTTTTGGACATCACACACAATACTCTTTTATTCCAGGTCATGGAGAAAATCATTATAGAAGTGTGACAACCACTTTGAATCCTGAAAGAGGACCCGTCGTCACCCTCGAACTAACCTAGATGGATTATTTGGTTTGGGAACACATTACTACTCTAAAAAACACTGGATATCGACATGATTTCCTAACCTTTGCCTCTTAGAACCATAAAACATCCATGTCCTCAAAAATTGTACCCTCATTTTCAAGCACTATAAACCAGTTGGGATAGTGAAGAGGGTCAACCTATGATTCCAGCACGGTCCCAAAATAAGCTTTTCCAGATTAATGAACAATCACTAGAGGAGAATGAGAATTTCTCCAACCAACCACCTCAGAATATTGTAATAGGTTACTCGTGCCCTATGAAAATGAGGAGGATTGATGCTGAAACCATGAAACACTCTTGTTCACAATCTTCTCCAAGATTTGAAAACCAATTTTCCACCTCTGAAGAGTTTCCATAACTACCAAAATAAAGGGGACCCCTAATTAACTTGTAAGACCCTAGAAGGGGCTTATAAGATATCCAACATCAATTTACATTGTACCTAAGATGAGAAATGTAACACAGTTGAAACTGTCACGACCCGTCCTCGGGGCCCGTGCCGTGACTACCCGAAGCCCGCATTCCATAGGCCAGGGGCTGGCGACTAGCACCAAAGGCGTAAATCCCGATAACTGGGAAGGCATTTCCTTTATAAAAGTAAACAAAACACCACAAAGTACAAGCGGAAGTAAAACACTAAGTACAAAAGAAAGTGCTGAAAAGTAAATTGGCTAGAATACAAACCCAACAGAAAGTACAGCTACAACTGAACGAAAGTACAATAGAAAAAGACAAACAGCTGGAAGAAAGGAAGCAGCTCCTGGGTCCTCCTCCTCAGATCCTACCTGAAGGGTAGGTACAGATGGCGCATCTCCAAGATCGTCCACCACAGATCCTACCTGAAGGGTAGGTACATATAGCTTCCACAACGCTCTCGCCCGTCAACCTCCTCCGAGTGTCGTCTCGTCGTGAAGTCCACCTCCGGGTACTGACTCGTCGTGTAGTCTACCTCCGGGTACCGTCCAGTCCTCGAACACTCGGCCTCCGTCAGCACTGCCCGTCGTCTGCAACCAACACAACGAGGTGCGGGCATAGCCCGTGTAGGGGTGAGTATAACGATACTCAGTAGGGACCCCGAGACCCTCAAGGTCTCACTAAAACCAACAAGGTTAACCAAAAAGAAGATCTCAACAGATAAGCTTTACTTAGTTATATGCTCATGCATATACCTAAGTTATCAAGTAACCCATCTCAATCATGAGGAAAACACCAAGATCATGAAATCAACGGATAACCACTACCAAGGTATATGCCCATACATATACCTAAGTTATTAAGTGACCCATCTCAATCATGAGGTAAACACAAAGGTCATAAGTCTCAGCTCAAACTAGGATTTTCATTATTGAAACTGTAACTACTGAAGAGCCTCGTCTCTGGAGTTTACAGTTATCCTGTCATGAATCCGAGGTACTGCTCACTAACCTAAGACTGCTGAGGTAATCCTCCTGTCGAGTACCGCGGGTCAGCCACCCAAACACAGTAGTGCTTCCCGCCGGGGTATGTCACCCAAACACAATAGTGCACACCCCCTAGTAGCCTACTGAGGTACTCTCCGGATGAGTACCGCGGGTCTGCACTGTCACACAGGTAGTGCTCTGTCTGCCATGGGTCTGCACCTCACAAAGTAGTGCTCCGTCCACTGGGCTAGTCGACTCACTCCAAGTCAAGTCGGTCAAGCAGTCGTCAGGTCTCAGTCGGCTACACAGTCTCCGTACTCCGCACACTCGTCTCTGAGAGGGTCCGCTCCACGAGCTACAGGTCGATACTCCAAGTATCTCAAAGTACCACGAAGAAGTAACTCGAAGGACTGCCTCGTCATAGGGGTCTCAGCGTAACAGACGACGCTTTAATCGGACGCCCGGTCTGTGAGTTACTAGCCTTTTCATCCCTGGGGCCCGGTTGGTTTCACGTGCGAACCAAACCGGCCGTATCTCAACTTTACCCCGAACTCTCATAGGGTATACTCAGAGGGACTGTTTCTCAACGTGATCACTAATGCCACTAACGGTTCTTCAAACGGACGTCCGGTCTGAAAGATATCAGTTTTTCCGTTCTAGGGGCCCGGTTGGATTTCGGGTACAATAAAAACCCGCCACTATCCAATAGCAACCAAAACTCGGGCGAAGTATGCCAAAAGTTCCGTCTCCTCAAGAGGAAAACAACGAGATAGACAGTGCGTCAATCGGACGCCCGGTCTGTGAGTTATTGGCATTTTCGTTCCAGGGGCCCGGTTGGTTTCGTGAGCGAACCAACCCGAACACACTCCGACAGTGTCCAAACCTCGAGCGGAGTAAGCCAAAAGATCTGTCTCACTTAGAGGAATCCAACAAAGTCGACGGAACATCATTCGGACGTCCGAAGCTTAAGATATGAGCATTTCTGCTCCGAGGGCCCGGTTGGTTTCGTGTGCGAACCAACCCGGACAAACACAAAGTTCTCCGAAACCTTGAGTGTAATATACCGAAACGACCGCCTCGTTCCAAGGATAGCTACGCAACTGACGGTGCGTCGATCGGAGGTTTGTATCCCAATATATGGGCAAAAGACCAAAGAGTGTCTGAAAATGGGGGGGTCTGGGCCCGGACCGACCCGGCCCGGCCGGCTCGGTCCGGCTCGGCCAGCGCGGCCGAGCGGAAGCCGGGGAGCGGGGGGGTCTGCGGCCCGCCCTCGCCGTTGATTGAGGCCGGCGGTGGATCCGCCGCCGCCAATCTTCTGGCGGTGTGCTCGGGCGCCGCCGCCTTCTGGCGGTCGGACGGCTCCGGCCACAGCCCCCGGTCGCTGGCGGCGCCGCGCTGGAGACCCGCACCTCCGGGTGATTTCGCGGGCCACCGGAGTTGCTCCGGTGGTCCGTTTTCAAAACCGTCTGAGCCGGTGTTCATCTCGGGTCTCGAACTTCACTATGAAAGCTTCAAAAATACATTGTGGCCCCGTTTGTCGTCGCCCGTCCTTCCTCACATCAATTAACAAACGTACCATCCTTGTGGTTTTCCGGTGCGACGCGATGGCATCGCGCCCCTTCACCGCGGCCCAACTCCGGCCGCGGTTCTTTTGCGGTTCTTCGGCAAGGCGCGACGGTGCCGCGGAATTTGTTCAAAAATTTGAATGCGCGGCGTGACGACGTCGCACATTTCTTGTCGCTCAATCCCACGCCGTGTGACGGCACCACGTTACTTTCATTCGATCTGCAATAACAAGGAAAACAAAAAGGGAGGGGGATGGCCATGTTTGTGCGGTCCGGCCTCCTCCCGTTAACTGATATCATGCGGTCCAAAAAGACACGGATAAAAGATGGAAGAGAATCACGTATAGAAAACAGGTAAACCCCCTACCTCGTACGAGATTGAATAGAGGTTCGTCGAATGGGGATTCTTCGCGGAAAGAGACGTCGCGGAAGAAGACGCCGCGGAAGAACCATCGCGGTAAAAGGCGTCGCGTAGTCGGTCTCCGAGGACTCGGCGTTCTTCGACGGAGTTCGATGCGTTCTTTGCGTTCTTCAAGTTCTTCGATGAAGAAGATGAAGAACTCTAGCTTTCTTTAGCTTTTCTCCCCAAACCTTTCAAGAAAAAAAGGTTCCAACCCCAAAATAAAATAAGTTTTCCTCTTATTTTATTAACATAACAAATATTTGAATTTCAAGAGTTTAAAATTCAAATAACCACACTTAACATACTTAATTAATAATATAAGTTATTAAACTTAAGTTGTCAAATATTAAATGTGAGTTGAGGGGGGTTAAAGAATGTGAAGAGTTATGGAAGGTTAGGGAAGGTGAAGGGGTAGGGTTCGTGTGGGCCCCACCACCTTCATAACCTCCCTTGGGAAGTTTGGTAGTAACCCAACTTCCACCCAAAGCCTAATCCACTTAGTTAAAATAAAAATTTTAGTTTAATTTTTTATTTCAACTTCCACAAATTCCAACAACTTACCACGTGTAAACGCAACTTCAGAAGTGGCGTTCCTAAGCAATTACCGCCGCTACGGTTCCATTGGTGCCCTCAGAATTTGATTCCGAGCACCGGTTCGAAAGATAGGAATTCCCGCTCGTTCGTTCACTAAACGTACCCGAGGCAAACTTCGGAAAACGATTCCGGGCACACCGGGCCTCGAAATCAGGCACCGTCAGAAACTACGTTCTTGTAAAATTCCAAAGAAAATTAAAAAAAAATTTCCTTGAAATTTTCAGGTCTTTACATTACTCCCACCTCAGGGCTTTACATCCCCATAAAGCTTCAACACAAACTAGGGTCACAAAAGCGGTATTGAGAACACACATGAGCCTTCCGCTCCCATGTGCTTACCTGGAGATTCCGTACTGCCAAAGAATGCACACCCGAGGAATCAACCGTACTCGTAGGATCCACTCATGTCGATCCTCGATCCCTACTGGAACATCCGTGGAAGTAACCCCATCGCCATCGTCCTGCTCCTCATGGTCGATGATATGCGAAGGGTCGAGCGCGTATCTCCTCAGTTGAGATACCTGGAAAACGTCATGCACCTGGTGCAACTGTGGTGGATGGGTCAAGTGGTAAACCACCTCGCCTACCCATTTGAGGACCTAGAAAGGTCCGTTGAACCTCGGAGATAACTTGCCACCTTGGCCACATCTCCGTAAACCTCGTCGAGGTGAGACCCGTATAAGGACGTGACCGTCATCCTAGAACTCTAGAGGTCTCCAATTCCTGTTAGAACTGAAACTCAAATGACTGCTACCATGAGGGTATGGTTGACCGACTCAAGAGTGATCAGTCGCACCCTCCTGTGAAAGAGTTTATCCTGTGCTTCCTGGGGTTTCCTTTTTTCCGACCAAGGAAAACCCACCCTGATGTTTACCTAAAACCATCAATTTGAGTATGAATAGTTATTGCCCATTCCATACTCCAACTAACGTCGTAAGGCCTCGACGCTGCCACCAAGAGATTCCAACCGAAACTCTCACCTCGAGGGTCTGACCACACCGTCGGCGTAAGTGTGATTATCGAGTCTCCTCTAAAGGTATCTCTAGACGTGAGGGTCAAGTCCACGGCTTCCGGAAACTCTAGGTCTGGAACAAGATTTGCGAAAGCAAGGAACAGTTCATGTCGACGTCTGTTACTACAGAAGCTAGTAGTGGACACAGACTATCCCTTGAATCATTTTTAGAGCCATTGGGTCACACTCCTTGACCGCATGCAGCCACAATCTTCCTCCACCCTCCAGCTCCCTAAGCCTGGCGGGGATAACTAAGGCGGGTTGTTGTAGCATGTTAAGATGTACACCACCTCATGCAGCTCTCCTAGCTCTGCCTCCATGTCTGCTGCTCTGCAGACTCGTCTCTCCATGAAGCTTCCTCTTCTTTAAACATTTAACACGCTCGAGTCTCTAAGACTGGAGTCGGTTTCCTGTTTCTTACTGCACTGTGCAGTCTTCATCCGCTCCTGGATGATCTGTACCTTCTTTGCATATGATCTGAAAGAGCTGCTAAAATTTCTCCTTTGCCAAAAAGAAAAACTCGGTCTCATTCCCTGGATGAACCACGCCCATTGCCTAATACAGTCAATCCCAACATGAATGATGCATTCATGCCATGGATGACGTCGTAAGGCATCGACGTAACTACCAAGAGATCCAACTATCACTCTCGCCTCCAAGGGTCGAGTCACACAGTCGGCATCAGTGTGTGGTCACTGGGTCTCCTCCAGTAGAAATCTAGAAAGTGAGGGTCAAGTCAACAGTTTCAACCGGGACCACTCAGTATCATCCAAACAAAAGGACATGAAAGCCAAAAAAGATAAGTGAATTTTTATTATTGCAACTCATAGTACAAAGACACGAATACAACAGCAACATGGAACTAGAAGTACAAAGGACGTATCCACTAGTTCCACTCCTGTCCTCCTGCTCCCGCTGATCAACTGTACGAGGAGTCAGACAGTCACGTGCTAGGTGACCCTTTCCGCCGCATGAGTAACACTGTCTGCTTCTGGCATGCCTAGCTCTGTCCCCACCCTGGGTGCCCCGCACCGCCGATACTAAAACCCGAGATCACCCAACTACTGGTCTGGTCCTCCTGGACCTCTGCATCATCTGTCTACTGCCCACAGATGACTCGGTTACTGATCGAAAAACACGCGGCAAAGGCATAAGCTCCTGTACATGCTCGGGGTGTAGAGATACTGGCACAAACTCCACCCTGAAGAAGGTCTTGAAGTCTTCCCATGCGAAGGTCATCCCATCACAAAACTAGAACAAGTGGCTCCACCACCTGCCTGCTGCTGCCTGAAGGAGGCTGGAAGGAAAGATCACCATGAAGTCTGCAGGCGTCCCCACTAGCCTGAAGACTCTCACCACAACCTCCATCCAAACCTCAGCCGCCTGCGGGTCCGTCTCTCCCCGTAACCCGGGTGGCCTCTGGCGCTGGAACTCGTGCAGCGCACTCATGTGGCCTGCATCGCCTACTGCTAGGGCTGGTGGCATCGGTGGCCCAACGTATGGTAGTACCGCTGGTGCCTCAACTGCAAGAGGGCCATGTACCGAAGCCTCGTTGCTTGACAGTCTGTCAGTACGCACATCCCTCTGGGCTCTAGCTGGTCGTATGAGAAAAGGCATCCTGAAAGAAACAATGTGACACGGTCAAACGTTTAAACCTGGTGAGCTGACCCGGTTTGAGCTGACGTTTAAAAACTTCTGGAAACACACACGCAATCAGTGTTTTCATGCACAAAGTCGGAATTCAGTTGTCAGGGTCCTGGTGTATGGATATGTCGGCCGCCCGCACCAACACTGGACTCCCTGAACTGAAGACCACACTCGGTACCCTTAACACTATTTCTTCCCAGAAAGAAAATATCAGAGTTATAAGTTCTGCAGTAGAAACGACTCCTCTGATACCAATTTGTCACGACCCGTCCTCGGGGCCCGTGCCGTGACTACCCCAAGCCCGCCTTCCATAGGCCAGGGGATGGAGACTAGCACCAAAGGTGTAAATCCCGATAACTGGGAAGGCATTGCCTTTATAAAAGTAAACAAAACACCACAGAGTACAAGCGGAAGTAAAACACTAAGTACAAAAGAAAGTGTTGAAAAGTAAATGGGACAGAATACAAACCCAACTGAAAGTATAGCTACAACTGAACAAAAGTACAACAGAAAAAGACAAACATCTGGAAGAAAGGAAGCAGCTCCTGGGTCGTCCTCCTCGGATCCTACCTGAAGGGTAGGTACAGATGGCGCAGCTCCTAGATCGTCCACCACGGATCCTACCTGAAGGGTAGGTACAGATAGCCTCCACAACGCTCTCGCCCGTCAACCTCCTCTGAGTGTCGTCTCGCCGTGAAGTCCACCTCCGGGTACTGACTCGTCGTGTAGTCCACCTCCGGGTACCGTCTAGTCCTCGAACACTCGGCCTCTGTCAGCACTGCCCGTCGTCTGCAACCAACACAACGAGGTGCGGGCATAGCCCGTGCAGGGGTGAGTATAACGATACTCAGTAGGGACCCCGAGACCCTAAAGGTCTCACTAAAACCAACAAGGTTAACCAAAAAGAATATCTCAATATATAACCTCTACTTAGGTATATGCTCATGCATATACCTAAGTTATCAAGTAACCCATCTCAATCATGAGGAAAACACCAAGATCATGAAATAAACGGATAACCACTTCCCAGGTATATGCCCATACATACACCTAAGTTATTAAGTGACCCATCTCAATCATGAGGTAAACACAATGGTCATAAGTCTCAGCTCAAACTAGGATTTTCATAATCGAAACCGTAACTGCTGAAGAGCCCTGTCTCTGGAGTGTACAGTGGTCCTGTCATGACTCCGACGTACTGCTCACTAACCTAAGACTGCTGAGGTACTCCTCCTGTCGAGTACCGCGGGTCAGCCACCCAAACACAGTAGTGCTTCCCGCCGGGGTATGTCACCCAAACACAGTAGTGCACACCCCCTAGTAGCCTGCTGAAGTACTCTCTGGACGAGTACCGTGGGTCTGAACTGTCACACATGTAGTGCTCTGTCCGCCATGGGTCTGTACCTCACAAATTAGTGCTCCGTCCACTGGGCTAGTCGACACACTCCAAGTCGAGTCGGTCAAGCAATCGTCAGGTCTCAGTCGGCTACATGGTCTCCGTACTCCGCACGCTCGTCTCTGGGAGGGTCCACTCCACGAGCTACAGGTCGATACTCCAAGTATCTCAAAGTCCCACGAAGAAGTAACTCAAAGGACTGCCTCGTCATAGGGGTCTCAGCGCAACAGACGACGCGTCAATCAGACGGCCGGTCTGTGAGTTACTATCCTTTTCGTCCCCGGGGCCCGGTTGGTTTCGTGTGCGAAACAAACCGGCCATATCTCAACTGTACCCCAAACTCTCATAGGGTATACTCATAGGGACCGTTTCTCAACGTGTTCACCAACGCCGCTGACGGTTCGTCAAACGGACGTCCGGTCTGAAAGATATCAGTTTTTCCGTTCGAGGGGCCCGGTTGGATTCCGGGTACAATCCAAACCGGCCACTATCCAACAACAACCAAAACTCAGGCGAAGTATGCCAAAATTTCCGTCTCCCCAAGAGGAAAACAACGAGACAGACAGCGCGTCAATCGGACGCCCGGTCTGTGAGTTATTGGCATTTTCGTTCCAGGGGCCCGGTTGGTTTTGTGAGCGAACCAACCCGAACGCACTCCGACGGCATCCAAACATTGAGCGGAGTAAGCCAAAAGATCCGTCTAACTTAGAGGAATCCAACAAAGTTGACGGCACGCCATTCGGACATCCGGAGCTTAAGATATGAGCGTTTCCACTCCGAGGGCCTGGTTGGTTTCGTGTACGAACCAACCTGGCCAAACCCAAATTTCTCTGAAACCTTGAGTGTAATATACCGAAACGACCGTCTCATTCCAAGGATCGCTACGGAACTGATGGTGCGTCGATCAAAGGTTCGTAGCCCAAGATATGGGCAAAAGACCAAAGAGTGTCCGAAAACGGGGGGTCTAGGCCCGGACCGACCCGACCCGACCCCCCTGGGTCGGCCCGAACCGGGTCGACCCGGCTGGGCCCGGCCCTGCCCGGCCGGCTCGGTCTGGCCCGACCGGCTCGGTTCGGCTCGACCGGCTAGCCGCGGCTCGGCCAGCGCGGCCGAGTAGAAGCCGCGGAGCGGGGGGGGGGGGGGGTGCGGCCCGCCCTCGCTGTTGATTGAGGCCGGCGGCAGATTCGCCGCCACCAATCTTCCGGCGGTGCATTCGGGCGCCACCGCCCCCAGTCGCCGGCGGCGCCGCGCCAGCGACCCGCGCCTCCGGGTGTTTCCGCGGGCCACCAGAGTTGCTCCGGTGGTCCGTTTTCAAAACCGTCTGAGCCGGTGTTCATCTTGGGTCTCGAACATTACTGATCAAGATTCAAAAATACATTGTGGCCCCGTTTTTCATCATCCCTCATTCCGCACATCAATTAACAAACATACCGTCTTTGTGGTTTTCCGGCGCGACGTGATGGCACCGCGCCCCTTCACCGCGGCCCGACTCCGGCCGCGGTTCTTTTGCGGTTCTTCGGCAAGGCGCGACGGTGCCGCAGAATTGGTTCAAAAATTTGGATGCGCGGCATGACGACGTCGCGCATTTCTTGCCGCTCAATCCCACGCGGTACGACGGCACCGCGTTACTTTCATTCGATCCAAAATAACAAGGAAAACAAAAAGGGAGGGGGACAGACGTGTTTGTGCGGTCCGGCCTCCTCCCGTTAACTGATATCATATGGTCCAAAAAGACGTGGATAAAAGACGGAAGAGAATCACATATAGAAAACACGTAAACCCCCTACCTCGTGCGAGCTTGAACAGAGGTTCGTCGAATGAGGATTCATCTCGGAAAGAGACGTCGCGGAAGAAGACGTCGCAGAAGAACCGTCGCGCTAAAAGGCGTCGCGTAGTTGGTCTTTGAGGACTCGGCATTCTTCGACGGAGTTCGATGCGTTCTTCGCGTTCTTCATGTTCTTCGACAAAGAAGATGAAGAACTCTAGCTTTCCTTAGCTTTTCTCCCCAAACCTTTCAAGCAACAAAGGTTCCAACCCCAAAATAAAATAAGCTTACCTCTTATTTTATTAACATGACAAATATTTGAATTTAAAGAGTTTAAAATTTAAATAACCACACTTAACTCACTTAATTAATAACATAAGTTATTAAACCTAAGTTGTCAAATATTAAATGTGAGTTGAGGGGGGTTAAAGAATGTGAAAAGTTATGGAAGGTTAGGGAAGGTGAAGGGGTAGGGTTCGTGTGGCCCCCCCCACCTTCATAACCTCCCTTGGGAAGTT
The DNA here is from genome assembly GCA_963277665.1 of Viscum album. Classification (NCBI taxonomy): domain Eukaryota; kingdom Viridiplantae; phylum Streptophyta; class Magnoliopsida; order Santalales; family Viscaceae; genus Viscum; species Viscum album. The sequence goes on along the minus strand of OY728138.1, from coordinate 634,698,542 downwards.
GGGTAGTAACCCAACTTCCACCCAAAGCCTAATCCACTTAGTTAAAATAAAAATTGTAGTTTAATTTTTATTTTAACTTCCAATAATTCCAACAACTTACCGCGTGTAAACGCAACTTCGGAAGTGGCGTTCCTAAGCAATTACCGGCGCTACAGTTCCATCAGTTCCCTCAGAATTCGATTCCGAGCACTGGTTCAAAAGATAGGAATTCCCGCTCGTTCTTTCACTGAACGTACCCGAGCCAAACTTCGGAAAATGATTCTGGGCACACCGGGCCTCGGAATCAGGCGCCGTCAGAAACTGTGTTCTTGTAAAATTCCAAAGATAATTAAGAATAAATTTTCCTTGAAATTTCCGAGTCTTTACAGAAACATACATAAAATATTGAAGATCTAAAATTGGTGCGTGCTATGTGTTGGTGAAATTTGAAAATAAATATATGCTTGGAAGCCCACTCTTATAACCCAGAACAACTTATTCCTTCTTCCGCGAGCCCTCTTATGATGAGACCTCTTCTTTGGCGAGACCTGCAACATCGATCCCAGTTGACACCTCCACCTAAAAAAATCAACTGGGTTGGTATCAAAGAATGATTCTGGCCTATTTCTATTAACATTTTTAGGTATTAATAATTCTCATAATTTTGAGTTTGCTCTGTGATTGAGACTATTGTTGATCTTTCACATTAGCAAATTTTTTTTTGAGATTATTAAATACAACTTTGTGAAATAGTGGAGGTTATAGATTGAAAGTGAGTCGAGATGGTGGAAAAATTTGAGATTGATAAATTTAATGAGAATAATTTTCAATTTTGGGAAAGGAAGATGCATGCAGTGTTGGAGGGTGATAATTGTTAACTAGAAATTGGAGAAAGAATGGAATATGTGATGATAGAGTGTATTTTCATTAGAAGCCAGAATCATTCCATGGAAGGAAATGTGGCGAGTAATTCTGTATGGGGAGATATACTAGTCAGTAAAGAGGAGATGAATCCTAGAAGCAGGAAGTATCTAAATGATGCATAACTGTAATAGTTGGTATCAAAGTCCAATTTAGTTAAATTTGTATATTAGGGTGTTTTCATGTGAGTTTATCTTAGGTGTTATGTATACCATCATATATATATAAGTTTAAGTATTATAAGAAATTAAAAGTATTGGACACCACATTGATGATTTAGGTGATGATATCATATAGTGATTAATGAAAATTTTAGACATGTTTTTTTGGATGAGGTATTTGTAACCCGTAAGATCAGCATTAATTGTAATTTAGAGATAAATTATTTATAATGCGTTAAAATAGTCAATCAATATGTTTGGTGACAACATGTAACATCGAGTAAGGTGGTGGGACTTAATCCCATGACGGAATGATGATAATGGTTTCACTCCTACCACTAAAGTTCATGATATTCATGTTAGTAGGACATATTTATAGGTATTTATTATGTTTATTTACTAAAAATATGGTATTTTATTTTAGGAATAATGGTTGATTTACATGTAAATAATATACAATCAAATTCATCCAATCGTTGGGTTTCAAACTTAGCGAGGAAATGTTAGAATTTTTTTTAAGGATAATTACTAATGAAATGATTTGGTTTGAAAGTTTGGTATTACCGTTCGAATATGGATATTAACATATGATGTTTTATTCATTTTGGGAATTATATTACCATGTGAAAACTATTTTGGTTTGGGTTATTTTCTAAAGATATAATAAATATAAATTTTACCCCATTTTTGGTTATGTGGTCGTTAAAAGTTGATTTTAGTGCTTTAGGCATGAAGAATACACATTGAATACTAACAATATGGGAAACAAATATGAGATTCCAGTAGAAATTGGTTTCATGAATAATTTTTACATCTTAAGATAGTATATTTAAGTATGTTTTCAGTTTGTATGGGGAAATAATCCTTCATATTTAGGAATTAGATCTTGAAATAAAAATTTATCTTTTTACATTCTTTTCTGATCATATCAATGAAAATTTTCACTCATTTTTTAGATTCTTATTTTTTCATTGACTTCATATTTTACACTTTCTCTATCACTATCTATTAGTCTATGAGGATTTATTTTACCTTCTAAATCTATCTTTTAGTCTCCCACCAATGTTTTCCGTATGTTGAATCTACATTATGCATAACATCAAATGAACAATATGTTTCCCACTTAAAACATTTATGGAATTATTTATCTATTTAATTTTTATGTTGTGGGTTCCAATAAATTAATTCTAAAAATTTTCTTCCTTTGGTAAATGAATTTTTTTAAAGAAAACTATTTTTATGCCCAAAAAGGGATTTTATCATAATAAATTAAATTAATCACTATTATTGAATGATATTAATGAACTTTATATGTTATATTTCAAATAATAGTATTAATTCATCTAATAATTTTTAATGTAATCAAATAAAAAATAAATCCAATTTTATGCATAAAAAATATGTATTTCCTTAAAATATGACTTTTCAGCATTTTAGAGGAAATATTGTTTGAAAACTAAATTTTGTAGATTTTGAGATTTTTTAAAAAAAATTAACTTCTTCATTTATATATAAATTTAAACAATGTATTAGTTTTAATTTTTGCAAATTTGTTTGAGAAGTTTCATTTTTTAATGAATAGATATTTTTTTTGAATTTTAATTGAAAAATGACTTTTAGTCTAAATAATTTGTTATATTAAATTAAAATTTTTATATATTTTAATGTAAAAACAATTCAATTATACATATATTAACCCAATTTATGTCATTTTATTCAATTTAGTATTGAAATCTCATATAAAAACATTATGAACTTTTGAACATTTTAACTTTAAAAATAAGCATTATCATCATGTCTACGAGATTATTTTTTAAATTAGATCATTCCATTTCTTTGAAATAAATTTGGAAAAATAGATTTCATATTTGGAATAAAAATAATATATAATTTTTGATAAGCCTATCATAAATTTTTTCAAAAGTGATTAGTGAAAATAGTTAAAATTAATTAAAGTGATTAAGGTAAAAAAGTTTACTTAGTGGTTAAACATAGAATAAAAAGTATAAAAATGATCCCAAAATTCTCAAAAATCATTTTATGGAAACATATATACCCTTATTACCATATTATAGAATTATATGAGTATATAACATACTATATTATGAAGGTTTCCTATATAATATTTTAATAATAGAAAAAGACAAAAAATGTACCTTTTTTCTATTTAATTTCAATAACGATATAGGGATAGATAGAAACTACATAAGTTATGTTAAAAGAAATATTTTTAAAGATAAATTATTTTTAATCATCGTACTAATTTATATTTAATTTTTAGAGATGAATAATTAATATTAAATTCTTAATAAATTCTAACTAATTCATTATTTAGTTAACAATAAAATAAAATAAATGATACTAAAAATACTAAAAGTGAGGTAAATAGAATTAATTTTTTATATTAAATTATTTTTTAGATGAATATATGATGATACACTACTATTAATATAATATATTTTAATTATATTTTTGTCTAGATATTTTTAAATTCAAATTAAATAAACAGAGTCTAAATTGAAATTATAGTTATTTTATAGTAAATAATATTTAATTAAAATATATAATATTATTAAAAAAAGACATAAGTAAAGTTATATTTAAATTTTAATAAATATAAAATATGTTCCATTCATGGAACAATTGATCTCTTATAATGAACATGTTGACCCCTAAATTCTAAAAGCATTGCTTGCACGGTTAGAGTTAAAGTAGTTTTTATGCGTCTTACTTGCGGTTCTATTAAAAATAATTCCAAAAAGATATGTGTTTTTTAATTTTTAAGTTGTATTTAATATATAATATCTATGGTTATAAATGTTACAATAATTATCACACTAATATTTTATTAATGGATGAATTACATTGGTTAGAAAACTAGTCAGCTTCATGAAAAAATAAAGAAATCGTATAAGTTAAAGAAAAAAATGATTTAAAATGTATTTATTTTATGTGTTGAAGGTTTTTATTGAAAATATAATCCCTAATATTAATTATTATACTAATTTTTAAGAATATAAGGTAAGGTTGACCTCCTAATAGTAAATAATTTTGAGTATTTTCAAGAATGCCACTCTTCCTCAACTATAAAATGACACTCAATCTCACCAATTATTCACACATATAAAGCCTTTTGGATCATCCTAAACCTTAAAAAATAACCTCAAATATTCCCTAATATCATAAAATAATCCTTATTCTATGAATAAATAAAACATTTCATGTTATTAACGTAAAACTAACGAGGATACCCATAAAAGAGGTAATGTTCTTCTAAAAGCATTGTTATTTTACATATATCTCCACGTCTATCAATTTGTCCTAAAACCTGATTATATGATAAACTATGTATAATATATATATTTATATGTTGTTTTTTAGGGTTACTAAAAACATCCAAATACACATCCATCAAATGGGTTATGAAATCATCTTTCGTGTGTACAGTGGACTACCACTTAGCGAAATAATGTCATTCATTTTTTCCATTACCACCTATCATGGTTGGGAATAATGTTGTAAATATATTGTATATATCATAATTATGATATTTATAACATAATAATAAATTTTTATTCATTATATAATATACAAATTTTTTTTATTCTATTCTATAAGAGATTTGATAACATTCCTTGTGTGTATGACAGACAACCGCCTCACAAAGTGATGTGAAATGGTTTTCACAAACATGTTAAAAGGATTGTAATAATGATAAATATAAAGAATATTTATGATATAAAAGATATAATTATGATATTCATGACATAATTGTCTTTCTTGAATTATAATATATCATTTTATTCTTACCATTTCACACACTGGAAAAGTTATAGTGTCATTCATGGAAAATTATACTATCACCTCCCTAAAGAAATGTGATTAATTTTACATAACAAGAATTATACTTATGATATAATAATTATTTTTATATGAAAAAATATTAGTTACCTTATTTATATAATTATAATTGAATAATGGAAACATTACTCATGCATATGTACAACAAACCATCTACATGATCATAACATTGGTTCATTTTTCATAACCAAATTTCATGAATGGTTTTAAAAGTAGAATTTATGTATTAATATTATAATTATTACATTATTATTATTATTTATATGTTTAAATCATTACCCCCTTTATCTTAGTGAACCTACCAAAGTAAGTTTTGATATATAAGCTGAATATAGTCAAAATATTCAACTTAAACATAATTGAATAAGTAATTGTATGTAAATTTTTTATAAGTTAAATAAATTTAATAATAAAATATTAAAAGGTTATAAATAATTAAAATAAATGACATAAGTTTATTTTTCTAGAAGATATATAACAATCATGATGAATCAAACTCAAGGTAAGGTTTTTTTCTCGCCTCACTTTTATTTTTTTAAGATATATTCCATATTCAAAACTTATTTTCGATACGGGGTGTATATAATTACCTTGAATTTATTTTATGACTAATATACATAAATTTATGGGGATATTAATAACCATTTTTGGATATATCATTCATGAGTATTATGGTTTCAATGTTACCAAAGTTGTAATGGATTTTTGATAGAATTTTCTTTCTTTGAGAAGTTTGTTATGTTATACACCAATATTCTTTTATAAGGTGTATATACTACCCAATTGACATTTTATATCATGTATATAATTTTTTCATGGTATTATATGTTTCACCTAATGTCACTATTTTATGATTATTATGCATCAATTATACCAATGTGGTAAGAGTCTTTTTTTACAATTTCTTCGTTTATGAAGATTATGTACGATTACGTATATAATGTTGAATTTTTTTAATTACATTTATTTCACTTATCATTTAATTATTCATTATAATTACATGTAATTGTACCATTTTATCCACACTTTGGTATATAAAATTTTTGGGGATGTGTTTTTAGGAAAATCCAACTTTATCAATCTCTTTGGTAAAAAATATGTGTTATTTAAAAATAAAGATTTATTAAAACGTTTTAAAAATGTTTTTAATGATATTTTAATGCCAAATTAAAAAAAATAGATTTCAATGTTGTTTTATATTTTAAAATTTGTTTTAAATTATTTCTAATTATCCTTTTATATGTTTTCAAGTTTATTTTCAACAAATTTTTTTTTCATAATGTTTTTTGTTATAAAAAGTGATTTTCAATATAAAAAGGTTATTTTTCTAAAAAAATTACCTATATTTTAATATAATTTAGATTCATAAATATCAAATAACCTTTTTTTACTTATCCTCCATTATGTATATTTGTAATTGACACCAATCACATTCTTTCTATAGATGGAATATTGTTGTTTTAAAGTGATTTTTATGAAACCCATTTCTTTTCAATGGGTTAACCATGTTTCAAAGATATTATTATAGAACCCATTACTTTTCCACATGTTAATCAATTTATAAGAATTATAATGGTTGTTCTTATGATTTTATAATGAAATGAATTCTTTTATGTGTTATGATTATGTAATGGTACTTGATCATTTGAATGGTGGTTATGTTATGAACGAATGATGGGTGATTCTGTAATAAACCAATGATGGGTGGTTCCACAATAAACCATGTATTGGTGGGTAAGTTATATCCCTCCAATTCATTAGGTATATATGTTGAACATATATTAATATTCCATTTTAAATAGTGATAATACGAGTGAACCAAAAAATTTGTCCCAAGTTACGTACAAATTTTATTTATCCCTGATTTTGGTTAATAATACTTCTCATGATTGAGACTGATATCACATGGATCATCATTTTTGACTGTGATGAATCCTTCCTTTTCAATGTTTTTATTTTTGATTATCCCGGTATTGATGGGTATGAGTTATTTTTTTATTCCCTCATGAACATTGATTATGTCATAATACCCTTATGAACTCTTATAATCATTGATGAAATTTAAATGTTAATTCATATGTTTTAACTTACATAAAAGTTAAGCTCACACTTCTTATATTTCCTTTACCCATAGGTTGTAAATAATTTTACTGAATGATTTATGTCAAGAAGTTTATTAATATATTTGTTGATGATAAATTAATGAAAAGAAGGAAAACATGGTTAAATATGATAAATTCATATTTAAATTCATGTGAATTGTTTATATAGTATTTTTTCATAATTCTATAAAACTATAAACCTAAAAGGTCCTCTAGGTTGTATGTATTAAAATTTTTCCTTTTGATGGTGTATGTTTTAGATGGAGAAAAATGGTTCACCCTTATTATCATCAATTCCGGGAATGTAAAGTAGATGGTTTTAGCACTTGATCTACAAGTGTAGGTCATGGGCTATTATAATTTATATGGAATTATATAGTCATCATTTATTCTCGATATATAATTCATTCCTTATTATCTTCTCCTATATGCATACCCTTTCCGAGTATATTAGATAACCCCATTATTGTGTTTCTCTTCCCCATAATTCTTTTAAGAGTTTTAGGATTGAAATATAGGGTTATTATAATGTAATAAATAATTCTTTTAAATGAAAAATATGTTTTATTTTATGTTTTCAAATTAAATGTCTAATTTTAGTATGTATATATTTTTCTAATATTAATAAACTATTAGATCATTTGGAATGTGATTTCTATTATTTTATGATAATATAATAATTTAACCCCCATGTTTAGGCAACTAGATTCTAGGAAATTATAGGGATACATGTTTATCTGGATTGATAAGTGTTAGGTAGTTTTCGATTACTCAAAAGTGTGATTGATCAGTGCAATTTATGACATTTTCTAATGAATGTCTTGATGTTTGAGGTGTTTTTTTGTTATACACCATGTATTATTGGGATGTATTATGATGAAATTAACGTATTTTTTCTTCTATGTGTCAATATAGTTATGAGCCCATAAAAAAAAATACACTACCCATTATCTAGAGTTAGCAGTTGTTGTATTTTCAAAAAAAAATTTATTTTTAACTAATTGAGGAATTTTTTTTGGTCTTCACAAATCATAATATCATGATGTATATCATTTAAAAACATGATATAAATTCACATCAATGGGGATATTTGGAGTTTATTTGGTATTATAATTTTGAGATATCATAGACTTCATTAAATAGTAATGCTGTAGATGACACACTAAGTAGGAAGTCACATAATGGTTAGGTTTAGGAATTTGAAGATGCATAGAGATGAAGGGGGAGTGAAAATCCATTCAATTTTATGTGGGGCTGGATGATGATGGATGTTTCTTATTTCATATTACCATTTTTTCTTCAATGATTCCATAGGTAGGGAAGTATTAATGGGTAGACTCAGTGTCATAGGTAATGATTGATCATGTTGGTCGTGGTGATGCTACATAGGGAATGCTGAAGGATAGTCAGAATAAGATATTATTTCATGGAAGAATATTATTCTCAGTAGCGATACTTGAAAAACTTATTTATTAATTTTAATGGTCACCTTAGGTGGTGCAACGAGGAGTTTACAAGTGTTATTGTGTCTTGATAACTTAATTTTGGCGGTCTGAGATGATACTTGAGATGGTGTGGTTTTTGGGCTAGGGACTGGATGTTCCATCATGTAAAGGCTTAAAAAAACTTCCTTTTAATTTTATTCATCACATAGTTTTTCTTGAGTCTAAATGGGATAAAATCTCAATAGAATTCATCATAGGGTTTCCCTGAGCTCACTATGGAAGTGATGCTATCTAGGTAATCTTGGATCAGTTAATGAAATTGGATCATTTTATAGTAATCAAGGAATCAAACACTGTTCAAGGTTTTTTTAAATGCTATATGGATATAGGGGTGTCTATTCATGGAGTACCGAGTTCTATCATCTTTGACATAGAAACATGTTTTAATTTTATAGTATAGAGAGTATTACTACATTATTTTGGAACTCAGTTACACCTTATCAATTCATTCCATCCTTAGATGGATAGGCATATGGGGAGGACTCTCCATACACTAGAGGATATGTTGTGAGTCTGAATCATGATCTTAAGTATATCATAAGAAAATAAAATTACTTTGGAAGAGTATTATTTTAATAACATATACTATTTCTCCCGTGGCATGGAGGTGTTTGAGGATTTGTGTGTGAGGCCCTATTGTTCTCTATTGTGTTGGGAAGAGGACGTGGATTCATAATTTCCTGTTCCCAATATGGAATAGAGTATAATAAATAAGTTTCATGTTGTTCTAGATATGATGGAATAAGTGTAGGACTAGAATCTATCTTATTCTGATCATAGGATGAGGCCAATAGAGTAGTAAGTTTGATTCCATATGTTCTTGAATGTTTTCCCACAACCTGGGTCACTTAACTTCAGGAGGGGGAGTAATATCTTATGCCAGTTTGTTGGGACCATATAAATTTTGGGGTACATTAACAAAAAGTATTATTAGTTGTAAGTTCTAATTAAACTACATCTTCCATTTCTATTAGATCTTTTGGTATCTTATTGATAAATCCAATATCATTGACTAGTGGGAGATTGATATCGATAATGACATGATTTTCATAGAAAATCTAGTGTGTATCTAGGATTTTTGAGAGAAGGTGATTTGTGGAAGGACCATTTAATTCATTTGTATACTAAGAAGGCATGTTGGATAGGGGAGAGTTTATGGGATCATGAGACGTAGATGTGTTCCTAGTAACCTAAGTTTTTTTGAAGGTCATATTTTTCCTTGATTTATTAAATTACGTGAAGCATAAACTTTTTTGTTTTCGATTAGATGTTCTTATTCTATGTTGATATAATGTATGATTTAATCTTTAATACATACAAATAGGAGAGATATTGAATCCTAATCGAAACACATTATACATTGATATAATTATAGCAGAGTGGGCTATTCATTGTCTCCCAAAGAGGATAATATGATGTAACGGTAGATCAATTTAATTTATTTTTGTTATTGGTGATCTTATTTGAGTTTGGTGTGTTTTTTATTTCTTGGGTGTGTTTTGTTGGTTGAGAGGGTTGTGTAAGTGGTTACATGGAATAGAATAGAATTTTGGTTAGAGTGTTTGGTATGTGGTAGTGATTCGATTATAACAGGATTTTTGAGAGGTATCCAACAAAATGGTTGATACGAAGACCCTTTTTATTCAATTCTATCTGGATTTTGATTAATTATTGAGTATAATAATTTTTAAGATATATATAATGCAATTCATTGTTTACAACGAACCTTTTCCCTTGATTATACCTGGGCCTACATATGCCCAAGGTGTGTTGTGGAGGTTGGCGATAGATGTAGGTGTTAGATGCTAGCTGTATATTTTAGTGGTATATTCTAGTGGTAGTAGACATAGTGCATATGCAAATGATGTTGTTAGATGCTGACATTAAATGCTTGCAGTAGATGCTGGTGTTAAAAAAATTATTCTGGTCATAGATGTAGTAGTAGATTCTAGTGGTAGATGATGGATATAGATGTTGGTGGTATATGTTGGCAGTAGTAGACTTAGTATTTCAGTAGATGTGGTCAATAAATATATGTAGTAGAAACTAGTAGTATCATGTTTTTGTTTTCAGAAGTATATATTTTTTTACTTTTTATAATTTTTTGATGTAAAATGGATTTAAAGACTTAATTAAAGTAATAATGACCTATTTCAAATTTATATCATATACTACTTAAATATCTAGATAATTTAAATTCCTCCTTCATCTGAATTAAATGAATCCTTCAATAATGTTCAATAAAAATAATAACTATAATCTAAAATGCACATGGTTTTTTATATGTTCATTCTAAAATGAAAAGACTTCCATTTTTCTTTCATTCTTGTTGTATCTCAACATGGGATGTTCTTAAGCCTTTCCCTTAGTGTTTTGGAACCCTATTAACAATGTGGTTTCATGTTCTTCCTATAAATAGTTACATCCCTGACATACAACCCATATTTTTTGTGCAACGAATCATGGGAATATTCTTTCTCCCAGGTATGTGATACTTTATCTCTCTCTATGTTTTATCATGTTGTAGGTGCATGAATTTATTTTATAAGGGAACAACGTTTACCCCAATATTAAGGAAGATAATGAGTTAGATTAATTAAAATCAAAGCTGATGGGTGTTATAATGTCAGGATTTTTCATATTTTATTTCATTATTAACATTGGTATTTATGGGAATGATTCCTTGCAGATAATTATGGTTATTTGAGGAATTTTTTAATCTGTGGGGGTTCTAATTTTGAACACATACCATTATGACTCTTATATCACCCTAAATGGAGTTATATAATCACTTATAACTAGTTAATGAATGTTTTCCCTTAGGAAAATATTATTCTCTTATAATACAATTAAAAGTGAAGTAGAATTGTTCAATACCCCTCAAACAATATGAAAAATGATATTTGAATTACTATGGAAGGTGTTTTTATGTGAGACGATGTGTGGTGTGGTGTGATCATGCATTAGGGTGGTGATGTGTGGCTGAGTTGTGTTTTAAAATGTTGATGTGGGGCTAGTTGGGTTCAGATAAAGGAAATGTTGTCTTTCATTTTGTGTTGTCATGTATTGTGAATGTTTTCTAGGCTGTAATAGAATTGGGTTATAATGATTGAATTGGAATGGGATGAAATGGTTAATGGATTTTGAATTAAATATTAAAGTGTGGTTAAATGTGTCTGGAATTTAATAATGAAATGAATGGTCTAGGTAATTGGAATTGGATGGTATAGTTAAAATTTTCATGTGACATGTGACAGTTTTTTGTGGTATTGTGTATTTAGTGATTGAATCAAAAGTTTTAATGTTGTGAGGTTTTTGGTGATTTCATTAAATTTCTAGTGATTTTATGTTAACATAGATGTTGGACCTTCCTATGGATATATATATAAATATATATATATATTTTATATTCCTCATTATTACTATTAAAAACCCATCTATGAAAATCAATCTATGTTTAGAACAATATATAAATTTATTGGGAATGTTTTTCCTAACATCCTGGTTGTGAGGTTGGATGGATGGATACCCACTCATTCCTGTTTTCTCTTTCTAAAGAAGTTGTTATGCATGGGTAGTGATGGTACAAACACAAAAGTACTATAATTTTAATGTTATGAGATGAAAAATGTGTTTATGGGTGAGATGTGATGTGATGAGATGGCTTGTGGTGTGGGGGTTGTATGGTGGGAGATGGGAATAAGGTTGAATTCCTTCATGTTCAAGATAACCTCTAACCCTGATATGTGGTGGTGATTTGATGTGATGGACCATGTGTTAGTGGTCATGATGTGATGTGACTATATTATGGGGAGGTGTAATGTGATGATTTATATAGAAGATATAGGAATACTAGGAGGAAAGGTGCTGGGATGTGAGAATGGAAAATTTGGTGGAAGGTTATGTGGGGTTCACATTATTGATATGAATCATATTATGTTAATATATGTGTATTTATTATTTATTGAGTGATACCTAGTGATATTGGAAGGATAGTTGAACTTTTTTATATTGTTGGTTCTACTATTTCATCCCTGGTGAAGTTTTATGTTTTATTCACATGTGCATGAGAGGCTTTGGATTTTCTACTGAGAATACCAATAGGCTCACCCCATATATATAAATCAGTTTTTTGGGTTTCTATGAGGACTACATTGAACATGCTTTACATTTCTAGCTTAGATAATTAGGCTATTTATGTGTTTCTTCCTTACAATTTCGTTTGGGTAATTTTAATGACTGTATATGATTATTTTATACATGAATTGTGGGATGTTTTTGGTTTCCATTTTATATAATATCATGGATTTTTTATAGTTATTTTTTTCTATCACCCATTCTTGTTTTATTATAGTAGGTAATGCCTTCCATTAATGTGATTTTTATACCTTTGGAAATAGTCACTAATATGGGCCCTAATATATGTGGGACTCAGGGGAGGGGGATTGTCTCTCTTCATTCATTGTTGTATATTTGGAGGGAGGTGATAAATGAAATAAATCATCACATAGATCTAATGAAACCATTATCTAAAGTATCACTATGATATTGTGATGGAAAACACCATTATAATAATTAATATAATTTATTTTTAAAATTATTTCATGAATAGTTTTTTATATAAACTACATAAATAAAACCCAAACATTTAAATATTTCTAACCTCCATAGTTATTTATAAAAATTTAATCTGATGGAATATAATGATTTATTAGTTTAATGAAACCATTTAAATTTTATGCCTAGATGAATAAAAAAAATTTACCTACTAATCTTTAAAAATATAACATAGCATTTTAATTTTCATATATATCAATAAATGAAAATAAATATACATAGGGATAACTTCTATCACTTTCCGTGGAAGAAAAATTTCACTACATCTTATCAAATGATCTCATATATCTTAAACATTATTATAACAATTATTAAAATCGACAAAAAAGTGTTCCATTATTTGTACCATAGTACTCTCAAAAACTATTCTCTATATTTTTTATAAAATAGTAAATAAAAAAAATATCTATTATATTTTGCAATATTTTTGGACAAAATATTTATCTTAATAACACATTTTACATAGGAAGTTATTTTTTAACATCTCATCTTATGAAATCCATACAAATAGTAATATAAATGTAATTTGGATACAATATGTTATAGTGTGATAAACATTATAAGGGAATGTGATTCAGTGTTTAAGAAAATACTCAAATCCAATTACATTGATTATTCTTCAACGTAGTTCTATTAATCCTCATACTGGTGTATGAAAGATAATAATCAAAGCATATTTGTTAATGTGATTTTCGTCATAAATGTATAACTATATATCATGATGGTTCTGGTTTTTATTCAATGCACACACATCCGATATAATTTTATAAAGAAGTCACTAAAGGATAATGTATGGCTTCATACCTATTACAAATGTTTTATCCAACCAAAATTTAGAAAAAACTTCAATAGATATAAATTTTTTCCATCCAATGGACTATCATAGAAAAGGAAATCCTCAAAAGTTGTTGATTATATTTTATCTTCCTTATTACTTAGAAAAAATCCATAGATTATATTAGTATTAAAAATATTAATTTAATATTAAAATTAATAAATTCATTTCATATTACTTTATTATACAATATCATGTTAAAATTTAATTGGTAAGTAATACTTCTACATTTGAGTGTGGAATGAATCCCTAGATTTGTGAGAATACAATACTCCCCATTTAAATTGGAAAAGAGAATAAAAAAAATCACTCCACAATTAATCACAATATTGAATTTAAAATATTTTATTTTAAAATTCCCACATATAAAATAGATGATCATTTCATTTAATTTTAATTTAAAGGGCTAAATGAATGACATAGAAATTTTAGAATAATTATTTTGTAATATGATGTTCAACAAAGAATCATTAATCTTATTTTACTAAATAATATTTTGATAATTCCTTATTTCACATTTCAATAGATAATATACCATACTAACATTCAATATTATTCATAGAGAGCCATAATAACTCAAATAGAATAATAATGACCATTACGAAAATGTTGTGGTCAAACTCTTCGATAATGGATTCAAAAATGGCCATTGTAGTAATTCTAATTGAACCTTATAGAATGGTCATGATTGACCTTATGTAAATTCCTTTTCTAAACTCATATACCTTTTATTAAAATGAGACTTATGATAATTCCTATTCTAAATCATTCACATTTAGATTTAGAATAATTATCATGTCATGAAATTACTCTTATAGAAATACTTATGACTATTATGAAATGTTAATGACTCTTATGGAAATTCATATTACCAATATGGTAACCATGAATTTCTTACCATTGGTAATTTTCATATTTCACATCATAAGTTTAAATGAGTCTTAAAAATTCACAATGAATATTATTATGAGTCCCGTAACTCTTATAGAGAGATTAGTGACTGTAATGTTTTTTCAATGACCTCTTACATTCTCTATTCTAGAGCTAAAATTACCCGTAGAGATTCTATAAATACTATTATAAACCACATCATGTAACTTGTGAACATTATTAATTTTTGTAAAGTACTCACTCATGGTATTTAGATGAATCTTAGGTAGTATGATATGATATTTTTTGGACTTTCCCAAATATACCTCTCTACTTCTAAATGACTCATATGGTGGGTCCTAATGATAAATATAAAATTTAGATGACTATTAAAAAAAATAAAATGAATCTTATATAACATATTTATCTTCCATCCATTTTCAAAATTTCATGCTCGCTCAATGTAAGGGTTAATTATCATTATAGAAAATTAAATACATAGAATTTTTTTAGCACCATCATTGAAATGCACTATTTCGTAAAATGAGTTCAGAATATAATCATTCATATTAGGATAACCAAAAAATATGAAATCTACTCAAAATAAAATTCTAAATACATCATAATCTACCTCAAATTAACCAAATAACCTCACAAACATGTATTGGGAACAATTGAAACATCATCCACCTGTCGGTTCACTAATATATTCCATTGTATTTTATATCAATACTAATTTCTCTACCTGTTCCCCATATTTTAGTGTATTAACCTATATAAATTATTCTCACTCTTAATCTATGAAATCATAAAATTTGGAAGGCTTTTTTCACCACCCTTATTTTTAAAGACAACAATATGAATGTGAATTTTGTGGTGTAATATTTTACAAAGAAATGAGTCATGAACAAATACATTTTAGGTCTAAATGAGATGACTATGTGTATAGAAAAAAAATTAGTCATAAAAATCAAAATTTTCAAATTAAAAATTAAAAAAAGATAAAAACTCTTATTTATTATTCATAAAATAAGTAAAATGATTCTAATTACATTGTTTCCATCACTAAAGAAACACATAAATAAATTTCAAGAAAAAGTGGCTAACACCACAAACAAATTATTTCTCAGAAATTATATATATATAGAAATAATAAAAAATAAATGGAACCTAAAATAATATCACACCTTCATGTTGAGATGTGGGATTCACTCCATTTTAGGCATCATATTATCAAAATATTTTTTTATGAATAAATTAATATGGATATTAAAAATTTATTACTTATATGGAACATGATCATGATTTAGCATGAATTCAACCACCTTTAACATTTTAAAACTAAATTTAATGTAAAATTTTTAGATCTTGAATACATCAACATATTGATGAATAAATTAATTACACTCTAATTATCGTTGAAATCTTTTAGAGGTTGTCCATATTTGACCTTTAAATTCTATTGTTTTTTATCATTTAGATCATATAAGTAGATAATTTTGATACAACCACATATTTAGCTACTATGTAGACCAATTTTACTACTATTTTCTTATTTTAATATCAGAAAACATATCTCTCACTGATAAAAAAGGATCAACCAGATGCCAACATTATTTCATCAAATCCAAATATAATATATGTGTCTCAAAACCACATTAAATATAATTCACTAGTATTTATGAAAAAAATATATAGTTAAATATATATGAAATATCACTCAGAAATATATTTTCTACTAAAAGTTTTGATTCCATGGAATTCTATTAACACTAATAATAAAGAGTATTTGAATAGATGATGTTTTATTTTGATTATTCCAAATATAAAACACTACCAATTAATTATCTTTATTCCCTTTCATTCATAGTATATAATTTATAATACTTTTCTAGTTTCGTGTCAATATATTTGGTTTTAGAAAACCCTTTAGACTACTCTTTACCAAACCATTTTAATAGATACTTAGAATATTTCCCTTTTAAAAGAATGATGTGGCTGTTAGTTTTCATTATCCTTATATCTAAAATGTTTTCCCTTTCAATAATTAGTTATATATAAAACATATTTTTAATATATATTGTAAATTATTCACAAAACATCTCTACATTTTTGGAAAAAAGAATATCGCCAACACTCAATATCACTGAGTGGTGTGATGTTCTTCTTCTTCACATATAAATTTGTACCCCCTTTATTTTTTTAATTTTTTTATCTATAGATATTCATCAAAAAATGATATAAAAATATATTCATATCATGATCCAATCAATGAAGGTTCTTTTTTTGTTTATAATAAATAATTTTATTTAACTCTAGTAGAAAACCCCAAGGATTCTATATGTATGATTTCTCATCTAGCTCACAATTTTGGAAATCTAATTTTAATTCCATTTAAAAATATGTAATCCACCCAGAAGATAGAATAAAGAAAAACTATAATGTTTTTTAATATTGAAACAAGTGTAATGATTTTATAAAATTAAATATATTCAATCTCTGAGTATACTTTACGAACACATATTTCCTTCTTTCTAGTAACATCTCTTATCTCGTCCATCATGTACCTAAAATCCCATTTTACCCACAAATGTTTTTCAATATGGGTCTTCGAAGAAGGTCCAATGTTACATTATTCTAAATTTTATCTAAATTATAATTTATATCAAGGATCCACAACTTATTATCGAATGAATATATAAGTGTTAGGGGTTCAATACATTATAGAAAACTGGTGTGATTAGTCTCTATGATTGTTATTATTGTTTTCAAAACATGATTCATATATCCAATAAAATTTTTAACATCAATTGGCCTCCTCTTCCTATCAATTACTCATGATTTAGAACATAATACGGTTGCTCCATCATATTTCAAAACAACTATACAAATATTTCTATCATTTATCATTTTAAAACATGGAATCCCAAAAAACCTAAATTTTTTTACATTTGGCTTCTCCATTAACCAAAATTTCTAAAGAGTCATCTCAGTTAGTTGCCTCAAATGATATTATATTTGGACAATTGAAGTAGTATTAAAATACTCTAGCTAGAAATATATAAGGGTTTCATGGTATAAATTCATTGTTATAGTAATAAAAATTAGAACTTTTTTCCTTTAAACCAACCTATTCAGTTGATTGAAATCATGCATAATTCTATGATTATAATTATATTCTTAGTAATATTATAATACATCAATATCTTCAAAGAAAAGAATTTTTTTATAAGTCTAACAGAAATATTGATTCTATCTAAGGAGAGAGATTTGTAACACATGAACCTAATTAATTTCATTCATAAGAATTCATTTATAAAAGTGATCGATGACAATTACTAATTGGAAAAATTATTTTTCATAAGTCTATAATAATCTATGTTAATAATATCTAGATTTCTTCTCTATTAATTATCAATATCTTTATGATTGTTTACTATTTTTTTCATTTTGAAATATTTTTAATGTAGTGTTTGTGTTATTTTTAAATACTATGATATTTCTAATTTACACTTATATTATATTTTTTTTTCATTTTTTTTTCTAAGGTGATCATGATATCTACTCTATAAATTATTTTCTAGTTGAAATATTAAGTTACTATTTTACCTAGTTTCTTGAACATGATATATTATACTTGCAGTTCACAACCATTTTTTTTATAATTGAACCATAATTATTTATCCTTAATAAAAAACCAATATTCATTAAGATATCTTAAATTACTTTATCAAAAAAAATTTTATACACTCAATATTTTATCCATTACACCTTAATTTAAGAAAACATTTCCAGGACTAATATTTTACTTTCAATATTATTTATTCATAAACCGTTGATCTTTTTTCAGCTATCATTATCGAAGGTGAAAACCCAACCTTCATATTTTTCAATTTTTTTTAAAATTATTTAAATTACCTTTCATATCGGATGAATATATAATATCAATGATCCATGGGTTCACAAATTTAAATTTGTTAAATTAATATTGAAGCATATTCTCTTTTTTTCATGTTCTGGTTATGATTCATGAAATTTTAAATATAAAAACACATTTTAACTAAAATATAATAAATCTAAAATAATAATAGGATCCATATCCTTATATAACAAACCTATCACATTCATCATATAAAGTTGAAATTTTTTTCTTCATATCAACATTATTCTCATGATATTGCAGCACTTGAGAAGTTACCATTTCTAGTTATTATATCCCCGTTGATTATTTCTCACTTACAATTATTATTAGGGACATGATATAAAAAATTTAAATTCTTTCTAGATAAATCAAAAATAACACCAATAATAACCCTAAAACATACTTTATTGATGAGGAAATTTTTTATAAATGGGTTGACAATTATCTCAATTATTATTCCACAATTTCATTATTCTCACCAAACCCTTTTGTTTGATTCTATATTTATAATTTTAGTATAATATAGAAATACATATTGAGTTTTCAGATCCCATATATGAGTATTTTTCTTTCATTCTTTAAACCCTTTAGTAAATCCAGATTGATAATAAACATCATATTCTTCCGTATGTTCAATTTGCATTAGTGGATGGTATTTAATATATTTCACCACATTATAATCTATATTATTTATGTTAGATATAATTGGTTCTTTATTCTTTGAAAATTCACGTTTTCAAACCGAATTCTTATTAATTTAAATTTTTTAATTCCCTTTAAGTTTCTCAATTCCGCATATCTTAGTTATTAATTTATAAATTTAATTTTCTCAAAGAATAATTATTGAAGTAAAATATTTAATTATTTCATATTTTCTATATTTTTAAGAATCAACCTTCTAATTTCCCTTTTCATTCATTCTCTTGGAATATTGATTTTTTTTGTGTTTTTCATTAAATGAAATTTCTTCTTCTCAATGCCTCCCAATATATTTCAAGAAGATTCTAATTTCCATTAACAATAAAAATTTTACGGTTGTATATACTTATATTATAGAATAATCTCTATTTATTTGGGCATCATATTCTTATGAGAAAATTTATTCTTTATCTTATTCCCTCAGAACACTTTCAAAAACATCCTTAGGTAATTCATCATTAATTATTCATTTTTAATTGTTTAATATATCTTCATCAACTAATAGAAAATTTATTATGAAGAATTTAGGTATAATTTTATTCTTTCCATTGGACATATTATTTTTTCAAGAATCTCATTTAATCTAGTATTTTATAGCTACTTATTTATCCTTTATATAAATCCTAATATTCAATGTGTTTTTGGTAGAGAAATGAAAAAAATTCCCACATTGAATTCATTATGTGGAAAATTTCATCAAATCTTACCTATTTATCTTTTGAAATTTCATTAATGTAGTTATATATTATTAGAATAGTCTTACATACCATATTATTCCTATATGAATAATAAAATATCCTTAATCCGTATTGATTTGAAAGATTTATAGGGCATCTGAAAATATTTTATTACCTTGGGTTTGGGTAATGGTCCTCTTATCATCTATTTATTAATGACATTATTATGGAGTTTATCTATGGTGACATCATTAGAGGTATTAATCATTATATAATGTTATTTTACCATTAACCATTCATGTTGGATTTCTCATAACCTTATTTACTATTGTATAATATTCTATATTTTATCTAAGAACTTTTATTATGAAAAATATTTGGTTAACCATAGTAAAAAATCCATCTATTATTTTATCACCTTGTATTATAATATTTTCAATCTATTTTATACTCATCTAAAATAGGGGAACCACCACCATTTTTTGAACATGGATACTATGATTTTTTTCCAAACATCATATTTTGTTTTAAATATGGTAATTTTGTAAGTTCCATTTTACATAAGGAGGACAACAAATAATTTCCAAAATTTTAATCACTTTTAATATTAACTTTATCAATAAAAGGAAGTTATTATGCCTCATAATGTGTTGTAAATCCATATTATAAATAATCATGAAAATTATTCCCTATAGAGAGATGTTTAGATAAAAAAATCACCATTAATATATGAAAAACCTTTCCATAATATGTTTAATAAAAATTATATTAATAGAGATTTTATTAACTCTGAAAAAATATGACAGAAATACCAGATAGAGAAACTTTACATGTTTCTAATTATTATAATTTCTCAATGGGTGATAAACAATCATAGTTGGGTGACTTAGTGTTTAATAAAATCCAACTATCCAAATCACTCTCATGTTTTTTCAATACAATTCTCTTTATACTAAGAGTTTTAAACGAAATAAAAATAAATATAGCATGATTGTTAGCAATTTTCTTCATCCACAAAGGATAACTATACTCTCTATATGATGAGTTTTTTAACCCATATATAGGAAACTATACACATTTATCAATAATTAATTATTGGAAAGGTTATAGTGTTGTAAATATTAAAAAATCTAACTCTGACTAGACATCAGAACCAACAACAATAGAGATATAAATATTAATTTAAAATGTTGATCAATGGATTTAATGAAATAATAATAAATATGGTAAACTGATTTGATATTACCCTATCATCTTTAATATACGAATCAGCTAGGATTTTCTGTACACTCAATTTTTTTACATCATTTATATCTCTATAAAATACATCATATCTTTCTTATTATTTCATTTCATATTCAAATTATCATGTGAAGGAATATTTAAAGATTTGGTTATAGAAGAATATTCATGATCTATAGAAGAAAAATATTTTTTAATTTTATTTTAGTTCATAGTTCTTATGAAATATTCAACATTTTATTAAAATAATTAATTTAAAATAATCCAATTTAGAGTTCAAAAAAACACAGAAAAAAATAAATTTACTTAATATTCATTCAATTATTATGATAAATAATAAAAAGTAATGCTTAAATTTTAAAATTTAATATTTACCAATTAATTATATGTTTTAATTTTTTTAATTACCCTTATAATATTATTCATATTAAAATTCTATAAGTTATTGACCCATAAAACCTCACACAATTTCCATTTCAGATTTATAATGACACTTATGACATTAGGATGTTATAGACATAAATTCATTATCTAAATTCCTTAAATTTTGATTAAAAATGAATTTAACAATAATTCCAATTGACTCTCAAAGTATACTCCATATGACCCTTATGGGAATTTTTTTACTGAATTCTTTACCATGTGATTTAGAATGATGGTTTTGGTAATTAGTTTTAAATTTTCAGCTACTAAAGATTCAAAATCATAATTTCATTATTCCATGAATATTGTATAAATCTTTATGAATCAAAATAAATTATAATGATTCATAAATAAATCCAAATCATCCTCATGAAATCCAGGAGTCTCTTCCCTTTTTTAATTTATAAATATCTCACCATAATGGAACATTTCCCAAAAAAAATTAAATTGACTCTTACCAAAGATTCGAGTGACTGTTATAGTGTGTTTATTGACTCTTATAGAGTGTCTATTGTAACACCCAAAGATTTTATGTCATATCTCCTTTTAATGTAAATATTTTTGAAATATTATATTGCATGCAACACCCAGCTCACCTGAATAATGAAATATTATTATTATCTTACTATTAAATTAGAGGAAATTAATTGTATTAAAAAAATATTAAAATTATATATTATATATTTAATAAAATGTTTTTAAATTATCAAAAATTATTTTATTGTCATAATATATGAAGGAATCCAATTTTATAAAAAAATACCTATATTTTTCTCAAGGCAGTTTTACGGCCTTTTAATGCAGAAACTATTTTAAATCCAATTTTGAAACTTTTATATAATATATTTTCAAAAATAAAAATCTTATTTTAAAGTGGAATATAAAATTTTACTTTTCTTGAATTTTTGGTATTCTTTTGATAAGTTTCATGTTTTGATGAATAGTGATAATATAATTCATTTTATTAGAATACTACTTTTTCATGAAATTTTTTTATAGTGTTAAATTATATAATATAATTGATTTAAATTATAATTAGATCAATATTTTATCATTTAACACAATGTTGTTCATTTAGTACAATTTCAGTTTGAATTTGGATATAAAAAAGTTTCAATCAATTGAACATTTCCATTTATAAACATAAATTCTCGTTTTGTCAATGTGATAAATTTTATATTTGTTGTAGAAAATTATGTATCATTAATTTTGATAAATTGAATCAATAATTGGAATAATAAGTTAAAAATTTACTTAGTCAATCACTTTTATTTTTTTTACACAATATGAATAGTAAATTTAGTAACATGTTTATTAACACAATTAAGAGTAAATTGGGTATTTGAGGCTGAAAATAATCTTATATACATTATAAAGTCACCTTAATATATTTATTAATTTAATTGGATGATTATTTTCCATCCCTAATAATTAAAGGATCAATTATGTGACCATTTATGGCCTTTTAGGTGAGAATATAACCTTTTTAATATTATATTCTGAGGAAATTCAATTTTGTCACACTTTTTTTTGACAATTAAAATATTTTTAATATAGGGTGATATATGGAATATTCTCAAATATAAATATTATTGTGTAAGATTAATTTTTTTTATAAACGGTTATAATTTAGTTTTAAATTTTAGTGAATAAATAATAAAATTAATGGATTGCACAATGATGATGCAATAATTGTTTAATTAAAATAAATATCAAATAAATGATATTGAAAATATTGAAATAAATAACATTTGATACAATTAATTTCATTCAAGAATTATATAGATTAATTTGACATGATAGGGTTTTGTTTAAATAATTGGTGTAAAGATATCATGTTTTTTTGATATTTATAAAAATTCAGGTAAGGAATTGGTTCAAAATAAACATTATTGATATTTTAAAAGAAATTAAACTTTATTAAACTTTATTAGATTAATGAAGATACAAAAATGGAAAAATGAATTGTATAAGTAAAACTATTTAAATAATTAATCATTTATTTCTCTTTTTTACATTTTATTGAAATAATATTACCCTTTAAATTGTAAAAACGCATGTTGTCATGATAAGAGTTAAAGAGTTTAAATAAATATTAAAACAAAACTATAAATTCATAACCATGAAATAATCTTTTAGAACAACTATTTTAGGAAAATAATCTATCCTTTGTCATCATAGGCTCTATTTTGGTTGTTTAATGGACACTTATCTTTGAATATAAATTATATATCAGTTAAATCAATGATAGTTACAAAAAGTCGCTTACTTTGTATTTAATAACATTTTTGTGTCCACATAGTAATAAAACAATTATATGAATTAAAATAAATGTATATATTAATAACAGTTAAATTAATTTGATTATATGAATTTATTTATAATTTTTAGAAATTATATAATTACCTCAAGATCTCCTTCAATACAAAAACAATATTTGTTTAATTAATAGAAAAATTAAATAATTGATTTTAAATGTATTACTTTTGATATATTTGGAATTAGATAATTTTTATAAATAAATTTATAGATATATAATATATATTAGATTTTATTAAATCATTATATAAATATTTAATTTTTTTATGATCTATTTAATGTAAAGTTAAATTAATAGTATCAAATTTGATGATAATATTATTTTATTGAGTTATTATTTGATTAAATTATTTAATAATCTTAAAAGTATTTAATAATTCTATATGGGAAAATATAGGGCCTAAAATATCTGTCTCTCTTCATTTTTAATCCATTTTAAAGTCTTTTGATCTTTAATAGCCCTATTATATTTTTATATTTTGATGATTTCCGGAAGTGCCACTCACATCAATTATAAAAGGGCACCACCTCACTCTCTTCATCACACCAACATGATCTATCTATCTTGATATAAATATATCCATTTATCTACCCAAAATCATTATACTAGTTCTAGTCATTCTATTCCTTCCAAAAGACCAATCATAGTTTCCTTAAGCATAGAATTAATTGACGTTTTTTTGAAGAAGCGGTAATCATTTTTACTAAATCGTTCAAGTTCATTTATTATTATAATTCCCCTTTCTATGTTGTTTAAATTATTATTTAATAAAAACAATATCATATATATAATGATAAGGTATTATGATTATGGTAGAATCATATTCCATCTTTTTTCTATCCTATGAAAAACACAATCACTACACGTGTGTATGTATAACTTTCCGTCTCCACATAGTGGTGTAATATGTTTTTCATCAACGATTTACTTAGATGTGTATAATTATGGAAATAATAGTTTTATATGATAAATTAATAATGATATTTATTATTAATAAATTAATATAGTATTAAATTCCCTACCCTTTCATCAATAATGGAATGATTCCATCGCTTGTGTGTACGTACGACCTACCGTCACCAGGACATGATGCGATTCATTTTACTTGTTAACCATTAAAGAATGATTAAAAAATGTATATATTGGTAAATATAATATATATAAACTTAATAACATTCTATATATGAACGAAATATATCCTATACAAAAGAAACAAGACTTTTACAACCAAACATGCATAGGAAAATGAACCTGTTAACACCCGAAACACGGGTAATAATGAAATATTACTAACAAGTGGGTGATAAAATGACACAAGAGGTTAAAATAAAATATAATAAATATAATAATTATTATTTTATAAATTAATAACATTCTTTTAATCATTATACACGTGGTTAAATTATGTAAATCGAAAAATAATTATGAGGTAAGGGACTTCGTCTCAATCTTCTTTCATCAAGGATTAATTTGATGTTGTACACCCACCTTATTTTATATGGTATATATATATATATATATCACATTTTTACTTATCTTGTAATTAATATTTTTATTATCATGTTATTTAATTTTATTCTTTCATGGGGATTATTATTTAAATATTTAAAGTGGCATGAGACCCCTTTAATGTTTAATTATTTAATTATCATATCTTCTCCTCAATGAACAGGTTTTCTAAAAATGTTTTGAGAAATGTTTTTAATATTATCCACCCTTTTAAAATTTTTAAAAATTATTTAAAATGTATATATTTTCATTTTTAGAACAATGTTTTTTGTGTTTTTCCAATAACAATATGGAAGGAATGTTTTTTTAACTTATACGACAAGAAATGCTTTTTCTATCATCATGGAACCTTAATGTTTTGAAGGTTCCTTTACATGTCTAAAAGGATCAATTCAAATAAAATATTTTCTTTTATAATTGCGTAGATTTTAAATAAATGTTTTTAAAATAAATATGTTTTTTCTCTCAAAAAATTTCAATGTTTTTAACCGAATGTATTCATCTATGTCAACAACCCTTGTTGAATCATAAAGTTAATTGAGGTTAATATATTATGATGTAATATACC
Organism: Viscum album; assembly: GCA_963277665.1. NCBI lineage: Eukaryota > Viridiplantae > Streptophyta > Magnoliopsida > Santalales > Viscaceae > Viscum > Viscum album. The sequence continues at coordinate 634,672,331 of OY728138.1, read as the reverse complement.
AGATTTTGTAGAACATTTTATGATTATTTTGACTGTGGATGCTCTATTTTTATACCATTCATGGTTTATAGTTAATATATAAACCTTTTTTATGCTAGTATTTAAATACTAATGTTAACGTTGTTTATGTATCACCCTTTTCATATGTGGAATTCATTAGATTTAGTATGTGATAGTAGTGGGTGTTATAGCCCCTCGATGCATCATTATGTCACATGAGACATTTTTTTTGGGTTTTTGCTATGTCTTACGGGTTTATGTATGATGGCTTGCCTGAATCTATAACAGTGAGTTTTAGTAGTCTGATATTTTGAATTATCTAAATATGAGATTGGTTATTGATATTCCATGTAATTATTAAACTAGTTAAATATCAATGATTATGTTTCATAGATTATGTGATTTTTTAAAAGTAATGTTTTTAGTTATTTACATTTCAATATTGTTTACGTAATATTTACTAATATCTTTTGATGTACACTTACCCTTATTGAGAATTTGACCTCTGCCCATTCATATGTTTAATTTTTCCTGTCGATTCTATTATGTATATTATGACTGATATGAAGGGTTAAAAAAGAATGAATAATGGAATAATTAAGGATTTTTTTGTTTTAAAATATAATGTGGTTTTAAATTATGTGTCTATTTTACCAAGAGTACAAATCTATTTAGTCCTTCGGGATTTGATTCCTTGTAATCATTATAATTTAATAAAGAAAGGAACCATATTTGGGCTTCTAAGGTTAGGGCATTAAAGTTGGTATAAAATAAAGTTCAGTATAAACCGTGAGAATTAGATTTGGGAAAATATAGATTAGATAAAAAACCATATGACTGACTTTAAGGATAATTCATGTTATATGATATCATCCTATAGATTTATTCATACCATGGACATACTGGATTAAACCTATGTATTCATAGATAGATAAAAATATTTCATGATTTCGACTTATTATAAATGAATATTCATGACTATATCATTATGACTAGTGTTTCACACATTGTGCTTTGGGTTTAGGTCAATGGGTAGAATCAGTAAGGTTATACAAGTAGTGGTTATACAACAAATGAAGAAGAAAATAAAAATGATAAATTAAAGGAAGGAGGTATTAAGGAATAAGAATATGAAGGTTAGTTCATTGTTTATGAATGAAATAAAATGACTAAATTTCTTGTGTATTTGGATTCAAGACTTATTTCATCAATGGTACTCTAGTTATAGGAACCATGATATATATAAGGATTTTACTTAAATACTTATTATTTAAGGATTTTGAAGCATGAATATTTTCATTATGGTTTTAAGGTGATAAAATATCTTGTATGTGTCAACAAGAGATACATTACGTTGTTTAGATAATATAATATTAAGATTAATTATGGATAATTTAGAGACCCTTTTGGACTGTGAATTTGGACATAAGTTTTTTGGATGAGTCGTATGGTGGTAATGGATTAATTTGAAAATTGGATATTATTATTTGAAGTTAATGTATGATTTTTGGGATACTTTGTGCTAGAAATTTTATTTTTAGTAAATATTTAAAGGATGAAGGAATTAATAGTGGCACTTATGATTCATTAAAGTGATTCAGGTGTAAAAAATTCCACATGAATATCCATATCCTTGGGTAATAGATGTAGTGAAAATAAATTGAGGCCTAACCGAAGATAAGATATGATTATAACATGGAATTATATCAAGTAAGTTTATTTTATAATGTACTTATCTAGATAGTAAATGAATTAATCCACTGTAGAAAAAGAATTCTTGAAAAAAAAGTTATCTATTTATTTTTCTTACTAAAAAACCAATTTCTCCTTTAACCCATCATAGATTTATAGTTTTGTGATGGATGAATTTATATTGAACATGTTCTCTATCACTATCTAATAAGAAATTATAGTTTTATTTTTCTTTGATATCTATCTTTTCACTAACACTATTCTAATTGAAATCCCAGTTTTTTGGTGACCTTCACATTCCTTTTTACCTCTTATTAATGGGATGTTTTATAAATTATATTTTCAATGTGGGTTTCCCGCAAAAGAATTTCCTAGTATCGTCCTTTGAATTTTAAAGTTTAATTTCAAATTTAGAAGGAATTTATTTTGAGTTAGGGGATAATGTCACACCCAATGATTTTATGTTATAACCCCTTTTAATGATAATATTTTTTAATTCTTACATTGCATGCAACACCTATCCTAAATGAATAACGAAATATTATAATAACCTAGCTGTTAAATTGAAGTGAATAAATTATGTTAACTGAATTATAAAATTTCTATATTATATATTTAATAAATTGTTTTTACATTCATCTAAAGGACTTTATAATCATACGATAATAATTCTTCTAATTTTATTCCTTAAAAAACAATATTTTTCTAAATGAAATTTTATCTCCTTTTAATGGAGAACCTATTCTAAATCCAATTTTTGAAACATTTATATATATTTTATGAAAATTTAATATTCTTTAATTAAAATAATAAAATGAAAAAAATTTACTTTGGATGATTTGTTTTATATTTTTCTAATAGTTTTAATGTTTTTATGAATATTGAAAAAATAATACATTTTAATTTAAAAATTATTTTTCATAAAATTTATTAATAGTGTAAAGTTTAATAACTGGAAGGTTTCAAATTATAAAATTTTCAATATTTTATCATTTAGTACAATTTAGGTTATTTTAATGAATTTCACTTTGAATTCTGTTTTAAAAACATTTCAATCTTTTGAACATTTTAAATTAAAAATACATGTTCTCGTTTCATCAATGAGATTAATTTTAAATTAATTTTAGCCAATTCTGTGATTTGGATTTTGGAAAAATGGATTCCATATTTGGAATCAAAATTTCCAAATTTATTAATTATGTTTTTTTTTATTTTTGAACAAAATATGAATATGAAATTTAGTAATATTTTTATTACAACAGTTAAGAATAAATCAGGTCATTATGGGTAAAAATAATATTATATATATTATAAAACTGCTTTAGTACCTATAATAATTTTATTGGAAAAGTATTTCTTATACCTAATAATTAATGTATTGGTTATGTAGACATTTATAGCCATTTGGATGAGAATATAACCTTTATAATATTATATTCAAAGGAAAGATAATTTTGTCCCACTTTTCATTTTAAAAAAAGAAATATTTTTAATATGTTGTAATATAGGGGGTATCCAAGATAAAAAATATTATTTAGAAATTTAAATTTTTTATCTACATGATTGTTACTTTTTTTAATTTATAGGTAAGAAATAATTAAATTAATGGTTTGCGTAGTGATGATGTAGTAATTGTTTAATTAAAGGAAATATCAAAAAAATGACATTAACAATGTTGAAATAAATATAATTTAACATAATTAATGTCATAAAAAATTTTCTAGATGAATTTGATATGTTATGGATGTGTTAAAAGAATATTTTCTAAGATATCACGTTTTTTATGATATTTTTAAAAATTCATCTATTGAATAGTGTAAAAATTGATATTATTGATTTTTTAAATTAAATAATATTTTATCAAATCGTATAAAATTCATAAAAATATAAAAATCAGTGAATAGAATGTTATAAATCATACAATGTAAAAAATTACTCATTTATTGTTCTTTTGGAAAATTATTATAATTATGTTAACCTTCAAATAGTAAAAACACATGTTATCATAGTACGAGTTAAAGAGTTTAAATAAGGGTTAAAACAAAAATAACAAGTAATAAAAATGACCTAAACATGAATAAAAATTACTTAACGAAAAGTATAATAACCTTATCAACTTAGGATATAATTTTAGTTGTTTAATGGACACTTCTCTATGGAAATAAATTATAAATCATTTAAATCAAATATAATTGCAAAATATCAGTCTCTTGGTATTTAATATAATTTTTTTGTCCATATAATGAAAAAACCAAGATACGAATTAAAATAAATTTCTAAATTACCCCTAATTATATTAATTTATATTTATTTTTTATAAATTATATAATTACCTCAAGATCTTCTTCAATATTAAAATAGTATTTTTTTAATTAATAAAAAAAATAAAATAATTGATTTTAAAAGTATTACATTTGATATATTTGGTTTTAGTTAATTTTTATAATTATTTTAAAAGATATATAAGTTATTTGTTAAATAATTATATTTCTAATTTCAACTTTTTGATAATGTTTTTAATTTAAAAATAAATTAATATTATCAAATTTTACAATAATAATATTTAATTGAATTATTATTTTTTAAATTTTTTAAAAAAATCATAAAAATATTGAATAAATAAAAATGGGATAATATATGGTAAAAAATTTATTACCCTATTCATTTATAATCCATTTTAATGTCTTTGGATGTATAACAACCTTATTATATATTTAATGTTTTAGGATTTTAGAAATAGGCCCTCACCATAATTATAAAAGGGAACCTCCTCCCTAATTTATGACACCAATTTGAGTAAAAACTATCAACTAACCTCTTCCCATTTCTATCCTCAACATCCTTATCTAATTTATAGTGGTTCTGGACCTTTCAAAATACCAATCGTCGATCCATTAAAAAGAGATATAAAGGCTATTCTCTCAAGAATAGTTAATCGTTTATTACAAACTCATTCAAGTTAATTTAATCTTATTCTCCCTATTTATGTGTTATTTCCATTATAATGTAATAACTAAAATATCATCTACATTCTGATATGTTATTATGAGTACGGTAAAATAATATTTCACCATTTATTCATCCTACAAAAAACAAATGCACCGCACGTGCGTACATACAATTTACCATCTCCATGCTACGGTGTAATCTGATTTTTATAACCTATTTACAAGGATGGGTATAATAATGAAAATAATAGATATATATGATAATAATAAAATGATGTTTATTCTGAAAAAATTAATACACCATCCACTTCCCTAACCTTTCACTAATAGAATAATGATACCATTTCTCATGTGTATGTATGACCTATAGTCTCCATGATGTGATGTGATTCATTTTCCATGTTAACCAATGAAGAATGATTATACAAATGTATATAATTAGTATATATATAATATCTATGAACTTAATATCATTCTATATATGTCCTAAATATATCTTATTCATAATAAACATGACCTAGACAACAAAACTTGCTTTGGAAAATGAAGCTGTAAAAATCTGAAACAAGGGTAATAATGAAATATTTCAAACAAGCGGGGTGATAAAATGATATAAAAGGATCATATAAGATATCACAAATATGGATATGGTTCTGGTATAAATTAATAACATTCATTAAAAAATTGTAAAGGAGGTTAAAGAATCCAGAACGAAAAGGAATTGTGAGGTAAGGGACTTCATCTCAATATCCTTTCATTGTGGCATTGTTTGATGTTCTAAAGAAACCTTTATTTATAAGGTACATATATAGAAAACTTTTAATTTTCATTTCATTAATTTATTTATTATCATGTTATTTAATTTTATTCTTTCATGGGGATAATTATATAAATATTCAAGTTGGTATAGAACACCATGAATGTTTAAAAAGTTAATTATCACATCTGTTTCACTATGTACACATTTTATATTTTTTTTTATATTTTAAATATTATAAATTGATTATTTAATGTTATTTTGAAATTATATTATATTTTTAAAAATTATTTAAAATTTATAAATTTTCATTTTCTAAACATGGTTGTTTGAGGAATTTCCAACAAAAATACAGAAGGAATATTTTTTATCTTATAGGACACGATAAAATTTACTAAAATCATGAAGCCTTATTGTTTTTAAGATTCCTTTATATGTTTATGAGGTTCTATTCAAACAAAATGTTTTAATTTATAATTTTGTGTATTTTTAAATAAATTATTTCAATATAAACAGATTATTTCTCTCAAAGAAATTCAATTATTTTATTTGAGTATTTTCATCTATGTAAACTCCCGTTGTTAAATATTATTTTTAATCTATTTTGATCTATTATGATATCATATATCAAATTTTATTAAATGGGTTGTGATCAGTTTGACTATGTATATGTGTTGACAGTCTTTTCCATCACCCCAATAGAGAATACATAGAGAAAATGTGATAAAGGAAAATTACTTATTAACAAGAGGATAAAATACATAGATAATTTCATGATTTGAAAAGGGTAATGTTTGAAATCTCCCTAATAGAGCCAATTCACCATTGGTGATCATCCACTTGTGCGTCATAATTTTGGCACACAACCCACTTATGTGGTCAAACTCCTTCATTCAGGGTCACCTATTTTACCTATAAATATACACATGGGGTATTTATTTGTGACGAACGAATTTCCATGAAGCCTAATTACTGCTCTGGTCACCCTAGTGATTCTCTAAAGTATTATGAAACCTTTATGGTAGTTCTTTAACACCTAGGGTTGAGGAATTAAAGGAGGATTATAGGACCTAAGTCCCTTCAGTGTTTTAAATCCATAACACTTGCGTGCCTAAATCACCCAACCTCCCTAAATAAAAAACACTTGTGTGCCTTCCATTTCTATAAAAGGAACTTGAGAACCCCACTTATGGGAATACCTACGAATACTCTTGATGTATTGAGTCAAGTCTCATCCAAGTTATAAAATCTCATTTGTTCATTATGTAAGTAAACATCAGGTCACCCAAGCCTACCTACCCACAAATACCTACGTTCTAGATACCTACTTTGGTTCCCCTCATTGATTCACCCAATCCATTCATCCTATATAATCATTTTATCAAGCCTTCTTCAATGACATTCATGGAAAGGCTTCCTCTTCATTGGCTCCCTTGTTTGAAAGGGATTATGTTGAATCCTCCTCCAAAACCTCATGACTTACCAAACCCTTTGGAAAGGCACATTAGAGTGTCTCCCATTTGGGTTTGTATATCTATAGTTATAGGGTTCCCAAATTTGTTTTATAATGGGATCAGGATTCATGGAGTATCTATGGGTTTCTATATCTGCTGTAACATGGACCTTTCTCCCATGAACAATGTTAGGGACTTCCCAATTTAGATGATTAGGGTTTGTTCCATGCCCATTCCATATCGACTCTAAAACCGAGAGCATTAGGTCCCTGGTAGGAAATGTATGGTTCACACCAACTTTTCCTTTAAGCAAAAGCAAATTCTCACTCCCCTACCAATACCAATTTTAGGGAATTCCTCATAGAGTAATCCCCCTGAATTTTGGGATAGATCCATTGTACGTAAATTTCATTTCATATTGGACAGTTCATTGCTCCATGTCCTTATCCACCATTTCTATCATAGCCATGACCTCTTACACCCGTAGAGGAGGAAAAGTGTGTGTGCCATTGTTGAATATTTTAAATACTCTTATTTATCACACCAATCATGACTCAAGTGGGGTTATAGATTTGTGATGATCACAACTTTTTCATAAACACTTCATTGAATGAACTACAAGAAGTCTGATTCTCATCAAAACTGGGATACATAGGAAGTCTTCAAAATGCCCGAGCTCTATCTCATCCTATCTATAAATGGGAATCCTCTTTAGGAGTAATCTAAAAATTAAACACCCAAATCACCAAGGAATCTATTTCAGGAAGTATGTCCAAAATAATTTCTCTCAAAGGGCTGCACTCTCTTATGTGACTTCCAAAACTACGTGGGCTATGATTACCATCCAAATGATATACATAGAAAGCCTCCCTGGGGTTCAAACACAACAATCCAAATCAACCCTGTACTTTCTGGGCCACATTCCCAAAAGGGTCTAATTCAACTCGGAAATTTTTATCACTTCCTCATTCCTTGGGTGTCTTCATTATAAGTCCCACCCCAAACATTGATTAGGAATATTCTGCCTATATATCCTTACCACATGACATTAAACTGTATGGATTAGCCATTATCACATGAACTTAAAAGGTATGATGTGTCCTATTACATGGCACCGAACTATGTGGGTTCTGATTACTTTCACATGGATATGTTGGTATCCCATATATGGGTATGATCCCAACAATAAAACAACTCTCATATCCATAGATGATAATAAATTCTAGAGTTCCTCACTGAGTGGATTTAAAACCAATGTAGTTGTAATAATGAAAAAGAATCTCTAAGTAGTATACAAAAGGATACCATTGGTGGAGAACCTCAGATTCATACAGATGTCTCCATCGATGACGAACCTCAGATACATATAGATGATTCTCAAATTCTATACATGTTAATAATTGATTACCTCCATCGATGACGAACCTCAGATACATATAGATGATTCTCAAATTCTATACATGTTAATAATTGATTACCAGATAATAAGGGAAAATGATATCATAGTTGGTAAATTAATAAGGATTCATGTACATATCTTAAATCTATAAGAGTGTCCTAGAGTAGGCAATAATTCCTCCAAAAAGGGTGCGATGAACCCAACCTACCATCCTCTCGACCAATGTGTTTTCTAAAGAATCATCAGCCAAATGACTTTATGGTTGCCTACCTTTGGAAATATGGTCCTTATAGATACATAACCATTCGGAGTTTTTAGTTCCATAAATAATTATCATGGAAACCGTCCGGGAATAAGGACTCCTATCAAAGTCCCATTTTAGGGGAATCAAAAAAATGGGGAACCTGATGTGAATCTTTAACCAAGTTGATAGTATTACCCATATGTTAGTCCCCTATAAATTGATAAAGGAAGGCTAGACAAAGGAATCAATCACACATGTTTCCATATAAAATACATTGCTTTAATGAAATTTGTTTGTTTTTATTTTTTAAAATTTCAAGAACTCCCTTCACTTCAAATGGCTTCCTTCATGTTTGCACACGTGAATGTCCCAACTGCTGCACAAGATGGGTCCTCATCCACTTTAAGGACATCATCACCAACTCAAAATATTCATCATTGGGTGTCCAATGTATTTGTTTGGTAATAACATCAACATGGTACTATCCCAACCCTAGAGGATTCCCGATAGGCTCTCCAAGTTAACAATAACCGCTGATCGTCTGGTCAACGATGGACAGTGGTCAAGAAGTAGAAGATTCCAACCGCCGTATTCCAAAATTTTGTATCCTTATCCCCATAAATCAATAACCAGTTTACACATACTATAGGTAGGTGAATCAGGAAGTCAACCATGGACTCAAATTCAAGACACATGGGTTCTTCCTAAGGGATCCCAAAAACAATAACTGCCAACAGAATCGTGCATCAGTGAACACCCAACATAATGGTTGTGTTTTATTTAGTTGTTCAGTCCAGGCCCCTCAGACCTAGGCACACAAGATGGACCTTTGAGGAAAAAATACTACTAACATGAAGTAAGCTCGTACCCTTTCCCCCTTTAGTTAATTCCATTAAACTAACTTGGTGGAAAATAAAAAATGGGAACATAAACCCATCCGACCTAATTTCATTAGCCATCAGACTTGTCTAGAAGTGCCCAAAGAATCCCACCATTTAAATCTAGTGGAGTATAGTGAGAAGGTGGATACACCTATTTACAAACAATCATCCTGTCATCAGACTCATCTTGCTGCATTCAAGGAAGCCTGCTAATCAAATATGGTGGAAACTTGTAAGTAGGAACATACACCTACCTGCACTCACAAATCCTACTAGCAGTCTCATTTGTCAGAATTGATAGAATTCTATCGACCATGCTTAGAGGAAAATATCCATCAGGTACATACACCTATCGACATCCATAAATCCTGTTCGCAGTCTCATTTGACTGCACCTGAAGAAGTCAGTCGGAAATCTCCAATGAAAAACCTGGGGTAGACCCAAATATCTTCCCCAAAAAACGAGTAATGTCAGTATCCACTGATAGGAAAGGGAGAATAGGGGTGGGCACATACATCTAATCTAGATACATAATGGATATATATTCCTATTCCGACAACTGAAGTCACTAAATAAATTTTAACAATGGTGAAAAGGAAAACACAAATTCATGCCCATATTCTAGAAGCTTGAAAAAAAATATCATAATGGAAACTTCAGAAGTAACAAAGGGACAACCACATAATTATTTTTTCATATTTGGGATGAATCATCAACATGCTATCCCAGATCAGATACACATCTCTTTTTTAGTCTAGGAGGGTTATGAGGAATACTCCCCAATATCATACGGACAACTGTATCGGGAACATATAGCCCTCCCAATTGGATATAATCATCATATTCTGATAACCACTCCAAGTCAAGAACACACACCTACCCATGATAACCACTTCTCCCAGTAAGTGGCCCCAAATACATGTAAAAGATAATCTAAGAATAAGTATCACAAATTAAAATTGGAAAATCAAGGGTCAATATGTGGTTTAGATCCCCTTAGTGTTGGAGTTCTTGAATCCCTTAGACATTTATCTATTATATCTCAAGATCCTACCATCCCATTACCAAATTATGGGAGTGGTAATAGTAATTCTGATGTTCCCCATCAGGCACTTTATCATGAAGGCTTGATTCATGAAAATTTGGTCAATCTAGGGAACCAATCTCTAGATGAGATCCACATAAACCTTCTATTTAGAGAGAAGAAAAAGGAGAAATATGATTTATCCCTTATTATAATCCACCATGGTGATCCTCCCATTGATGGAATTTAATGTGAATGTTTTCTCCACAGTAGTGTTTTTCATAGTCAAAATAATTATCCAATTGACAATGTAGTGATGAGAAAGCCCTCTGATCTCGAGGAGCTTGCAAACATAAGTCCAGGAATGTCTAATACCTTGTTTTCTAACAGGTGAAATACATTCTAAACCAGAATACATCCCAAGATATAAGTAATTCCCTGAACCTCCCTTAGGTCATTTTCCTTCTAATATAGAAGAGGAAAAAAACTGATCTTATTGTTTGTAATAGAACAATTGAGAAGTTTCCACTTTGGTCAGAATAAGTTGAAAAGACTCTATAAAATGATGATGAGGATAATTTAAATATGAGAAAAAAAATGACTAAGGTTGAAATACCAGTCATGTTCTGGCCTTTGGAAACCTCTCAATACAACATTCAGGAATTGATTGCAGAAGATTGCATTCATGATATCCAACTAAAAATATAGAAGAATCTTCATCACCTAAAAGCCAAATTATTACTATATGATGAATATCAAAGTCACGTTGAGGTAATAGAAGAGTTACAATTCCAAATAGAGTCGAAATCTCTCTAGGTTTCTCAAAATCCAAAGGCTGAGAAGCAACAAGTATCTCTTCAATGTGCATGCCTCGATGAATTAATTAAATTGTAAAAATTTATGTTGGAAACCCCATATAGTTTTCATATCAGAGGATGGGGTACCAACAGATAATTGAATTTCATTGATCTCCAGAATCATAAAATCCCTCCTAAAGTGGATTCATGCAATGTTATTGCACCATGATGACTATAATAAATAAATTCTATTCATAAACAAAGAAATTATAAACAAGAACATGCCTCGATTAGTTTTAACCAATGTTAGGCCCAAATAGAGCAAGATGTTTAGATAATTTTTTATCATGCATCTGGGAAAATTAAGCCGGAATCTCGATTAGAGGATTTTAGCCATCATATTAAACAAATTTCAGAAATAGATCAATGTTCTTCCGGAACATGTGATTTAAGTGGTTGTCGGATGATGTACCCATCCAATTATTGGACCAGAATTCATAAAATCATAAGAGAATCTATGCTAATATCATCCATAGTAGTTCAAAATCCACCTCAAGATGTAGGGATGGTGGATTTTTCACATCAACAATATCCTCCTCAGTGGAAGTCAGTTTTCTCCCGATTAGAGAAGAAGCCAAAAAGTGAATGCACAACTGAACTATCCAAGGATACCCTTCAGGTTATTATCCCTCAAATATTTATCAGGAAATCAACATAGAGGAGAACAATGTCTCATAGAGGGAACAAAAGGAAACATTCTTATAGAGATACTAACAGAATGCCATCATTGCATTATACATCAATGAATGTCACTAATACCATTATAGAATTTCCTCCAAAACATGAGTCCAATTTAGGGAAGTCAAAGGATGAAGTTATTATTCATAATATGATACACAGTAATGGAAATGAAGGAGGTGGGCATACCTTAAATCAAAGGCTTTCCCAGAATCTTCGTATTCTATCAAGTAACCAACTCCCACCTCTTCGAAAGGCATCTAACAAGGGGAAAGCTAAATGTAAACTCATGTCTCATTATTCCTTTAGTGAAGGTAAGTCTCTTTATATTGAAGATATATTTTTTCAGAAAGAGGATGGGATGAAGGTGTTGAAAAGACTCAAAGTAGAATAACTCCAATACAGCCTTTCTTCTAGATGTACTCCTCAAATTGATCCTCAGCTTTCACGTCAAATAGGTGATCCTAAATAAATAGGGTTTGTTGCAACTACAATGGTGGATAATGAATTCCCTCTATTGGGTACACAACCAAAATAATCCAAAATAAGATCAAATACATCCTTACAAGCCTTTCCCTATGGTTTATCTCAGACAAATTCCACCACCACCACTAGTTGTTTTACGGTCACTGTACCAGTTCAATCCCTATATTTTATACCTATATAGGCCCCAACTCATCTAGATATTCCCTAAATTCATATGAATACAATTGAGGAATAGAAAAATTGATTAGAATCTATAGAAGAATGATGCACAATAGTATAACCAAAAAATAAAACATAAAACGAATGGGTATATCTGATCCCTCCCGCACCAAACTTTGTGAATACCAAATTTCTAATATTTAATGTTTTGAGAGATCTGGAGAAGCACTTACAAAATGTTGTTTCTCACTATGATCCCATGATGGGGATTCTCAATAATAAGAAGCAGTAAATATCAGATGATTTGTGCACTCATTACATGGGTTATCCTTTTTCTGTTATAGAAGTTTTCAGTCTCAATCAATTAATGGATGGGAAGAACTCCATCTGAAATTCATTTTCTAATTCATCTCAATGATTCAAAAAAAATGTTTTTAATCATACAAATTGAAAACAAAGGGAGAATGAAAGAGTTTCAGATTTCATTGATCGATAGAAAGGGTTAACATATTCTTTAAATCTACCACTCCCTTTAGAAGAGTTTCTGCCAATTTGTGTGTCAAATCTACGTGATGAGTTATGCACACCACTAATCCCTGTGAAATACAGAAGTGTGTTTAGAGACATTACTTCAATCACCCAACAATTGTAGGATTCCATTGTGGAAACCAAAGACAAATCTCATGTAATCCCATTAGCCATGTGAAGGAGAATAGGGATAGTAGAGGATACTACAGGCATACTCAGACATGCACATGTACCTACTTCTACTTCAAAACCTTCATCATACCGAAGGGATCCACCTCCTAAGCATCCGCAGCGATGACTGCCTCATCAAGATGATCAAAAAGATCAAAGGTGGAAATAGTTTGAGGAATTAAAGAACAATGATTATTCTTTTTGGAATGAACATGTTCTTAGTTACTTAATTTCATATTTTGAAAACAATTTAGTTCAGTTTAGAAGGCCCAAGAAACTGAACAAATGAGATGAAGATCTCCGACATTATTTCTCCTTTCATCAAATGTTGGGGCATACCATTCAGAAGTGTTTTGTTTTCAAATACCTTCTACAAAAAATGGTATATTTTGGACATGTGAAACTAAAAAGTTCCCCATTCCATGTATCATGTGTTACTACTACCAATCCAGAGGAAGAAGGTGAATGGAAGGAAGTCAAAATAAAAAATTCATAGAAGTATGATGATTGGATGGTCAAGAAAATTATCAACTGAACTTATGACATTCTATGAACACAGTTGAAACAACCAACTGTGCCTCCTGCCACTTCCTCTATAGCAAAGCCATATTCCTTAAAAGATAAGTCCTCCAACGTTCAATCCTCAAAGAAGAGACGTGATTAGAATGATAAAGAGAATATTGAAGAAGAAGAGCTCACATCAAGGAAAAATTATTCCTTGAAATTGTAATATTTCATGAAATCTCTCTAAAAATCATGGGTACCACCCAAATAAACGACACAACAAGAACCGACTTGTCAAGTAGAATATTCATCAGATAAGGAATGGATCTTCGGTTCCGTTAACAATTTACACTTAATGGAACCCTATGAAAATGAAGATTCTAGTTATGATGAACTTGAATTCCCTATACCTGAATGGATAACTAGAGGAAAAATTCATTGTCAAGGATATATGGGGTGGCATGGATATGACATAAGTCACTATTTTAACAATACCCATATTCGAACCATTTCTGCAGAAGAAACTCATGGGAGAGCCCTTCAGCGAGCTTAGTAAGAACAAGGGAACTCCCCACACAGGACAGGATCAACCCAGACATGATCATCTTGGAAGACTGATTAAAGGTTACACCATAACTCTCTCAGCAGTTAGATAATTATAGTTAGTCTAATCTACCAGAGAAAAAGAATTTCTACCTTCTTCCTTGACATATGATACATCTACATGAGGAGCATCCAGTTCCAAGACTTCTGCAAAACTACATTTCCATGTTGGAAAATACAAGCTTTTGGACCAAAAGTATGATGATTTGAAACAACTAACCCAATTAACTACCATGTTATCAATCATTGATGCTTTGAATCTATCAAAATATATTCGAGAATCACTTATTGAGGATTTTTCAAGTCCTCAATATTTTGACACCAAAGTTGCTGCTGCGGAGTTTTACAGTGAAGAGAATGATCCTGTAGAATGTCATGCAGTTATATCTTTCAAAGATCATGATAAGGATAATGTTGTACGTGGAAAAATCAGGACCTTCTATCTATTTGGAATGGTTAATGATACATACATTCGACGAGCCTTCATTTATAATGTCTTATGGGAGAACCTCATTCATATCTGTACACATTGTCGATTGGGTATTACTAAATATGAATTATCTCCTTCCAATCTAATGTTGATAGGATATGACAAGAATGAACAAGAAACTCTTGGAAATATTATTCTTAAAACTAGTTTGGGGATCTTATATCTAATTCATATTTCATGGTTGTCTGATAGGCCACAACTTTCAACATTCTTCTTAGAAGGCCTTAGATACATCAACATGCTACCATTCCTTCATCATATCCCCAATGTCTTAAGTATTAATTCAATGGTCAAATTGGGACACTGTATGATGATAAGACTCTTTTAAAAACATGAGAATCTCAGTATATTGAGGAATAATTCTATCAAAAAATGGGAACAAGGTCTGTGGAAAAATATATAACTAGAATCAATGATTTGAATAGTATGGAAAAGATCCCAGCTAACCCATTCAAACATATGAGTATTGATTACTTGTTTTCCATCAATCAAATTGAAAGGATATACCCAAATCTATGAACTCATCCAATGACTTACATAATTTCAGTTGTTGAAATCGAGTCAAAAAGCATGGGAGACATTATTGATACTGAAAGATTAAATGGAGATGTCTTCATCTCATCCACCAAACTTTAGTAATTCCTTTCTTCATCAGTTATGGTAGAATAAGATTCCACATTAATAATGGAAGACAAGAATGTTGATTCCCAACCCATAATTATCTATTCAATACTCCAGGAATACCCTTCATTATCAGTAGTGTCATAAATGGTTTCCATTTCTTTAGGATGTCCAAATACTGACTCCTACCCTAGATTTTAAAGTTGTTTTCACCACATACCCTTATAAAATAAATATAAGAAAAGAAATGTGAGGAAGAAGAAGAAAAATATCTTAAGGATTCCCCTCCAATATTTTAGGAAGGCATCTACACCACTATAGATGAGCATAATGAAATAAATATGAGTACAAAAGAAGATTCATGACCTACTTTAATTAGTGAGGGAATGAATTCTGAAGAGCAAGATATGTATAATTAATTTCTAAAGAAACACTGAGATGTATTTTCTTAGAATTATACAAAAATTCTAGGCTTTAATTTTGATGTTTCCACTCATTATTTGGGTTTTCCAAAAGTGCATCAAGAATTTAAGCATGCAGCAAGAAGGACAAACCCAACTAATGCCTATAAAATTGAAGTTGAAGTCGATAAGATTATCAAATATAACTTATTCATGGAGGTGCAATATCCCAAATGTCTGGCCAATATTTTCCCAGTGAAAAAGTAGAATGGGAAATTCATAATTTTCATTGATTTTTGAGATTTTAACTGGCATTGTCCCATATATGACATCTGAGTAACAATCACTAAGCTCTTAATTACTGCAATTTCTGGTTATGAAACTCATTCCATCGTGGATAACTAATATGGTTATAATCAAATCCAAATGGCCCCATAAGATAAGGATTATACATCCTTAAAATCCCCTCAAGGTGTTTTTTTCTATCAGGTAATTTCCTTTGGCTTGAAAAATGCCGGTGAAACATATAAACATGCCATGAACCATATATTCAAAAACTTCCTAGGAAAATTTGTCATATTTTATGTAGATCATATAGTAGTGAAATCCATAAAATGTTCAGATCCCTTGGCTGATCTAGAAACTATATTCAACAAACATCAACAACATAATCTAAAGATGAACCCCTCAAAATGTTCTTTTTGGGTTACCTCATGAAAAGTAACTAGTTTCATTGTATGCAATCATGGGATCTATGTTGATCATGAGAATAAAAAATATATCCTCAACATGTCACATCCTCAAAATTTGAAGGAATTAAGAGGACTTCAAGGAAACTTGGCCTATATTCGACGCTTTATCTCAAATTTGGAAGGTAAGTGTTTACCCTTCACTAGATTAATGAAGAAGGGAGTTACTTATTAATGTACCTAAGACTTCCAAGAGGCATTTGATAACATCAAGAAATAAAACTTAAGTCTACTGGTATGAATTCCACCAGTTGAATGAAATCCTCTTATTCTCTATGTGATAGTTCTAGAGTGATATGTAGGTTCCTTCCTTGCACAAAAGAATGATGTTGAGAATTAAAATAGCCTTTACTATCCCACTCTAACAGTGCATGACATGGGGAATTGATATTCAAGTATCGATAAGTGTTTCCTAGAATTAATAATTGTAGTTCAGAAGTTGAGGCACTACCCGCAACATCATGAGATCAACATGGTATCTCGCAAAAACCCACTCAAATTTATCCTCAGTCATCCTATACTTATAGGACGTTTGTTATGGTGGGAAGTTATTTTGGAACTGTTATATATCCAATTTGTACCTCAAAAAGTGGTAAATAGCAAAGTTTTTGTATACTACCTCTCTAAACACCCATATATAGAAGATAAATCCTTGAATATTGAACTTACTGATGAAGAAATATTATCTATTCATGATTATCCCCAAATATGGGAGATATACTTTGTTGGTGCATCCATAAGTCTAACAGGGATGAGATTGGAAGATTCTAAACTCAAAAAAGTTGGGTTAGGAATTGCGATTATCTCCCTAGAAAAATTTGTGTTACCATATTTCTTCTTGTTATCAGAATGAGATACCAACAATGAGGCAGAATATCAAGCTCTAATTGCAGCCTTGGAATTATTTCTCCAGGTACAAGTGAACCACTTGAAAGGGAAATGTGATTCAGAATTGGTAATCAAACAAATCAATGTGGATTATGCTATAAGAAAAGAAGACTTAATCCTTTTGTGTGATTATGTCAGAGGGTTAATGGCTGAATTTCTCTCACACCCAACATTTTCATATGTCTTGTGATCACAAAATACACAAGATGTTGTGTTGGCTAATGAAACCATAGCCCTGGAATATCTAAATAGAGATGATACAATTATCAGTATTTCCCATCCTCGCGTCGTTTCACCTTTTTTTCATACTAAAATGGAGGAAATTAATGCAATCATCCCTATTTCCGATCCATATGGTCATACTACAGGATGGATGACACCTATCACGTAATGCATTCAAAATGGAATAATTCCACCTGATAGAGTGGGGAAAGAGAAAATCCAGTGATGAGTGGTCAATTTAACTCTTTTTGATAGACCAGATCACCAAAATATCCTCTAAAAACAAGGATTTGATGGAGTCCTCTTCAGGTGTACTGATGAAGAAGAAACCGTAGCTATCCTGAATAAAGTAAATACAAGAGCTTATGGTCCTCACTAGTCTGGGCATAGGATTCCTGATCAAATGCTAAGTCGTGGATTCTTCTAGCTTTCAATGATATAGGATTTCACAGATTTCACCAAGAAGTGTCACCCCTACCAAGTCCATGCCAACATCATTCATTGACCCCCAAAGTTTCTACACACAACTAAAAACTCATAGATATTTTTTACATGTGGAATGGATGTAGTAGGACCATATCCTACAGTTACAACTAAGTTGTTTAAGTTTATTATTAATCCTACTGATTTCTTCTCCAAATGGGATGAGGAAATATCTCTCAATGAAGACAGATCCAAAATCATTGTTATCTTTGTAAAAGCTAATATCATTACCAGAGTTGGTGTCCCCATACCATATTGATGGAAAATGACACCTATTTATATTATGTCGAGGTAAAGAATTTATATCAAGAGCACAATATCAAATCCAACCATTCATCTCACTATCATGCATGGGACCAATGGATAGATAGTTAACTTCAATAATACCCTATCAAATATACTAAACAATTGGTGGATAAAGATAAAAAACATGGCCTAATAATTTTTTTCATGATTTATGGGCTTATAAGACTACTAACTATACTATCACTTGGGAAACTCCATATTCACTAGTGCATAGAAAAAAGTAGTTTTTCCAATTTAAATTCAATTCCCTTCACTCTCAGTTGAAATCTGAGATCAGGTATCTACAAATGAACACTCTTAGAAGCGATTTTTTGAGATAGAATGATTAGAGGAAAAGAGATTGAGTACTTTTCATCATTTAAAAGTCTATCAGAATAGAATAACATGAGATTTTAACAAGAATGTTTGCATACACTCATTTATTCAAGATGAATTGGTATTAGTTCTCAAGATTCTGATGATACTAGGAAAGAAGCCTCCAAATCTTTAGCCAAAGTAGGAATGACCTTACTCCGCAATATGGTTTACTCTAATGAAGCTTATTACCTAATATCAATGGATGGATGAATCATTATTACTCCAACCAATTTAATATTTTTGAAGAATTACTTTGTGTAATCACATAGAGTAATTTCCCCATTTCCTGACATGAGACTGCAGAGCATAATGTCTTAGTTTCAAGACATTAAACTTTATAACAACCATATGCGTCCTTGTTACACGTTGTTAAAATGTGTAGAATATTTTTCCTTGTCGCAATACGTTAAACTACATGACATCATATTTCCTTGATACATTACATGAAATTTCATAGTATAATGTCTTATTTGTAAGACAGTAAACTGTATAACAACCATAAGCATCCATGCTGCATGACATTAAAATGCATAGCATCTTAGTCCGTGTTGCACGATTTTAAACTGCATGAAATAATTTTTCCTCGCTACACAACATTATGATTTCTAGATAACATGTTCTTCATTTGACGTTAATAATATTCATAAGAAACGAATAATTGTTATTCCTTTTAGTTATTAAAAAAATATTAGTATCTTCCATGCACAAGCATTACTCACATCATTTTTATTCCTTAGTGGTACATGAGTTCCTTTTTTCCCTATGTTTGAATCAGATCTTCATAGAGACCTCATTTCAAGAATGATGTGTGGCTTGATTCTCATTCTAATGGGAAACATAGAGAAACATAGATATATAATATTGGACCTAGACACAACAAAAAATACCTCTCCGCCACATCAAAACATAATTTATATGGGGAACAACCTCAAAAACTATATGTGTCTTTATTCTTACTACAATAAGATACATAGTAACACCTAGGTTTTATCCCCTAGTCCATCCGCTATATTCTTTTTCAAACCAGAATCACTTAACATCGTCACTGCATGACAATAAACTACATGGACCTACAAGAACTACATGTAGATTGATTATCATCTATATGAGATACATAGTGACATCCAGATTTCAAATCCTAGACCCAGCTGTAGCATGATATGAAAAAGCCTCTTTTCTGTTATATATGAGTCAGATATACATGAGGAGATTCAATTTATATTCATATTAAATCCCTTAATGTCTTCAATGCATGAATTTAAACTTCACAATACTCAATGAAGTATGTATGTCTTTATTGTCATCCCATTAAGATACATTGTGAAGACTATGCCTTGACCTTTAGTCCCATCCATGAGATAAAATAAAATTATCCCTCTCCTACATATAATTTAAAATCTATACATGAGCTCTTATGTTCGGTCCTCTCCTTAGAGATCCCATTAGAGAAATAAATTTATGTCCAATATCATTCCAAATATTCTCCTTGTGCATTGGACATTACCCATTTCACATTTCATAATCCTAATATAGAGTACTTTCAGACCATCATAATCTTACTTCGACTTCTAGTGATAAAATATCTAATACGTGAGAGATATTTTTCATTACTATGCTGCACATTCTCCTAGTGTCCTTTCATAAACTTTTCCTACATAACAGGACTATCAGTCAAAGGATTCCACTGTTTGGCAACGCAACATGTGAACCCAGTCATCCATGTAAAATAAAGCCCCCATAATGGGTTTTTCAAATAGTGGCAACTTCATTCTTAGGAGAAGTATCTTTTGTACCTTTAAAAATTAATAACAGTATGCATGAACCCATAGTTTAAAGTATTAATCCTTCATATACTTTTCCCATATCTTTTATCCTGACCAAAAAGTTTCCAAGACAGTGGTTTACACATTTTCCCTCTTTATATGTTCAAATCATCTTGAAATAACCTTGGATTATTTGACCGCATATCATCCATTGTTTCCATAATATTTTGGTCCTAGTATTATCCTCTAATAGTACAGAAAGCATACATCCAACATTTGGTTCAAACCTTCTTAGAAATCATATTCCAATGATTCTTTGGAAATCATGATTGGAAATACCCTGTCAATATTCAGGTATTTTTCTCTATAAATCAATCTATGTGCATAGGAATATCTAAATCTTCATAAATTGTCATTGGATTTTAGAAATAAAATGTCAAATTCTCAAGATCTCTTTTTTCTGATTATGTAGTACATACCCCCAGAGGCTTTTCATGAAATTCACCGACATAATAGTCCTATCTGTCAAAGTATACCACTATTTGGATATGCAACATATGCCCCCAGTTGGGCCTGTATAATACCACCCCAATAAGGGGTTTTTCAAAAATTAGAAACTTCATTTTATAGAAAATACCTCTTTAAATTTTATTAGTACTTTTTCCCATGTGATTCTTTAGATCCAGAAATTTCCAAATCACAGTTTACATTTCTCCCTTCCCATACCTAAATATGGTAGCGTGTTTCCAGGAAAATTATCATGAAATTGGACACTCATAAACCATTGGTCAAAGATAAATACCTTAAATTAAATCACTCCAATGTCTTTGCAACATGAATTGAAACTTAACAACATAATTAATTTGCAACATGACTCTAAAATACACAAAACAATGTCAGAAATCCCCTTTCTAAACAATTTTAACCCTTCTTCACACACCAAATTTTTATATGAGTGGTTTCCCCATTCATGAACTTGCATGCCCATACCTCGCGCACTATCTGTATATGCATCCCATCAAAATATTTGACCTTTTTCATAACATTACCTCAGTATAATACCCTCTCTTAATTTTGGATCGAATTATGAGGGGGTAATTTTGTTGACACTCTTTTCTATCACATCGTTAAAAAAGTGAAAAAGGGAAAAACCTTATAAAAAATACGAGAATATACATGGAAAATTACAAGATTTTCAAAGGGTCAAGTTTGAAATCTACCCAATTGAGCTAATTCACCATCAGCGCGCAACCAATTGCTCACCATAATGTTGGAATGCAACCCACTTGCATGACCAACCTTTTTTACCCCGTGTCACCTATTTTACCTATAAATAGACCATTGGTGTTTTTATTTGTGATGAACGAATTTATGTAAATCCCAATTGCTACTCTGGTCACCCTAGTGCTTCCCCCATGTCTTCTTAAACCTTGAATGTATTTATTTAACACCAAGGGTTTATAAATTAAAGGAGGTTAATAGGATATAAGTCCCTTTAGTGTTTGAAATCCATAACACTTGTGCGCCTAAAGATCCCAACCTTCCTAAATCAGAAAAACATGCCCACCACCCATTCCTCTAAAAGGAACTTGAGCACCCCAATTTTGGGAATACTCTAGAAGGATTGAGTCAAGTCTCTACCAAGATATAATATATAGGGTTTTCATTACTTAAGTAAACATCAGGTCACCTAGGCCAACATGCGCACCCATAACTGCGTGCCAGATACCTACTTGGGCTCCCCTCTTTGGTTAACCATATACCTTCATCATATACAAGGATTTAATCAAGACATATTAAAAGTCATTCATGGAAAGGATTCCTCTTCATTGGCTCCCTTGTCTGAAATGGATTATGCTATAACCTCCACCAAAACCTCATGATTTACCAAACCCTTGGGAATAGCACATCAGTGTGTCTCCCATTTTGGTTTGTATATCTACAGTCATAGGCTTCCCAAATTTGTTTTATAAAAGGGTTAGGATTCATGAAGTGTTTTTTGGTTTCTTTATCTATAGTCATATGTACCTTTATCCAAGGAACTATGTTGGGGAATTCCCAGTTTTGAGGATTGGGGTCCAAGCCATACTCATCCCTTATCGTATCTAAAACCCAGAGCCTCAGGTCCATGGTAGGAAAGGTATGGTTCACACTTACTTTTCATTTTGAATAAATGAAAAGTGTCCCTCCCCTACTAGGACCAATTTTAGGGCATTCTTCCTGGAGTAATACCCTAGCCTTTCATACCAGATATAATGACTTTAAATTTCATTTCACATTGAATAGTTCATTGTTTCGTTCCCTTTTCCACCATCACCGTAGTAGACACAACCTCTTCCACTAAAAGAGGAGAAAAAGTTTGTGTGCCTTTGAAGAATATTTCAAATACTCTTGTTTCTCACACTAAACATGACTCACATGGGCATATAGATTTGTGATGATCACTACATTTTCACAAACACCTCATTGAATGAACTTTGAGAACAATGATTCCAATCAAAACTGGGATATATAGGAAGACTTCCTCTGGCTCAATCTCCATATCATCTCACCCATAAATGGGCATAATACTTAGGAGTAATCCCCAAATTAAATCCCCCAAATCACCAAGGCATAATTTTCAGGAATTAGGTCCACACTCATTTGTCTCAAAAGAATACACTCTCCCATGAGACTTCCCAAACTATGTGGGATTTGATTCTCATCAAAATGAGATATGTAGGAAGCCACGAAGAGTTTCAAACACAATAATCAAAATCAAACCTTTCCTTTCTAGTCCACATTCCCAGTAGGGTCTAATTCAACCTGGAAATTCATATCCCATCCAGGATCATTGGGCTTCTTCGATATAAGTCCCACACCAAACATTTATTAGGAATCTTCCACCAATGCATCCTTAACACATGATGTAAAACTATATAGATTAGTCCTTATCACATGAAATTAAAAGGTATGATGTGTCTTGTTACATATCACCGAACTATGTGGGTTCTGATTCATTTCAAAAGTATACGTAGGCAGTCTATTAAAGAGTACAATCCAAATATTGAAACAACTCCCATCTCCCTCGATGATGTTAAATTCTAGAGTGCCTCAACGATTGGATTTAAAACCAATTTAGTCGTAATAAAGACCATATAATCTATGATTAGTATACCAAAGGATACCATTAGTAGAGAACCTTGGATATATACATCTATATCCATCGATGAAGTACTTTGAATAAATATAACTGATTCTCAAATTCTATACATGTTAATCCTTGATCTCCAAATCACAAGGTAAACTCATTTCAAACTTGGTGAATTAATAAGGACTTATATACATATCTTAAATCTATAAGATATTCTAAAAGTAAGTAATAATTCCCCCCAAAAGGGTGCAATGATCCCGACATCCCATCCTCTCAACCTATGTGTATTTTCAGGAATCATCAGCCAAATGACCTGAAGAATTCCTGCCTTTTGAAACCAGGTCCCTATAGATACATATCCATTAGGTGTTTTTAGTTCTATAAATATATCTAATAGAAACCATCCGAGAATAATGAATCCTATCAAAGTCACATTTATGGGGAAACTAATGTGCTATTTTGATACAATTTCATGTTCATCATTACAATATTCATATTTTATATGCTAGTATTTCAATATAAATGTTTATTTTGTTTATGTTTCAACCTTTTCATAGGAGGAATTAATTGGATAAAGTAAGTGATGGGAGGGGCCCACTATAGCCCCTCGATGCATTGGTAGGTCTCATGAGACAAACTCGTTTTTGTTTTGGCTTATTTCTTAACTATTTTTGTATGGTGTCTTGGTCGGAGCCTTAACAGTGAGTTTTAGAAATATGGAATTATTAATTCCATGAATATGAGATTAGTTATTGATATTATATATGATTATTAAACTAGTAGGATATCCATAGTTAAGTTTCTTGGATCATGTGACTATTTAAATGGAATGTGTTTCAGTTATTTAACTTTCCATATTTATTATGCCATATTTACTCATATCTTCTATTGTATTCTTACCCTTACTGAGAATTTATGGTCACCCATTTCATCTGTTTTATTTTTCCCCAGGATCCCATGAAGAATATTATTACTGATATGTAGGTTTACAAAAAAGTGGAACACAGGAATATTAAATGAAAATATTTTTGTATTCTATGTTGTGAAATTTATTATTTTTTTAAAGTATGTATCTAGTTAACCAATACTGCTAAACTATTTAGTTCTTCCATATTTGACTACTTTAATCCTTCCAATGTATTAAAGTATGGCACTAGATATGGGATTCTGGTGCCAGAGCATTACAACTTACAAATATTATAATTTTTCTTATCATTTTCAAATCCTAAAACCTAGTATTGAAATGAATCATATAGATTCAAAAATTTACACTTCAAACAACACACTATATTTTAAAAATAGTATATAACTTTTGTAAATACTGACTGTGAGTACTAAAATGAATCTTACATAACATGGAATGATCTTTTTGTGACTTATCAAAATATTTCGTTCTACTTGAGAATGACTATTATGGTGGGTTTTGATGATACTTATGTAATTAGAAACACTCTTACAGAATCATAAATAATTTTTTTGAATCATAGGTAGCATCTATTACTATAAAAAAATTTCAACTCACTAACCATATGTATAAATGAACCTTAATAAAAATTAGTTTCTTAGATATTTTTTATCGTCATCTTTATATTTCCTATGTTCAACTAATGATATAAAAATATATTTCTCTCACTGTAGTATCTCTTAAGAAAAATAAAATTAGTTTAAAAATATTCTCACCACATCATTATATATTTCTACTAAACTCATCAATCTTGCAAATAAGTATTAACAAAAAATAAAACATCATCCCCATGTGTGTCTAATAGATTCATCCATCGATCAAAAACCATTTCCCATAGCATTGATATGACTAAAATTACTTCATTATCCTTATCAAATACATGAATATTCCCAATATGATTCATGTTTTCATCACAAAATTGAAATCATAATCGATGATATACAAGAAAAGGATATTGAAATACAATGGAGTATAATTATTTTCTTGAATTTAAAATCTTAATACATCTAAAAAATTTACTGATATATATAATATAATTGATCCATTAAATAATATTGCTATTAAATTGTTCATCATTCTATATATTTTCTCTTAATGTATTTAACTTATTTCATGTATTATTATTATGTAACATTCTCCACCATTGTAATTTTTATATCATTATAACGGATTTATTCGTTAATGGACATGTGATTCAACATATACAAGAATAGTAATGACCATCAATTAAGAATCTAAAAAAATACATAACCCAAGAATACAATATTCTCATCTTAAAAAATTAGATAAAATAATAAAAATTCCAAAATTGTTTATAAATTTATTGTATCTTATATTCCATATATTCATACCTCTAGATAAACTCTGATAATAAGAATAATTGAAAATAAATAAATTAAACTGATAATAAATAATTTCATAGGTGAGTGAAATATTACTTCATAAAGGTTATGTAATAATATATGAATATTCATAATGGTTGAGCCAATGTTTCTTATATCATGGTAGATTATGTTAATGGTTCACAATTGTAAGATCCCAACCCTAAGATACAATATATACTAGAGTGAATTTTCTTCAAATGGAACGTTTTTTTGAGGATTTGGTGAGACTTAGGGGTGTTTTGGGGGTTTGGGTAGAAAAAGAAGAGTAAATTAGGCCATCCAATACATGTTTCATGGTTGGAGCATGGTTAGTGTGAACCATGAACTAGAACTATAAACCCTATAGTGGAATGGTGTATTATTGATAAAATCATGCATGGTAAAGTCTGATACCATATGGTCTTGAAAAGAGCCACCTTGCATGGCTACCACATGGTTTTCCAAACCATGTGGGATTTCCTAGAGACCTTCAAACCCAGTTGCCTCTTGGACAGAAGTATCCCCATGGTTTTCACGTTGTATTACTAATTATTCTATAAAACCATGTAGGATATTAAAATTATGGGTTTTATAATTTTATCCCTCATTATTTACTGTTTCCTACCTAAAATTCTCCAATCATCCACCTCAATCATCTTGAATGACAAACCAAACCCTCCTATAATTCCATGTTATGATTCTACCTCGATTCTATGTCATTTGGAGAGTTGTTGGGTGATTATAAAATCTCTAGATTAGTACAAAACTCTCCATATTTCTATTTCCTAGAATAGGGATTGTATAGTTTTTTTTACACTTATTAAGAACTAAAAAGTCACTTTTAAATAATATTATATGTTTGGACTTTAAAGGGTTTTTTAGTTTGAATCACGAGTCAATATTGGGCAAGTGTTCGTTAACGGACAAGAGGTAGGTGGTCTTAAAAATTTGTCCCATACTCTTGACGTGTTATATAAGTATGCATTTATTCCAAATCACTTCCATGTTTCATATTAATTTCTTTTGTGGATGAAGGTAAATTGGTCCTTTTATTTAGGTGTGACACCTATCTTGAAATCTATTGTGTTTTTTTATAATGTGAGACTGAACCTTGTGCTACCCATTGGTTGTAACGATCCATTGATAAAGAAAAAATGAATTGGAAAATGTTATGTTATGGAATCTATAGGAATTAATGGGTTGGATTTGGTACTTAGATATTGGAATTGGTTAAGGGGATTATTGGAACATTTATATGATTTTGTTTGTAAAACTCCTAGGTGGAATGAAAATGGTTTAAATTTTGGGTGTTGGATTTTGATATGATTATGGTTTTAAATTAAAGGGAAAATGATTCATTGAAACTAGTTAATTTGTTAAAAGGATGTTTGGACCTCAATGTGATTTAAAAATGAGTTTTCTTATGTGATTTTAAATAATGATTTGAAATGGGGTCGTGTCCCATTTTTATGAAAATGATTATTTATTGTTTGAAGGGTTGGAAATGGAAATGATAGACTTGTAGGAATGTTTTACTTTATCAAATAAGCTAAACCATGTTTTAAAGGGTTTCACATAGTTTATTTTAAATGAGTATATGGATTTGTGTGTTATCATGGATTTTTAAATGAGATAAATTTTAATTATTGGATAGTTGTTAATATAGAATAAAAAGGTGTTTGGTATAATTATATACATGTTTAATGAGTTATTATTTGAAATTGGAATTTGTATTGAACAAAATTAAGGCATATATATAATAAATATTACGAATGGTTATAGAATAAAGTGCATGTGGATTAGTGGAATGTAGTTGAGTTAGTATGTTATATTGGGGCTCTATCCTCCTATCTTATGGACCAAGGCTCCTTATATGGGTTTGGAATGATTGATTTTTTATTCCCCACTAACAAATGACTGAGTTAGGATGTATAATTGAGGATATATGATTCTATGTTATGGACATAGGTTCCTTTTTGGGTAATGATGGATTGATGAACTAGGCCTCAATGATGTATTAATTGACCTAAGATGTCAGAGAGAGGATCTAATATCAAAAGGTTAAAATTGTTTGGGTTTCCAGACAAAGGATCTATGCTCCTAGGTGTATGATCATAGAATTATTTTCAGACTGATACTATGAGGAAAGTTTATGAATTATTCTATTAGTGAATTAACCTTATAATTAAATGTGTGTAACCCTTTAAATCATGGTTTAGGCTCCTAGTGTGACCATATATAGTTTAGTTGGTTGGTTGAAATTAGGGTAATTAGCATAAAAATGGTTATCTAATGTATACTCAATTGTGAGACATTTTTCTTTTGTATCCTTGATTATTTATTTCACATGGTTATCTACAGAAACTATTTTAAACACTGTTTATTTCTCTAAGAACAATTGGTGGTAGGATATTGAGTTTTAATCACACCCTGATTTAGAATCACTGGATCTTTGGTACCTAAGAAGATGCTACATGTTTTTGGGTCAAGGTTCTAGACAGGGGTCCGGTAGTTTGTTTGTGAATGGGATAATAGTTTGGACCATTTGATTTCATGTCCTGGTTTGGACTCTGAACAATGTCGTAGATATTATTAGGTTTTTGTTTTGGAGTCTTTATTTTAATGACCTCCTAACATATAGTGTATCATGTTGTTATATCATTATCTACTTGGTTACTTTTTGTTTTCACTACATTTTGTTCATATAGAGATTATATTGGTTCATTTATTTGTTGTTTTTATTTATTATATGGTACTATTTGTATATGTGGGTGTAGTATTTCCAATGTATCTATAAAGTCTTCCAATACTATTTAGTAGTCTATGGAATATGGGGAGGTTCACTTGAGGTCATGAGTTGTCCTGGTCTCAGGAGCTGATTATAATGGAAACCAGGTCAAGGATTTTACAATGTTGTATTAGGGTATTTTATTTTTTCTTTCTATTTTGGGAATCAAAGACACGAAACTTGGATATTATCGGGCCTTAGTAAGGAGCATTTTCCTAGGTTCATGAATCCACACATAGGAGGGAAAACCCATGTTTCCATAGGTGGGAATTGATGTTCTATTTTGTGGGTTTATGGTCAGATGATACTTACACATCAATTAGTGCACTTGGACATGATGTTATTGATTTATAAGGCCTTATATCTTATCTCGATATAAAAATATATGGTTTTTTGGTACATGAAGCATGCTATGAACATAAGATTGGTATGTCATCTATGTGTTTCCTATGACTGGTAGTTCCTTTGGATCATATCTTAGTAGTGCAATTTTCTTCCTATAGTCAGGCTGTACATATTTCATTGAAATGGTAGTTAATATTTTTTTTTAGAAATATGACATTGAATAAAGTTGGGTTCTTTGAAATGTGGGTTAGTAAAAAAATTTAAAAAGCGTGAATCACTAGAGTTTTCAAATGGAATTTTTTAAAATGTAAAGTATCAAGGTCTTTAGATGGTAAATTTTATTAAAGATGGATCTGAAATGGTTAAACTTATAAGAAAAATGGTTGAAAATTTCCCATTGGCTTTCTTGTTGACCCTGTGCCTTGGTGGTTCTGATAGTGAGGTTTCCCTATATTTTGGCCTTGATTATGGGATAGGAGGACTTATGGGTATTGATGTGCGATAAAATAGATGTTCTTGTAATACCCTTGGTAGGGTTGTTGTTTTTGGTCTTGAGATATTATATAGTAACGTGAGTATGGATACCTTTTGTGGGTTGTCATCATGTGGGATGTTTGTTGGACCCCATGGATGATACCTAGGTTGTGGTTACTTGCACAGGTTGATACGTTCCATGTTTTATTTTGGACCCTATAAAGGATATTTAGATTATGGTGTTGATGTATAAGGGTGTGTGTCTCTATTGTGGAACTTAGATTAAATGGGTACTTGGGCATGGCAGATGCAATGTGTTTTTGAATGGGGTAAATAGTTCCTCCCTTAAAAAGTGAGTTGTTTGGGGTTTGAAGTGTGTTGATTAGAGGGAGAGTCAATGAAGTTTTTTAGAAAAGACTCCATTTTTGGATGCATGTGACTTTGACCATCAGGGGTAACTCATTAGTGGTTTTGGATGGGTTGTGATTGTCTTTAGGTGTGTTAGAGACTATTGGATGTTTTGGACTTTGTTGGTGGTTCACATAGAGTGATGTTTGTGCCATTTGGGGCTAGATGGATGATACAGAAAGTAAATGGATTTGTTGATGTGACACGAGTTGTGGTGATGAGAAGAATGTATATAGAAATCAAGGATATCATCAAGGAAGGATAACCCAACATTTTAGGTTCCTTGGGATGAGAAGCATATGTGGTTGATTCAGAAGTGGAATCGATGCATGGAAGGTTTTATCAAGTTTTGTTAAAATGAATGTGTATTCCTTGGTTTCATTATTAGGGAGACACCTGACTTCTTGTGGTTGGATGTAATATTGTTTTTGATAAGAATTATAATTAGGGTTCATGAAATGAAAATGTTGATAACATTTAAGAAAATAACCAAGATATGTTGAGTGGACAGGACAAGGGAAACCATGGAATTGATAGATGCATTTCATAAGGAAGTGAGCCCTATGGAGAGGGGTGGTCATGTGGTTACGATTTATTGTGATAAATGATGGGTCTTTATAATGGAACATTAATAATGCATTGATTTCAGTGGGGTTGACAGACCTGGATGTATGATTAGTTGAGCTAGTGGGTATTTAGGCCTAGGTCTTGTGATGTATGGCTAGTGTGATCTATATTCAGGTTTAGTGTGTAGTTGTAGGAGAGTGTTTGAACTCAAGGTATCTGATGAGGAATAGATGTGGACATGTTTTGGGAAGGCACAATGACATTGGGGTTCTGTTAATAGATGGATTTGGATTAGAGATTATCAATTTCGAGGAAAATAAATTGGGAATCATGGTTATGTGATAGACTATTTTTTTTCCATTGGTGTGTTAGATCATTGTGTTTTGGTTGTGGGTCACCAGGGTCATGATGGAAGAATATGTAAATCCCCAAGCCAAGAATCCCAGAGCTGGTTCCTTACTTAATTATATTAGCATGATTTCATGAAATAAAATCTCAAAGGATTGATTAGTTTAGCATTTTTGGAAAACAAAATTACATTCATTATACACATATTACATTGGGAATAGATAATAAAACATAATACACAAAAAAAAATCTTCATTCAAAACATTTTCTAATAATTTTTCATAAAATTCATGGGAAAGGAAAAAAATAAGTGTGAGGTCAAATGATCAGTATTGGTTAAGTAAATTCGAAGTAATAATTATTAAATGAGAATAATTAACATGTAAAGGTAAATAATTAAGAAAAAAATTACATTTATATAACTTGATAAGAGAAAAAAAATATGGTACGGTAAGTAAGTAAAAAACATTCCACTTAATCAATTAATTTTGAGTGAATTGAATGCACAGAGAATATTGATTTGAAAATATCACAGATAAATAATAATTTTATCTGAATTATGACAATGTTTAATTATTAGACTCAATGTTTCCTAGGCACATGATATCTTTACTGTAACATCCCAAGTAAATGAAGAATAATATATTTTAATACTTATTAATATTTTTGAATTAAATATTAATTTTACTTTAAAAGGGTTGCAATGTTCGATAGCATACCCAATACGCAACAATAGGTTTCTTTGGAATCTTACATTAGACACTACTAATATAATATTATTATTTTAAATGGTAGTTAACTCCTAGCCGTTGTATTGGAAAGAATGAACAAATCTAACTAAAATATTATTATACATGATTGTTAAATGTATTTACATTATCCAATAAAAAGTTAGAGGCTTAAAATTTGAATAAATCCAATTTTAAGCATAATTTACATTAAAAGGCCGATTTATTTCCATTTAATGGAGAACCCTATTTAAATATATATTTTTCACTTTAATACATTCTAATTGACCAAATAAAATTCTTCTTTAGAATGGGGACATCAAATTTTACTTTGGGTAAATTTTTGGTATTTTTCTGGTAAAGTTCATTTTTTAATGAATAGTGAAAAATATTGCATTTTAATTCAAAAGTGCCTTTTAATATAATTTATTTATATTGTTAGATTATATTTTTAGTTGTTATTATAGTGAAATTAAAATATATTTTTACAATTTTATCCAATTTTGGTCTTTGGAAGTAATTTCACTTTGAAATTGGACATAAACAAGTATCAATCTTTTGATAGTTATTATTTCTTAAAAACACGCTATTTGTTTTAACAACATGAATTAATTTTTAAATTAATTAATGAAACTTCTATGTTTTGAATTTGTAAAAATAGACATCAATTTTGAAATCAGAATATCAAATAATTCTTAGGATGAATTTTTTGTATTTTTCTGAAAAACTTCAATTTTAGATGATTAGTGAAACCAATTAGTAGTAGTTAAAAAACTGAATTTTTCATTTAAATGAAATTTTACCACTTCTGGGAATTGAATTTCAAAAATCCGACATACATGGTTGTTACGAAGAAGTAAAATGTGGTTCAATAAGATGAAAATAATTTTTGGTGAATAGTAACATTTGACTTTTATTTACCGCGGTTAAAGGTAAATAGGGTAATTCAAGGTTAAATGAATATTATAATAATTTAAAATAAACTTAACACTTCTCCAAACATTAATGGTTGAGTCATTAACGACCATGGGCATCTTTTGGTCTATTTTGGGACCCCTTTGATCCACTTGGGAGTGATAATGACAATTTGGATTAATTAATTTAATGTAAAGACAAATTTGACTTTAACAAAAATCTTTTAGTAATTAATTTTTATATTGTGTTATATAAGTCATATTTTCGTCTATAAATATTCATTTTAAATATAAAAATAATTCCTACATGATGGTAGTTTTTTTATAATTTTTAGACAAAAAATAAATTAAATTATTTATGACACAATAATGATGCAGTATTATCTCATTAATAAATCATTAAAATAAATAAGATTATAATGATTCAAATATTATCCAAAACATGTCCAATTCTGAATGGATGATTTTATTTGGACCATGATTCATCTTATCTTCATCTTTAATTATTTTTGGACCATTAGAAATGGAATATATTTATATAACAAAATAACGTTTTCACACTTTCCTAAAGAGCCCCTCCCCCCCCCCTGTATAAAAGGCGACCACTTCTAACCAATTACTCACACCTGTCAAGACATTTGTCTCATCCAAAATCTGACCAATTAAGCTCCCTACATCCCTCTACTTCCCCTATAAGACTTAACTTAGACATAAAACTCTTTAGGAAGCCTTTTGGTTCAAACCAAAGGAAGTTACCTAAATTAAAGGTAACAATTTCTCTTAAATTGTTTTCCTTTATTTTACTTCTCCAACCCCTAAAATCTTTTTATTCCTTTATTTTGTAACAGAACTAGTATCCTCAATATACTAGGATGTTTTTATGAGAAGGATTCGAACTACACTTACACACACCTGCATCTAATGGATGAAGAACATAATGTTTCTGTGGATGACAAACTAAGGCCTCACGGAACGATGATTGTTCAATTACATCTTACCACCTATCATGGTGGAAATTATGATGGAACTGTATTTATATATGATATATATTATGTTTATGATTTCCTTATTCTTCTGTACTTCCCATTTATAGCATGCCATTATGGTTTCCATAGTGGGTAAATACGATAATCTCCTTTGAGGAAGTGCGGACTACCGCCCCCTCAAAGTGATTTGATTCGTTAATGCCTTATATGGGATGTATAAAGGATAGAGTTAACAACATTATATATGATATTATACTGGAATTATAATATACCTATGTATAATTATATTTATTTCCATTAAAATAATAAATAAAAATGAAAGTAGCATTCATGCGTACATACGGCATACAGTTTCCATGAACGGTGCATTTCATTTCTTACCTCTAAATTCTATGTACTTTTATAAAAACATGTATATTCTGGATATATATGATATATATTATATCCAAATCATGAATATAATTCTGGATATAATTAAACTTTTACAAAATGGACAACTTGTAAATATAAGGTGTTTATTTTTACTCAAGTACCAAATATCGAAAAAATGAATGTTTTTAACTTAAATGATTGAATAATGTTTATAACACAGTAATAAGTAATATAAAAAGGAATAATAAACCTGAAAAAGGTTCTTAATCAAGTAGAAATTAACTTTATATTATTATTCAGGAGATTAAAGAACGATCGAGTCAAGTTGGACAGGAGGTAAGGGACTTCGTCTCAATCTCTTTTCATTGAGGCATTTTTAGTTTTATACACGACTTTATTTTATATGGTGTATAAACCCCTTTTACTTTTCATTTTATTCAAATGGAATCTTTTTATACGAAGCATTTTACTAAACGACATAAAGGAATGTTTTTTTAACGTAAGCAGTGACAACGACCTTTCCGCCGCCGCGAGTATTCTTTGATCTTTGGCTTCATTAACAAGACATAATGTTTTAAAAATGAAAAATAAATACCATATACTCTTTTTATGTATTTTGGTATTGAAAATGATTTTGACAATGGATATATTATTTCAATATCTTGAAATTATATTCCAATGTAAAAATGTTATCTTTCCATTATGCTTATGTTATGTGTTATGATCATGTTATGGTTCTTGGGCATTATTTACGTATACGGGTGGTTCCATGATAAACCTAGGGCGAGTGAGCCTGAGAGAGCTCTCCAATGCATAGGGTAACGTGACATTGGTAAACGTGAATGTTTCTCCTAATAGATTTAGGGAATATACTGTGATAGGTATTCCAAAGTAACTCCCTATGTAACTGTGATAACTACCATGTAAGTATGATATGGATGCCACAAGTTACCTTTATGATTAATGATTTCTATGTGTCTTTCTTAAATATTATGATTTCATGAGGTAAGTAAATGATTACATGTTTTGTATGTATTTATGAACAAATGTTTTCATTCTTTGTTTTATAAGCCTTACTAAGCTTTTTATGCTCATCCCAAGTTTTGAAATGTTTTCAGAGGACTTCAAGATGAATAGGGTCAAGGATGGGATCATGGAAAAGTCATGCTGTCTAAAACATGGAACTAGACATGAATCTTTTTTTCAAGAGTTTTTATTTTATGAAAAAATGGAAACTGTGTAGATATTTCTACCTTTTAATCTTCTGAGATGTAATAGTTATGTCTTAATTCTCTAAAACTCTAAACTTGAAAAGATCCTCAATGTGAATTATTAGTTTAATTCAATATTAAGTAATGTTTAAGGCCAGGTCCTTATATTTACAATCAACAATACAGTGATCCAGGGTTAACAAACATGTATATTACCTCATTTTAGATGAATATTCACCACATTACAAAAATACATGCCTGAGGACCATAATCATTTAGTGTGTTTGGAAAATTGGAACGCATTTTTCAATTGTGTTGAAATATCTTCAACATCTTACTTAAATATCATCCCCATTAGTATAAATACTTAAAATAATTCATGATAATATGGGGAAAAGAAATATAATAAAGGTGTGAGTTCGAATGCTCAGTAAGGGAAAATAAATGAAATACGTAACCATAATATGAAAATAAGGGTACAAAAACATGATCATATAACATTAAAAGAACATACCATGCATATAAATGTTCAAAAACATGAATCATTGCTTATTGATTAGTAGTTCATTTGACATGAATCGTAATATAATCAAGAACATAAGCCATCAAAGCACAACATAAGAATAAGACACATAATTGTGGAATACACATCCACGTATAACATCATGAAAATGTAGAATTATAAATTGGTTCACTCACTCATTACATTAAGGATATGTAATTATCCCCTCACATAGACTTATGGATATGATACTAGGTCCATATATAATGTTTTGAACATTTAATTAGGTTCATGTATAACATTGTTATCATGTTATCATGTTCACACATAAACTTATGAACATGTTACTAGGTCCATGCATAACACTATGAAAATGTAATCAGGTTCACAGATAACAATATAAACACATAATATGGTTCACTCATAACATTTTGAACATGTAATCAGTTTTATGAATAGAATCATGTACATGTAACAAGGTCTATGCATAAAATTTGGAACATGTAATTAGGTTAACACAAAACATTTATAGTCATGATTCATCCATCATTACTACTTCATTGGAGGGAGATATAGGTCCCACCCAAAACATAATACATGTACCACACACTACAATAAAAACATGTAATATCAGATGTTTATGACAAGTTGTTTCTAAAGTCATCAATATTTTTTTATCAAAAATATTTAGAATTGGTTTATTAAAAACCACTACTAAATATATTGATTTTTTTAAAAATGCACTCCCCCCAAGCCCCTTATCCACTCCTCACTCCATCCCCTAAGACCCCCTCCTACCTAAGCTTAAGACCTAGAATCAACATCCTCTCCTATAACTATGATCACCCGCATCTCTATTCCAGCTCACTGTTTCCCCATAATCAAGCTCTCCACCACACCTCATTCAAGCTCACTATTATCCTCCACCATCATTAACCTCTAGTATCTAACCTCACCCTCATAGCCACCCCACCCCCCTCAATTAATCCCCAATTTCCCCTAAACACTTCTCTCTCATCCCCACTCACCACCGCCCCACCTCGTTCCACCAATCCCCTATACCGCACTATCCTCCTCTTATTTTTGGTTCATTGCTACCGATTGTTGATCCTTAATGAATCTGGGTTACTTCTTTTGTCATTTTTTGGTTTATAGGGTTTTTGATGAGTGATTTGAGACCCTTTATTATTTAATTCATTGAATAATACATTTTGGACCTGTTTATGGTAGGTTTTTATCTTTTCATTCATTTTTTATCAAAATAAATTTCATAGTTTGTGATTTTTAGGTTCCACTTAATTTCTCAGGATGGCTTTGGTTGTTTTGAGAAGAATTTCATCTTCATTTTCAAGGGTTGTGATTTTATTGTGATTTAATTATATTAAGATTTTAATTAATTCATAACATTATTCATGTTAATATCACCATGATTATTCATTTTAATTCATATATTACCATTTTACTAGTTATTTATTTTTATAATTTTGTTTTCATCCATCAATTTGATTTTTTTAATTCATGATTCAAAATATATTTGTATGTAATAATAATAATCAGTGGTTACTATAAAATTGAACCATAGGCTCAAAAAGATTCAAGTTATTTTTTTTAATTTAATTTTGAAATTAATAGTGTTCAATAGTTTAACATATTCCACAATGGGGTTAAAAATCAAAAAGTGATTCTTCATAAGAATTTTTTCAACAATTAATATGATATTTATTGTTTAATTTTAATATCATTATTATAAAAAATTTATTTCAATTCCAAAATTATGAATATGATATAAATTTATTATAAATATTTTATTCAATAATTTAATATATTATGAAGAAAATACATAAAATTATTTTATGAAAATTAAATTTGATTACTCACATAGTTATTGTAGAACCGCCGTAGTGAATGATGTATTTTAAGAGTTTTTAGAAGGGGAAACTAATATGTATTTTATTTAATGAAATTATTATTTTATAATTCAACTATTTTCTTAGAGTTAATTTTATTAATCAATTATATTTGAATAATGTTAAAGAGGATAATAAAAATGAAAATACATTAGTTTTGATTAATTTTATTTACATTGTAATGGCTTATGAAAAGGGCTTGTTTAAAGAGAGTTCATAATTTCTAAACAATTTTTAGAACAATTGAAGAGAATACCATGTAATTATAATAATTAAAATATATAAATGTGGTGTTTATATGAGATTATAACTAAATAGTTCTGAAATAAGGGTGTCTGATAAGGGACCCTTACCATGATCTTCAATAAACCTCATTTAATAATAATATTGAAATAAGTATTCATAACATTTTTTTGGTAATTTAGAGATATAATTTTTGAAATTATTTCACCTTGACATAGTTTATGTGATATTATTAGTGTAAGTTTTTGGATTTTCTTCTTTAAATATTATTTGAATGTGTTTAAGCGATTATGAATGTTTTGTTAAAAATATTTATGCTTTTAAAAATAGAAATGTGTATGTTTTCAAGACATCAAATTTAAGTAGTTTTGAAATTATATGTCTTACCATATAATTTTGATATATTATATAATAATTATGAAAAGAGTTGAATGATTAATTGCAACATGTTTTTAAGGATTAAATGATGACTCATTAGTAGTGTGATAGTGTAAAATATTTACATGAAGAAGAGATATAATATAATATTATGTCTTGTGTTAAAAGATTAATATTCATGGAAAAATGTTTCATTGTGGTTTTGATCATGGTAATAAACAGGTTATTCATTTCCTTATAATCAAAATTTTTATGTAAAATTATACATTTTAATTTTTGGTTGATATGTGAGTATCATAATTTTATAATTTTTAGAACAACTTTTTTAATTTTCGGGCCTTATCATTATGATTGTTTTGATTAACAATTAATTAATTTTATTTAAATATAATGATAATGTGAACTGTTTTCTGGGAATTGAGCTTGGTATTAAATGCTATCAATTCAATTATGAGAATTATGGAAAACATATAATGTGGGTCTTGATAAATTTACGAGTTCTTTTGTAGGGGTAATTAAAAGTGTTTTATTGTCTAAATTTTTTGATAGGAGTTTATTGAATTGGTTAATGAAGGTGAACTACATATATTAGATGAGATAAAAATAGACATTTTATTGGGAATAATGTTGAAATGTGTATTTTTTATTTTAAATAAAAAAATTTATATCCAATTCATAAAACATATATTTAATATGGGTTACATATGTTAAAAAAATAATTATTTTATTTATATAAGATAATTGTCTTGATTCCACATAAATACTTATCTATTTTTATAACATTTTAATAATAAATATTATAAAATTTATAAATAGGAAATAATATTTTTTATGTGTATTTATTTTTTTAAATAATTTGTAGGGATATTGTGATATATATGTATAAAAGATAGATCACATTACAGAGGAACAAACCTCGTTTTTCTAAGGGATTCAAGGAGTGTTTAGAATTTTCAATTTATAATTGATATATTCATTATAGAATATGATATACATGTCCTAAAAATATATTTAAAAGATGGTTGAATATGGATGAATCTTATGAACACTTGTTATTGAAACACTTACCTTATCAATATTTCTTTTGGATTTGGAATAGAGAATCAAACATTACATATAGATTGAGAACATATTTCAATCAACAGAATAAGCTCACAACTTCATCAATAATGGATAATGAAATTAAAAACATTATAAACGATGCATTTAGAATTGTAATACAACAACATCAACATCAAAACATATCATAACAACCATTTGAGGGTGCTGTAAATAAAAATTTTACAAATGATGTTTTTGGAACTATAGGACAACCAAATAAAGATTGTAATATATCATTGGATCATAATATGGATTTTATGGAGGCTAATGTAAGATAGAAATTCACTAACTAAACAAATGAATTTTAGGGTTTAGTAAAAGATGGGAATCAATAATAGTATGGTGGATTCTTGAATTATTGGAAACATTATTTTCTACTGAAGTTGTACGATATCAAATTCCTATTTAGAATTATAAACAAGGGGATGCCCATGATATTGGTATTTTTCTTGATGAATTTATTGAATATAATATCCATAAGTATTTTTATGATATGATTTTTTTAACAAGATTGGTATGAGTTATACCAAAACACATGCTTGTCCTAATGATTTTATGTGTTATTGGGGAAAGGATTCAAGAAGAACAGAATGAAAAAAAGTTCACCCTATAGATGGAAGTAAATGGGTAATTTTGGAAGTGTTAATAAACATACTAATATGTAGAATAAAAAATGTAACACACCTAAAAATTATTTTCATTACATTCCTTTAAATTCTATATTGATAATAAGATTCATGTCATCAAAAACCATCGAGTACATGAAGTTGAATTCTATAGATAATAACAATTATGGTTCAATACGTCATCCAATAGATACACAATCATGGAATAGATTTTATTCATAAAATCAAGACTTCTCTTATGATCCTAGTAATATGTTGTTGGGAATGGATACTGAGGGATTCAACCCATCTAGGAATTTAAGCTGTATTTATTGAATTTGGGCAGTTGTTTTGATCCCTTACAATTCACCTCTATAGATGTGTATGAAACAAACTTTTTTTTTATATTTTGATGTTTATTACTAGGAAAAAATTGCTAAGAAAGATATTGATGTATACTTGCATCCTCTAATTGAATAATTATAGGAGTTATGTAGAAAATGTGTTGATACATTTGAATCATCATATAGAATAATGTTTAAAATGAATTATTCCCTAATGTAGACCATTAGTGAATTCCCTGGACTTGGGAATTTGGCTGGTTGGAATACATACACAGGTTTGGATTATCCTTTGTATATTTGATTTTGAGCCAAAATGAAGACCTTATATTAAAAAAATGGTTCTTATTTAGTCATAAAATATTTCTCAATGCATCTCATATATTTCAAATGAAAAAGTTAAATTCAACAGTTCTATTAATCATAGAATACCTCCAAAGTTGTTCACAGGTTCTAAAAAATTATCACACTTTGGAAACGATGAAAAGGAATTTGTGAAGGTAAAACATTTGAATGACAGTGGGAATTTAGTTTTATGTGTATCATCGAGTGAAATCAAAATATAACAATGGATGAAAAAAGTATATTTTTCAAACCTCTATTTTGGGAATTTAATTTTTTGTGGTATAATCTTGATGTTATGAATTTGGAGAAGAATATTTATGAAAATTTGATATTCACATTGATTAATGATTATGGAAAATCAAAGGGCTATATCAGTTCTCTAAAGGACTTACAAACAATGGTCATAAAGCATGATCTCTGGCCAGATGAGAATGGAAAGTATGATTCAAATTTTTTTGCAATGAAAAATAGGGATAAAAATACAATACATTGAATTTCAGAACATGAAAAGGTGTCACCTGTGTATTCAAGTAACATATCAGTGTGTGTTGACCCAATGAAGCATATTCTATATCTATTAAAAATTCACAATTCATATATTTTGTTATTTTAGTTTCAAACATTGTAATTATGTATATTATTAGCTGAAAATGTTACTACTATTGTACTCCATTTTTGCAAATTCATCACATGACTATGTTATAAAACACTACAACCATTTTATGTTGAAAACCTTCAGATATATATATTTATTGACACTTTTTCCAATGTAGATGATATTTCCTTCATTTTTTTACTATTATGATGCATATAACTGCGAATTTTGTCGGGGTAGCTAAATATGGAGGCCCTGTACATTATTGATGGATGTATCCAATTTTGAGGTAAATTATTTATATGTTTATCCTCTTAAGTGAGAAACTATTTCGACTTCATTAAATACAATTTTTTTTTATTTTATTTAAGATAAATCTTGGGCATTTGAAATCATACATGGAAAATGAATCTCAACCTGAATGCTCTATTTCTGATGGCTATTTAGTAGTGTAGTGTCTTACCTTTTATTCGAGATAATTGGATGATATTGAGTCAATATTTAACTGCGTTGGACATGTTGATGACACATCAAATAAATATCATATATATGGTAAATAAAAATTCATTGTTGTTGGTGGCCGAAGAATTGGTAGGAGCACAGATGTTACACTACTAAAAATGGATTTATTAAAGGCACATAAATATGTGCTACTGAATAGTGAAAGTGAAAATCCATTAATTGAAGATATCATGATACAAATATAGAGACAAATGAGAAATCAATTGTGAAATGAGAAAGATATAAAAAATTTGTTTATGATTATCTTATAAAATGGTTTATATGACATGTATTTTCATAAATATTGAAATAAATTTGTATATTAGGTTGACACATATATGTAGTGAATCTAATAATGTATATTACTTTTTATATATTGTGAATAATAATAATAGAGCTGATTTTTCCGAATATTTGATGTTTCTGGATTGAGGTGCTCTAAAACAGGTTGGAATGTTAGATGGTTAAAATATGAATAAATTTAATTTTCATACAGTCAATTGGGAAGAGGGTTTAAAAACACAGAATAGTGGTATATTTACAATGTACAGTGTGGGATACTACATAAAATTGACTGATATTATCAAATCAATCTACCAAATGTATTTTTCAGTTGTTTTATAAAAATATAGGTGGGTCAGTATTATAAGTGGTTTTAAAAGAGATTCCTTACAATTTAATTCTGTGAAATCCTCTCTCATGATGGATGTTAGTGACCGTGAATGACATGATTTGTATATCTTTTCATCACAATAGAAAAACATATATATTATGGAGGATTTCATGGAATAATGGTTCATTACTATTGTTCATGTAAAAAAAAGACGTGTATGATATGGGTGATGAAGTGGTTGATTTTACCTCTGACATTGAATCCCATAAATAGCAAGAAGAAAACTTATTTTTCTATCATGATATTGAAAATATTATTCTTAAGAGGTTGGATGATGTATATGAAAAAATGATTGGGTAGGAAAAGGATAGATTGAAGGGAAAAAATGATTGTATGTGCTGTAATTCATTTATATATCAACTAATGATATTATATGTGTTGTAATTCATTGTCATATTTATTTATTTATTTTTTGTCTGTATTGTGCATTTGTTATCATTTAAAATAAATATTCCTCATTATTTTTTTATATATATGTTTTGAAGTTAATTTTATTTGATTAAATGACAATATTTCTAAGGAGGAATCATTTTACAAACCATAGTCAACTCTCAGTGGATATTCCATCAACCACACTAACAGATAATGATCCATCAATATCCCTCCCTATAGAATTCGACACACCCTTCACCAAGACCCCTAGACCATATCTCACATAATCCATTCTGTCATCTTCTAGAATAACCATCGTCCACATCCCATCTGCAATTGATACAACGCCTCCCAATTCAGCAGGCTCAATAGTGAGGGAGCAGGTTAACACTACTATTTCTTTGTGGGGATATTTTAGTCTGGGAGTTATATGTACAAATTTAATGTGAATAATTTTATTTCACTTTTTGTATTACTAATAGTTTTTCATTAAAGATAGAAACAATGATATTATAGAGATAAATATGAACAGTTCAAATTTCTAGA
The DNA here is from genome assembly GCA_963277665.1 of Viscum album. Classification (NCBI taxonomy): domain Eukaryota; kingdom Viridiplantae; phylum Streptophyta; class Magnoliopsida; order Santalales; family Viscaceae; genus Viscum; species Viscum album. The sequence goes on along the minus strand of OY728138.1, from coordinate 634,628,955 downwards.
ATCTGAATTGATTGAATATAGTTGTTCCATTTGACTAATACAGGGTCTTGATGGATGATGCCACATGATGTTTTGGTAATATATAGCTTTTCCCTGAAAATTACAATTCAGGAATAGGGGGATCATATAATGATGAAATATTCAATGTTTGTCCCTTTATAAAACGTGTTGGTCTAATTATATCAAAAGACAACTCGATCTATCCCCGGTGATATTTCATGGATGGATGGTAGTTAGAAGGTAAATCACAAAACATAAATATCATTTATTACACAAGCATTTATTGGGTTTAACTTTAAATTTAAATATAAAACACTATTTAATTTTCAATATAATTGTTAACCAGGCGTCGGTAGTAGGCAGTGGAGACAAAGAGGGAGAATTTTCTAAGAAAAGTTTATCAGATAGTGATTAGGGTTCAATTTGGATTTAGATATGCTATAAATATATATATAACATTATGTATGATTATTTTAAAGGTTAGGGTTACAACCATACTGAGACCCTTTATTATCTGTTTTTCAAGATCATGTGTATTGTGATATTATTAGATAGTGGATTTATTCTTATATGCTTGAAATGAGATATTTTTTTTTATTCTAATGGTTCTGTTTTCACTTAGACACACATCCATTTAATGCGTAAAGAAGATACCATTTTTATATACGACAAACTACCACCTCACAAAACAATATTGTTCCTTTTTTCATTTCCACCTTTCATAGTTGAGAATTGTTATATAAATAATATTTATATAAGATATATGTAATATTTATAATTTATTTATTATTATTTAATTTTTCTATAGAGAATACTATTATTCTTTCTATTTTTTTTGAATCTATGATAACTCTGTTTGTGGAAGTGTGGACTATCACCTCCTAAAAATGATGTGATTCGTTCAAACAATTTGTGGGATGTATTATAGATGTTTTGAACTAAAGGGATTACGTGGAGGTATTTAGAATGAAGGTAATGAATTTAGGTTAAGAGGAGGGATTTCTAGAAGCTATATTTTATGATCTTAGTTTATCCAATGTAACTTTAGATGTGTTAGAAAGTGGGAGAGGTGAGTTTCATTAAATAGTGGATGGAAAGGACACACTTGGTATTTTTGAAATGAATTGTGTGTTATCAAATTGTACAAATGGACCACTATGGAACCTTATAGGTTTATTGAAAAAACCATGGCCATAAAATAGGGTTTTTACAAATTTATATGTCATTTTCACCTAATGATTTATGTTTAGTCCCCCGTTGAACATAATTTTACCTTAATCGTTGAAATTATTTTAAATTACGTTCAATAATATTATTTTTGTGAAAAAATGTTGAAATTATTATAAATTATTTATTATTATGATTAAAAATATGGAATCCACTTTTAAAAATTCCATTAACCTAGGTGGCATAAATTAATTTGAATTTAACCTCGCAGACGGGATGACAATGCGAGTTTTTATAGTAAAAATGTTTAAAAGTTTACTATGTTTTTATATTCATTTTCAAAGTGAAATTGATTTTAATGACCTTATTAAATTTAATGATATATAATTAATATAAATAAACTTTAAAACCATTCAAAAATATAATTTATCCTTATGAATAAATTAGATGGATATGAAGTTTTGAATTGAAATTCATCATTTTCACTATTCATTAAAAAAAGAAACATCAAAGAAAAATACCAAAAATTCACAGTATCATAATTTATTTGTTTTTATTTATAAAATTAAATTTATTTTGACATTTAAAATTTAATAATGTTCAACAATTTAGACTTAAAATAGGTTCTCGGTTAAAGGATGATAAAATTACTTTTATAAAAATAAATATTTAATGTGTAATATTGGGCCTCTTATCATCTTATGCCTATAAAAACAATTTTTTGAACAATATTTTTTATAATTGAATATATAAAAAATAATTCTAATTAATATCATTTACTAATAGTAATTAATTTTACTTATTATGAGAAACCCCCCTTTCACATAAAGAATAGTCTTTTATAAAATCATTCCCTTTATAATAATTAGGTTTCTATATTAATTTCTAATTAATAGATGACCAATAAATTCAAATATATATATTAATTAGTTATGTAATCCTAAAATAGTTAATTTAATGACTATTTTATATATTATTATAAATAGTAATAATATTCTTAATAATATATTATTTTTTCATTAACACTAGGTGTTGAATGCTGTGAAAGCCATCGAGGAAAGTTAGACTTGACTATAATGTAAGCTAACCTTGGTGTTCCATATAGATTAAGACAAACATTATGTTTTATGTAGTGCATGATTAACTTGGTGTTTCTTACAATTCATTCCAAACATAGTGAATTAATATAACATAAAGTATTTTCAGTGTTGTATGAAATGAAAAATATAAAATGATTAAATTAATTGAAAAAAAATTTCAAAAAATCTCAGGGTGTCACATTCTACACACCTTAAAATAGATTTCATTGTTGAAATTCATCTAGGTATCAAAGGATTAATACTTTAATTTTCTTTTCATGGAAACCCACATTATAAAAAATAATACTAAAACATCCCTTAAAAATAAAGGTTGGAAACATAATAGTTAACCAAAGTAACTCATATCTTAGTTTACATGTAGGAGAACACATGTTAAAAGTAATGATTGTACATGTAGGAAAAGAGAAAATATATATAAAGAGTGATTAATGAAATTAATAAAAAAATTGAATCATCATTGGAAAGTTTAGAGCCTCAAAATAATATATATATAATTATTAAATAGGCCACTGGATCAATGAAAATTAATTTACTAAGACAATATTTTATTTCTAGATCATTTTATTGAAGTTATAGAATTTTCATTAAAAGTTTTACGTGCATGATTTGAGGATGATCTCACCCTTTGTGGTTCCTTGATCAATTCCCACTTCATATCTTACTCCATGTAATACAAGAGAATCTATCATTCTTGATGAAATAAAAGATCTTGACATCTATAAATATATTGGTATGTCATTTAATCTATCTTTATCACAATAAAAAAGATTATCAAAAGTTATCCAATATGCATAAGTCCTCATATGTTGATATATTACATTAATCTCACAAACATCATCGAATGTTCATCTTAATCCCTTAAATAAAAGGTTAGCCTTATAAATATACCAGAATATGAAATCCAAAAAATTAGAAAATGGTCATGAAATTAGCTTAACATTTACCCGCCATATATAACAAAGTTTCTCTTGGTTCTTAGATTTGAATGATGTGAATACCCTCATCATATATTCTATTGGAACATGATAATAACCTATGTTATGATAAATAATTTTGGAAAACATTCATGATTACCTATTCCAAAAATCACTAGATATATTCTATAAATCCAATAAGTTTTAAACATCAACCATCATATCAGAGACTATTTTTTACACATCCTTTACCAATTCTGATGTAATCAGTACCTTCCAATTTACCAGTTCATATCCAACATATATTTATCTGAACACCATTATCTAAAAATAAAGAATAAATAAGGTGTTACCTTACCTTAATATAAATATCACCTTTCCATGAAATCAGATTTCTACCACACCAACACTATTCAAAATATCCTTTAAAATTCTTAATGAAAAACTTATAATGAAAATAATTATATATTTCATGATTCATGAAACATAATCTTTGAATTTTAAAATATATATATTTCAATTATACTTCATTATTATTAAACTATTACTTATGATTCATCATCTTATCCCTTAATACCCCCTTCCTAGAATTAGAAATATGAATCTTATCTTAAGGTTCCAGAACTTTAACCTAATATGACTTCTTACATTTAATGTAAAAAATAATGAAATAATATTCCATTTATTTCACATTTCATTTTTTGTCTCCTTACATTTATAATTATATCCAATAATCATATAAACTTATTGATCATATTCATAAGGTTCATACATAATAAATTACTTTTTATAATTACCATACATCCCACATCTGAAATATTAAATGTTAACCATGTGTTTTCTAGTTCCTTCAATTGAAAAAGGAAAGAAAGAATTGGGAGAAAAACACATATCATAATAGAAAAACACATAATCATGAAAATTACTTATATAATTTTTAAACAATGACACGTATTTATTTAATATATGACATCATATGTTTATTCTTAGTTATTAGTAGTCATACTCTATTTAAATACTTCCTTATAGTTCATAAATATTTTGTGAATTATCAAATTATATCCAATTGGAGTGTAAAACCATGTGCACGGTAAGGCCAATAGTCATGTACTAGGTTACACTCTAGTTAGCCTTGATACAACTTGTCAAAATTGATACTTCTAGGTACATCTATGCTAGAACCATGCCCAATTGTAGTATCCATGCATTGATATATTTCTAAGTAACTACTCACTTGATCCTTAACCAAAATTCCAGGACATTTTCTTACACAATATATCATCATTAAACTTATTCTTAGAGGAACCCCTATAGATATCCATATAAATATAACTATGGATATCACTAATTTTTTTTCATCCTAGTTTCGAAATATTGACTAATCCTTTCCTCTGATACCAAATATAGCAACTTGGGGTTAAAATACCGGGACATTACATCATTTTAGATGATTATTAAGAACAATACAAATATATAAGCTCAAAGACCGAAATAGTTTAGTGAATTTTGAAAATTGAGAGACATTATTCTATTATGTTGAGGGATCTTCAAAAAATTCATTAAAGATATTACCCTTTAGTGATACTACATAAAACCATTCTTCCTAACCTAGGTAAAGGAAACATAAGAAAGGGGTGAGCTCAAATGCTCAGTAAGGGTAATGAAAGGAAATACATAAGCATTACATGAACATAGGAGTACAAGAACATGATCATATAAAATTATAAGATCATTACTTACATATATGAAATCATAAACATGTATCATGTAATAAATATTAATAATTCTGAATATATGAATCATAAGATAATCAAGAACATAATCCATGAGGGCGTAACATAATAATAAGGCATGCAATTGTGGCATACACATCAACGTATAATGTCATGAACATGTATTAGTAGAAAAAATTTCATTAAATCATTATTTTAAGGAAATAAAATTATGCCACCACATAGACATATAGACATCGATCAAGGACTATGAATATTGTTGTGAACATGAAATCAAGTTCACACATAACATTGTGAACATGCTAGCAGGTCCACGTATAAACTTATGAACATGAAAATAGGACCATTAATAACAACGTGTTCATGTAATTAGGTTCAAAAATAACATTATGAACATATAATAAGGATCAATCATAACCTTGTGAACATGTAATTATTTTTATAGATAAATATAAGGACATACACCTATGTCTATTCATAACACTGTGAACATGTAATCAGGTTCAAGAATAACATTTATACTCATGCTTCATCCATCATTACCCAATGCATTGGGGGGAGATATATGTCCCACCCATCAAATAATATGTTTTCCACAATATTAAAAACAATCATCATATAATAACTCATGAAATGAAATGGGTATCATACCCATTTAGTCATATCATTACTTATGGAAAATGGATAGGTCTCATGATCATTTTATCAAAGAATAAATCCTGAAAAGAAGCAAGATTAAGAACAATATAACTCATGGAAGACAAATTTGTTTCATGAGAATCATTACTTAAATACATACACTATTAATTAAATAATATAGATGGAAAATTAGATAATTTCCTAGATATTCATTAGTAACATCAACGAATGACATCTTAGATGGAAAATAATTTTGAAATACCATTAAAAAAAATATTTTGGTAAATATTATTTATTTTTTGAGAAGTATTTTTAAAACATAAAACCTTTTAAAAATATTTTAATTTAAGATTAATTTAAAACATAGAAATAAGTCTTGAAATCATTTTGGAAACATTTTCTGCTAAAAACCTCTAAGAGATGCTTAGAAGCATTTTGAAAGAACATTCCATGAAATTTATAAATAAAGTTTCAAATTTGTTTGAAAACTATGTTTTTTGATTTTTTTAAAACATATAAAATATTATTTGAGGACATTTAAATAATTTTCATTGATAATAACTCTTTGAAAATAAATAGTGGAATAATTGAAAACCATTTAATTTTTTTAACAAAAAACCATTTTTAAAACAATTTTTTCATTGAAATCAATTTTAATGTAAAAAATGTGTAGAATACTAGGAAAATATTTTCTTAAAAAAATAAAATTCTAAACATACAAAGGAAGCATCATGAAAATGAAGGTCATGATAACAGGTTAGTTTGTACATGCCAAACATTTCTTTTTCTCCTTAAAATTTCATAAACGTACCATCATTAAAAAATGGGAAGAATATTCCTTTTAAAAACCATTTTTTAAAAAGTTAATAAATGGGTAAAAATGTCCTTTAAAAAGAAAAGGATAATATTAAAACATTTTTTAAAACATTTTTAGAAAACATAGTTTCGAAAGAACACATATTTTTGACTAAAAGTAGATTTAAAGTTATATTTTAATAATAAACATTATTAATTAGCACAATAAACAATGTGTTGGAAAATGGTACCATTAATTAAATATAATATACATATCCAGATTTTAGGAAAATTGATGAGTGTTCTCGATGGATTGACCATAATATTTCATTAATTTAAGTATAATCATAAAAAACTCTCATAAAAATTGAGATGGAAGTTATAATCCATCACCACTTTGGTAACATTAAATCATAAAACAATGGAAAGAAAAAAATTAATTAAAGATTAATATATCAGTAAAATATTTATATTCTTTATGTAACATGATATAGGTATTATATTCATCTCATAGAATGATATTGGTTATAACATGGCTTGTGTCCTAACAAAGGTAAATTGGGACTAAAATAAATTACATATTTGGTAACATTAGAAACATAAAACCCATAAAATAAATGTCATAAAATAGATATGTGAATACACATAAATTTATTTATATGAATCATAGAATACATCCATGGTTAATATAAACAAAAAACAAAATAAATTAATGGTGAATAAGACACGTAACTCACAGAAATAAATATTTGCTGAAATTCCCTTATCTTAAGTCTTGAATTTCTTCATAGATATTCGAAACTATTGTATAATAAATATAAGTTTATTATAAATCTAATAAATAACCAAATTATTATATATAATAAAATATATTATTTTTTATGGAATTATATTACCTATTCATTAACAAATCCATGTTAATGTTACTTTTCAAGTAATATCAGCTTTATTTTTTGTATATGTTTTGACTTTTTATTATTGATCCAACTACTTAGATCATGATTAAATTATATCAAGAATAAAAAAATGGTTTATATATCCTTTAAATTCAGTTTATATGTATTTATTATAATCTATATGAAGTATTAATATAAAAAAATACACCATTCATGGATACGTTAGGTCATACCTATGAAAGAACATTGGTTCAATTTTATTATCATATTGAAAGAAATAATGAAAATAAAACAGACACACACACATAATATAATAATTGAATAATTATCATGTAACATATATCATATAATTTTACTAAACACATCCTTAATACATCCCATAAAAATTTTGAATGAATCACATCACTTTAAGGAGGCGGTAGTCCACACTTCTAGAAACGAAGTTGTCACAGTCACATAAAATTGAAAGCATAAAGGTATGATATATATAAAAAATAAAGAAGAAAAAATACTCTTTACACATCACATATATAATATATAAATAGTGTGTCCATCATAATTTCATCAATGAATGGTGGTAAGGGAAAAATAGACAACATTTTTTCATGAGGTGGTTGTTTTCCATACACAAGATTGTTAAGTTCGTTACCCATTAGATGGAAGTGTGTGTATGTTCAGGTTAATACTTTAGAATTAAACCATATAGTAATATTTAGGATACTTTGTTTTATATAATCATATAATATTATTATTTGAGGTGGTGGAGAATAAAATTAAACAACATATTTTTAAGGAGGATGTTACTTCTTATTCAGGTAACTCCTTTTGGTTTTCATCAAAGGGAATACATTGATGGATTTCATCCCAAGGTTTGGTATCTAGGTTTTTGTAAGATATTTATAGGATCTATTTGTGTAGATATTATTCAAGAAAAATTTGCTTGAGAGATGTTATAAAGTGGGATTGATGAGTTTTTTTTTATAGTGGAGAGAAAGGATACACATGGTATTTTTGAAAAGAATTGTGTGTTCCCCAAGAATTAATTATTAAAAAAGTTCCCAAATGGACCATTATTTGACCTTATAGATTTAGTGGCTGAAATAAGTCCATCCAATAGGTTTTTAACAATTTTATATGTCATTCGGTCCCTTAATATTGCGGTTTAGTCCCTTTTTAGCTTAATCTGACCTCAATCGAAGTAATTTATTTTAATTACATCAACTAATATTTTTTGGTAAAAAAATAATTTGAACTTATTAGAAATTATAAACTATTCTGATGAAAAATATGAAATCAAATTTTTTAAATTCAAATAATTGATTTGAGAAAATTTTACTTAAATTTAATCTTCTAAATTGTGCGACAATGTAGGGGTTTAATGTAAAAATGATCAAAATATTACAAATATTTTATATATAATTTAAATTTGGAATTTATTTTAATTAAATAAATTAGATTAATTGATTAAATATTAATATAATTATACTTTGAAACTATTAAATAATATAATTTAACATTATAAATAAAATAGACTAATAAGAAGGTTTGAATTAAAAGTGATTATTTTTCACAATTAATTAAAAAATGAAACATCACATAAATGTACAAAATAATCAAACTTATCTAAAATTTATGTTTTTATTTTAAAAAAGAATTTTATTTTGACATAAAAAATTATGAAATACCTGAAAATTAATATTTAAAATATGATATTCATTAAAATAAAGTAAAACTAATTTTATAAATATATTGGTTTTTATATATAATATTGCGTCTCTTCTCATCTTATGACTATAAAATAAATTGGATGAAAATAAAAAATATTTGATTGAATATATAAAATATAATATTAATTAGTATCATTCACTAATAGTAATTAATTTAACTAATAAATATACATCTAATTTTCACATAAAAATAATCCTTTATAAAAAATCATTCCCTTTATATTAATTTGGTTTCTATATTAATTTATAAATAATAGGTGACCAATGAATTAAAATATATACATCAAAAAGTCAGTTAAACCTAAAATTTTTAATTTAACAGCTAGGGTATATCTTATTATATTAAATAATAATACTTTTTGTAATATATTATTTTTTGTAACACTTGATCATGCTTGTTGTGCAATATATTAACGAATGTCAGTCTTACGTGAATCATAAGATAACCATGTTGTTCCATGTAGAGAAATATAAATTATATATTGCATTTAGTGCGTGATTAACTTGATGTTATTTATAACTTGTGGAATATATAGTGAATTAATATTAAATATACTATTTTTAGTGTTTCATAAAATGAAAAATATCAAAAAGACTAATTTATTTTGAAAAATATTTCAAAAAATATCAAGGTTTTATAAATACCTTTTAAAATACAATTAATAACAAATCTAATAAAAACCCATCTGATTGGATAAATGGTTTGTCTCATAAAAATACTAATGAATTAAAGGGATCTCTATAATTGAACCCCACCCATGTCATTCCTATCCAAATACTTACTCATATATTGAATAATCAATTTAATTCATGAACAACGTTCCCTGTAAAATATCCATATTGAGTAAATGATTTGGATTTAACAATATTTCCCAAACTAATTATGTATCATTAAAAGTTTACACCATTTGAATATTAGGTATATAGTTTAAGAAATAAATATATAGATAAAATAATAGGTTTTATATTTAAAAAAAAATTAATTTACATTGGAAAATGGTTATAGGTAAATGATTGTTTCAAGAGAAATTTAACAATCATAAAATAAATTGAGGTTGCGAAGATAACTTTTACCACTTGGTAATTTTGAAGTTAAACAACTGTGATGAGATAATTTGAATTGAAATTTAAAATTACATGAATTATTAGTGAATAATGATATTAAATAGAAAAATGGTAGTATATAAACCACATTAATGTTAATTGTAGCATAGTAACAAATAAGTCTTAATGAAATGTAAATTAATATAAAATAACTTACCTTATTCTCCGTTTTGGTTGAATGATCTTCGTCATATTGTATAATGGTTTAATAAAGTTATTAAATTATAAAAGAAACATTTTATTAATTTTTTATATCATATATTATCTTAATATAATATATTATTTGTATTTATTAATAATCTGTTTTTATTTTTGTCATTTCTGGTGTTAATTTCCTTGTTTTTTGACTATGTTTTGATTTTTTAGTTCCATACATATTATTTAGATCATGATTTAATAGTCTAAATAATGTAAACCAATATTTAAATATTTTATATATTTAGAAGGTATGTATTTAGAGTAATCCATTATATTTGGGTATACGAAATGAAATAAACCATCCAAGGAGACAGTAAGTCATACATACACATGAAAACTGCTTCCATTTTCACATCATATTAATAAAAAAAAATAAAATTATATATTTATATATATTATAATTCTAGTATCATATTAATTTAATTTTTATAAAATATTTTAATTAAAACCATCCTTAATACATTCAACTTAATTTGTGATCAAATTAAATCTCTTTGAGGAGGCGTTAGTCCATACGTCCACAAATGACATTATCATATTCCCATAAAATGGAAAGCATCAAGATATGTTTTATGTAAAAAATAATAAATAATAAATGAATTATATATATATTATATACCATATGTAATCTCTGAATACATCATTATTACCAACCATTAATGTTGGTTTATGGAAGAAAGAACGATATCAGTTTTTGAGGCGGTAGTCCGCCGAACACACCAAAAATTATTTTTTTCCCATTTGATTGAAGTGTGTGTGAGTGTATGTAACAGAGTTAAAATATAATAATTCTTGTACATTTATAATAGTAATGTTATTATATGGGAAATATATATTAAAAATTGAATGTTTAGATAAAGAAATGAAACAAAAGTCATTATTGAAAAATAATACATATTTTTTTGGGTAAATCCTTTCATTCTATACCAAAATCCCTTATAAGATTTATTTCGTGCATAATTTAGGATTCTAGGATCATGGGAGGGTTTTTGGATTTTATTTAGTCAATATTTATTTATCCAAAATTCTTTAGAAATGTGAATAAATTAGGGGATGAGTTCTTTTTTATAGTGGAGGATGAGTGTCATTCTTATAAATATAAAAAGGTCAACAGTTTTGAGAAGTATCCCTTAACTCATGTGCCAAAAAATAAGATAATAATGGATTAAATTGAATTTATGGTCAATTAATAAATCCAAAACACAAAAAAATGAATATATATAATTTTTTTCTTTAATTTCTATGTTTCCTCAAATTTACCATTTCGATTTTTAATAATTTAGGTAGATTTCTATACTAAGTAATTTGATGATTAAACATAAATTAAAGTGAGATTTATTACACTATATATATACCCAGTTAATTATAAAAATGGTATCTGGTAATCAAATTAAAAATATCATGTGTGTTGCAAATTAATTTTATCACGAGAGAAAGTAATGTGAAAAAACTGCTTAACCTGTAACCACACTAGCATAATTTTTAATATTTAATGGTTAATATAACCATTGTAAAAAAATAATTTGTCCATTATTGAACCATATTTTTTATATTTATTAATATTCATAAATCAATTTTAGGAATATTGGATTTTTAGTAATTTTATATCATTTTATAAAAGTCATTTATTATAAAATATCAATTTTGACATTTTTTAATTAATTTGAATATAATAATATCAATAAAATTACGAAATTAAAATATACTATGTTAAAAAATATATAACATGAAATATTAATTTAAAAAATAAGGGAACACAATAATCAATTCAATTTTATTTAATTTTAATAGTTTTAGTTTCCTTTATTTTATCTGATTATTAAGTAAATAATCACTACCTTGGCATTTCTAAAAGATTTTAAGTAATTAATTAATATATAAAGATTAATAATAAGATATTTATATATAAATAACTCCTTAATATTTAAAAAGGTTAGGTACAAAAAAATTATTATTTTTTCCCATATATCAACTCTTTATAAATATTAGAGGTAAGGAAGGTTACTTTTTGGACTTTTTCCTTACATAACTTATTATATATGTCACTTTCATGGAATAATATTCTAGTAAATCATAAAATTCTATCCAAGTGGGTATATTATTAATATATTGGTGTATAATTTTTTTGGAGAATTGTTTAGGTCATTTTACACTTAAGATTAATGTTTAACCCCCAAGTAAACTAATTTTTACCATAAGCACTGTAATTAATTTTAAAATATTCAATAATTTTTTTGGACAAAAAAATATATTATTAGAATATAAATATTATTATAAGGCCCCAGCCTTAAACCTTACTTAATCTTGAGTTATTACAAGATTACACATTGAGGATCTTTTTGGGTTTAGAGTTTTATAGAATTAGATCATAAAACTTGCATTACATTCCACATATAAACAAAGTAGTTACATAAAGATAGTATTCTTCTTTCCCATCAATGGAAACATATTTAAAATAAAACATGGACTCTTTTTTGACACTTCCTTGACACTGTCATCATATCATGTACCTTTCCCTTGACCTGTGAAAAACATTTCAAAAAAAAAACGTGGGATGAGCATAAAAAGCTCAGTAAGGGATATAAAAATATGGAAAGGAAACATGGGTACATATATATATAAGAATGACATAATACTTTACCCATAAAACATAATCACTTTAGCATACCTCATCAACTCATGAATAAATCATAGAAATCATAAGACATAAAGGTAACTTGAGGCATTCATAACATTCTTACATAGGGAGTAACCCTCTTGGTTACGTTTGGAATACCCATCACAGTATATTCCCTAAATCTCTTTGGAGAAACCTTAACGTTTCACTCCTTCGCATTACCCAATGCATTGGAGAGCTATATCGAGCTCACCCACCCTTAGTTTATCACGGAACCACCCGTCTTCATAATAATGCCCATGAAACTCAACATAATCGTATCACATAAAACATGCATAAAGGAAACATAACATTTCCACCTTTCAATCACAAGATATCAATACAACACATTGATATAAAAACATTATGAAAACCATTTTCAATACCAAAATAAAAGAAAATTAAAACATGGTATTTATTTTTCTTTTAAAAAGAAGGTATGGCTTGTAGAGGAAGCCGAAACTCAAATAACGGTCACGGCGGTGGAGAAGTCATTGTCGCCGCATACGTACGACAAAAACATTCCCTTTTGTCCTTTAGTAAAACACTTCATATAAAAAATATTCCTTTTGGATAAACGTAAAAGTCAAAGGGGTTTATACACCGTATAAAAGAAGGTTGTGTATAAAACAAAATATGCCCCAATGAAAGGAGATTGAGACAAAGTCCCATACCTCGGGTCCGACTCGACTCGATCATTCTTTAATGTCCTGAATAATAAACTTGAGTTAATTTATACTTTCTTAAGAACCTTTTTCAAGTTAATTATTCCTTTTATACCACTTATTACCATGTCATGAACACTATGTAATTATTTAAGTTAATAACCGTCATTTTAACGATCATTGGTACTTGAGTCAAAAATAAACCCTTTATAATTACAAGTTGTTCATGTATCCATTATATCCAGAATGGTATTAATGATGTAGATATCATATATGTTTTATATATCCAGTACATGAATGCATTTATAATATTACATAATCATTTAGATGTAAGAAATGAAATGCACCGTTCATGGAGACGGTAAGCCGTACGTACGCATGAACGCTACTTTCATTTCTATTTCATATTTTATAGAATGGAATCATAATGATATAAAGGTATATTATAATTCCAGTATAATATCATATATAATATCATAGTTTCATCCTTTATACGTCCCACATATGGTATTTAACGAATCAACTCACTTTGAGGGGGCGGTAGTCCGCACTTCCTTAAATGAAGATATCGCGTTTACCCATAATGGAAACCATAAAGGTATACCCAAAATGAAAAATACAGAAGCTTAAGGAAAACATAAAAATATTATATATCATATATAAATATAGTGACATCTTAATGGCCACCTTTGAATGTGTTAATATAATGTTGTACAATCATCGTTTCAGGAGGCATAAATTCGCCAACCACGGAAACAGTATGTTCGTTAACCATTAGATGTAAGTGTGTGTAAGTGTAGCTATAATCCCTATTATAAAAACATCCTAGTATATTGAGGATACTTTAGTTGTTACAAAATAAAAGAATAAAAAGATTTTAGGGGGTTGGAGAAGCAAAATAAAACAAAAGGACTCAAAAGAAGACATTACCTTAAAATCGGGTAACTCCCTTTGGTTAGAGATCAAAGGCTTCCATGGGAAGACTTCTGCCCAAAGTGAGTCTTCAAGGAGTAAGAGAGGAAAGTGGAGAGACAAAATGGGTAGGCTTTGGCCGAGCCAAAGGCTTTGGTAGTGTGGGTAAGGAGGTAGAGGTGGGGGCCTTTTATAAGAGGAGAGGAGGAGCACTCTTGGAAGGTAAAGAAAAGTCACTTTATTTTAAAATGCTATTCAGATTTAAGTGGTCCCAAATTGATGTGTTTCGAGGATAAGGTGATAAAGGTTCGAAATCCACCCATCCAATAGGTTTTGGCCTTGTGTAGGTCTTAGATTTCACATTGTCATTCAATTTTATTTAAATCGTTAAATAATGAGGTCATCGCTGCATCAACATGATGTCATAAATAATTTAATTTATTTAAAGTCTAAAAATTATAAAAAAAAATATCATGATGTAGTAAATATTTTTACCTTTCTAATGAATATTTATATTTCAAAAAATCATTTATTTATACAAAATTAAAAATATTTTACTTAGGTGATACATTCTTTGTCACATTTAACATTTTTTAAAAATAAAAAGATAAAAAGTCACATTCTCACAAAAGTGATGCCATGGGGCCCCCAAGTTTGGCACAAGGCATCCCATGGTCGGCCATGAGACAACCAGTAGCCTTAGGACACATGTTGTGGTCTTTTTGTATCATTATGATATCATTTTATTATCCTTAACTACCCGATTACTCATTAATCAAGATAATTAACGATAATTACCATCGTTACTATTCATAATGTCCAAAAACAAGAGTCTTGATTATATAATTTGGACCTTCTGATTCCAAATATGTAATCCATTTTACCAAATTCAAAACACAGAAATTGCAATAATTGATTTAAAAATAATTCCCGTTGTCAAAACAAATAGCGGGTTTTTTTGAAACAATATCTCTGAAAAGTTTGGCATTAGTTTATGACCAATTTCAAAGTGAAATTAATCCTAATGACCACCATTGGATTAAATGGTAAAAATATATTCATATTACACTTTAAGACCAATTAAAAATATAATCTAACCATATAATTAAATTAAATGAAAAAGCAGTTTTGATGTAAAATGCAGTATTTTTCACTATTCATTAAAAAATGAACATTGTCAGAAAAATACCAAAAATTCACAAAAAGTAAATTTCAATGTCCCAATCCAAATGAATATGTTTATTTTGACAAATATAGATTATAAAATTTCCAAAAGTTTGATTTCAAAAGGTTTTGCCATCAAAAGGCAACAAAACAATCTTTTAAGAATATTAGTGTATTCCATGCATAAGATTGTATTTATTTTCATTTTAATCCTCTAAAACACTATATAATTAATTAATAGAAATAGATAAAAATATCTATTATTAATTACTTACTTGGAATGTTATATCCTTCCCCCCTTTAGGAAATTGCATCCCTGCAATTTATTTACTTATCGAATAAATGGGGGTACTTATCCCTCATTGCATTTTTAGATTCCCATGTTGCCTCTTCCATCATGTGGTTTTTCCACAAAAACTTTACCTGATTAATCACCTTATTCCGTAACACTTTCTCCCTATGGTCAAGAATCTGGACCGGTTGTTCCTCATAAGATAGGTTCTCTTCCAGCTGAACTACCTCTGGACTCAAAACATGAGATGGATCTGGCATATACTTTCTCAACATCGAAATGTGAAAAACATTGTGTACCTGAGATAAACTCGGAGGTAAATCCACCCGGTATGCAACTGATCCAACTCTCTCTAGAATTTCATATGGTCCAATAAAACTTGGACTCATCTTTCCTTTCTTACCAAATCTCATCACACTTTTCCAAGGAGAAACCTTGAGAAAAACATGATCACCTACCTCGAAAGATAGATCCTTCCTCCGGTTATCCGTATAACTCTTCTTCCTGCTCTGAGCTGTTCTCAAGTGCTTCTGAATCAGCTGAACTTTTTCTGCCATCTCTTCTACCAATTCTAGTCCCCTCAGCTTCCTTTCACCCACTTCATCCCAGAAAGCTGGAGTTCGACACCGCTTCCCATATAATGCCTGAAATAGTTCCATCTGTATACTGGAATGAAAACTGTTATTATATGAAAATTCAAGAAAAGAATGATGTTGGTCCCAACTTCCCTGATAATCCATAGAACAAGCTCGTAGAATATCCTCCAAGGTCTGACTTGTTCGTTCTGACTTCCCATCTGATTGAGGATGAAATGCTGTA
The DNA here is from genome assembly GCA_963277665.1 of Viscum album. NCBI lineage: Eukaryota > Viridiplantae > Streptophyta > Magnoliopsida > Santalales > Viscaceae > Viscum > Viscum album. Next base: position 634,612,174 of record OY728138.1, on the reverse strand, counting down.
CTAAAATTTAATTCAGTACCCAACGACTTCTGAAGGCCTTTCCAAAAGTTAGAAGTGAACCTGGGATCACGATCAGATACAATGGAGAAAGGAAATCTATGTAACCTGACTATCTCTTTAAGATACAAACGGGAACGTTGATCTAGGGAAAACGTATCTCGTATAGCAAGGAAATGAGCAGATTTAGTCAAGCGATCAACAATAACCCAGATTGCATTATTACCTCGAGATGTCTTCGGTAATCCCACAACAAAGTCCATGGATATATTCTCCCATTTCCACTCTGGCACTGGTAAAGGCTGAATCATCCCTTTCGGTAACTGCCGCTCTGCTTTAACCTGTTGACATGTCAAACACTTCACAGTAAAATCAGTAATATCTCTTTTCATTCCATCCCACCCGTAATACTCCCGCAGATCTCTGTACATCTTAGTACTGCCAGGATGAACTGAAAATGGAGAACTATGAGCTTCACATAACAACTCTTTCTTCAACTGTGAATCACCAAATCTAAAAACGCAATTATTATCAATGTTGAATTCAGGCAACTTACCTTTCTGAACCAGCTCTACCTTTTTCTGCAACTCACTGTCTTGCTTCTGTGATTTATTGATTCTATCTGATAGAGATGATCTCACTGATACCTAAAACAAAACAGAAGAACTTCCTACACCAACAACTTCTATTCCAAAGTTCATAAAATCCTTAACCAAAGGATCACGTTCCAAACGCAACATTTCTAATGAAGCATTACTTTTTTCACTCAAAGCATCAGCCACTTTATTTTCTTTTCCCGGATGGTAATGAATTGTATAATCATAGTCCTTGATTAATTATAGCCATCTCCTTTGTCTCATGTTAAATTCTTTCTGAGTGAATATATACTTTAAACTTTTCTGATTGGTATATATTTCACACTTTACTCCATATAAATGATGCCTCCAAATTTTTAAAGCAAAAACAGCAGCAGCTAATTCCAAATCATGTGTAGGGTAATTTACCTCATGAGTTTTCAACTGTCGTGAAGCATAAGCAATTACCTGATCATTCTGCATTAGGACGCAACCATTTCCTTTCAATGAAGCATCACTGTAGATAACAAACTCACCATTCCTGGAAGGTAGTGCCAAAACTGGAGCATTCACCAATCTTCTTTTCAATTCCTGAAAACAATCATCACATTCTTTTGTCCAGATAAACTTAACACCCTTCCGAGTTAGCTTAGTAATTGGACTAGATAACCGTGAAAAATTTCTAACAAACCTTCGGTAATAGCCTACCAAACCAAGGAAGCTACGAATATCAGTTACATTTGTGGGTCTTGGCCAGTCTTCCACAACTTTTGTTTTTGCAGGATCAACAGTTATCCCATCTTTAGAAACAATGTGACAAAGGAAAGAAATTTGTTGCAACCAAAACTCACACTTGCTAAATTTCCCATACAATTTATTTTCTTTCAAGGTTTGCAAAATAACCCTTAAATGTCTTTCATGCTCCTCTTTACTTTTAGAAAACACCAAAATATCATCAATGAAACCCACCACAAACTTATCCAAGAATTCATGGAAAATTCTATTCATTAAGTCCATGAATACAGCAGGTGCATTGGTTAGCCCAAAAGGAATTACTAAAAATTCATAATGGCCATATCTTGTACAGAATGCAGTCTTCAGAACATCTGATTTCTTTACCTTCAGCTGATGGTACCCCGATCTCAAGTCAATCTTTGAAAAAAACTGAGCTCCCTGGAGCTGATCAAACAAATCATCGATATGAGGCAAAGGATATTTGTTCTTAACAGTGATGTTATTAAAGGCTCTATAATCAATGCAAAGTCTCATTGAACCATCTTTCTTTTTAACAAATAAAACAGGAGAACCCCATGGTGATGTGCTAGGTCAAATGAAACCATTCTCTAATAAATCTTGAAATTGATCCTTCAACTCTAAAAGTTCAATTGGAGCCATTCGATAAGGGGGTTTTGAAATTGGATTAGCATCAGGAACTAAGTCAACAGTAAACTCAACTTCCCGATCTGGTATTATTCCACGAAACTCATCAGGAAAAACATTAGGATACTCATTTACCACTGGCACATCATTAATTTGAACAGTTCATTTATTTTTAACGGTGTGTGCAAGGTAACATTCATTTCCATCTTTTACAAGTTTCTTGGCCTCTTGATAAGTTATCAACAGTAAGGGTTAATTATTGTACAAAAACTGAAATTCTTTCTAAAAAGAAACTTCTTTAGCTCTACAGTCAATCTTAGCATGGTAAATAGAGAGCCAATCCATACCCAGGATAACATCAAACTCTACTAGAGGTAGAACAATAAGGTTTTCAAGTAGGTTCTTTCGACAGATAAGGATAGGAAGATTCTTATAAACTATTTTTTCCTCAACATTTCCCCAAGGTGTTTTTACCAAAAGTTCAGGAGTCATTTCTTGAGATGGTATTCCCATTTTACTAGAAAAGGTTTCAGAGATGAAAGAATGTGTAGACCCCGAATCAAACAACACACTGACATAATCTGAAAAAACAAACAAAGTACCTGATACAACTTCATTTGATGGCCCGACATCTGCTGAAGTAGTTGCAAAGGATTTCACCACCCCTTTCTGCTTGTAGTCTAACTGCTTCCCATCACCCAAGCTCTTTGTCGAACACTCATTTGCATAGTGACCCATCTCATTGCACTTATAACATTCCACTATCTGTAAATCAAATTTCGTCTTACCTTCACCTTGATCTTTTTCAGTGCAATCACGAGCCTTATGTCCCATATTACCACATCAGTAGCACTTTCCAGAATTCAGAAGACATTCCCCCGCATGCCTTTTTCCACATTTATCACAAACTAGAAACTTAGTTTTCTTACCGTCAGACTTTTTTGAATAATTCTTACCTTTCTCCTGCCACCTCAGTCTCTTCTTCTGTTGGTTGTTATAGAACACTTGATCATCGGAAAACTCCATTTACACTTTCTCAGCACATCAAACAAGGTTTTCATAACTTTTAAACTCATGAGAAGCTAATTCCCTTCGATATTTTGGCTTTAATCTTGAGTAAAAACGATTGATTTTACTATCAAGGTCTCGGATAAAATTTGGAGCATACCTTTCCAATCGAGTGAACCTTTCTTCATAGGAAACCACTGAGTCTTCCTCTTGCCTCAATTACAAGAATTGATTTTCCATCCTATGTCAAACAACCTTAGGATAATACTTCTTAAGAAACATACCTTTGAATTCATCCCAGTCGAGAGCATCAATCTCATCAGCGTCCCTGATATTTTTAACCATCGACCACCCCTGATCTGCTTCACCCTCCAAACGATAAATAGAAAGACTAACCTTTTGATTGTCTGAACACCCCATGAAATCAAAAATCTTCTCCTGTGCTTTAATCCACCCTTCAGCTAGCACAGGGTCAAATGATCCTCTGAATGATGGGGGATGTTCCCTCATGAAATGTTCCACCACTGACATGTTCCTCTACGGTTGATCTGGCTGATCTCATGTATAGATACCACCACCATTTATCACGTGAGTCAACTGCGCCATTACTGCAACAAACTATTCAGTTCCAATTCTGATCATCTTAGGATGCTGATTCGGAAGGTTATTTCCTTCTGTATGCCTTCCTAGCACTGCTTCCCTGTTTCCTCTGCGCAAAACCATTATGAACAAACATTTCTTAGATGAAGCAACATGGTAATCTTCAAATACTATATCACTTCAATTTGACCATAAAAAAAATATTTTTGGATAATCATTTAATAGAATTCTAACTCCTAAAGTTATCTAAACTGACCTCTGATACCAACTATAATGCCCCAGCCTTAAATCTTACTTAATCTTGAGTTATTACAAGATTACACATTGAGGATCTTTTCGGGTTCAGAGTTTTAGATAATTACATCATAAAACTTGCATTACATTCCACATATAAACAAAGTGGTTACATAATGATAGTATTCTTCTTTCCCATCAATGGAAAAATATTTAAAATAAAACATGGACTCTTTCTTGACACTTCCTTGACACTATCATCATATCATGCACCTTTCCCTTGACCTATGAAAAACATTTCAAAAAAAAAACATGGGATGAGCATAAAAAGCTCAGTAAGGGATATAAAAATATGGAAATGGAAACATGGGTACATATATACATAAGAATGAAATCATACTTTACCCATAAAACATAAGCACTTTAACATACCTAATCAAATCATGAATAAATCATAGAAATCATAAGACATAAAGGTAACTTGAGGCATTCATAACATTCTTACGTAGGGAGTAACCCTCTTGGTTACGTTTGGAATACCCATCACAGTATATTCCCTAAATCTCTTCGGAGAAACCTTAAAGTTTCACTCCTTCGCGTTACCGAATGCATTGGAGAGCTATATCGGGCTCACCCGCCCTTAGTTTATCACGAAACCACCCGTCTTCATAATAATTCCCAAGAACCTCAACATAATCGTATCACATAAAACATGCATAAAGGAAACATAACATTTCCACCATTCAATCACAAGATATCAATACAACACATTGATATAAAAACATTATGAAAACCATTTTCAATAACAAAATAAAAGAAAATTAAAACATGGTATTTATTTTTCTTTTAAAAATAAGGTATGGCTTGTTGAGGAAGCCGAAACTCAAATAACGGTCACGGCGGCGGAGAAGTCGTTGTCGCCGCATACATACGACAAAAACATTCCCTTTTGTCATTTAGTAAAACGCTTCATATAAAAAAGATTCCTTTAGGATAAACGAAAAAGTCAAAGGGGTTTATACACCGTATAAAAGAATGTTGTGTATAAAACAAAATATGCCCCAATGAAAGGAGATTGAGACGAAGTCCCATACCTCAGTTATGACTTGACTTGATCGTTCTTTAATGACCTGAATAATAAACTTGAGTTAATTTCTACTTTCTTAATAACCTTTTTCAAGGTCATTATTCCTTTTATATAACTTATTACCATGTCATGAACACTATGTAATTATTTAAGTTAATAACGGTAATTTTAATGATCATTGGTACTTGAGTCAAAAATAAACCCTTTATAATTAAAAGTTGTTCATGTATCCATTATATCCAGAATAGTATTCATGATTTAGATATCATATATGTCATATATATCCAGTACATGCATGAATTTATAATATTACATAATCATTTAGAGGTAAGAAATGAAATGCACCGTTCATAGAGACGGTAAGCCGTACGTACGCATGAACGCTACTTTCATTTCTATTTTGTATTTTATAGAATGGAATCATAATGATATAAAGGTATATTATAATTCCAGTATAATATCATATATAATATCATAGTTCCATCCTTTATACATCCCACATATGGTATTTAACAAATCAACTCACTTTGAGGGGGCGGTTGTCCGCACTTCCTTAAATGAAGATATCGTGTTTACCCATAATGGAAACCATAAAGGTATACCCAAAATGAAAAATACAGAAGCTTAAGGAAAACATAAACATATTATATATCATATATAAATATAGTGACATATTGATGGACACCTTTGAAGGTGTTAAAAGAATGTTGAACAATCATCATTTCGGGAGGCATAAATTCGCCATCCACAGAAACAGTATGTTCGTTAACCATTAGATGTAGGTGTGTATAAGTGTAGCTATAATACTTCTTATAACAACATCCTAGTATATTGAGGATACTTTAGTTGTTACAAAAGAAAATAATAAAAAGAGTCTAGGGGGTTGGAGAAGCAAAATAAAACAAAAGGACTCAAAAGAAGACATTACCTTAAAATCAGGTAACTCCCTTTGGTTTTAGCTAAAAGGCTTCCTTGGGAAGACTTCTGCCCAAAGTGAGGCATCAAAGAGTAATAGAGGGAAGTGTAGAGACAAAATGGGTAGGGTTTGGACGAGCCAAAGGCTTTGGGAGTGTGGGTAAGGAGGTAGAGGTGGGTGCCTTTTATAAGAGGAGAGGAGGGGCACTCTTCGAAGGTAAAGAAAAGTCACTTTATTTTAAAATGGTATTCGGATTTAAGAGGTCCCACATTGATGTGTTTCTAGTAAAAGGTGATAAGGTTTATAAATCCACCCATCCAATAGGTTTTGGCCATGTGTAGGTCTTAGATTTTACATTATCATTACATTTTATTTAAATCGTTAAATAATGAGGTCATCGGTGCATGATCATGATGTCATAAATAATTTAATTTATTTAAAGTATAAAAATTATAAAAAAAATATCATGATTTAGGAAATATTTTTACCTTTCTAATGAAAATTTATAGTCTAAAAGATCATTTATGTAGACAAAATTAAAAATATTTTACTTAGGTGATACATTCTTTGTTACATTTTACATTCTTTAAAAATAAAAAGATAAAAAGTCACATTCTCACAAAAGTGATTTCATGGGGCCCCCAAGTATGGCACAAGGCATCCCATGGTCGGCCATGAGACAACCAGTAGCCTTAGGACACATGTTGTGGTATTTTTGTATCATTATGATATCATTTTATTATCCTTAACTACCCGATTACTCATTAATCAAAATAATTAAAGATAATTACTGTCGTTACTATTCATAATGTCCAAAAACAAAAGAGACTTGATTACATAATTTGGACATTCTGATTCCATATATGTAATCAATTTTACCAAATTAGAAACACAGAAATTGCAATAATTGATTTAAAAATAAATCCCTTTGTCAAAACAAATAGCGGGTGTTTTTGAAACAATATCTCTGAGAAGTTTGGCATTAGTTTATGACCAATTTCAAAGTGAAATTAATCCTAATGACCACCATTGGATTAAATGGTAAAAATATATTCAGATTACACTATAATACCAATTAAAAATATAATCTAACCATATAATTAAATTAAATGAAAAAGCAGTTCTGATGTAAAATGTAGTATTTTTCACTATTCATTAAAAAATTAACATTGTCAGAAAAATACCAAAAATTCACACAAAGTAAATTTAAATGTCCCAATCATAATGAATATGTTTATTTTGAAAAATATAGATTATAAAACTGTCAAAAGTTTGATTTAAAAAGGGTTTACCATCAAAAGGCAGTAAAACAATCTTTTAAGAATATTAGTGTATTCCATGCATAAGATTGTATTTATTTTCATTTTAAGCCTCTAAAACACTATCTAATTAATTAATAGACATAGATAAAAATATCTATTAGTCATTACTTACTTGGGATGTTACAAGTATACTAATTATAACTATTTATTTCAAATTTTCTAAATTTATTTCATATAATGGGAATGTTTAATTTAAAGATAATCTTACAGACGTTGTGGGAAAGCGAGGATTTAAAGTGAAAATGTTAAATAGTTCAGAAATTTTGTATCTCTGAATTAAATATAAAAAGCATTGAATTGATCAATTTTTTATTAATAAAATTATTACTGATGTATCCTATCTTTAAAACAAATTTCAAATATAAATTAACATTAATTATTATTTAAACGAAAATGCAGTTTTTAACAAAAATGTAGTATTTTTTCACTATTCATCAATAAAAGAATCATATCAGAATAAAAATAAACGTAACCAAATTTTAAAAATATGAATTCCAAAATAAATCTTATTTTGAAAAATAAATCTTACAAAAGGTCAAAATTTAGTTTTATTTTAGGTGTTCCATTAAAATGCATTGAAACTACCTTTAGAAAAAATTCACATTTTTACCTATAGAATGGATTTGTTCTTATCATATATCTATCAAACTTATTAGATAATTGTGAAAAAAATTTATTGAATATATAATAATAAAATATCTATGTATTATTAAGACTTGGATGTTATATACACATATATTCTTTGCATTGTGTGTATTATATGATATCGAAGGAATTCGGTATTGTGTGTAACACAAGACAACTTTATGTTACATATAAAGAATGCTAAAAAATTAAATTTCTTATAAAAGTAATATATTTTAAATTATTTGGGTGTTACATTCTCCCTAACCTAAATAAATTTCATCCTCATAATTGAAACTTGTTCTCGATAATTGAGGGATTTATATTTTAAAATACTATTGTTGAAAAACCAATTTCATAAATAGGGTTAATAAAAAATCAAATTATTAAGAAGGAATGATGAAATTTAAGGTCATGTAACTAGGATACCATTTAGGATAACATAGGTGGGAAATGAAAACATGTAAGTGTAAATAAAGTTTACAATTGATCACAAAAAAGTAAGCGATCAATAGAATATTAATTGCCTCAATAATATAAATATGTGATGATCTAAAAGAATAATTGATTCATTAGATAGGTAAACAATATGATATATTATTTTATTTCAAGATACTTTTATTAGGGTTGAATATTTATTTAACTCTCTAATAATATAAGAACATATATGATTATATTTCATAAACACAATCTTATCATTTAATTATGTCTTGAACTATTTCTACTTCATTTATTAGCACAAGTTGTATCATATGGTAACATAATACATATACCTATAAAACCTATTCCAAAGATCATAATAAAATAATTCATTAATATTAAACTTTTCAAAGATATTATGAGACATCAATTTATAAGGAAGGTCACTTAATTTTCAAAATGATTTTATCTTTAGACAACAATTAACATGAAGTTTCTTTTTAATCATCACATACCAAACATGTGAACACCTCCATCAGGTATTCTCACAAAAAATGGTAATAAAATTAATTACCAAAAAAAATATTTAAATTTTTTATTAATACATATTATATAAGTAAAACCCATGTTATTGGATATATTCTTTCAATCCAAATTATTGTAAAATCCATCTATGTTTGCATGATCCACTTTAATGAGAATTTATTAATTAGTTCCAAGGTAGTTATAACTTATCCAACTTAATTAATCCAAATAAATAATTTTTTTATCCCAATATATTAATCTCAATATATAGAACATATTAATTATTCTATTTCCCTTCATGATATTCTTTCCAATAAGTTTTACTTTTCACTGAATCATTTTTTTTGTCATTAGTACATAAAAACACATTGTGTTATAGCCTCGAGGAAAAATTACTATTGTACAATTCTTATATATTTCATAATTATTATAACCAGTAACTTATAGATAAAATAATCAAGTGACGTAATTTCTAAATACAAACACAATAACACTAATATTTCCTCATCATCTATCTAAATAGCATAAGCTTAACCATGATCAGATAGCTTCATTCGAGGTGTATTCTCTTGATTTATTGGGAATTCATTTGTAATGTTCTATATCTCCAAGTAGTTTTAATTTTGAATAGTATCCATTTTAATATATTAATTTTATAATTTATCATGGTGACCTTTATCTATACACTTATAGAAAACAACCATTTCATTCATGAAAGAACCAATACATTTCTTTCCATAGTTATAACATATAGAAAAGTAGTTATTTAATTTCGTTCCATTAGCATTCTTTTTACCAACTATACTCTTATTCTCACGATTCCATCTGAATCTATAACACTTATATAATTAATTCTATATCTTGTTAGAACATTTTACTACGTACTCATACGATGATAATTATTGGGAGAGTACTTCATTTCAAGATATTTTTTAAGACACTAAAAGAATAGACAATTCTTAATCATTGAATCATGTCCATTGGGGAGATTCACATTCCATCCTATAGTAAAAACCTCTAAATTATGTAATATACTAGAATATAGATTATCATGTACAATCAAAAAAGAAGTTAAATACATAACATAAATTGAAAATTTTATTTTTATCTGATGTCATAATCATAAACAAGATTTCTATTGAATATTATTCTATACCGAACCTCAAATTAAATCATAATTTTATATCCAATTCTATAGTTTATTAAATTAGAATGATTACAAGGGATTTTATCTATAAGGACTAATTATGTTAGTAATTTTGTAAAATTAGATTACATACATGATACCTTTAACATCATGACCTTTAACAAGATGGTTTATAACATATCAGTAAAAAACCCATCAGATTAGGTAAATAATTCTTCTCACGAGACTAAGGATTCATGGAGGGTATAATGAACCTACTTTTTATTACATTACTATCACATCATTTTAAATTGAATCAACATAATATCATTAAAAATCCAATATCGAATGGTTTAGTGTCTTCATAAAATTATGAAAATACATAGATTTTATATAATAAAACACAAACATTTCTTAATTATTTTTTCTCTATCATCTTATTGGCCATTGAATTCTCCTTACTATAAGTAATCACTTGAGAATATAAATCCATGAAAGGGGAGAGATTAGATCCCAATAAGAGGATAAAAGGAAATTAATCAATATAACATGGGTGAGTATTATAATAATAATAATCATAAGAGAAGTATATGATCATAATCATAATAATGGTATTAATCATTTGATAATGTAATGAAATTTAAAATTTCAAAAAAATGAAACACTCTCTCATAGTGGTAAAAAATTATACATAATCATGCATAAATCTATCATCATGTTTATGCACAACATTTTTGAATAATTGTCGCATTATCATTGTGAAAAACTATAGCATTATTTTAATGCACATTTCATATTATCCCATGAGATACTTCACATTACACAATGCATTGGAGGGATATATAATTTCGAGCCCACCCGTCACATCATAAAATTTACATAATCTGGCATTACACAGAGAATATATATCAATCAAAGTCATGAAGTAAAGACAAGGAAGATAATGGGTATCATATGAATTTCATAAAGAATACATTCATTAAAAGAAATTTGGTTCCCAAATGAATACGGTCAATCATACTTGGACATAAAACATCATTATTCTTGATTGTACAAGAAGCATTTTAAGAGGAGTAAAACATGATGTTTTAAAGAAACTTTTTAAAAAGATGAAATTTTTAGAATTTTTTGACATGGTAGGATCATGTATATACCAAAATAAAATATGAATGAAATTTTGAAGGAAATAATATTATCATTCATATTGTGTAAGATAAAATTACCCTAATAATGGTTTGGGGTTGGAGAATACCATTACCTTAATTCTCGCTTGAATTCACTACTTTCATGCCTACTGAATAATAAATATAAATTTATTAAACTTGTGATAAATAAGGGAATTATAATAATTTATAAAACTATTTACCAATAATATTATCTGAACTATATTTATTAATTTATGATGGTGACATTCATGTGTTTTCATATCTATTCTTACTTAAAAATTTCCCATTTTGTAATGAATTTTCAATTTTATTAAATTTTTTATTAACATTAATAAAATTAGTTCAAGATTCATATAATGAATATAATTACATTTTTATATTTTATATATTGTTTATAATATCCATCATTTTTTATTGTTATATGTGTTGACACAAGAATATCTCTGTAGGTGTTTAACCGACCGTTGACGGGACATTGTGAAGAGAGTAGGAAATATAAGTTTGAAATATATATATAGTAGTATGATACTTAATGTTGGTAAAAATAATATATATAATGTTAAATTACTGAATAATAAATTATTTTATTATTTTTTTGGGAAGGGGTTGGTGGAAAAAAAATAGAGTTGAAGAAGAAAAAATAAGAGAGAAGTGGATCAGAATTTACTTAATCTTCAGTGTAGCTTCCCTTATACGACTCTATAAATCATTGGTGATTGTAGTTGGATTTCTCCATAAAATACCTAAGTACTATAAGGTCATTAATAATGGTATTTTAGTATATATTGGTGTTTTTAATGGGTTGGGGGAGTGGTTTCCCAAGCGAAGGGATAGTGGTTATTTATAAATGAGGAGAGGGGTATTTTGATAAGAAAATATTGAATAAAATATTATATCAATGTAAAACATATAATATTGATTTTTTGGAATTATAAATAATATATTAATATAATGTAATGGTTTTAAGATGTTAAATACACATTATAAATTGAATTCATTAATTTATTAAAAATAAAGTGGAAAGATAAAGAAATTGGTATTTTAATGAGTCACTTTTGAATTTTGGTTTTGGAATATTCTTTTTTAGGTTTCAAAACTAAGTTTATTATATTTTAATAAAAAATATTTGAAATTAAATATACCATGGACTAAACTAAATTTTATAGAAAGGATTATGTCATTATTATATCATGAATTATGTAATTTTAAATTCACCAGGTATGTTAAAAAACTCTTTTTTAACTAATCATAAGAAAATTGATGTATTTCAGAAAATTATCAACAAATAAACCTTGGATAATGTGACATTATAATTAACGGAAAATGATATTAATTTTTAAAAAATAAATTTCTAAAATGCCTAATTTTAATTTTTAATATAAAAATAATGTTTTTTATAAAATCATTTAAAATAAAGTTTATAAAAATTGTGTTTTTATTTTATTTTAGTTTTTGATAATGATCATAAATTTTTAGCATTATAAAATTTATATTTACTTAAACAAATAATGATAAATATTATTTATATCATAATTTATTATTTTTAGGTGAAATTAACATTCCCAAAGGAAAGTTACTAATCCCAATAGTTAGGTTACTATTAACAATGATCACTTTACTATTCTAAATGTTATATAACCTCTTATAAATTCCTCTAAATTCCTAAATTAATTATTCAAATCAATTCCTCTCAAGGTTATATAATTCCATTTTCGATAATTTTCCATAGTTTATAAATATTGTTTCCTTTTCTGTATTTTTTAGTGAGTGTGATGACTTTAATAGATTTGGGTGATCCCTATTTCCTAATTTTAGTTTTTATATTTTATATTTTTTGTCTTGTTGTAATGTTTAGTATTTCCACCGGTTTCATTTCTGATTAATGTAATAGTAATAAATAATGAAAAAATAATTTTTTTTCACTATAATTTTTATATTTATAATATTTTATAACAAAAATTTGCCTCAGAGCCAAATTTTACTAAAAACACATGGGTTGTTTTATACTTCACCCGTTATAAATGTCATCCCCAAAATTTTAACTAATATTCTCAAATGGGAATAGTTGAGGGTAATTCTGTTTCATTGTATTCTTTGGTTATATCCATGTTCTAAAATAGAAATGGTTTGAAAAAAATATAAGTCAACAAATCATACATAAATAACTTATTATCTTGATAAATTCACATTAAAGGAATATCTTATGGGGTCTCTATGTTAATCATTTTTCTAAAAAAATTGACTTGGATGATTAAATATAAGTTGTCTTATCCAAATGGTTTTCAATAATATTCCCTAATACTAATTTTAAAATTAAAAAAACCCTACTATGACTCCATCTATATGGATCCTACTTTATTCATACATTATAATTACATTATTTTAAAGATAATCAACATAATAGTGTTTGATATCTAGGATCAAATGGTTTAGTGTCTTGAGAAAATTAAGATCATACATAACTTTTACATAATAAATCATAAATATTATTTTATTCATTAATCTATAATTTCTTATCAAATCTTTATTTCTACTCAGTATAAGCAATCAGAATAGGATATACATAAACAAAAGGGGTGAGATAAAAGCCCAATATGAGGATAAATAAAGACATGAATCAATATAACATGAGTGAGAATAATAATAATAATCACAACATAATCATAGGATCATAATCATAATCATTATAGGAATCATTATTGAAATTCATGGAATGAGGAAATGAATAAAATTGAAACATCATGTTGTAGTGTTTAAAAAACCACATGTGATTGTGAACAAAGATTGTGTCATGATCATGCATAAAATATATGAATAATCATAACCACATAATCTTAAAAAAAAAATCAGAATGTCCACATATATTTCACAGTATTTCATAGAGCACACCCCATTTCGCATTTCTTTTGAGGTATATGTAATTTTGGGCCCACATGTCACATGATAACATTACATAATTATACACACCACAAATATTGTATATCAATCAAAGTCATGATGTAATCCGAAATAATAGAAAGGATATCATAAGGATATAATATTTCTTAAATTAATGAATAATTGTTTTGTTCCCAAATTAATAAGTTCAATCACACTTGGAAATAAACCATCATTAATCTTGACTGGACTCAAAGCATTTCATAATGAGTAAAATACAATGTTTTGAAGTCACTATTTAAAAAAGTATGCATTTCTTAGAATTTTTTTTTCCAGGAAAGAACATGTGTATCACATAAGGAAATGAGAAATTACAGTTGAAGAATATAATATAAACATTCATACTATATAAGAGAGAGTAACCCAATGAAAGGATTAGGTTCAAGAATCCACTTACCTTATTACTGCTTAGTTTCTTCACTTTTGCAACTCCTGAATATTAAGAATGGATTTATTAAAACAATTATACATAAGTTTATTATATTAATTTATAAATATATTTATAAAATGTAATAATTTTATTATATTTATTAATTTATTTTTATATAATTGAAGCATTTTGATATCATGTTTTACAAAAACAATTACCATTTTTAACGATTTCTCTTTTTCATTAAATGTAGTATATACATTATTATAATTTATTACGTAAGATTATAATGAATCTAATTACTATTTTATATATTAAATAGATTTTATAATATTCATATTTGATGATGGTTATATGTTTTGACAAAGAAATGTCCTTGTAGGTGGTTAACGGACCTTTGACAGGACATTGTCAGGAGAATGGAAAAGAGAAATTTAAAATATATATATAGCTGGATGTTACATGTAATAAGATAACATCATTAATATAATTTTAAAATAATTATTAATTATGTATTTTAGGTATTTGATTTCATAGGGTTGGTGGAAAAATAAATAGACGAGAAGGAAGAAATAAAAAAGAAAGAGATGTGGATCAGAACTTACTTAATCCACAATGTAGCTTCTCTTGTACGACACTATATGTCCTTGGTGATTGGTGTTTTATTTATCCAGAAAATCCAAAATTATTAGTAGGGTCTTTTTAAAGAGGATTTTGGAAGTTATTAGGCATTGGAATTAGTAGGGGAGTCGTTTTCTAGGGGAAGGTAGAAGGGTAATTTATACATGAGGAGATGAGAATCTGTATACGAAAATATTAAATAAAATAGTTATAAAAGTTAAAACATATAATAGTGAATATTAAACATTATAAATTTTATATTAATATAATATAATTGTTTTAATACTTTAAATCCCCTTTATTATTATAATTCTTTATTTTATTAAAATAAAATGTTGAAAGAAAGATAAATTGATATTTTTGGGAATCAATTTTGACATTAGGTTTTGGAAAGTTATTTTTAGGTTTCGAATTTAAATTTATTATATTTTAGTGACCCATTAATTTAATTAAATATTAAATGGAATAATATAGTGTTCTATTTAATATTATCTAATTATTACATCATTAATGATGTAATTTTAGATATACTGGTCATGTGAAAAACTGCATATTCACTCTTCACTGAAAAATTGATGTACTTAAAAAAATTACCAAAAATACACCCTTAGATAATTTAATAGAATTGAAACCAATAATAATAATAATTTTATCAAAATAAAATTTTAAAATAGGTAATATTAATTTTTAATATAAAAAAAATTATTTTTACAAAACACATTACAAAAACGTTTATTAAAAATGTGTTTATTTTTTCTTTGAGTATTTTATCATGATATTTAAATATTGGAATTAAAAAAATTATATGTAATTTAATTAATCATGAAAAATATTATTTAAATAATAATTTATTATCTTGAGGTGAAATTACTATTCCAACAGTTAGGTTACTATTCTAAACAGTTAGGTTACTATTCCCAACAATCACATTACATTTCTAACAGTCGAATTACCTCTTATAAATACCTCTAAATTATATAATTAATTATTAAAATCAATTCCTACCAGCACTGTATATTTATTTTTTTTATAATTATTATTGTTTTACCATAATTTTATTTCTTTCCTATAGTTTTTGTTGTGGGGACGATGATTTTGGTAGATTGGGGTGATCCCTATTTTCCCATTTTAGATTTTTAATTTAATATTTTTTTTATATTTATAATGTTCTTAATTTTAATTGGTTTCATTTCTATTTAATGTAAAAATATTTATTAATGAAACAATATTGTTTTTTTGTTTCTCTATATTATATATATACACATAACATTATAAAACAAATATTTATCTATGATTTTTTTTTACTTAAAACACTTAGTTTTTTATGGAGGGGATTTATTTAACTAGCCCAAAACCATGTAATACCTATCCTAGTAATTCTTTATATATCAAATAATTTATTTAATTCATGAAAAATGTTCCATATCAAATATCTGTATTGTGTAAAAGATATAGATTTATCTATATATCATTAACTAATTGGGTAAATTTTCAAGTGTACAATATATGTAAGAATGGTGTAATATTTTAAAAATGAAACTACCCAAAAACTTTAATTTTGAATTTTTAAAATAAATTTAATTACCAATGTAAAATGGTTATAAGATAAATTATTGGATCCAGAGAAGTATAACAATAAAAAAAAGAAAGTGAGGTTAGAGATATTATTTCTAAAACATGATAATTTTCATGTAAAACCCCTTGGAATAGATAATTCAAATTGAAACATAAAATAACATGATGTATGAGTGAATAATTATATTAAACTAAAATGGGGATGTACATACACTATATTAAATTGAATTGGTGCATAATAACAAATAATTCATAATAAATGTTTAATGGAGATAAAATCACTTTCCTTGCACTCCCATTTTGTTGAATGGTCATTAATCTCTTATATAATGTCATTAATCATGATATAAACTTATAAAATAACCATATTAATATTAATGATATCATATATTATCTTTTTATAATATATTATTACCCATTTTTCAATAATAATTCATTATTTTTGTTGGTTCACAGGTCAATATTCTTTTTTTAGTTCGTATCTTTTTTTTAAATTCCTAAAATTTAGATCATGATATAATTATATCAAGAATTTAAACCATGATTTAATTATTATAAATATTAGGTAAATTTATATCTAGATTAATCCATAATATTTGGAGATAGGAATTGAAATACACTGTTCATGGAGACGGTAGGTCGTACGTACACATAAAAAATGATCCCATTTTTTCATATTAAGAGAAAATACATAAAAGATATATATTTATATTATAATTATAGTATAATATTTATTTCATATTTATCACATATTTTAATAAAATCTACCCTTAATACATTTTGTGTAATACATGAACAAATCACATCGCTATGAGGACACGTCCACAAATAACGTTATCATATTCCCATAAAATGGAAAGCAAGAAGGTAAGTGTTTTATAAAATTTAAAGAATTATAAATATATTATAAATTTATTATATATCATATATAAACAATAAATCTATCATTATTAAAAACAATTAAATCTGGTAGTGGAAGAACAAATGAAAAAGGTTCGTGAGCCATTTGTCCTCCATACGCACAAGCAATGATTATGTATCCCATTTTATTGAAGTGTGTATGACTGTTGGTCATAACCATGAAATAAAAACATTGACATATATTTAGGATACATATGAAATTATATAGTAAATATATTAGAATAATTTAATGGGTGGATAAAGAAATGAAAGAGAAATGATCATTGTGGAACAATACCACTTTTTTAGGTAACTATTTCTGGTTTATATTAAAAGAAATTTTGGGATTTCATTTATAAAAAAATGAAACATATAGTTTGAGTGGTGGGACATATGGGTTTTTTTTAATTTAGTGGTTTTATGGGCCAAAAGTCTTTATAGTTGTGAATAATTATGGGGGTTAGTGCCTTTTTATAGTGGATAAGAAGTGGCATTCATGTAAATATAAAATTGTAAACACTATTGAGAGGTCTCCCACACCTTATGTGACTATAAAATTAAAAAAAGTGTATTAATGAAAAATTATGGTCGTTATAAACTTACAAAACCCCAAAATAAGTTCTTTTTTATTATTTTGTTCCTCAACATAATTGTTTCCCCACTTTACCAATTTTTTATTTTAAGGTAACTAGTTTCTAACACATGTAATTTTACCATTATTACTAAATTAAAGCGATATTGGTTAGAAAATATGTACCTACTGAATTATAAATAAGGTATATAATTTAAAAATTATAAATCCAATGTGTATTGGAAATTTATTTTAATACAATCGAATGTAACATGAAAGACATTACTTAAACTGTAACCACACTAATGAAGTTATTACTATTTAGCGGTCAATATGATAGTTATAATATAATAAATTGTACACTAATGAACTATATTTTATATTTATTAACATTTAAAAATAAATATACTGAAGATATGGTTTTTTTAATTTTAAATCTTGTAATAAAATGACTTTTATTATAAATTATATATATTGACATTAGTTAATTAATTTAAATTAAAAAATATCTTGAAAATGATTACTTTCAAATATTTTAAGTTCACATATATTTCACATGAAATATTGATATTAAAAAATATGGTGACATAATAATTCATTCAGTTTCCCAACAATTTTACATTTTGACTATAATTCACTTTATTTAATTAATAATTAAATAATCATTGCATCAGAGTTTCTTAAGAATTTTAGTTAACTAATTAATCTCTAAAAACTAATAATAAATTAAAATGATAATAATATATCATTTTTATTTTAAAAGGATATGTATGATTGAAATTATTATATTTTCAATATATCATGGATTTATAAATGTTAAAGGCAAAGAATGTTATTTTTTTGTTATGTTCCTTACTTACATTATTTTATTGGTAATGTTCATGGAATAGTCTCCCAATAAATCATAACATTAGACCCAATATTTAATATGATCTAAATATGGGCATAAACTAGATTTGAACATTTTTATTGGTCATTTCACCCCTTAAGATTAAACTTTAACCACTATGTAAACTAATTTTTACCTGTATTACTGTAATTTAATTTAATTAATTTACCAAATACAGTAGTCAAAAATATGTTTATATTTTAAGAATATAAATATTATAATGACTCCACCTATTTATATCCACTTTTAAAAATTAATTTCACAAAAATTGGAAAAAGTAAATTTTAAGCTAACCCCACAAACAAGGCTACAAATCGAGGTTTTAAAGTGAATATGTTCAAAATACCATTAAGTTTTGATATCTAAATTTCATTTGAAAATAATTCCAATGACCTATATTAATTTCATATATGTATATTTGATAAATTTTTACTTCAAATCCAATTTAAAATAAAATTTATCATTAAAAATTATTTAAAAAAAAAGGCAGATTTCCACTGAAATGCAGTATTTTTCACTATACGTCAAAAAATGACTTTTTTAATAAAAATAAAAATTAAAATAAATTCACCCTTAAATAATTTTGAAATTAAGAATTAAATAATTATTATTATTTTAGGAAATAAAATTTATAAAGGTTTCAAAAATTATTTTTAAGAGTGGTGCTCCATTACAAGGTAGTAAAATGACATTTAAAGAACACATCTTTTTATGCATAAAAAGGAATTTTTCTTATCATATGTCTATAAAAATTCCTATATGAATGTATAAAAATTTCATTGAATATAAAATACCAAAATAAATAAATCCTAATTTATCAAGAAGATATTTACACTTGTAATCTTATTCTTGTGTGTCTTATACGATATCGATTGAACTTAGTATTTTGTGTAACATAAGGAAACACCGTGTTGCATATAAGTAAAGGTAAAAAAATTATTATTAAATAAAAATATTATAATTTCTTTGGGTGTTACTGAACTCAAGATGTGTGGTGGAGTCAGTGCCACATAAAGCATTTGTTCATGACTGCTTGTTAGAGTGTTGTGAAGTTGTGGTGAGCTCTGTTGGAAATACTACATTAGTTGTGGTGGCTGGGTGTTAATGAGATATTTGAAGGAAGGAAAGCATGATAGGTTTGATATGTTATTCTTTCCCCATATAGTTAGGTGACATCAATGATGTATAATTTTTGGTGGTATTCAATGATGAATTCTTAGCGCACTATTGACTAGTGATAATTAGGCCCAATATATTGACGTCATCTCAGGTTTAATGAATGAGATCAGGATATATTCTTAGCTACTAATATTTGTGTTGGTTGGAGGTGGGTCTCTTTTAGAGGATTCAATCTATGAGTTACGTATGTGGAGTTGTATGGTGGGAACTACACCATCTTCCAGTTACATGTGAGGTCCTAAAGATTAATCCAATGTTGATGAAGTTCATCAGTGTTGTTCTTGAAATCCATGAATGATTAGTGTGTGATGTTTTTATCTAGTTGAATCTAGATGGCCATGTTGATGTTTTGGGGTTTATCACATGATTTATGGGTGATCTGTGGTGGTTGAAATTGCTACATGAAAGTAATGAAAATGAAACTCCAAAGGTGGGGAGAAGTATTTCTCTCATTGGTACACAGAGTAGGTAATGGAGTGGATATAGTGGAACCAGAATTCCAATATGAAAAAAATAAAGAACATGTTTGGAATCCTTTGGAAAGGCCATGTGGTCCTAGTTTTTGGTAGTTGGTTGAGTCAAGCATTGGCTTCTCTCTAAGGGTGGTTCTCAAAAAAATCAATAACATGTTTGGAATCCTTTGGAAAGGCCATGTGGGCCTAGTTTTTGGTAGTTGGTTGAGTCAAGAATTGGCTTCTCTCTAAGGGTGGTTCTCAAAAAAATCAAAGATACCTATGTTAGATTATTTTTAGGGAGTGATAATCCGTGGAATTTTTATTGAAATGGAGTTTAGGAGTTCTAATATCATAGAAAGTTAGGCATGATATTCAATATGAGTTTTTGGGTGACCTAGGAATATCCTTAAGTATGATGAAATATTGGTCATGTGAATTGGTGAAATTATAATTTAGAATCAATGTGTTTATATGATGAGTGAGCTGGGGATGACTCGATTTAGTTAAAAATATATATAGAAGTGGTGAGTAATACATCACCTTTGGTGTATGTTTTAGGAATGATTTTTGAATTATGAAAATTAGAATAGGTTTTTTGGAAGAAACTAATTTATATTACTCAATTTGGGGATGACAAAGGTGTTTGTGATAATAATGATTATAGGTGAGGTGGATAATAATGATGAATTGAAAATTAGTGGATTTATTAATATTGGTGTTTAGCAAAGATTATGGAATGAAACTTGTTGGTATATTAGTTGATGTGGGAATCACTTATGTGATAAGGGTCCCGGAGAAGGTAAGGGGGTACCTCCCCAGTGGAAGATGAATGTTTTAGAAAAACCTGTCAAGGATGGTCCAATAGGTTATGGTTAGAGGAAAAAATGTGGTAAGTTATAATAATCATCCAAGTTGATGTTTAATAGAGTGTTCTTTACAAAAATTAAGGAAAAATTGATACATATTAGGTTGTTCCGATCTGTATATAGATGGTAGATACATGTCTAATTTTAGTTGTTTTGATGACATGACTAGATTCCAATTCTGAATAATGTTCATGGGGGTGTTTTTAGTGTGGTGAGTTGGAAAATTAATAGGATATATCGGAGAAGTGTATGTAGTATTTTTGGTGGTAATTTTGGATAATGTATGTTCCCAACACTAAAATATGGTGGTGGTATGCTAAATCATATAGTGGGAATCCCCATAGTGGTAAAGTAGACGGTTGATAATGTGATTGGTGTTTTATAATGGATGGACTTGGATAATATCCATATTTTTGTTTTGGTTGTGGTGATAGTCATTGTATTGGTTTATGATTATTGAGTACCTTGAAACAAGGGTTATAGTTAAGTAGTGTTCTAGAAGTTTGGATGTGGAACAAGGTTGTGGTCATCAAGTTTTGGACTGACATTGGTTTTGGTATTGTGGTTGGAATCCATGTGTTCCTTTGGATGAATCTCATCTTGGGCCACTATTAGAAATTTTAACATGAAGGAAAGATGATGGAAATTTATTTTTTCCCTGAGTTGTGGAGAGGGTCAGGCTAATAGAGTTCCAAAAGGCTCATCCCCAGTGGCATGATGCTATGAATGATATTTCCTTGTGTTTTAATGTAAGAAGTTTTTCCTTGGAATACCAGTTGTGTCCTTGTAGCTGATATTGGGTTTTAGATTGATGTGTCCATTGAGGAGCATCAGGTTACTAATTATGGATCTTTTTGAGAAAATTCATCCAGTAAGGATGAATTCTTTAGACTACAAGTGATGAAGGAATGATAGTATTCATAAGGAATATTAGGATATGGAATATGATAGGTGGGCCCTTTGGCCCAAACTTTTATGTTTGAAGATTGGTGATGTTTTTGGAGTAAGGATCGAGGAAGATCTGTTATATGTTCTGGAGTTTGTAAGATCCGAACCATAAGATATGGTGTCTCTCTGTTTGAATTTCATCCAATGGATTGATTTCTGAGCATTTCAAGAGACTCGAGGGTTTTCTAGGGTTTGAAAACATGAAAGGGGAAGAAATAGTGTCATCTAGTGTAAGTTTCAATTTTGTAATAGAGTTAGTGTTAACTATGTACTAGAACCATGCACCCTGGAGAGGAATGGTGAATGGTTGGTAAAACCATTGATGGGGAAGGACCAAGTAATGAAATATTGGAAAAATCAATCCCACATAGCTTCCACACAAAATTTTAAACCCCCACAGGATTCCTAGTAGATCTTGTTAACCAAGATCCTCTTCGATAGAGGGATCCACATGGTTTGCTCATTGTCTTTCCAACCATGTGAAAAACCATGAAAGCATTTAAAATAGAGGTTTTATCATTTACAACATTAGACTTTAGGGGATCTAACACAAAAACTTACACTATTCCACCACCAGTAGCTTGGGTGATGAAAAAAACCTCTTAGACTTCCATAGGATAGTTCTCCGACAATTCTAAGTCATTTGGCGTGCATTTGGTTACGAATCAAAATTCAATCCTAGTCTAGCACTCAAGTTCCTTCTATATCCCTGAATATGGAATATAGATTTATTTTTATCATTCAAAACCCCAAAACATCACATATCATTAAGATTGTATTTTGGGACTTTAAAGGGTGATTAATTTAATTCAAGGGTCAATATTGGATGAGCATTCATCAACATACATGAGAAAGGTGGCATTAAATCACATTAGCATAATATTGATGTGTTATATGTGTATGTGGTTGTTCCAGTTCCCTTCATTGTTATATTTTAATATATTAAGTTTAGGATGGTAAATTGGTACATTTATTTAGGTATGAGACAAATCACATCCATAATGTGTTCATTGATGATTCTAAACCGAACCATGGGATACACATGGGGTATGTCGATCACTTGAAAATGTTAAAATGAATTGGAAAATATTAATTTAAAGAAACTATGTGAATTAATGTTTAGGATTTGGTACAATGATATTGGGCATATTGAAGGGGATGATTGTAAAATTCACATTATTATGTTTATGAATTGCCTATGTGGAATGAAAATGGTTTAAATGTTGTGTGTTTGATTTTGATCCAATTTTGGTGTTAAATAAATGGAAAATGACTCTTTGAAATTGGGTAAAATTTTAAAATGATGTGTTTAATTTAATGTGATTAAAAAATTGGGTTTCTGATATAATTTAAAATGATTATTTGAAATGGGAGTGTGTTTCCATTTTTAAGAAAATTTTTAATGATTTTTTGATGGGTTGGAAATTCTAATGAAATCCATAAGGCTAGATTTTTGTTTTTCAAAGAAGAAAAAGACTCATGTTTTAAGGGGTCGATCCAAGATGATTTTGAATAATTATTTTTATTTTTATGTTCTCATGGATTGGGAAATGTGATTGATGTTAATTTTTGGCTAGTTTTTAATGTGGAATATAGGGTTGTTTGGTATAATATTATATGTGTTTAACAAGTAAGGTTTTATAATTGGTATATGTGTTGAAATGAGTTATTTCATGTAAATGGTAAATATGATTAATGATAATTGAAAAATGGGAACCTGTCTTAGTGGTGATTTTTTTATTTAGGATGTCAGACTAAGGCTCTATGCTCCAAACTTATGGACTAAGGCTCATTGTTTGGGTATAACTGGATAGATTCTCTAGGTAAAACCAATGAATTGTTGAGTTAGTATGTCATAAAGAGGCTCTACACTCATATCTTGTGGATTAAGGTTCCTTTTTTAGGATGGTACAAACTAATTCTCTAGGACCCACCAATTCATTATTTGACCAAGGATGTCGGAATAAGGAACTATTCACTTATGGTTAGAATGGTTTGGGGGGTCAAACTGAGCTTCTATGCTCCCAAACATATGTTCATGGATTGATTGTAAAAATGATTCTCTGAGGTAAGTTGAAGAAATGTTTGACTAGCGAATTAACCTTTTTATTAATTCTTTAACTATTTTATTTAGGGTTTAGGCTCTCGATGTGACCGGAGACAGTTTAGTTGGTTGGTTGACTCTAGGGAACTTAATGGATAAAATTATTATATTAAAATTTCTTAAATGTGAAACATGTTTCATTTATATTCTAGAATATTTATTTCACTTGCTTATTATAATTAACTATGTTATATAATGATTATTCTATTAGACACCATTGGTTGTGGAATAATGATCTGAACTCATACCCTAATCGGGCCCCCACGACACTTGGCTACCTGAGCTGATGCAACATGTTTTCTGGAAGAGGTTTAGGATGTGAGACTACAAGTTAGTTTGGGCATAAGTTGATGGGTTAGATCAAGGGATGTCAGGCCCGAGTTGGGACTCTAGTCCTTGTCCATGATCTTTTATGGTTTAGGTTTTGGTATATGTATTTTTTTACTGAATTACATGTAATGTGTTCGTCATGTTCTTATAGCATGGGATACTTGGTAATGTTTTGGTATTTGGTGAATGTTATTAATTTTGGGCATATATTGGCTCTTTTATTCACTGATTCTATTTATATTGTTGTATTACTCTAATATATAGATATAGTCATCACAACGTTTCTATATAGATCTATGCTACTTGTCTGAAGCCTTGGGCGTATGGGGAGGCATGCATGAGGTCATCTTTCGACCTATCTCATGGAAAATGTTATAGTGGCTACCTAGCCAAGGACGTTACAATAATACCATATACAGGTTCACCAATGAATCTATATGTAATATTCTATAAATTCTCATTAAACATAATATTTTATGAAGTTATAGTTAATTTCAATGTATTTTATTCAAGAGTTTTTTATTATATCTTTATAATGTTGATGGAAATATATTTTCAAAAATAATTTACATATTAAATATCATATTCAAAGGAATATAAATATGTTTTATATTTTTATATAAATAACAATAAATTCATGTATAATAAACATATTTTACCTTTGGTTAATAAATTAAAAACATTATTACTAATGAAAATAAATATAAAAATATTATGATTGAGGGGAATAAAATGGCCATACGAATAAGACAGAAGTCCACAAAAATGAAATCATGACCAACTAAAAATAGAAAAATCTTGGGAACCAGTATTACAATAAAAACATACTTCCTAAAGTGGGAATAAAATTTTGAAAAATTATCCTAAAGAGCCCATCCACTAAAAAAATACCTTAAAAATGACCCTAAAGTAGAAAAGGCACAACAAACCCATGACCACATAAAAAATAGAAACACCATAAGATATGTTCCTTAACACCAACAATAGCCTCCAACAATAAATATTTGTTCATTACATTGGAAAATTGACCACATTGAGATCTCCAATTGAATATTAAAATGAATAAAGGAATGTAGATATAATTTCATTTAAACTAATCACTAAAAATCATTAAACTCTGATGACCTGTAATATTGAAAAAAACAATGAAAATATAGTCAAATTAACACATAAAAAATATAAAAATAAATAATTAAAATATATAACCACGATATTCAATCATTGAAATATTATATCTTATGAAAATATTTTTATGAACACATCCTAATTTTACTCCATGATCAGACACAAATGGACAAGATAAACAACTACACCGAATCCAAAAAGAACTAATTTAGTGTACCATTAATGAGTAATAAAGTAGGATATGAATTATAATATTATTTCCATGAAAAGAACGAGGAACCCAAGAATGAAAAAATAATTGAGAGATAAAAAAATCCAAAAAAAACACATACATATTCAAATAGATAAAACCAACCGAATTATATTATAGGTGTCAGAAACCTTACCCTATAATTAATGTGGTGAATGAGAAATCAAATATGTTGATAGATGAATAGTTTTCCTAGATATTATATCTCTAAAACACCAACCTTTCCAAGAAAAATCCATATAAAATTATAAATACCTAAATCAGTATTATAAATCTATTATGAAAACAATAATAAAGAGAACAACAACATTTAACCATGGCCTAATAAACATTTTTTACAAACCAATATAACCCAAAATTCCTTAAAATTAAATATACTCTTACCTACCACATAAAAAAACATTAAAAAATATAATAATTCATATAAAATTTGAAATAAATAATCTCTAACAATTATGTATGGAAACTAAAAATATTATGAATCAAGTCAACCCTAGCTCCATTAAACAACCAAAAAGGTGAAGTCGTATCAAGGATAAATCTATAGAAATTTGAAGGGGGAATGTATGAAAAATAGAATAATGAAAATAAAATGAAATATTTGTTGAATTTTATAATTTTAATTTATTCAACACAAATAATTAGCTATAATTAAATATTGAAAAATAATAATGGAATAACATTTTATAAGATTTAAGAACAAAATCACTAAGGAGATTCATTTATCCGAGACCTTGAAAATGGTAGGTGGATCACTCCTTACATATTCTAACTTGTTTCAAAATAGAATTAGATATCTCACAATAAATAAATTTTTTATTTCATGGTTTTTACAATAAATGTGTTCATATTGATACTCTCTTGATTAATTTTTGTCCCTCTAACTCAATTTTTTACCAAAATTATATCACCCCTTGTTTTATAAATCCTATAATATATTAAAAATAATAAATAAATATTTACTAAATAGATAAAAAAATTAGTGGATATATATAAGATATAAAAATGCATAGTCTATTATATAGTTAACATGTCTAAATTATATTCTAACTATCAGTAGGAACACAATTTTCCCATTATTATGAAATAGATTCATATAAAATATCAATAGTGGATTAATTTTTAATAATAACACCTAATTATTTTCTTGTATTCAATAAAATTCACTATATATGTAAATTTTACCTTTTTTAGAGTTCATTTAGATTCATTTAATGAACCTATTAAATAAAAATCCTCCAAATGAATTATTTTTAACATTTTTATGCAATAATTTCTTTATAAAATTATCATCACTTTAAACTTATATACAATTTATAAAACTATGAAAATAATAATTCCACCAAATAATGAAATATCAATATGTAGTTTTATAAAATAAAAATAATATTTTCAATAATAAATTCTAGATAATTTAAATATAATATCACAAACACATTCCAATATCATCATTTGATAATAATAAATCATATTAAAATAGATTCCATGAAAAACAAATCCTCCAATGATGAATTTAAATTGTCTCAAATAATCATAAATCATTAAATACCATGATAATTTTGATTTTATTACAAATATTATACATTTTATAACTGATATAAATTACACACATTATCATTTACTAGGAACCCAT
The DNA here is from genome assembly GCA_963277665.1 of Viscum album. Lineage (NCBI taxonomy): Eukaryota > Viridiplantae > Streptophyta > Magnoliopsida > Santalales > Viscaceae > Viscum > Viscum album. The sequence continues at coordinate 634,584,441 of OY728138.1, read as the reverse complement.
TATTTAGATCAATATAAAGTTCTAATCACAAGAATCAACTATAAATATAATGTAACAAAAAACAAAACATAAATTTTTATCTTCCCCTATTAAAATAATGGAAATAAATAGTCTTATTATCAAAAATCATAAATACTGGGTAAATGTTTAATTTATATCCACATTGTCAAACTATTCATGTCCATAACATGTTTGGTATTATTTTTTGATCATTTATATTTGGTAATTTATATTTTTTATTCTAATATTAGGACTTTAAAAATTATAAAAATCTTTTTTGATACTAATTACTATTTTATAATATTTAATTATTTTCATATTGTTAATTTTATTTTCATCAGTGGACTCTTCATCAAATTTTTAGGTTATCCAACAGAAAATAGATAATAATGAATAATTTATCTCATGATTTTAAATTTTATATAGGGAATCATTTTTGTACCATAATATTCTCTTCATCATAATGTTTTTATGTACACTCCATTGGATGTGACTATAATTTTAATTTTTTTTAACAATATAATTTTATCCTTATGATCAACATTATAAGCTTCAATATCATTATGTTAAACCATATTGAATTTTAAATATCTATTATGATCTATATCATCATTATCTCTCATGTGACATAAACTGTTTTTAATATCATATAGTATATAGTTAATTCATTTAAATTTTTTATTATAGTATTATAAATTATTTATTAATTTTATGAATTGTAAAATTCTTATAATATAACTTCATCAATTTTATTTCCAAAATTTTCCCGATTCTCTTCCATATTAATAATATAATACATAATTATAATAATTAAAAAACATTATAGTTCTTTGCTTTTCTAACTGACTACATATGAAGTATATTTTCTACAATGATTAACATGAAATCAATTCTATATATAAACTAAGAATAAATAACCACTTATTAATAATAAAATGTAATATTACTAGAATTAAACACAGTTAATTCTTTATTATTAATTATTCTATTTTTCCTATCAATAACTCATTCTATTGGGATTCTCTTATAACAATGACATTAAAAACAATGTCTTGATTCTTTGGATATATATATACTATATGATTATTAAATTCTATTCTAGTATGAAATTATATTCTTTTTATTTTCAATAAATACTAATTTATTATAACCCTTATGTGCCTAATGGAAAAACCCATAAAATTTATTTTATAATACATGGAAAAAATATAGGTCACCATTACATCGTAATTAATAAATTAAAGATAATATGTTTGTTTATATATTTTCATCATTGTATTTTATATAGAATAAGAATGTTTTATAGAAATATTAAAATGAATTAATTATTTTTTATAATCATTGGTCTTAAAAATGAGTTTGAATATGAATCATGAAAAATTTGGATGATTTTCTTGACTCATTAAAACCACACTGTGAAATACACACTCAATAAATCATGGTAATCATGATGAATGTGATAATCATTTTCAGGGTTAATAATATAGTTTTGTGTAAATTAATAATTAAATTTTTCGTTAATAAAAAGTTAATATAAGAAAAAAATATTTTTTACATTGGTAAATTAGATAAAGGATAAAATAATTGGAGGTATTGAAATAAAAAATTAAGTACACAACACCTATCCCATTATTGTGTGATTTTTTAATGATAATTAATATTTGATCAATGCATTTTACCTAAGTAGATATCATAAGGTAGATTACAATATTATTATAAAAAAGGAGAGATATGTGGTGTGCATTGGAGGGATGGTAGTTTTATTTTGAGAGATTCACCAATTATAGAAAATAAATTTTATTTTCCATTATTTTCAATGATGTATTTAAATTAGTAATTTTTAACTTTATAAGATAATTTTTTTATCTTTTTTACTTTCTAGAGTCAGTTTTATATTTTAAAAATAATTAAGAGTAAATATATTTATTTTTTCTGCATTTTTTTAACATTCATTAGATTTTCATTTACTAATTATTCATATCCATTCTATCTATTTTAATTATGATGTATAATTCATTAAAAATTGTTTCTTGATTGATCAAGAGTGTGAAATTTTCTTATGTGACATTGAATTAATATTATATTGATGTGTTTTTATTTAGATATTTATTTCACATTTTAATTATTTTTTTAATATCATATTAATATAAATTTAAAAACTCCAGTCATTATCGATTATTTGAGGACATTTTTAATGTAGAGAAAGACCATTATTATAAAGATGTATTTTTTTATAAATGTAGTCATTAATTTTTATTCTTTGGATATGAGGAAATAACCCATCAAAAATAAATTTTATTATTTTAAAAATAATGAACTTAGTTAGGTGTGATAATATAGGTTCAAATTAATATAGTTGATATAAATTTCGTGAAAAGATTTACAAAAAAATAAATTTTATTTACAGTAAGAAAATATAATTTTTCCTCCAATGACCCTTTGAATTTATTTTATTATTCATTCAATTTCAGATGAAAATAATAGTAGATTTTTTTATTATACTCTATATATATATATATATTTAGATATTCAATTATTAATTGGATTTTATAATAGGTTCATAGGTATTTTGGGAATATGTTTTAATAGAACCTAATTTTAGCTATACAAGAAATTTTTATTTTTATGTTTGTCTTTGCGTGCAATAAATTTTAAAAATCATCCCCCCTTGAGAAATAATGAGCCATCATGACCTTTTAATGTTTTTTAAATAAATTTTTTGTGACTATAAACACACACCAATATATATATATAAAATGTCCATACATTAATTTATTACAATATTTTTTTTACTTTTTTAATATTTACTTTTGTATCAATTTATTTTTTGGGTGTTCTATTTTTTTCTATTCACATATGGAAGAGTTGAACACCAATTACACGATAATTTAGTATCAATTAGAGTTAACCCTTATAAATTAACATCAATATAATATTATATTTATCAATTGACTAATGTTAAATAATGGTACAGAGTTATCTCCCCTCTTTGAATGCAAATTTGATTAAACCATACATTGATGAAGTCTGTTAAGGGAAATGAAATTTAAAAGTAATGGAATATGGAATTTCCATGAAAAAATGGGATTCACATGGAATAATGAAAAAACATATCTAAGACTATTTTTTATAATAAAACCTGTTGTTCTTCAACTGATTAATAATTTGGAAAATATTTATGGAATTAAATATGATTATTCCTATGGAAACATATCAATTTTATTGAAACCTTTTATCTCATTCGAGAAATATGGGTTAAAAAATGATAATATTTTGGTAATAAACATTCCTATTTTCACAAAATTATAATTCAACGAAACAATGTACATGTATCATAACAGGATTGGTTAACATAAAGTATGATCATGAAACAACATTTACAGAGAAATTCTTCTTATCCACTAAAAAAGTGAGTCTTTATAATCATATTCAATTTAGAATTAAAAATTTAGAGAATAAATCCTAATGTTTTTAAATTTGTTATGATGATTCATAAAAAAGGTCACTCATCTAGGGATAATATCATATATGCAATTACAATTTTTTTATAAAACCAATTTATCGTCATATTAATGATTCTTCTATATAAGAAGTATTATTTCAAAATATTCTACATTTATCTCTTAAAATATGTGATTGAATTTCATGTAATGTATTTTTATTTCAAATAGAATGAGGTCAACCATATTGGGAAATTAATGTTTTGGATAAATTTTATAAAACATGCATCAAATGTTTTACTTATGTATAAGAAGTTAATAATATATTCAGATCCATATTTTACTAGATTCCAAAGACTTCTATATCACAAAACATGCAAGATTTATATAGAATGATGACACATCCATGATAAAAATTCACAACATAATGGTAAATAAATAATTATGGAAATCATTTTAGAGAAAATATATGATTTTTTTTAAATTTGTATGGTCCAAAATTGATTTTGTATAAAATAAAGATGAAGAAAAATTAATCCTAGGGAAAATATATGTTATCAAGGTCAACCAATATTTTCACAATATAAAAACTAACCTTTTCAATTTTTAAAATATTATTAAATATTGGGATAATTTTTTTCTTTAATAGTAAATAAATTCCATTATCATCCTTATAAGGCCCAACACACATTTGAAGTAATGTAATAAATTTATTGAATTGTACAAAGTGTGATTAATATATTTATCATTGTGTGAGAGAATAATTGTATGTTTTTTAGAATGTTTTTTAGCTCACATGATGTAGATTAATTTTTTTTGAATTTGTTTGTCTTTTCTAGAGATTATCTCTAGATATATTCATTATTTTCACATTTTAAAATAATTTGAAAAAAGGTTATATATGTATGATTAATTTTGAATATTTAATAACTACATAGTATTTGAATTTTTTTTATAAAAAATCAGTAAATATCTAAATGTTATATGAATTATTAGATATATTTTGGGACTAATATGATGAAAATGTTTTTAGGAAAGTTGAAGAAGTTAATAAATTGATTATTGTAAGAAAAAAAGGTTTTGGTATCTTTTTTGTATCAATGTTTATAGAAATAAAATTGTTAAGTAGATAAATCAACATAAAGTTATTCATCTATTCAATATAGGTGAAACCGATGTAGATGTGAATGGACATAAGATATTGGATTATGGTTTTTGGAATGAGTCTATTAATATGAGTTTTGGTTCTGAATGTTTATCTTATATTTCATAATAAGTACCATAGAAAAAAGTTTCTAATATATAAAAATGGTTGTGATTTTCTATTCTAATGGTTCTTAATATCATGATTTATATAATATCTCATGATCTAAGCTCGATTTTAAGAGTAGATAAATTTATATCCTCGTACAAAGTTCATACTATAAATTCCCTGATAGTGTAATGTACATAGTATAATAGTATAGGTTTTCCTTGAATAAAAGTTTTTTTGATATGTGTAAGGGTCATCCTGTGCACATATTTTTCTTTACACCTTATAGAAGAAATAGGCTTGGTTGATTCATGTTTATCCTAAAATAATTTTGTTTAATTTGATAGTTTTGGATGTATAAAAAATTATACAATATGTTTTTATAGTATTTTATTAATAAGAGTAAATTTTTGAATTATAATGGGATATTATTATTGAAAAATACTGGATGAATGTGTTTATAAGATTCCATTGGAAGGTTTTAATATTAAAATTTCCATTAGATAGAAGATTCTATATGACTTCATCCATAAAACTTTTTAAGTAAAATTAATCATATAAATGATGCTAATAATTCCAATTGGTTAATTTCATTGGATTAATATTTTAGTATAAATTTCACTGGATGGAATTATGGTTTTGACAATCATTGGGTTGATTTATAATAAATAATTTATACAATAAGGAAGGGTTAGTTTCAGATGAAACAGTTTGAATTTATTTATGAAGCTTTCATAATTATATTTTAAGTGTGATAATGGTGAACTAATAATTAAATATTATTTATCATGACCTTATAGGGAAATTTGGATATGATCCTTAATATAGAGGTCAAATTTGTTTTAATAATTGATGCAAATACTAATGTTTTCATAGAATATTGAGAAGAATGTATAATGGTTATAAATAGTTCATTGTATTAAAAATGAGTATGAGATTAAAAATTTATGTTTTTATTGAGTAGGAAAATAAACAAGGGGCCCACAATTTCTCCCATGCCCACATCTAAATAAATGGTTGTATGATCAAAAAATACCTACATTTTTCACATTACAATTAATGAGGTGATGTTTTAGAAGATTAGAGTAGATAAAATATTTATACAATCCTTATATTTCTTCTTTCTAGAAAACATCTTTCATTATTTTGGATTAGATATATATAGAACATAAATAATTAGAGGAACCTTGTTTTAAAATTAGAAGATGAGTAGTTGTAAGAGGGATTAGTTAAATAATACAATAATGAAAATTTATATAAATGGTATTGGATTAATAGGATGTAGTAGTGAGCCAAATAATAGTGTGTTAAAGGATATATATCTCCATAAAGTAAGTAGGATGAGTTTACTAAATGATCCCGTCATGTGAAGTTTTCCAAAAAATCCCACAAGATGGAGTTTTTTGGTCTAAACAATCAGATGTCTAATTTATACAGATGTCCAAGAATATGATTGTACATACTAATAGATAGGAATGTGTAGAATGATTTCATTATATAAGAACACGAGTGATGAAAGTATAAGAAAAAAGTGATATAAAATTTCTTTTTATTGAGGGAGGATTCTTCTAATTACTAAAAAATTGTTATATATTTATCTATTTAAATTCCAAATGCACTATTGTATGATTATAGTGAAATATAAGTGTAAAGATATTCCATCCTTAATGTAACCACATAAAAAGATGGTTTTTAGTGTATTTTATGGTATGAGATTATTTGGAAGTCATTCAAAGGAATAAATACTCTTATTGGGTATTTATTCATTTAAATTCTAGTTTTCCTATAGTTTTTTAGTCTTGTTTTTAGAAAATTAAATTCTCTTTAATTCAAGGAAAATTTACTTTATAATGAATGAAAAAATATATATAACTTATTAATCCCTCCCCCTTTCAGTGTTCAAATATGTCCTTTTATGTGTTATCAGAGGGATGGTTCCATTCATTGACTTTTTTCTAATGTTTTATGAAAATAAAATATTCCATGGATGTTAATAATTCTATTAATAGTAAGGTTATTCCTATTTTCTGAGCAAAAAATTACCATATTTAGAAATATATAATGTTTTATTATCTTATTCCTATTAGTTTTGAAAATCTATAAGATAATACATAGGGTTTTATCCATGTGTTGAGGATGTTCCCCTTACATTCAATAATAAGATAAATTAAGAGAATGGTGGGTGAAAAGACATGAAAAAAATTGCAATATGTAAAATAGAGTTTATTAGAGTTAGTGGAGTTTGAACATATAATGAAATATTGAAAAATTTAAATAACATATATTAAGGAAATTAAAATGTGAATATTTTTTTTACAAGTATGTTATTTTAATTATGAATATATTCAGATGGAATAATTTTAATATGTTAGTGACCTCTTTGAAATATATAGTAAAATTATAAGAACTATAATATGTATTGTTGAAATGTTGGAATATCCAACCATTTTTGAAAATATTTTACAAATACATCTAGATAAGTTTGATGATAAATTTTAATCATCTGATGATAGATATGTCGAGAATAATTCTCTAGATGAAGAAAATAACACTCACATCACTTAAAAAAGAGAATTGAAATGTTTTTGAGGAAAATACAATTGAATGATTGAGAAATTTTATTTAAAATATCCATGAAATAAATTTTCAAGATTTTTATCGAAGAATATGTAAGTGAATCTCTCAAACAAAAATACGTCTTAGAAATAATATGATGAATTTATGCAGTTATATTATAAAAATGTGAAAAGAGGTATAGATATGTACAAAGTATAGTTACAAATATTTTTTTGGATGTGGAGATATTGGAAACATCATAATAACTTTTCCTTTTCGAATATAATAATAATAACATTATTATGATTAATTAAATAAAGAATATCATTTATTAAGATGGTTTAACAAAGCATGTCATATTCCATGTTAAAGGAAAATAATTTCTCCAAATACAAAAATAAAAACTATTCTCAATGTTTGAAGAATATGATGAATATAAAGATGAAGATGAATCTTCTGTGACGATGTTTCAGGAAATCATATTATTACGTAACATAATAATGAGAAATTTACCATAGATAAAATTATAAATTAATAAGATGAATAAGAATCTAAAAGTATTAAGTAGAAGAAGATATTTATATATAACATATACTAAAGATTGATTTTCAATATTATCATGCTAGGATAGTATGAAATGAGGGATACAAAAGTTGTTATGGAAAAAAAATATTATAGATAATAAATATGAATATATTCATGAATAAAATAAAAATTTTCTACAAGATAATTATAATATAAAAATTAGTTGATTAGTAGTTGAACATAAATATAAACTTTAATGATAATTATAAAGTAATGGGGGATTCATTAGACAATTTTCAAAAAAAAAAACTAACTACATTTGATCATGTAATTCAAAATTTAAATAGATATTTAAAAAATTCAGTGGTTATTTGAGGTGTAGAAACCTAATAAGGATAAAAAACATGTTATCAAATAATTTCAAGAATAATGAATATTCACCAAGAAAGAAGATGTTTATAAGACATTATATATAGGTAAAACATTCATATTTGAAAAAACTAGCGTTTTTAAGGTTACAAGCATAAAACCAATATAAGAAATTACTAGTGATTCTACTGAAATTATAAAGATTCCTAAAATAAAGATTAAAATATTAAGAGGTAACAAAAACATTAGTGTGTAACAGTGTTCCAAATTTGAATGTTAGAAACCTGATGAATATTAGGTACCAACTCTAGACATTATGTATGTCATTAACATAAACTTAAATTCAATAAAAAATGCTATTTTTTTGAGTGTTTGGTCAACCAATAAATATGTTTTGTTATAATCATGAATGTTATAGTGAATCAAGTTAAAACTCTGGACATTGTTTGAGGGGGAGTCCCCCAACCCAAAGTAGGCAACCTGAGAAAGTTAGTCCAAATAATTTAAATAGACTCATTCACTTAAATACTATTTGTGGAAGATATTATATACATATAAATTTTTAAAAAATACATCTTTCCACTATATTGATAAAATAAATAATAAAGAAAAAATATTTTAAGAGACGTGGGATGAAAATAGGCATATTTAAGGTTTTTTAGAACTATACAAAAATCTACAAAAGGAGAATGATATGTGATTTTTAGTTTATTTCCATTAAATATGATAGGATATATAATTATTTTCAAATAGTTAAAGGTGATAAATTAGGTATAGTTTCTGTTTTTCAAGGATGAGTATCTCATAATCAAAGAAGAATGATCTTATATATTTTAGGCTGAAAAGATAAAATCTAAATGAGGCATATTTTTTGATGTGGTGAAAAAAATAATGTGTATCATAATTTATGATAATGATCAAAATTTATTTTTATAATTTATGATTTTATTATTAATAGGATAAAACAATGGAATGATGTTACGAAATGTAGAATGAATAAAGGAAAACTTATTTCAAGATAGTCAGAATGAAAGTTAATGTTATCTATGAAATATTGAAGAAAATAATCTTTGGAAGAAAAAAATGGGGAGTAAGTTCTAATTTAATTTGGGAAATATAATAAATTTAGATTGTATTCATGATATTATAAATTTGAAAAGAAGAAGATATTGGTGTTTTTCCCTTTTCAAGAATGGGAATATTAAAAATTCAATATATAAGAAAACTGAGATACAATTAATGCATCCCTTGGATATGAGAAATTGTGATATTTAAAAGAAAATTAATAACCAATAAATAAATTATAAAATTAACATATTTATTGTATTTTGGACTTTAGTAAAAATACATTTATTATGATTTTGGAATATAAATCATAGGACCTCAAATTTCCTAAGAGTTTTTGGGTAAGTGAATATTAATATCTCAGATATTATTTGATGAAAATTAAAAGTGATAATGGTAGAGAATTTTAAAGGTACTATTTTATATATTTTAGTAAGAAATAATGGAATTCATCAGGAGTTTAATGAACTATACAAACTACAGTAGAATGGTTTTGGTGAATAAAGAAACATATGTTTTGTTGATTCAAAATAGACAATATTGGTCGAGAATAATACTTATTGATGTTTTTGGAGGTATTCCATAAGTGATTCAGTGTATATTTATAAATGATATTTTTATATTGTAAACTATGATATGAAGAAATAAAAGTTATAATATATCAAATCACCATATTTAAAATACCCATGGGTGGTTGGATGTCTTTAATTATAAAAATAATTAATATAAATCTTAGGAAGTAAAATCATAGAGGTTTTGGTAGAATCATTATTGGATACCCTCCCAAAGGTAGATGATACCTGTGTTATAATAAATAAATAGTAAATACTAATTAATCCTATGATTTTAATGTTCCTCAAAATATATATATGAAAATTTCATAGATTGTTGGATATATAGAAGAATTGAGAAGATGAGGGGGTTTTAATTGAACAATGTAACACTTTTCTTAATGGTGGTAATAATGATGAAGTTGTTCAATAAGAATATTTTTACATAACTATATTAGATGATGATAAAATTTCTTTTTTCATCACAACAAAGTATTCTAAATAAATTTTAATTCTAAAAAGTCATTACAGATTAATGGAAATAAGTTGAAACTAGATGAAAAATAATGTTAGGTTCATATATTTCCTTATAATAATAGGTTCATCTAGAATATGTTTATGTTTATTTGGAACAACAAGAGTTGATTAATGATATGATTGAAGATATAGATTATCTTTATGAGAATAATACTTGGGAATTATTACCAAGACCTGAAAAAAATAATGAGATTATTACAATGTGGGTGATCCAAAAAATTTGAATGAAAAATGCGAAATTATAAGAAACAAGGAGTGATTTTTTTCTAAAGGATACTCACAAATTAAAGGAATTAACATTGATTAATCCTTTAAACCAATGGAATGATATGAAATTACTAGAATCAGTCTCATTATTTCTATAAAATGAATATATAATATTTTCCAAATTGACATGAAATAATTATTTCTAAATTGATTTCTTGATGAATATTTTTAAATATATTAAATATGTGAATTTGATATTTGGAATGAATAAATACATGTGTGAATAATGAAGAAAACTTTGTATATACTAGTGCATGACCCAAGAGATTTGTACTATAAATGTTTGTACTAGATTAAAGAATCTAAACATCAAGAAAGGAAAATTTGATAATAAACAATATATATAATAACATCATTTTATTTCAAACATTTTAATAATTTATATTGGAGATATTATCATCATAATGAATTATGAAGGAACATGTGAAATTTGATTCATAGTGATGAAAAATATATTTGAAATATCGATATTGGGAGAAATTAAATACTATTTTACTTTTAAAATGTTTCTAAGGGATAAATATATTTTCGTATCCTTAAAGAAAAATTATAAGGATCATCAACAGTTGTTTGGAATAAAAATTTCAAAACCATTTTCTCTACCAATTTACATGGGAACAATGTTGTCAAAAGATAGAGATGGGAAATAGGTTTATCATAAAAAGATTTTGAAATTGGTTAGAATTTTTTTATATATAATAAATTATAAAACATGTATCTTTTATAAAACTATAGTGTGTCCTACACGTACAATTTCTTCAAAATAATCACATCTTATTGAAGGAAAATTAATTCATTGATATATCTACTTCAAAAATAGTTTCCCATTAAAAAATATTGTTCACGAAGTATTTATCTATTTGGATACATTAGTGCATATTGGGAATGATTTTTTGATAACAAAAGATCCACATTTGGGGGTTTTTATTTTCAGTTAATAGATTTGTATTTTAAAATATATTGATGCATAATTCTATAACCTTAGTAACTGTAGAAGATAGACATGCTTCTTACAATCATCTTTTAACAGAACTTATTTGGATGAAGGCATAATTGGGTGCTTTTTTTGTTGATGTGAATTTACACAATCCCATTGGTTATGATAATAAATCGTCTCTAAATATCATTGTAAATATAGTGAATTATTCTCCTTTAAAGCACATTTATATAAAATATCACATCAATAAAGACTATGTCCTGAATAATGAACTATATTTGTAGTTTTATTCAACAATAGAATATATTGATGATATATTAACAAAACCTTTTTTGTTGGAAACATTTCCTAAGATGGCGTTGATAATGGGTGTTCAAACTCAATATCATCAAGGTTAATGTATGTGATTTCATCCCCCCTACCATCTTGACAATGGATTGTTTTTTCAAAAGGAGAAAAAAAATTTCAAATTAATATACCCATTGTTATGTGTTTAGAACTTTGTGGAAAAGAATACATGTCAGGGTAGTTCTTAAAAGGTTGTGACATCCTGAAAAAGGAGCCACTGATTAGTTCCTCGAGACAATTGGCCACATTCCCTCAAGTATACCTCATCATATGCTAGAGGGTGTCGACTAGTGGTGAGGGTCTGGTATGTTAGTGTTGGGGAGACTATACCATCTTTTATTAGAAAAAAATACCAATGGAATCAAATAACTATAACCAAGTGCGGAAGAGTATAAGTAATCCAAAAAAATCCAAGTCATATGATAACCAAAACATGAAAATACAATTCTAATCTGAAAGTTAAATCATGCAATAATAATAAAAATGTCAAGTGTGTACAATTAAATTGAAAGTAAAGACACAAAAACTCCAAAACGGGTCCCAAACCATGTTTGGTTTCCTCTCCCATGATCTATTCCAAAACAAAATACTATCTCTGGGCCTTTGTCTTATCCTATCGAACAACAAAAAAGTTTTCTTAGGTGAAAATCAGGTGTCCCAAATAGGGTGTGAATACAACTCAGTAGGCCACCACTAATGGGGTCTAAAACGAGTCCAGTCAAAAGATAGTGCATGCAGTTTTATGAAGCAATAAATACAATGCATAATTTAAGCAGTTTTCAAATTTTTATTTAATCATTAATAAACACATTAGTACAATTTTAATTCTTGTTCCCATTTTAATCATCATTCATTATCATTATCCATTAGGTGTAGGCCATCATTCCTTGCACCCCATTTCTTAGTTGAACAACCATTCATCATTATTTTTAATCATTTGGAGTAGTTCATCATGACTAGAAGAAAAAATCTCGTTGAGTGTAGGTCATTATTACTAGAACTTGTTTTCTCATTCAGTGTAGACCGTCATGCCAAGAGCACCATAATCTCATGCATGGATAACTATGGGGGAGGAACGCCATGTCCAAGTCCAACTTCTAATCTGTCTAGAATGCCACGTTTAACACTACAAAAATATCATCCATTTAATAATTCTTTAATTGTAAATAATTTTCCTCATTACTCATTTACTAATCCAATTTTTAGTTAAAAATTTCAAAGCCCATTAGTTAATTCCTAAATTAACTAAGCACATAAACCATTAATTAATTAACCAATTAATTAATTAATCAAAACCATTCTCTTCATATAATTAATTCTTCACAATTAATTATCCATATCAAATCTAAACATGTGATAATTAATTATTATAATTAATTATCTTTTATTAACATCATGACACATAATTAATTCTCCCAATTAATTATCTTTCATCAACATCATAGAACATAATTAATTCTCCTAATTAATTAACTTTTACAGCCAAATATCATTTTATAATTAATTTTATCCCAGTTTATTAACTTATCAAAATCAATTCAGTATCTCAATTACAATATGAAAACTCAAAAAGATCTATTTGGGCAACCCCCCCCCCCCATCGTTGTATTCTGTGATTTAATGATTAATTAAATCACCAAGAAAACATAATTATTTTCCACAATTCTAATTACTCCAATTAAAAAAAACAATCATCAAGAGAATCTAGAAAACATAAAATCACATCCACATATCATAAAATACGACTATGGGAGTTATATTTAGACCACCTACCTTGGTTTATTGATGGATGTTAGCCCAAATGAAATCCCTAAAATCCGAGCGGCAAAACATCATCGATCAAGCTTCATATCAAAATCCCTAAACAAAAAAAAAGATCAAAATAATTAAGATCATTAAAAACATGATCTAAATCCCAATTCCAAGATATAGATATCAATACAAAGGTTTAGATCCAAAAATACTATGGAGATATTTCATGAAAGGATTAAAGAAAGATGTAGGAAGGAACATGAGAATCATTGGGATTAAATCCACTTACCAGGATGAGAACATATCTTCAACATGAGATTTCTATCTTGATGAACATTGTTCGGATCACCTTGGAACTCATCAGGAAGGATTTGAGATCACCTAGAAATAGTCACACCTAAGACAAGGTCAAAATATGGGAGTATTGGTGGGTTCAAGAGGTTTTAAAAAGGATTTTCGGATATTAAATTTCACGCATACAATTTCCTAGGCAGAGGCACATGGTTAGGAAAATTGTACGCCAACTCTGCGGACGTTTATGTCTAGGTTTTCATAGTTTCCATAGTTTGGTCACACAGTTTTTCAAACCGTACATAAACTGTGTGGACCTCCCTGTCTAGTTTTTCATCTTCAGTGTGGTTTGGTCTCACGATTTGTTAAATTTTGCGCAAACTCGGCTGAAACCACTATCCATTAGTTTTATATAAAAGCCACCCAAATTCACCCCAAGACATTACACCAAATCCATGGTACTTAAAAACCTCAAAATTGACATGAAAACATGCCTGAGATGACTTCAGAAAAGTTTGGGATCTTACAATCTCCCAACCTTATAACAACTTGTCCTCAAGATACACTCTTGAACTTATCTAAGATTCCGAGAAAAAAATATTGGGACATTGGCCCCTCATTTATACTTCTAATTCCTAAGTTTCCTCTTGAACACCTCCATGTTTCCATAATAGATGAACTAATGGAACTTTATTTCCCTATAACACTTTCTCACTATGACCCACAACATGTATTGGATTCTCTTAAAAGGACACATCAATCTCGAGATCAACCTCTTAGAAATCAATTACATGAGAAGGTTCAGGGTGATACCAACATAATTGTGATAAATGAAAAACATAATGCATAGTTCTGAATTTATTTGGAAGTGATAATCGATACGACACCAGCCCGATTCTCTCTATCACCTCAAACGGTCCATTAAACCTGGGAACCAACTTGCGCTACCGTCGTATCCTATGGTGATCAAATCTAGGAGAAACCCAAAGGAATACACAATCACCCTCTGTAAACTCTAAAAGTCATCTCCAACTATCATCATATGTCTTATTCCATATGTTTCGAAATCCACTGCACCTTGTCTAATGTTTCTTGAATGAGACTTGGTCCCAACAACTATTACTCACGTGCCTATAACCAACATAAAGGTGATTTACAAGTTCTACCATAAAATGCCCCGTATGGTGCCAAATTTATATTTTCCTAATAAGTTTTGTTACAGGAGAACTCCACTAAATCCAAGTGCTTCTCCCAAGAACCACAAAAGTCAATAACATATGCTCACAACATATCCTCTATCCCATGTATGGCATGATCCAACTGCCTATCTGTCTGTGGGTAGAAGTCTGTACATAACAGAACCTATGTACCAAACACCTTTTGTAATCCCTTCTAGAAGTGTAATGTAAAGTGAAAATCATGATATAAAACTATATTCCATGGAACTGTAAGAAAAAAAACTATCTCTTTCATTTAAAGTTCTCTCAACTTCTCTACTGTATAGGTTTCCTTAATAGTAAAGAAGTGTGCTATCTTCTATAGTTTATCTACAACTACCCAAATAGCGCCATTCTTTCTAAGATTCTTTCCAAGTCCGACCACGAAATCCATAGTCACATCATCCCACATCCATTCTAGAATAAGTAATGGATGAAATAGGCCTTCAGGTCATTGATGATCTTATTTCACCCGTAGACAAGTAAAACATCTTGTAACGAATCCTTCTATCTATTTTTTCATGCCTGGTGACCAAAACTGTCATCAAAGGTCATGGTACATTTTTTTCACCCAAGTTGTATCTCCCACCTTGAAGTATAAATTTTTTTCATGAGTAACTCTCACATAATAATAGGTACAAAACCTGATTTTCCACATATATTATCTCATCCTCATCTATTTTTTAGTCTGAAGGTGTCTCCCCACCTTCAAGGCTTTCACTCAAGGCTAAACACTTCATATCCTTGTACTGTTTCCCTAATCTGTCTCCAGATTCTAAACTCCACTACTATAGAAACTGGAGTGTTCCTCTCATGACTCTCTTGAACTACCATATGCATTTACACCGGCAAAGTCATCATCTTCCACTCTTCACTCGAATCATGTACGAACTCAGTATGAGTTTTTCTGCTCTAGGGATCTGCCACAATATTCCCCTTCCTGGGTATATATGCCAGTTCAAAATTAAAGGACATCATATACTCTACCTATCTTTTCTGATAAATATTTATGTCACGTTGTGAGAAGATATACTTAAATAATTTGGGATCCGTAAAAACTATAAAAATTTCAACAGAAAGATAATGTCGCCAAAATATAAGAGCATAAACCATCACTTCAACTCAATGTTATGCGTAGAGTATTTTTTTTCATTTGGCCTCAACATCCATGAACCATAAGAAATGACTCTATCCCCTTGCATCAAAACATCACTAAAACCTACCCTAGAAGCATCACAATATACTATGTACTCTTCACCCGATTCAGGTAAGATCAAAATTGGTGATGATGTCATGCACTTATTCAAATCCTAGAAAGCATTCTCATAAGCTCCTGTCCAAACAAACATTATCCACTTCTTTTTCAAACTAGAAAGAGGTGATTATATTTGGGAAAAGTACTGAATAAACCTCATGTAAAAACCAGTTAATTCCAAAAAAAATTGAATATCAAAAACATTCTTGGGATACTCCTAAGAAATCACTTCCTGCACTTTTTCTAGGTCCACATCCACACCTTATTCTGAGATGATGTTACCCAAAAAGTGTACCCTATCAATCCAAATCTAAAATTTTGATATATTTTCATATATCATATTCTCTCTCAATGTACCAATAATGATTTCAAGATGTTGTGCATGATAATCACAAGTCTTAGAGTACACTAATATTTCATCCACAAACACCACCACAAAATGATCTATGTACGGATGAAAGATCATATTCTTCAAGTTTATAAAAACTTCTGTAGCATTAGTCAACCCAAATGGCATTATGAAAAACTCATAAAGGTCATACCTACTCCTACAAGTAGTTATTGGTATATCAAAGGTCCAAACTCTCACCTGATGATACAATGATCTCAGATCGATATTTGAGAACACACTATCCCCCCTTCAGCTAGTCCAACAGATCATTCATATGTGAAAAAGGATATCAGTTCTTCACTGTCATTTTGTTCAAATTTTGGTAATCTACACACAAGCGTAAACTCCCATCATACTTCTTTTCAAACAATATAGGTGATCCCTAAAGAGATGTACTTGGACGGATAATCCCTTTATCCTCTAACTCTTCCAAATGAGTTTTGAGATCTTGAAGCTCAGTCGATACCATTCTATAAGGTGGAATAGATACCAGCACAGCCCCAGAAATGAGATTAATAGTGAATTCCACATCTCTCTTAGGTGGAAACTCTAAAAATTTCTCAAGAAAGATATCCTGAAACTGTTCTACTATTGGTGGAAGGACATCTTGCATACTGCTCCCATCATCTAACAAGATAATATAGACATAGGCTATGAGATCTATTATTTTCTAATTAACTGGCCCATCTTGGCCTACATTGATATTTTATTCTCCATGGAGAACATATTGGTCACCCTCAAGAGATAAAAAGGTCACTTTATTGCGGTAACAATCTATGTGGGCCCAGAATGAAACTAGTCAATCCATACCAATACTTAGTACAAAGCCTATAATATCAAGGGCATAGATATCCCAAAGGAAATGATACTCTTTGATCTCTAGACAATAACCCTCTCATAAATAAATATCCCTAGTTCGTGTTCCTAAAAGAGTATCGATATTCATCATCCTTCTTACAGCCTCCAACTATGGGCTCACACCATTAACAAGGATTGTAGATATAAAAGAAAGATAGGTAACAATATCAAATAAGGATGTATATAAAGTATAAGAAAATATAATTGTACCTCTCACTATCGATAGACCAGCCTCACTCTCCACAAGTGTATGTTGCACTGCATGTAACTGTCCTTCCCCTCTTCCATGTAGTGTCCTCTAACTCCCTTGAGTAGAATAACTCTACTGTTACGTGCAATCATACACTGAAGCACCATGACCACTTCCTATAATACCTCTTCTAGAATAATTCGAGCTTCCACATCTATATAGTGTAGAGGACCCCCTTACCACACTTTGACTCTGAGTAGCTGCTCCCTCAGCACCAGCCTTCCACTTCTTCCTGTAGAAATTATGTAACTGTCCCATATTACCATAAAACTGGAAATCCACTGGTGTTCAAGGAAAATGTGTATGATAGTATCCCTTACCACCACACTGGTGTCAAGGCACATGGGAAATATCTGGTGTAACGGTTCCCCTGACATTCCACCTTTCTTTCCAGTGTCCTGACTAAGATTCTCATGAAGACACTTCCTGCACTTGGAAGGCACAATCCCTGATTGACCAACTATCTATGTTTTACTGGAAGCCTCCTTTAGGTTCCCCTCTAAAATTAGATCTTTATTAACCACTTATAAAAATTTATTCATCCTAAATATATTCACCTCAAACTTAATTTCACACTTAAGTCCATCATGAAATCGTTTTTTTGGAAGAAGCCTCATCTTCCACCAAAGCTGGAGAAAAACACTATAAATCTACAAAACGTTCAGCGTAATCTATTATGGACATGATTTCTAATGTCATATGCATAAAATCTTAAGCCTTCTCTTGGCTCAACATGTTTGAATAGACATGTTCCATGAAATTTTCCAAAAATTTATTTCATAACATATCATCAGTTTTTCCAGATTGTACCTGAATGTCCCACCAGCACTTCAATGATCCCTACAATATATAAGTAGACAACTTGACCCTTCTCTCAACTGGAGTCTCAGAATGGTCATGTATAGTCACTATGGATTCAATCCATAATTCATATCCCTTAGGTCTATCCTCCCCAGTAAAAGTAGTACAATGCTACAGTTGAAACTCCCTTGTCATCTCAGACATGTTTTTTTGAACCTTCCCTAGGTCTCTCTCCATGAACATCTGAAACGAGAAATTTTCAATTGAAACTATCCTTCTTCTTCCTCAGTTTTCACTAATGGTTCCTCAATATCTCTGTCAGGAAGTTCATTCTGGGCCATAACCCTTGGTCCCTCCCCCAACAAGCATCGTGGAGGCATATCTATACAAAGAAAAACACACGTGTTAGGTCTTATAATGAAACCTTATAACATTTATGTAAGAGGATAAACTAACACATGTCGTTTCACACCATTTTCTAGCCACACGGTCAACACCAAGGCCTTATCACTACCCTTAACCATCTTACTCCTAGGTCTTGGTGAACAAGGGTACATAAATTCTTATTAATTAATCTAAACAATAATTAATCACATTATCTCAAATTAATTAATTAAAAAATTAATTAATTTCCCACACTCTTTTCATCAATAAAGGTTCTGATTAGACACCCATTTTTTCTCATTTTGCATCTTTATTTCATTCTAACAACAAGGAATAATATTTCAAGTTCAAAAACTTACCTATAACCCGTTTTCCTGTGAGTGCCTAGAATGATGCATATCACATCAATCCTGAGTGCCTAGAATGATGCATGCAGACTCAATTATCATGCATCTTTAGGCCACAAATAAATATTCAATAATTTTTTTAAAACTTATATCACATCACACCACAAGTGCAACACCCAAGGTGAAATAATATTCAACTGTAAAAGCAAATAGTAATAACAAAAATCCTACATTGAGTAATCATATTTTCACTCGTACATGGGTTTCTAACTCCCATGCACGATCTCATTACCAAGCCTCCACTCATCATAGTCTCCTATATACCTTTTCCTAAAATAGTAAGATGAAAGAAGAAGAAAGTAAAGAAAGCACCTCTGATACCACTTTGTGACATCTCGACCCAGGAGCCACTGATCGGTGCCCCAAGTCGGTTGGCCACATGCACTCAAGCACACCACCCTGTATGATAGAGGGTGATGACTAGCAGTGAGGGTGTGATAAGTCAGTGTTGCGAAGACTATAGCCTCTTTTATCAGAATAAAATACCAAAAAAATAAAATAACAATAACCAAGTGCGGAAGCATATAAATAACAAGAACAAATCCATGTCAAATGATAACCAAAACATGAAAATAAAATCCTAAACTGAAAGTTAAATAATGAAATGACAATGAAGAAGTATTTTGTGTGAAATGAAACTAAATGTAAAGACACAATGACCCCAAAACGGGTCCCGAACCACATTCGTTTCCATCTCCCATTCTACATTCCCAAACAACATTCTATCCTAGGGACTTGACTTTATCCTATCCTACAAGAACAAAGTCTACTCAGGTGCTGATCATGTGGCCCAAATTGGGTGTGAGTACAACTCAGTAGGCCCCCAACAATTGTGTCTAAAATGAGTCATGTCAAAAGATAGTTTATGCAGCTTTATGAAGAAATAAATACAATGCATAATTTAAGCAGTTATCATATTTTCATATAATATTTAATGAACACATTTTCCAATTTCAATTCATGTTTCCCATTTTAATCCTTATTCATTGTAATTAATAATTTGGTGTAGGTCATAATTCCTAGCACCCCAATTCTCATTTGAATCATCATCCATTATTATTAATAATCATTTAGTGTAGGTCATCATGCCTAGTACTAAAAATCGCATTGAATGTGGTTCATCATTCCTAAAACTCCTTTTTTTATTTGGTGTAGGTCATCATTTCTAGCACCCCATAAACTCAAGATTGGATAACTATTGGGGAGGAACTCCATGTCCAAGTCTTAACTTCTAATCTGTCTAGAACACCATGTCAAGCACCACACAAATCTCAACGATTTAAAAATTATTTATTTCTCAAGAATTTTCCACATTATTCATTTACTAATCCAATGATTAGTTAAACATTTCAAATCCCATTAGTTAACTAAGAAATTAACTAAGCACATAAACCATTAATTAATTCATCAATTAATAAATCAATCAAAACCATTCTCTTTCCATAATTAATTATTCACAATTAATTATCCATATCAAATCTAAATTTGTTATAATTAATTCCTAAAATTAATTATCCTTAATCAACATCATGATACATAATTAATTATCCCAATTAATTACCTTTAATCAACATCCAAGAACATAATTAACTGTACTCATTAATTATCTTTTACATCCAAATATTTTTCATAATTAATTTACCCCCCAATTAATTATCTTATCAAAATCAAATCAATATCTCAATTACAATATAAAAAATCCAAAATATCTATTTGGTCAACCCCCATAATTTTATTTCGGGATTCAATGACCAATTAAATCACTATCGCAAATTAACTCTATTATGTATTGCTAGTTACTCCAATTTAGGAAAAAATCATCAAGTGAATCTAGAAAACCTAAAATCACATCCACATTTATAAAACAAGACTATAGGAGTTTGATTTAGAACACCTACCTTAGTTTATTGATGGACGTTAGCCAACTGAAATCCCCAAAATACGAGGGGCACAACGTCATCAATCAAGATTCATATCTAAATCTTTAAATAGAAAATAAGATCCAAGGCATCAAGAGCATGAAAAACTAGATCTAGATCTATAATTCTAGATATAGATCTCAATACAATGGTTTAGATCCAAAAAAACAGTAGATATATTCCATGAAAATATTTAAGAAAGATGGAGGAATTAAAGGGAGAAGCATCTGGATGAAATCCACTTACCGGGAGGAGAGCTGATATTCAATCCAGTCTTTTGATCTTGAAGATCGACATTCATATATCCTTGTAATTCCTATAGAAGGATTTGGGAACCCCTGTAAATATTCAGGCCTGGGACAAAGTAAAAACATGGGAGTCTTGGGTGGTTCGAGTGGTTTTAAAAATGATTTTTAGATATTTAATTCTACATGCATGGTTTCTAGGGTAGAGGGGCATGGTTAAGAAAAACGTGCACCAACTATGTGGGCCTCTCTATCTAGGTTTTAATGATTCGCATGGGTTTGAAGCATAATTTTTCAAATCACACATGAACCATGCAGACCTCTCTATCTAGTTTTTCATGTTTTGCATAGTTTGGTCGCATGGTTTTTTAAACCGTGCACAAACCATGCACAACCCACTATCCTATAGTTTCCCTTAAAAGATCACCCAAACACACCCCAATCCAATAATCCAAATCCAAGGTACTTAAAAGATTCAAAAAATACCTGATAATGTGCCTGATATGACTCTAGAAAAGGATGGGATCTTACAATCTCACCACCTTATAACAGATCATCCTCGAGCTGCACTCCCGAACTTCTCTAAGATTCCTAGCCAAAAATATTGGGTCATTGAGCCCTTATGTCTACTTCATATTCCCAAGTTTCCTTTTGAACACCTCCATGTTTCCATAACACATGAACTAACTGCATAATCTTTCCCTGTAACACATTCTCTTGTTGTGACCCACAACATGTATCAGATTCTCCTAAAAGGACATATCAATTTAGAGATCATCCTCTTCCATATCAATCACTTGATAAAGGTCAGGGTGATACCACTGTAATTGTGACAAGTTGAAAACATCATCCATAGAATAGAATTTATACAGAAGTGCTAATTGATATTCCACCAACCCAATTCTCTCCAACACCTCATGTGGTCTTACAAACTTGGGTGCCAGCTTTTCGTGCCTTCGTATCTTGTGCTTACCCAATCTAGGAAACACCCAAAAGAATACACGATCACCCTCTGTAAACTCTAGGGGTCTTCTCTTTCTATCATCATAAGTTTTCTGTGTACTCTGATCCATAGCCATATGTTTCATAATTCACTACACTAGCTCCGATGTCTTCGAAATGAGACTCAATACCAACAACTATGACTCACCCGCCTCTAACCAACATTGCGGTGATCTACAAGGTCTACCATAAAGTGCCTCATATGGGGCCATCAGTAGTGTTTTCTGATAACTTTTGTTATAGGCGAACTCCACTAAATAAATGTTATTATCCCAATAACCACCAAAATCAAAAACACATGCTCACAACATATCCTATAACACCTAAATAGTACACTCCGACTACCCATGTGTCTATGGGTGGAAAGCCATACTTAACAGAACCTATGTAACAACTTCCTTTTGTAATCACTTTCAGAAGAGTGAAGTAAAGTGTGAATCATGGTCCGGAACTATAGTCTATAGAACCTCATGAAAAGAAACTATCTCTATCATGTAATGTTCTCCCAACTGCTCTTCTGTAAAGGATTCATTAATAAGGAAGAAGTGTGTTACCTTCATTAGTCGATCCACAACTAACCAAATAACAGCATTCTTCTTAAGTGTCTTTGGAATTCCTACCATGAAATCCATAGTCACTTCATCCCACACCCATTCCAGAATAGGTAATGACTGCAATAGGCCTCCAGGTCATTGATTCTCTTCTTTCACCTGCTGATAATTGAAACATTCTGTTGCAAATCTAGTTATCTCCCTTTTCATGCCTGGTCATCAAAACTATTATCGACAGTCATGGTATATTTTTTTCACCCTAGGATGTACTGCCTATATTGAATAATGTAATTCCCGAATGATTTCTTATCACATACTCATAGGAACAAAAACCCAAATTTTCACATAGATGATCTCATCCTCATCTATTTTCCAGTCTAAATGCGTTTCCCCGCCTTCAAGGATTTCCCTCAAGACTAAACACCACAGATCCTTTTACTTTTTTTCCATGATCTATCTCAAGAGTCTAAACTCCAATGATACAGAAACCAGAGTCATTCTCCCATGACTCTCCTAAACTACCACATGCATTTCCTCCAGAAATGTCATCATATTCCACTCTACACTCGACTCATGTACGGACTGAGACTGATTTTTTCTTCTCAAGGAATCAACCACACTATTCCTCTTCCCATGTGTATATTCTAATTCAAAATAAAAGGATTTCATATACTCTAACAATCTTTTCTTCTGAAGAATCAAGTTTAATTGTTAGAATATATACTTCAGGATTTTGTTATCTGTAAAAACTATAAACTTTTCACAAAAAAGATAGTGTCACCAAAACTTAAGGGAATAAAACACTACTTCCAACTCGAGGTCATGTATAGAGTAATTCTATTCATGTGGCCACAACTTCCATGAACCATAAGCAACAAATCTATCCCCATGTATCAAAAAAACACCTATTATAACCCCATAAGAGTCATAATACACAGTGTACTCCTCACCCGTTTCAGGTAAGATAAAAATTGGTGCTGATGACAAGCGCTTCTTCAACTCATGGAAAGAATTCTCACATTCTTATATCCAAATAAACATTATCAATTTCCTTGTAAAACTAGTAAGCAGTGCTTCCATTTGGGAAAAGTACTTTATAAACCTCGTATAATAACTAGCTAATCCCAAAAAGTGTCAAATATCAAAAACATTCATGGGATTCTCACAAGAAATCACTACCTATACTTCTTCTAGGTCAACTACCACATCTTCATCTGAGATGATGTCCCATAAAAAGTGTACCCTCTAAATAAAAAATGAACATTTAGATTGGTTGTCTTATAGATGATGATCTCTCAGTGTACCTATGATGATGTCAAGTTGTTGTGCATGATCCTCATGAGTCTTAGAGTACACTAATATGTCATCAAAAAACATCACCAAAAACTAATATAATTACAGATGAAAGATCCTATTTTTCAAGGCCATAAAAACTGTTGGAGCATTAGTCAACCCAAAAAGCATTACGAGAAACTCATAAAGGCCATACCTACTCCTTAAAAAAGATCTTGGTATATTAAAGGTACAAACTCTAACCTAATGATACCCTGATCTCAGATCGATCATTAAGAACACACTAGACTCCCCTGCTTGTCAAATAGATCATCAGTACACTGAAGAGGATATTGGTTCTTCACAATCATTTTGTTCAACTTTTGGTAATTGAAACACAAGCGTAAAATCCCATCTATCTTCTTTGAAAACAAGACAGGTGATCCCCAAGGCGACGTACTTGGAAAAATAAGCCCTTTATCCTCCAATTATTCCAACTGCATTTTGATCTCTTAAATCTCATTAGATACCATTTTGTAAGGTGGAATATATACCGGATCAGCCCCCGCCATGAGCTCAAGAGTGAATTACAAATCTATCACAGGTGGAAAACCTGAAAGTTTATCAAGAAGGACATCCTAAAACAATTCTACTACTGGTTAAAGGATGTCTTGCCTACCACTCCAATCATCTATCAAGAGACTATAAACATGGGTCATGGGCTCTCCCATTTACTGATTAATTGTAAAATCTTGTCTATCATGAATATTCTATTCTCCATGAAGAACATATTGTTCACCCTCAAGAGATAAAACGGTCACTCTCCTATGACAACAATCTATGTGGGTTCGGTATGCGACTAGTCAGTCCATACCTATAACCAGGTCAAAGCTTGTTATTTCAAGGGCTTAGATATCCCCAAGGAAATCATACTCTCTAATACCCATATAACATCCCTTGTATAAAAAGATATCCCTAGTCCGTGTTCCCAATGGTTTATCGATATTCATCATCTCGATTATAGAATCCACTTCTAGGATCAATACATTAACAAGGATTGCAGATAAAAAGAATGAGAGGAACCAGTATCAAACAAGTTAGTAGATAAAGTATAAGCAACTAGAATATTACCTCTCACTGTCGATGGGCCAGCCTCACTCTCTACATGTGTAGGCTACATTGCATTTAACTGTCCTTCCCCTCTTCCTTGTGGTGTATTTTGTATCCCTTGAGTAGAATCATTCTACTGGTAAGAGAACACATACCCTGAAGAACAACAACCACTTCCTCTACAACATCTTGTAGTAAAATTATAGCTTCCAGACCTATATGGTTTAGAATACCCCCATCCCACACTCTGACTCTGAGTAGTTGCTCCCTCAGCACCAGCTTGCCACTACTTCCTGTAGAACTTCTGTTGGTGTCCCATATTGCACAAAACCAGTACTCCATTGGTGGTTGATGGAAATGTGTATGATAGTGTCACTTCCTACCACACTGGTATCAAATCACATGAGAATGATCTAGTGTAACTATTCCTCCTGACCGTCCACCTTGCTATCAAATTTCCATACTATGATTCTCATGACAATGATTCCTTCTCTTGGAAGGCACACTCCCTGATCATCCAGCTATCTATCTAGTGCTGAAATCCTCCTTTAGGTTCCCCTATGAAATGAGAGTCTGATTAAAAAATTATGAATATTTATTCAGCCTAAAGATATTTACCTCAGAAATAATTTTACACTTAAGTCCCTCCAGAAATAATTTTGTCGGAGGAGCCTGATCTACCGCCAACGATAGAGAAACACGCAGTAAATATATGAATCGTTCAGCATACTCTATTATAGACATGATTTCTTATGTTAGATGCATAAACTCTGAGGCCTTATCTTACCTCATCTGGTATGGATAGAAGTGTTCCAAGAACTTCTCAAAAAATTCCTTCCATAGCATATCATTAGTCTGTCCAGATCGTAACTGAATGTCCCACCAACACTTCCCCGAACCCCAAAGCATATAAGCCAACAAATTGACCCTTCTCTCAACCGAAGTCTCCAAATGGTCAAGTATCATCTCTATGGATTCAATCTAAACTACAGATCCCTCAGGTCCACCCTCTCAATTAGAAGTAGGAGGGTGCTGCAGTTGAAACTCCCTTGTCAACTCAGACAGGCTTTTTTGAACCCACCCAGGGTGTCTCTCCATGAACTACATGAAATGAGAAAAGTTCTCTCAAAACTGTCCTCCTTAATCCTCAACTTGAACCAATGGTGCCTTAAGCTTCCTATCTAGACGTTTGTTCTGGTCCATACCCCTCGGTCTCTCCCTTAACAAGCATCGTGGAGGGAAATATCATCAAATGAAAACACACGTCTTAGGTCTCATAACACAACCTTATAACATTTAGATAAGAGGATAATCTAACACATGTCTTTTCCCCCATTTTTATTTCCACACAGTTAACACCAAGGCTATATCAGTACCGTTAACCATCATACTCCTAGGTCTTGGTTAACAAGGGTACACACATTCTTATTAATTAATCCAACCAATAATTAATCACATTATCTAAAATTAATTAATTCAACAATTAATTCATTTATCATACTCATTTCATCAATAAAGGTTCTCATAAGGCACCCATTTCTTAACATTTTTCATAATTATTTCTTTCTCACAAAAAGGAAAAAAATTTCAAGTTCAATAACGAACCCACAAACCATTTTCCTGTGAGTGCATAGAATGATGCATGTCATAAAAACCATGAGTGCCTAGAATAATGCATGCAGACTCAACAATCATGGCTCTTTAGGCCATGAATCAATGTTAAACAATTTTTTTAAAATAATTACAACAACACAGCATAAGTGCAACAACCAAGGTCAGATAATATACAACTGTAACAAAAAACATCAATAAAAAAAATCCCGCCTTGAGTACTCTAATTTTCCCCCATACATGGATTTCTAACACACTGCGACAAATTAAACTAACTATTATGAATAGTAATACCCACATTTTAAAATTTTATAAAATTCTTCTTTCAAAATGGAATTCATTTTTGGATTCAGAATATCGAAATTAGAGTAGGGTGAATTTTTGGTATTTTTTGGAAAACATTCAATTTTTTATGAATAGTGAAAAACACCGAGTTATTATTTAAAACCAACTTTTTATTTAAATATATTTTAGGTGAAAATAGATACATAATACCTATATAAGTTCAATGTAATTAATTGGAGTCATTTGATAATGAGTTTAGATATATAAAATTTTATCGAACTTTTTACCATCTTTTACCCACCTCCTAGAAGAATTTCTAAATTTGTATGAAACTTAATTTTATCGCTTCTTTGGGTTGAATTTGAAAACTCCGAGAGACACGGTTGATATCAGTAAGTAAAATGTGGTTCAATAAGATGAATTTTGTTATGAATAGTAACTTTTTACTTTTATTTACCACAGTTAAAAGTAAATATGGTAATTATGGGTAAAAATGATATTATTATTACCCTAACACAAGTCCTAACTTTATTGGATAAGTCTAATCCGACCAAAAACAACCTTAGGAATAAAATATGAACCTATTTGGTCCACTTGTATTAGATTAGGACATTTATTATTATTTTATTTAAAGAAGAGTTAAAAGAGTTAAAATTCAATGTTTAATAACTAAACTATTATTAATATAGGGTTACAAATAATAATTAGACTATAAATATTCATTATAAATATAAAAATATTTCCTACATAATGTTATTTTATTTATAAATATTATACATTAAATAATTTAATTTATTTATGACACAAAGATGATGCAGTAATTACCATATTAATGAAACATTAAAATAAATGATTTTATAAATATCAAAATAAATCTAATTTGAGACTTTTATTGAATTACACTAATTTTATAGGTTAATAGGACATGATAGGGTTGATTAAATGTATTTAGTTCGAAGTAATAATGTTTTTAGTACTTTATCAAAAATCAATTATTAAAGAATGCCAAAAATGACATAAATGAGTTTTTAAAACAAGTAAAATTTTATTGGTTGATATAATAATCCTAAAAATATAAGGTTCAGGAAAAAGACTTATATAATGATAGGTGTATCATTAATGAACCACTTGGAGTTCTCTTGTAAGTTTATAGTATGTTAATTAACCATATAATATAAATATACCAAGAGACATGGTAAATGTCAAACTATTTAACTAGGAGTTAAATCCAAAAGATAAGGATAATATAGTGACCCAAACCTGTCTAAAACCTATTGGATGAGAGGATTTCGACCAATACCAACCTTATAATTTAAATAATTTATTTTAAAGCCATTATAAACCGAAAATTATTTTATTATAAAATAATATTTCAATCTTTTTCTAAGGTGCCCCTCACCCCTCTTATAAAAGGGAACTTCTCCTTCTCTCAAATTCACAACTTATAAGTCATTTGGCTCAGCCAAACCATATGAAAATATCCTCCATACATCCCTCTATTAATCCTAGAGGCCTTCCTTTAGTTATAAAGCCAACATAAGGATCCATTTAGATCAAATCAAAAGGAAGAACCCGAAGAAGTGGTAAATATTTCATCACCTCTTTCAAGTTCTTTTCTTCTTCCACTTCCTCTTTCTTTGTTATTTAAATTATAATATAATAACTCTATTATCTTCTATATACTGTAATTTTATTATAAAAAATGGTACAACCATATTCATTATTCTATCCATCCTGCAAATGACAAAGTCACCATATGTGCGTATGTACAGATTACCGTCTCCACGTCATGGTGTAGTTTGTTATTCAAACACTTTATCATTTGGATGGGTATAATAATGAGTATAAATGATGTCAATAATAAATATAATATGATAATGATTCTGTATATATGATATACCATCCAATTATATATGATTTTAATATCAAAATAGTGATATTGTCACTCGTGCGTACGTATGGATTACCGTCTCCACGAACGTGATGAGATTCATTCCCCATCATGTCCATTCAAGACTAATTTTCATTTGATGATTAAATATAATTTTTAAATACATAATATTATTCCGAATATGAATAATATAAAATCTATCTATAACAAAAATTACTTACATAGCAAATCATATAAAGGAAAATGAATCAATTAACACCCGAAACGATGATACTACTGAAATATCATTAACAAAGAAATATTAGAAGATCATATATGATATCATATTTATGTATATAGTTCTTGTATAATATAATAAAAATGATCTAACTATTATACAAGAGGTTAACGTACCTCGACCAAGGAAAATTTCAAGGTAAGGGTTAATTTTACAATCTCTTTATTATCCGAGGTTGTTTTTACATTAGTATCTACTAGGACCCCTTTATCATCCACATATGTGTTTTATTACAAATTTATTTCAATTTTTTTTAATATTTACTAGACTATGGGTTAAGTTGATTTATACCCTTGTTTGACTCTTTAAATAATGGTTTGAAATGAATCTTTCTATCATTTTCCAAATAATGTAATTTCTGACCTTTTCGACAAAATTAAGGTAAGAATGTTTTTAACTTAAATAGAAGTTGCTGCTATTTTTCGCCGTCATAACATCGTCGAAGCTTCCCAAAAAATATTATAATAATATTTTTAAAATAAATGATTTCTTTTATAATTATACGACTTTTAAATTATTTCCAAATAGAAAGAAATATTTCTCTAAAGAAGGTTTGATTTCATCTATGTCAACATCCTTTGATGGAATTTAATCTTGTTTGACGTTGATTTATTATACAAGACATCCATATTGTATTGAAGGTTTTGAGATATGTTTGGCTATGGATGCATTATTTTTACACCATTCATGGTTTATGGATAAATTATTGACCTTTTTTATGCTAGTTTTAATATGAATGTTTTTTATGATTAAACCTTTTCATATAAGGAATGAATTGGACTTAGTAAGTGACGGGTGGAGCCTGCTATAGCTTATCATTGCATCGGTATGTCTCATGAGACAAACTAGTGTGTTGACACAAGGCCTGGACAAAATTTTATTTGTATTCTGGGCATAAGGCCTTGACTATGGGGTTATAAATTCTGGAATTATGCATTCTATCATTATGAAAGTGGCTATTGATATTTCATGTGACTATTTGACTAGTATAATATCTATGTGAATAAGTAAATGAAATTATTTGATTTTATCTTTTTCAAATTATTCCGAAGTTCAAGTTTAAAAGGATTTTGATCTAGTCTTACTATGCCTTAAATGTTTATGCTTATTTAGGAATGTTTCCACTATATTTTTATACTTACTAAGCATCTGAGCTCACCCCTTTTTATGTTTTATTTTTCCCAGGATGCAAAAAGGTATATTATGATTGACTTACATGGATAGTCTTTCGGATATGAGTGTGTCCTATGGAGACTATGTTTTTTTAATTTTTCATTTTATAATGTAATGTAAAACATATGAATGTATCTAGTATTTCCAAGGCTACTAAACTAATCAGTCTTTTGAGACCTGATCTTTTGTGATCATGCCAATGTTATGTAATAAGGCACCGACTCTGGGTAACTAGGGTCAGGGTGTTATAGTTGGTATTAGAGGAATTTTAGTGCAAACATTGGAATCTAGATTTAGAAAAACTCTGATTATAGAACATTATCCTAAGATATACTCTTAGGATTAGTGTAGAAGAACGTCCTAGAATTTTGGTATTGTTGAGATTTTTTGAGTTTTATAATGAAATATATCCCTATCTGGATACGAGCAGGTAAAGGTGGCTCTAGAATAGATGTAGCTTGGGGTAAAAGCTGAAAACACCACTTTGAGCTAGACTCGAATGGGAACTGGTGCACGACAACGGGCCTTGCTGCACTTTTGGTTACGACACTCCTAGGGTATATGCTTAGGACAATTCTCATTTTCTTTACAAACCATTATAAAGGGTTTATGAGTATATACTTCCTCAATGAAAACATTTTTATGTTTGTGGATTATATCCATAAACTGTTCAATTTATGTTAACTATTTTACAAGTTTGGAATTATGTATTGAGATTCATAAACTAATCTAGTGTATGCCATTGTTTAGAAATAGAACCTATTAGAAGGAACGGAAACCGTATTAATGCATGTAATCCATGTAAGAATTTCCCTCCTACTAGATATAATTATAGTGGAGCTGGTGAAGCAACTAGTGCTTATCATCTTATCACCATACTGGGACAACTCACTCGGGTTATGAATAGTAACCTTACCCGTATGGAGAACCCTGATCTAAAATGCGGAGGATCAATGCTAGACCACTTCATGAGGAAACAACAACCAAAATTCAATTGGAGTACAAATCCATTATTAGCTGAGCAAAGGAAAAGTTTCTTAGAGAAAATATTTCACGCTTTGGGGAGTAGCGAAAGGGAAAAAGTTGTCATGGAATTTTATCACCTCATGGGAGATGCAGATCAATGGTGGTCATTGATTCAAAATAAAAAGGAAGATGATGAAGTATATAATATATAATTGATAAAGTTTAAAGGGATTTTCATAGAAAAATAATTTCCTCATGACCATCGAGCGAATATAGAAAGCCAATGTCTGAGTCTGAGGCAAAAAGAGGATGAGAATGTCGCAAAGTATAAGGATAACATTAGAACGCTAGCAAGGCATGCAAAAGATTATATATGTAACCTAAGGAGTAATATTGATCGATTATTTGATGTTTTAAAACCATTTCTTCAGTGAGAATTAGTCTCACAATCCTTCTTTTCATAGTGAGATATTGTCTCATGTGCTATCATGACAGAAAATTAATTCTCTATGTCTTACAACTTTAAAGAAAATCTAGAGAAGAAGAGATCTGCTGAACACCCTGGAAATGGAAATAAGGGGAATAAGGGAAAATTTAAATATCTATCCTGCAGTAAATAGGGGAAGAAACACCCTGGTACTTTCTTGAAGGGAATGGGAGTCTATTACAAGTGTGGTGAAAAGGCCACCAATATCATGATTGCAAGGGGAAGAAAGAATATATAAATGTTGAATACTACAATTGTAGATAAAGGGGGTACTATGCCAATTAAATTCTTAAGATCCAAGGAAAATTACCATAGAAAAGGCCAAGGGATCAAGGCCAAGCTTATACTATCACTAATTCTGAGTTTGAAGCTCCGAAAGACGTGGTGGTAGATAATTTAATGGTTTCCTCATGTTTAGAAAATACTTTATTTGATTCTAGACCATCTTATTGTTTCTTATCTTCCAAGTTTTCTAAGAAAATTAGATATCTTCAATTTGAATTATCAAGGGAGTTATTGGTCAAAACACCTAAGAGAACTATCGTTGCATCAAAGTTTTGTGAATCAGTTCCCATTAGGGAATATAAATGTTCTTTATCTACTTATCTCATCATCATACTCATGATTTAATTTGATATAATCCTTGGTATAGATTGGCTTTCAGACCATGATGTGAAAATTTATTGTAAGAAGAAAGTGGTTATAATTCTCGATGATGATACAGAGTACCTTATCTTTAGTGTAGAAATGTCCCCACTTAATTCTTATCTAGATCCACCCCTAGTAGATCAACTAAATTCAATTATTGGGGAGGAAGAGAATAAAATAATTTTGGGTGAGGAAAGTAATGTTAAAATAGAGGACGTATGTATTGTGTAAGTATATATTGATGTGTTTCCAGAATATTTACCTTGACATCCTCCAGAATGAAAAATTGAGTTTTCCATTGATTTAATTCTGGGTTCAAGGCCCATATCGATGACCCCTTATAGAATATCCACTGTGGAATTAGTGTAACTAAATAAAAAACTTGAGGAATTGAGTAATAAGGTATTTATTCACCCTAGTGTTTCTCCATGGTGATCCCCTGTTCTTTTTGGTAAGAAGAATGATGGATCTATGAGGTTTTGCATTGACTATAGGGAGATCAATGCTATAACAATAAAGAAGAAGTATACCCTACCTCGCATTAATGATTTATTCGACCAACTTCATGGAGCTCAATTTTTTTCAAATATTAACCTTTTATATGGATATCATATGTTGTGTGTGAAAAAGGAAGACATTCCGAAAACAGCATTTCGAACCAGGTATGAGCATTACAAGTTTATAGTAATGCCTTTTGGATTGACTAATGCACCCTCTGTATTCAGGGATATAATGAAAAGAGTCTTCAATGAATATATTTATGACTTTGTAGTGGTAGTTATTGAAGATATCTTGGTATACTCCCAAAGCTACAAAGATCATGAAAATCATATGCGCATTATTTTGAAGAATCTTAAAGGAAATGAATTATATGGGAAATTTTGCAAGTGTTAATTCTGGATTCAAGAGATTTATTTTCATAGCCATGTTGTCTCTAAGGATGGAATCTATGGTGATCCTTTAAAGACCAATGAAATCCATGAATGGCTAGCACCGATGAGTATAACTGAGGTAGGCAGTTTTATTGGTTTAGTAAGTTATTATTATAAATTCATCCAGAATTTTTCCTGGTTGGCTAACCCATTAACAAAGCCCAAACGTAAAGGGGTTAAATTTGTTTGTACAAAAGAGTGTGAAGAATGTTTTGAATAACAGAAGAGAAGATTATTAAATGCTTCTATCTTGACTCTACCTTCAGAGAATGATGGGTTTGGTACTTATAGTGATGCTTAAAAGTAAGGACTTGGTTGTGTCTTTATGTAGAATGATAGAGTTATTGTATATGCATCACGACAGCTAAAAATTCATGAGAAAAAATATCCTACTCATGATCTCGAGTTAGAAACTGTAATCTATTCTTTAAAGATATGAAGACATTATCTCTATGGTGAAAAATGTGATATATATACCGATCACAAGAGATTGAAGTATATTTTCTCATAGAAAGAACACAACATGCGGAAAAGTAGATGGCTTGAACTACTCAAGTATTATGATTGCACAATACAATACCACTAGGGGAAGGAAAATAAGGTGGTAGACGCTTTGAGTTGAAAGGATCATGGTTTTTTGAATAAGATTAGAGTTGAAAGGGATCCTATTTTCACAGATCTAGTGAAAATGTATATGGGAATAATAATTGATGGTGAAACATCAATACTTTTTCAAATACATTCCAAACCATCTTTACTTGAAAAGATAAAAAGTTCTTAGGATGATAATGAAGAGTTTTAAAAGAAAATTAATGCTTTGAATGATGAGAGATTGAGTGACTTAATATTTGAAGATGGAATTTTGAAATTTCGGAAGAGACTTTGTGTTCCTAAAAAAACTAATCTAAAAAGGGAATTTTTGGATGATGCTCATAGCTACAATTTATCTATACACCCTGGTAGCACTAAGATATATAGAGATTTGAAGGAACATTTTTGGCGGGACAACAGGAAGAGGGAGATTTCTGATTTTGTGTCATGATGTATGGTTGGTCAACAATTGAAAGCTGGAAGACAACACCCTGGAGGAGTCATGTAACCTCTTCCCATACTTGATTAGAAGTGAGATAATATTATGATGGACTTTGTCATGGGGATACCAAAGACACATAAAAGGAATGATGTACTATGGGTCATTGTTGATCATCTTACCAAGTCAGCACATTTTCTTTCTATAATAGAAGATTTACCACTTGAACGTTTAGCAATACTATATATTAATGATGTTGTAATAATCCACAGTGTACCCCTATCGATTATTTCTGATCAGGATCCCCATTTTACATCAATATTCTTGAAAATTCTTCAGAAATCCCTGGATACTGAACTTTATTTGAGCACTGCCTACCACCCTCATATTGATGGACAATCAGAATGAACTATTCAAACCATAGAAGACATGTTGAGATCTTTCTCACTTTACTTTGAAGGTATGTGAGATCAATATTTACCTCCAGAATAATTTTATGATAACAATAGCTTCCATTCAAGTATTTAGATGGAACCATATGAAGAGTTATATGGCAAGAGATGTCACACACCAACTTTTTGAGATGATGTTGGTGAAAGAAAACTCGTAGGCCCCGAACTTGTTGAGGAAACAATGGAAAATGTGAAGGTTATCCAAACCGACATCAAAATAGCACAAAGTATGTAGAAGATCTATGCCAATAGCTGAAGGAAGGATTTGTAATTTCATGTAGGAGATCATGTTTTCTTGATGGTATCTCCATGGAAGGGAGTTATATGATTTGAGAAGAAGGGTAAACTAAGTTCCAGGTACATCAGACCTTTCAAAATTCTAGAATGAATTGGGGTATAGCTTACCGATTAGAAATGACACCAAGTCTCTCCAAAGTTCACGATGTGTTCCACGTATCACTATTGAGAAAATGAATGCCCAACCCCAACACATGTACTCACATATGAGAAAATTGAACTGGAACCTGATCTGTCTTATTGTGAAGAGCCTATCAAAATTATTGATACCAGAGAACAAGTGCTGAGAAACCAGACGTCTCTTCTGGTAAAAGTTCTATAGAGAAACCATAAGATAGAAGAGGCAACGTAAGAACCTGAGGAACTTATGATGAAGAACCACTTGAATCTTTTTATGTAGTAATATTCTAGAAATTTTGAGGATGAAATTATTTTAAGGATGGAAGAATGTAACACCACAAGCTTCCATGGTGCGTGTCCCTTTAAATAAAGCAATAGCTTGCATTGTACACAACTTCGAGATTCTAACACACTACGACCAATCAAACTTGCAGTTATGAATATTAATACCCACATTATCAAATTTTGTAAATTTTATATTTCATAATGGACTTTATTTTTGGATTTAGAATATCGAAATTAGCTTAGGGTGAATTTTTGGTATTTTTCTGAAAATTACATTTTTTGATGAATAGTGAAAAACACTAAGTTATGTTTTAAAACCAAATTTTTATTTAAATAATTATTTATTTTATTTAAATTTATTTTAGGTCAAAATAGATACATGATTCCTATATAAGTTCAATTTAATTCATTAGGGTCATTTTATAATGATTTTAGATATATACAATTTTATCAAACTTTTTACAGTCTTTTACCCACCACCTAGGATCATTTAAAAATTTGTATAAAACATAATTTTACTACTTCTGTGAGTGGAATTTTAAAAATCAGAGAGACACGGTTGATATGAGTAAGTAAAATTCAGTTCAAGGAGATGAAAATAATTTTTGGTGAATAGTAACTTCTTACTTTTATTTACCACGTTTAAAAGTAAATAGGATAATTAAGGGTAAAAATGATATTATTATTACCCTAACACATGTCCAAATTCTATTGGATAAGTATAATTCTACCAAAAACAACCTTAGGAATAAAATATGAACCTCTTTCATCCACTTGGATTAGATTACGACATTTATTATTATTTTATTTAAAGAATAGTTAAAAGAGTTAAAATTCAATGTTTAATAACTACACCATTTTTAATATAAAGTTACACATAATATATATTTTACTATAAATATTAATTAGAAAGATAAAAAGATTTCCTACATAATGGTATTTTATTTATAATTTTTAGACATTAAATAATTAAATTTATTTATGACACAATGATGATGAAGTAATTACAATATTAATGAATACTTAAAATAATTGATATTATAAATATCCAAATAAATATAATTTGAGACATTAAATTACACTAATTTTATAGGTTAATATGACATATTATGGTTTTTTAAATGTATTTAGTTTTAAGTAATATTGTTGTAAGGACTTTAACAAAAATCAATTATTAAATAATGTCAAAATTGACATAAATGAGTTTTTAAAACAAATACAACCTTATTAGTTGATATAATAATCCTAAAAATCTAAAGTTCAGTCAAAAAAATTATATAATTATATTTGTATCATTAATGAACCACTTGAGGTTCTCTTGGAAGTTTATAGTATTTTTATTAACCATATAATATAAAAATACAAAGAGACATGGTAAATGTCAAACTATTTAACTAAGAGTTAAATCTAAAAGATAAGGTTAATATAGTGTCTCAAAGCCTATCTAAAACCTATTGGTTGAGAGTTTTTCAACCCATATCCACCTTAACCTTTAAATAATTCATTTTTGATCCATTATAAATAGAAAATGGGTTTGTTATAAAATAATATTTCAATCTTTTCCTAAGGTGCCCCTCACCCCTCTTATAAAAGGGATCTTGCCGTTCTCTCAAATTCACACCTTCAAAGCTATTTGGATCGGCCAAACATTATCCAAATATCCTCCCAACTTCCCTCCCATAATCTTATAGGACTTACGTTAGTCATAAACCCAACCTATGGAGCCCTTTCGATCAAATAAAAAGGAAGAACCCGAAGAAGAGGTAAATATTTCACCACCTCTTTCATGTTTTTCTTCTTCCACTTCCTATTTCTTTGTTGTTTCCATTATAAAATAATAAATTTAGTATCTTCTATATACTGTGATGTTATTATAAAAACTGTACAACCATATTCATTATTCTATCCATCCTACAAATGAAAAAGTCACCATACATGCATACGTACGGATTACCGTCTCCACGTCGTGGTGTAGTTTGGTATTCAAACACTTCATCATTTTGATGGGTATAACAATGAGTAAAAATGATGTAAATAAATAATATAATATGATAATGATTCTGTATATATGATATACCACCCAATTATATATGATTTTAATATCAAAATAATGATATTTTTGCTAATGCGTACGTACAGATTACCATCCCCACGAACATGATGAGATTCATTCCCCATCGTATCCATTCAAGAATAATTTTAATTTGATGATTAAAAATAATGTTTAAATATTTAATATCATTCTGAATATGAATAAAATACATCCTATCCATATAAAACATTACTTACGTAACAAATCATATAAAGAAGAATGAATCAGTTAACACCCGAAACGATCATACTACTAAAATATCATTAACAAAGCAATACTAGAAGATCATATATGTTATCATATTTATGAATATAGTTATTAAATAATTTAATAACCTGTATTTAACTATTATACAAGAGGTTAACATACCATCATCCAAGAAAAAGTACAAGGTAAGGGTTAATTTCACAATATCTTTATTATCCAAGGTTTTTTTACGTAACTATCTACTGGGACCCCATTATCATCCACATTCGTGTTTTCTTAAAAATATATTTCAAAACATTTTTACGATTTACTAGACTATGGGTTAAATTCATTTATACCCATTTTTTACTTTTATAAAATGGTTTGAAAGGAATCTTTCTGTCGTTTTCCAAACAAGGTACTTTATAACCTTTTCGACAAAATTAAGGTAAGAATGTTATTTTTCACTTATACAGCGGGTGAGGATATTTTTCACCATTATAACATCGTCGAATCATCCCATAAAATCTTATAAGAATATTTTTAAAATAAATTATTTCTTTTATAATTATATGACTTGTAAATTATTTCAATATAGAAAGATAAATTTCTCTAAAAAAGTTTTGATTTAATCTATGTCAACATCCTTTGATAGATTTTAATCTTGTTTGAAGTTTATTTATTATACAACACTTCCATATTGTATTGATGGTTTTGTGATATGTTTGACTATGGATGTGTTATTTTTATACCATTCATGGTTTATGGATAAATTATCGATATTTTGTATGCTAGTTTTAATATGAATGTTTTTGTTATGTTTAAAACTTTTCATATGAGGAATGCATTAGACTTAGTAAGTAATGGGTGGAGACCTCTATATCTACTCAATGCATCAGTAGGTCTCATGAGACAAACTAGTGTCTTGGTAAAAGGCCTTGAAAAAATCTTATTTGTAGTCTTGGCATAAGGTCGTGACCATGTGGTTATGAATTCTGGAATTATGCATTCCAAAATTATAAAAGTGGCTATTAGTATGGCATGTGATTATTAGACTAGTAGAATATCCATATTAATAACTAAATGGAATTATTTGATTTTATATTTTCCATATTATTCTAAAGTTCATGTTTAAAAGGCATTTTATCTAGTCTTACATTTCCTTAAATGTTTATTCTTATGTATGAAAGTTTCCGCTATATTGTTAACCTTACTAACCATATGAGCTCCCCCTTTCTATGTTTTACTTTTCCAAGGATGCGAAGAAGTATATCATGACTGAACTGAAGGGATAATATATGGGTTATGAGTGTGGACTATGGAGACTATGTTGTTTTAGTTTTTCATTTTATAATGTAATGTAAATCTTTTGAATTTATCTAGTATTTCCAAGGCTACTAAACTAATCTGTCTTTCAAGACTTGATCTTTTGTGATTATGCCAATGTTATTTAATAATGCACTGACTCTGGGAAACTAGTGTCGAGGCATTACAAAATCAAATAACAATAACCAAGTGTGGAAGCATATAAATAACCAGAACAAATCCATTTCATATGATAACCAAATCATGAAAGAAAAATACTCAACTGAAAGGTAAATCTTACAATGGCAATGCAGATGTCAAGTTTCTACCATGAAACTGAAAGTGAAGACACAAAAACTCCAAAATGGGTCCTGAACCATGTTTAGTTCCCTCTCCCATGGTACATTCCAAAACATAACCTATCCCAAGGTCCTTCACTTATCCTATCCTATAACAATAATGTTTTCTCAGGTGTTGATTAGGTGTCCCGAATGGGGTGTGAGTACAACTTAGTAGGCCACCACCAAGGGATCTAAAATGAGTCCAGTCAAAAGATATTGCATGAAATTTTTTGATTAAATAAATACAATGATACACTTAAGTATTTATCACATTTGAAATTAATCTTTAATCAACATATTAGAAAAATTTCAATTCATGTTTCCCATTTGAATCATAATTCATTATCATCAATAATTTAGTGTAGGTCATCATGCATGGAACCCCTTTTCTCATTCGGTGTAGGTAGTCATTCCTAGCACCCCATAATCTAAATCTTGGATAACTATTGGGGAGGAATTCCATGTCCAAGTCCCAACTTCTAATCAGTCTATAACACCTTGTCTAGCACCAAAAAAATATCAAACATTTAATCATTCTATAATTCTCAAGAATTTTTCACATTATTAATTTACTAATCCAATGATTAGTTAAAAATTTAAATGGACATAAGTTAATTAAGAAATTAAATAATCACATAACCCAATAATTAATTCATCAATTAATTAATCAATCAAATCCATTCCCCTTCTGTAATTAATTTTTCATAATTAATTACCCATATAAAATCCCAACATGTCATAATTAATTCTTACAATTAATTATCCTTTATCAACATCATAAAATTTAAATAATTCTCCCATTTAATTATCTTTCATCAACATCATGAGACATAATTAATTCTACCAATTAATTATCTTTTAAAACCAAACATTATTTCATAATTAATTTCCCACCAATTAATTATCTTATCTAAATAAATTAAATATCTCAATTACAATATCAAAACTCCAAAATATATATTGGTCACCCCCATCATTTTATTCTGTGATTCAATGATCAATTAAATCACCAAGGCAACTTAATTCTATTCCACAATACTAATTACTCTAATTTAGAATAACAATCATCAAGTGAGTCTAGAAAACATAAAATAAAATCCACATATCATAAAACCTGACTATGAAAGTTTGATTTATACCACCAAACTCGTTTCATTGATGGATGTTAGCCCAATTCAAATCCCCAAAATCTGAGGGCCTCAATGTCATCAATAAATCTTTAGATTTTAACCCCTAAACCAAAAATAAGATCAAAATCATCAATATCTTGCAAAAATTGATCTAGATCAACAATCCTAGATCTAGATCTCAATGAAATGGTTTTGATCCCAAAAAGAGATAGAGATATTCCGTGAAATTATTTAAGAAAGATGGTGGAAATTATGGGAGAAGTAGTAGGATGAAATTCACTTACTAAGAGGAGAGAGTCTCTTCAATTTGGTCTTTTGATCTCGAAGAAAAAAATTCAGATATCCTTGGAACTCCACTAAATAGATTTAAGAACACCTAGAAATATTCAATCCTATTCCAAGGTCAAAACATGAGAGTCTCTAGTAGTTTTTTTGGTTTTAAGAAGTGTTTTCATATATTAAGTTATACATGCACAATGTCTTGGGAAGAGGCGCATGGTTAAAAAAAACTATGCGCAAACTGTGCAAACCTCTCTATACATGTATGCACGATTTGGCTGCACGATTTGTCCAACCATGCATGAACTGTATAGACTTCTCTATCCAATTTAAAACATTTCACACCATTTGGTTGAACAATTTGTTAAACTGTGCACAAATCATGTACAACCCACTATCCTTTAGTTTCCCTTAAAATTTCACCCAAACGTATCCCAAGACACTAATCCAAATCCAAGGTACATAAAAGCTTCAAAAAGTACCTAAAAATAGGCCCGATAAGACTATAGAAAATTTCAGGATATTACAAAGGGGTATGTCATGATTTCAGCACAAGTGAACTATTTTTATTTCTTATTTAAGGGGATGTATTAAAAGATGTTCTTGTTGGATGAAGTTGTATTTGATAGAAAAAGTTCGTTCTTTAAGGTTAAAGGTCTATAAAATCACTAATTTTTGATAGAAAGATATTTTTGTTCGTTGATTATTTTCTCCACCACTGATTTATCCCTCATATGATTATAATTAATGGATAAATGTTTCTAATTAAAATGTTACAAAAACCATAGATTTATGTTCTATTGTTGAAAAAAATTCCAAAAGGGGTATTATTTTGATATAGTTGGTAGAGTTTTTTTAGGATGCTTGAGAAAGGTAAAAAAAATATTGTTATGAAATATTGGTTTTAATGTATTGAATTTCATTTATAAAACCTTATACATATATCCTTGTTCTTATTACTAATATCCCTTAAATTTTTAATCATTTTTTTGAAATAGATAGAGATGTGAATAGACAAAAAATATTAGTCAATGGTTTCTTGAATGAGTCTATTAGACAAAGTATTTTTTAAAATATTCATATTATTTTGTTTAACAATATAAAATGGAAATAAAATTGGATGGAGATTTATTCAGATTTATATCTATTCATAAAGATATTAAAACCATATTTTTTTGAAATAACTCAGAATCATAGATTGAGTGTAATGAGGATAAATTATTTTTTATATTCAATTTTCATGCTATGAAGTTCTATAAAATATTACCAGACAGAGGCTATAACATATAGGGTTTCATTGTATTTTTTTAATATGTGTAAGGTTTATACAATAAGGATTATCTATCCAAATAGATTGTAGGGAATACTGGTTTGGATAAGTTTTGGTTTTTCTCCAATTTATTTATGTAATGATTTTGGAATCTCGGGGGGTAAAATGAATTATCAAATGAATTCTTGTATAAATTTGTTGATAAGATCATTATTAATGAAATTTCAGTGGCTATTTTTGGGGAAAGATATTTGGGGAAGTTTTTACAATGTTTCTTTTGG
Organism: Viscum album; assembly: GCA_963277665.1. Classification (NCBI taxonomy): domain Eukaryota; kingdom Viridiplantae; phylum Streptophyta; class Magnoliopsida; order Santalales; family Viscaceae; genus Viscum; species Viscum album. The sequence goes on along the minus strand of OY728138.1, from coordinate 634,541,551 downwards.
AAAAATTCCATTAGATGAAGTCTATTATACAAAATTTTCCATAGGAACTCATTGGACCGAGGTTTTTGAGTAACATTCATCATACAAAGGCTACTGACGATTCCAATTCTTTTAAGTCATCATAATGATTTTTCAGTATAAAGTAAAATAGAATAAATAATGTTTATTAGAATCATAATAAGAATTTACATCTATAATTTTCTACCATATATATGTTTGTGTTTTTGGTAAACTAGTTTGACGATCCTTATAAAGCTTTCATAAAGTCATGTCTTGTTTGGTGGGACTGAACTGATTTTTCAAATTTTGTATCTTTCTATGATAATGATCAATGGATAATAAATTTAATGTAGAGGTTAAGAATGTTTAATGATTATATATTGATGTTGATTTTTTTTCTAGATGTTTCAAGAGTACTTAATAATGACTCATAACTATAAAATGTAATTAGATGATATGGAGATTTGAGATTCATGTTTTCATTTTTCAGGAAAATAAATTGTTGTTACATCTTTTTATCCCATGAATGCACCTATATAATGGGATGTCAGGTCAAAACATACTATAATTATTCACTCATGATGAAGTGAGGAAAAGAGATATAGAATAGTAAACTCCGTCCGATAAAATTTGGGGAGAAACATCATGTTTTAGATTTCCAAATATAGGTTTCCATTAGTTTTGATTTGACATAGGGGATATAGAAACAACTATAAGTACATGGTTCAATTAGAATTAGGTGATTAACTAGAATTGGGATTAGATATTTGATACTAGAAATATATTTCACATTAATGGTATTGGGATTGAAAATGTAGCGGCGAGATAAAAAATAGTGGTCTATAAGCTCTTAGTCTACACAAAGGCACATGATAGAGTTTATCAAATTAACTAATGAGACAGAGTTTTCCTAGTTAACATATAAAGATTCTATTTTTTAGTGAGGTCTATGAATGGTTTATTACTTTTTACTGGGTAAGAATTTGAAGAATAAATTCACACATAAATCATAGGAATAATAAATTATATGAAACATAGTGATAAAAAACAGATACCTATTGGAAAAGGTTTCACAATATTTTTGAAAACATCCTGGTCATATCATTATATTTTAAATTATAAAATGAATTGATGTTTTATTATAGTGAAACATATTGTTATGTATATTCACTTATTATCATAATTCTATAAAATGGAATGTTTTTTAAAAGATTTTGTGGTATTCTTCTATTTACATATTATAATATTGAAAATATACTCATTTTGTGTAGAGAACCATAGAAATACATGGGAACTTGTAGTTAGTCATGTTTTATTGTTTACTGGAAATTCATATCTCTTTAACATGAGGTGAATGTAGTTTCTCAATAAAAAAACAATAAATTGAAAACATCACAAATTCAACCCTCCCTATCTCATTTATCACATTGTTCCTTTCAAGGGAAAATTACATATGGTAATGAAAATAACTAATAGTTTTCTAGAATATGAATATTGATATTTGAAAAATTACTATATTATAAATTTGGAATATGATATTATATCTGGATTTCCATTTCAAACAAAATAGTTAGTAAACAGTTTTCAAGGGTTTCTTGGAATTATATAATAAAATTAGCATATGATTTTATCTACAAAAATTTATATTAAGGGTATATGGGAGATCCACCATGATATGTATGGGTTCATCTGGTTCTTCAAAGAGTACTTAATGATCCATTATATATTCTAGTGAATATATATTAGTTTCTAGAGAATATGTAATGGAAAACATCTTTATCACTCACATATAACTATTACATTATATAATATTTTATTTTATCTTAATGTAGGGTAATTTATGTTTTTGAGAAGTTTCATCCCAAAACATATAAAATTTGGAAGTTTTCCCACTTTCCATGAGATACACACATAGTGTAGGGGAAACCATGGGGTTACCATTAAGTATTTTTTTTCTTCAGTTCACTTTAGATAAATCATGGCCATTTTATATAGGATTCTCACAGTTAAGTCCATTCCATGAAAATTGCATGGATATCTATGTCAGACCATTTTTAACAAAGGGTATTGGGGAAAAATTTAGTATAATTAGAGAAAACCATATGAAAAGCTATGGTTAGGTTTATTATTTGAATGTTCCATTTGGTATGATTATTTAATTTTTTGTCAAAATCTCACGTGTCTTTAGGATAACATCAGGATACCATTTTACATAATTAGTTTGATGCACATGATTGGAATGTTTTTTATAAAAGAATGTAAAAAACCATACTTCTTTTGTAGATATGATTAATGTTTTAAAATTACAAGTTTTCCCTTCAGTTTATTATCTAGTGGAATCCCTTTATCTTTCTACTGGATTGATAAAATGTTGGGGTGTGAATGGGATCTTCCTCACTTATCCCCCCTTTAATTTAAATCTTTTTATTTATAGGATTTCAAGTGGGTAAAACCTCATTTGTTTTTTTTATATTGTATATACTTACCATGAACATCCTATTGGTTATTCTCATAATGATAACCCTTATCATCTATTCTGGGGGTGATTATGGTTCAGGTAGGTTCTATTGATGGGTATTTTCATTATTATGGTTTGATTAGGATGTCTATTGGATCAGTTAGCATTTCAATATCAAAATAAATGTGTTTTAATTTTATTTCCTCCAAAATGAGGTGTGGGTTTATTTAGAACTCCCTATTAATACATATTATATATATATATATTAATATTTTGAAATGTTTTTAATGAATATATTTTAGTACATGGTATTATTTTGTTGAGTTTTAGTTGGAATGAAAATGTTTATAATACATCAGATGGACAAATGGTTCATGTCAGTTATTTGGGAAAATGATTTTGTGTATTTTATAAAGGAATTAAGTGTTTTAAAAATTTGTTTTATACCATGTTTATCATAATTGTTGGTGTAATATATATTAAAGGGATTATTTTTAAATTTAAGGGAGTTTACCTTAATTATCTTTAACTTTTTTATTCTATTAGATCTTGTGGTGGCTCAAAATGTTTTCAAACGGAAATTAATGTTTTGTGAAAGCCTTATTTAAAACACTTGATTCCTCAAATATGATTGTTTTTGTTAAAATTAAATGTGTTTTTCGGGAAATTTATGTGTCTAAAATGGCATTTCCAATTTTTTTCAGTATATTATTTCAATGGGATTTTAAAATGTTATTTTTAAATAGTTTAAAAATGGATTAGCTTCCAATGACATTTTTATGTTTTAACATTAAGGGAATATTTTTAATAATGTGAGAAAAAAATTAATCTGCATGTGTTTATTATTATTATTTTGGATTGTAACATCATAAATAATCCTATATATTATCATGATTATTGTAATTATTATAGATATATGTAAAAGGTGTTGTTCTATGGGATGGTTTAGGAGGTGTGGTAAGGATTAGTTTCTAAAGATCGAAATTTTATTTATGTGGAATCCATTATTCATTCTATTATTCACCTAATATGTGGACATTTAATGGGATTACTTAGGAGAATATTGGTGATCCAAATATGTAAAATCCCACGTGTATAGTGTTTTTTCTATGTAACACCCCATGCTTCCATGATACACTTCTTTGTAAAAAATTCAATACCTTGCGCTGCACACAACACCGAATTTTAGTGCACCATGACAAGACGTTTCAAAAGGGTTTATGAATATTAATAACCAAATTTTTTATTTTACATTTTCCACATTATTTTAATATTTATGTCATGTGTTTCTTATAGATGATATAAGAAGAAATTCAATTTTTTGAATAAAAGAAGCATTTTTCAGAAAATATAGTTTTATATACTTTTAATAGAGAACCATTTTAAATAAAATATTTGAAAAATTTATATATTATATCTGAAAAAAATATTATTTAGAAAATGGGCATAAAAATTTATTGTGGAATATGTTTGGTATTTTTCTGATAACTTTTATATTTTAATGAATAGTGAAAAATACTACATTTTAATTCAAAACTGATTTTTCATCTAATTTATTTATATTGGTAGATTATATTTTTAATTGGACTTAAATAATAATTAGATTATGTTTTTATAATTTAATATAATATAGGTCATTGGAACTGTTTTCACATTAACAATATATACAAACAATGCCAATCATTTGATGGTTTTTACTTTTGAAAAAACATGTTTTCTCGTTTTGTGAAGAAGGATTAATTTTGTTTTTATTACTGTATGTTCTGTGTTTTAAATTTTAAAAAATGGATTCCAAATTTGGAATCATTGGTTTGAAATTATGTTAACATGTTACTTTAATTTTTTTGACATTAAGAATAATAACTTTCGCAATTTTTTATTACCATAGTTAAGGGTAAATCAGGTAATTAAAGGTAAATATAATATTAAAAAAATACCCTAAAACCTATTAAATCATATATTATGACTAACTTAGACACTTATAACCTATTTTACTAAATTTAATCATTTAATGGACCCTTTTCCATAAATATGACATGAATATTATTAAAATTAATGAATAAGAAAAAAATGTTACCTTCTCATTTCTTATAAGTATAATAATTATAATATAGAGACATCTAACATATAACCAATATTATAAATAGTATATTGATAGAAAAAATAATTAACTAAATCATAGATATTTATTTATAATTTTTAGAGATTATATAATTACCATTAATGATGACACAATAATGATGCATAAATTATTTTATTAATAGAAATATAAAATAAATGATGTTAAAGATATTAAAATAAATATAACTTGACTTAATTAATGACAGAAAATAATTTTATAGATAACATAGAAATGTTATTAAAATATTTTAAGTACATTTTTGAAGTTATCTTGATGTTTTATATTTTAAAAAATGAGAATATTGAATAGTATCAAAATTGACATAAATAATACGTTAAAATAAATAATAGCTTATTAAATGTTATAAAATTCATAAAAATCTCAAGTTTAGAAAAATAACTATAATAGTGTTAAATATTTCATTAATTATCTAATTTTGGTTCTTTTTTAATTTTATTGTAACTATATTAAACCTATATTATAAAAAGACAAGTAGACATAGTAAGAGTCAAACCGTTTAACTAAGGGTTAAACACAAAAAGATAAGGTTACTTTTATGATCTAAAAATGTATAAAAAATCATTGTTTTTGATTATTGTTACACATAATAGTCTTATATTATAAATAATTCACTTTTTATACATTTATTTTTGAATATTAATTTAAATTAATTTAATATTTCAATAATTTTCTTAATGTTCTCCTTACCTCTCTTATAAAAGAGAATGTATCCTTCATTATTATTCACACCTATAAATCCCTTAATCTCGGCCATCACCTACCCAATTATTCTATAAACTCACCTAAAATCAACCTAGAGGCCTTTATTTGGTAATAAATCAAAACTCAAATGTTTTTTTGTGCAAATCAAAAGGAGATACCCGAAAAAGAGGTAATTTTTTTATCAACTATTTCAAAGTTCTTTTCTAGTTATACATCATATTCCTATGTTTTTTACATAAAAAATTCATAAAAATAGTAAAATATAAATTCTTATATGTTATTATAATTATGGAATAACCATAATCTTCCATTTATCCATCCTATGAATAACAATATCACCATGTGTGTGTTTGTATGACTTACCGTCTCCATGCCGTGGTGTTATTTTTCATTCAACACTAATTTATTTGGATGTGTATAATGATGAGTATAATGTATATAATTAATGAATATAACATTATAATATTTATTTATAATTTATATACCATGAAATTCCATACCATTTAACTATTAAGGGAATGATTCGTTGCTCGTGCATATGTAGGACCTACCATCTCCACGACATGGTGAGATTCATTCTCCAAGTCAAACATTCAAGAATTATTATAAAATTTGTATGATGATAAAAAAATAATTACTATGAACTTAATATCATTCTATATATAAATAAAATACATTGTATTCATAACAAACGTTACTTACATGGCTAAACAAGAATGGGAAAATGAAGCAGTTAACAACCAAAATAATGGTCACACTAAAATAGTATTAAAAAGGATATAAGAGGATATTATATGATATCATAAATATGGATATGGTCCTACTATAATTTAATAACATGGTTTAACTATTATACATGTCGTTAAATCACCCTTTACTAAAACAAAGTACAAGATAATGGTTAATTTCACAATCTCTTTATTATCCGAGATTCTTTAAATGTAAGTATTTACTCAGACATATTTATCATCCACATCCATGTTTCTTAAAATGTATTTCAAAATATCTTCAAAAATTCATTAATGTCATTTTTAAATTTTTTTTACATCATATAAAACTTTTTTAAAGGAATCTTTCCATTTTTTTAAATAAGGTACTTTATAACCTTTCTGAAAAAATAATGGAATATTGTCTTTTATTATATTATACGGTGTGATAGGCTATTTTCCTCCATTATGATGCCTTATCATCTTGATGATTTCTTTTCAAACATACAATGTTTTTTATTAAGAAATCCTTTCTTTTATAATTGGGTAGTATTTAAATAATTTCAAATTAAAATTGGATATTTCTCTCATTGAGTTTTAAAAAATTAATTAGATTATTTTCATCCATGTCAACATAATTTTTTGGATTTTAGGATTTATTGAGGTTGATTTATTATCATAAAATCTTTCATATTTTATTGAATGTTTTAGTATATGTTTGACTTTGGATGTGCTATTTTTATAGAATTTATGATTTATGGTTAAAGTATTACCATTTTGTATACTAGTTTTAATATGAATTTTTATGTTATGTTTCACTTTTTTCATATGTGGAATACATTGGACATAGAAAGTGATGGTTGAGGCCTACTTAGACCCTCGATTAATCATTTGGTCTCATGAGACAAACTAGTGTCTTGGCATGAGGCCATGACAGTATGATTATTTATGGTCTTGGAATGAGGCCTTGACAGTATGGTTATGATGTCTCACATTATGCATTTCCTCATTATGTGACTAATATTACATATAATTATTTAGAATATACATGTGAATGTTTAAATGGAATTATTTGATTTATTATTACCATATTATTCTGAATATTATTATTAAAAGGCTTTTGTTTCTTTTTAATACATTTCCTTATAAGATTATGCATATTTACGATAGATTTATTTATATTGTTTATCCTTTCAAAGAATTTTAGATCACCCCTTTCTTATGTTTCATTTTTCCCTAGGATGCAAAGAAGTAAATTATTATTGACCAGGAGGGATATTATAAGGGATATTAGGGCTTTCAAAGGGGATAATTTGTTGTTTTTCATTTCATTATGTAATATAAAACATAGGTTTGTCTCTAGTATTTATAAGGCTACTAAATTGATCAGTTCTTCAGGATTTGATTTCTTATGATCATGTCAATATAATAAAATAGTGCACCAAATTGGGGAAATTCAAGTTTGGGCATTACTGTTGGTATTAGAGGAAGTTTAGTACAAACCTTGGAAATTACATTTAGAAAAATACTTTAATTAGGGGACAATAACCTAAGATAGAATTTGAGGATAAGTATATAATAACATCCTAAAATTTTGCTAATATATAGATTAAGAGAGGATTCCTAGAAAATACATCACTTTATAGATACTAAAATTTGATGTGGATCTCGTACAAATTTACCTACGAGTAGAAACTCCAACAAGATGTTCTGATCATTACTTAGGGTAACGTGGAACATGATAATGGGCCTTATTAATCACCAAGTTTGACACTCCCAGGGGATATAATTAAGATAATTCATATTTTATTTTTATACCATTATGAATGATTTATGAGAAAATATCTCCACAAAGAAACAATTTTTATGATTATGAATTAAATACGATTTAGTTTTTCAATTTATGTAATATATTTTACTATTTTGGAATTATTAATTATGATTCATAACTAAATATAGTGTATGCCATTATTTAGAAATGGAAACTAATAGAAGGAACATAAACTATATCAATTCATGTAATCCATGTAGGGACTGCCCTCCTTTACCTGATAATGATAGGGGAGTTGGTGATACAAATGACGCTAAATAGATTTTAACCATACTGGGACAACTGAATCAGGTTATAAACAACAACCTTACCCGTATAGAGAACCCTGATCCCTAATGTGGAGGATCAATGTTTGATCACTTCATGAGACAACAACCTCCAACATTTAATGGGACTAAAAATCCACTTATAGTTGAGAAATTGATAAGTTTCTTAGAGAAAATATTTCTTACATTTGGGAGTAATGAAAGGGGAAAAGCTATTATGGAATTCAATCATCTATTAAGAGATACAGATCAATAGTGTTAATTAATTCAAAAAATTTACGAGGATGAAGAGGTAGAAAATAAGGATTGGAGGGAATTTAAAGAAATATTCCTATAAAAATAAATTCCCCATGATCCATGAGAAAAGTTTTAGAGGAAAGTTCTGAGTCTGAGGTAGAAGAAGGATGACAATGTTTCAATTTTTGAAGGTAACTTCGCAATGTTTGCATGACAAGCTGCAGACTATACACAAAACCTAGAAAGTAAGAATGATCGATTCTTTGATGGGTTAATACCATTCCTATGCTGGGTATTGGTCTCAATATATTTATCATTTTACGAATATATTGTATCATATGCCTTCAAGATAGAAAAGGAATTCTCTTAGAATTATGAATTTAAACGAATGAAAGAGAAAAAGGGAGTATCTGGATACTTTGCAAAAGGAAATAAGGGGAAGAAGGTAAAAGATGATATTTCACCCTGCAGTAATTATGGGAAGAAACACCACAATACTTTCTTTAATGGGATTGGAGTTAGTTACATGTGTGGATAAAAATTACACCAATCTCACAATTTTAAGGGGAAGAAAAAAAATACCAATGTTCAATGATACAATTGTAAAGGGACGGGACATTATGAAAATTATTTTACAAAGCATCAAGGAAACATTCCCCCAAAAGGCCTAGGGAGCAAGGCCAAGATTTTTCGATCACAACTGATGTGGTTGAAGTTCATAATGATGTGGTGGTACGTACTTTAATCATTTCCTCAAAATTTTCCAAGGATTTATTTGATTTTGGATCCTGGAATTCCTTTATATCTTACCACTTTTTTTAAAAAAAAATAGATATTTCCAATTCTCATTAATAAGGAATTATTAGTCAAAACCTCAAAGGTAAGTATCATTGAAAAAAATATGTGTCAGGAAGTTTCCATTATGGCATATAAACATGCTTTATCTGATGAATTTATCATCATACCTATGGAAAAAAATTTAGAATCCCTAGTATGGATTGGCTATAAAAATATGATGCAAAAATTTATTACCATAATAAGGAAGTAATGATATGTTAGGAAAATGTAGAATCCATTCTCTTTATAGAAGAAAATATAACACCTTATTCTTATCAAAACCACCCCAGTAGCTTTAATGAATGAGATTATTAGTAAGGAAGAGGAAATAACATCTAGGGATGAAAAAAGAGATACTCCAATTAAGGATGTACCTATTGTACAAAAATATATTGATTTATTTCTAGAGGATTTTCTTGGACATCCTCTCTAGTGTGAAGTTTATTTTACTATTGATTTAATCCCTAATGCAAATCCAATACCAAAAATCAATATAGAATGGACATTTCAGAATTAGTAGAGCTGAAGAAACTAGTAGAGTATTTGAGTAATAAAATATTTATTCTCCCTAGTGTTTCTCCATGGGGAGTACCAGTTCTTTTTGTTAATAAGAAAGATGGATCAATGAAGCTGTGTGTTGAATATAGAGAAACATATTATATTATAATAAAGAACAATTATACTCTACCTCACATTGATGATTTGTTTGATCAAATTTAGGAACATCAATTTTTTTGAAGATTTAACTTCATTCGAGATATCATCAGTTGTGTATAAAAAAGGATGATATTCTAAAGACAACATTCCAAATAAGGTATGGTCATTATGATTTTTTGATAATTCCATTATGATTGACTAATGCACCCTATGTTTTTATGGATTTAATAAATAGAGTGTTCATTGAATTTCATGGTGATTTTTTCATTGTATTTATTGATGATATCTTGGTATACTCTAAAATCTATAAAGATCATGTGAACCACTTATTGATTTTTCTACAGACTCTTAGAACAAATGAATTATATGGGATGTTTAGAAAGTGTGAATTATGGCTTTAGAAAATTTCTTTTCTTGGCGATATTATTTTCAAGGATGAAATTTGTGTTGATCCTACATGGAAAAAGGAAATTGATGAATGTATAGAATAGATCAGTATAATAGAGGTACATAGTTTTATTGGTTTAGCAGGTTACAATTGGATTTTCATCCATAAATTTTCATGATTGGAAAACCTATTAACCAAGATCATCCAAAATGGGTTAAAATAGTTTTTAAAAACGAGTGTGAAGAAAGTTTTGAATAATTTAAGAGAAGATTAGTCAATGTTCTTATATTTAAATCACTATCTAGAAATTATGGGTTTGTGATTTATAGTGATGTGTGAAGGAAATGAATTGGTTTATCCTTTTGAAGAATGACAAGGTTATTGCATATGCATCAAGGTAGTTAAAAATTCAAGAACAATTTACCCAACTAATGATCTTATGCTAGTATTAATAATATTTTCTATGAAAATATAGAGACACCGTCTCTATGGTGAAGAATGGGAGATATATACTGATAAAAAGAGTTCGAAATATATTTTATCACAGAATTAACTCAACATGAGACAAAGTAGATGGCCTGAGCTACTCAAGGATTATTATTTTATTATACACTACCACATCATGAAGGAAAATAAGTTGGAAGATGATTTGAGTAGAAAGTACCCTGGAGTTCTAAACAAAATGAGAGTTGAAAGGGATCCTATGTTCATGGATATAGTAAATATGGATATAAGAATCATCAAGAATAATGAATCATAACTACTTTTTGAAATGGTTTCCAAACTACATTTACTGGAAAGTTTAAAAAATTATCATTATTATGATGATGATTTTTAAAAGAAAATTATTGTGGTGAATGATGGGATAATAATTGGATTCATATTTGAAGATGGTATTTTAAAATTTGGGAAGAGGTTTTGTTTTCTTTCTATACCTGATCTAAAGAAAGAATTATTAGATTATTCTCATAGATCAAATTCATCTATACACCTTGGTGGGACTAATATGTATAGATATTTAAAGAATCATTTTTGGTGGGACAACATGAAGAGGGAGATTTCGGATTATGTGTCTAGATGTTTGATTTTTCAAAAAGGTAAAGGCTGGATAACAACATCCTAGAGGAGTCACGCAACCTCTTCCTATACCTTTTTAGAAATGTGATGATATTATGATTTATCTTATCATATGGTTACCAAATACTCCCATATGAAATGATATTATATGGGTTATTGTCGATCGTCTTACCAAATCATCATATTTTCTTAATATAAGTGAAGATTTACCACATAAAGATTTAGAAAGACTGTATATTAATGAAGTTATAAGACATCATGGTGTAGTCTTATCAATTGTTTTTTTATTGTGATCCTCATTTTAAGTAATAATTCTAAAAATGTTTTTAGAAGGCCCAAGATATAGAGTTTCATTTGAGAACTACCTAGCACCCTCCAACTAATGGAAAATTAGAATGGATTACTCAAACATTATAAGACATGTTTAGATATTTCACACTTTACTTTCAAGGTATGTGGGATAATTATTTACCTCTGGTGAAATTTTGCAATTATAATAGATTCCATTCAAGTATTCAGATGGAACCATATGAAGCATTTTAGGTAAAAATATGTCAAATTCTTACCTTTTGGGATGATGTTGGTGAAAAAAAAATCATAGGCCTATAACGTTTTGAGGAAACAAAAAAATAGGTAAAAACTATTCAGACCCATATGAAAACAGATCAAAGTAGGCAAATGAGATATGTCGATAACTGAAGTAAGGATTAGGAATTTCAAGTGGGAGATCACGTTTTCTTGAAGTTATCTTCCTGGAAGGGTTTTATATGATCTAGTAAGAAGGTTATATTATTCCCTAGTTATATTAGACCTTTTGAAATTCTTGAACGAATTAGAGCGGTTTCTTACCATTTGGATATGTCACCATGTCTCTCCAAAGCTCACGATGTGTTCCATATATTACCATTGAAGAAATATATGCCAGACCCAACACATGTAATCACTTATGAAGAAATATAACTGGAACCCAATCTATCTTATTATGAAGATCATATCAAGATTCTTGTTACCAAAGAGATTGTGTTAAGAAATTGGACGACTCTCCTGGTAAAAGGTTCTTTGGGGAAACCATAAATGGAAGAGGTGATGTGGGAACAATAAGAACTTATGATTAATAAGAACATGAATATTTTTATGATATGATATTATAGATAATTCAATGATGAAATTATTTTAAGGAGGTAAGAATGTAACACCCCAAGAATCCATGATATGCTTCTTCCAAAATAATTCAATAACTTGCACTGCACATAATAATGAGTTCAAGAGATTAACAGTTTAAAAAGTGGTTATGAATATTATTAACCACATTTTTGATATTATATATTATATATAATTTTAATATTCATCTCACATTCTTCTTAGTCATGATACAACAACAAATTCATTTTTTCGAATAAAAGAAGTATATTTTAAAAAAAAATATAGTTTACCACCTTTTAATGGAGAACCATTTTTAAATCCAATATTTGACATTTTATGTACTTAATTTTACAAAATAATCTTTTCCATTAGAATAGTTACATATTAATTTAGTTATTAATTTTTTTGGGTGCTTTTTTTGATAACTTTCATATTTTATTGAATAGTAAAAAATACTGCATTTTTAATTCAAAACTAAATTTCATATAATTTTTTAATATTATTTGATAATAATTTTAAATAGTTTTCAAGTATAATTATATTAAGTTTTTATCATTTAATACAATTTATGTCATTAAAATAATTTTCATATAAAAATTAGATATAAATACAAGCTAATATTTTAAGGTTTTTTATTTTTGAGAAATCCATTTTCTCATTTTGTCAATGGGGATTCATTATAAATTAATTAATTCAACTTATATGTTTTAAATTTTGAAAAATGGATTCCATATTTGGTATCACTATGTCCAAATTATTTTAATAGGTTATTTTTATTTTTTGGATATTATGAATAGTAACTTTTGTAATTTTTTATAATACAGATAAAGATAAATCAAGTAATTAATGATAAATATAATATTATAAAATTAACCTAACACCTATAAAAAATCCTATTTGACAACTAAATTCAATAATTATCATCTATGTTTCTAAATTTATTAATTTAATGGATCCTTGTCGATTAATATGACATCAATATTATTAAAATTAATGAATATGGAAAAATGTAACAATTTAATTTCTTATAAGTATAATAATTATAATATAGATATTTCTAGTATATAACATCTATTTTAAATCATCTCTAGAAATATAAAATAATTAAATACATCATATAAATTTATTTATAATTTTTATAGATTAAATAATTACCATTAATGATGATACAATGATGATGAATATATTATTTATTAATATAAATTTCAAATAAATGATATGAAAAATAATAAAATTAATAGAATTAGAATTAACTAATGACATACACGAATTTTATATATAAAATATAAATTTTATTTACATATTAGAAGTATTTTATAGAATTTATCATGAATGTTTGATATTTTGAAAAATGAAAATATTGAATAGTATCAGAATTGACATAAATGATACTTTAAAATAAATAATATCATATTAAACGTTATAAATTTCATAAAATCTCAGGTTTGGGAAAAACTATTTTAGTGTTAAATATATCATTAATTATACAATTTGGAATCTTTTGGCATTTTATTGTAAATATATTAACCCTATAGTATAAAAAAACAAGTAGACACAGTAAGTGTTAAACTATTTAACTAAGGGTTAAACCTAAAAGATAAGGTTACCTTTCTGATTAAACTTGTCAAAAAATAATTTTTTAGTATTTAGACCCATACTCATCTTATAATTGAAATAATTCACTTTTTATTCATTTATAGTTGAAGAGTAATTTTTATTAATTTAATATTTTGATAATTTATTAATATGCCCCTTACCTCTCTTATAAATGGGCACATCTCCTTCTCTTTTGTTCACCTCTATAAATCGGTTTGTCTCGAAAAAAAAACCTACCCAATTATATTTCAAAATTCCATAAAATCGTCTTATATTCCTTAATGTGGGGAGAAATCCAACCTATGGAGTTCTTTGTGAAAATTAAAGGAGATACCCGAAAAGGAGGTAATTATTTTATTGGCTCTTTCAAAGTTATTTTCTTCCTCTACTTCCTCTTCCTATGTTTTTTACATACCAATGTAAAAAGTCTAGTATCCCATACAAAAATAGATTTTATTATAATTATTGAATAACAATATTTCTCTATTTATCAATCATACTAATAACAACATCGCCATGCGTGTGTAGGCACGACTTACCGTCTCCATGTTGTGTTATACTTTTTTATTCAACACTACTTTTTTGGATCGGTATAATTATAAGTATAATGAATATAAATAATTAATATAAAAATATAATGTTTTTTTATAATTAATATACCATCCAATTGAAAACCATTTAACCATTATGGGAATGATATCGTCGCTCATGCATACACACAACCTACCATCTCCACGACGCGTTGAGATTAATTCTCCACATTAACCAATAATGAAAGATTATAAAATTTATATGACGAGTTAAAATAATTTGTATGAACTTGATATCATTATTTATATAAATAAAATACATTCTATTCTTAAAAAAATTACTTACATTGAAAATCAGGAATAGGAAAATGAAATAGTTAACACCCAAAATAATGGTAACACTGAAATACTATTAAGAAAATGATATAAGAGGATATAATATGATATAATAAATATGGATATGATCCTATTATAATTTTTAACCTTGTTTTTCCATTATAAATGAGGTTAAATTACCTTCAACTAATTTAATGTATAAGGTAAGGGTTAATTTGACAATCTCTTTTTTATATGAGATTGTTTATACATAAGTATCTACTGGGACATCATCATCATCCACATCCATGTATCTAAAAATGTATTTCAAAATATCATTGAGAATTGTTTAAATTCATTTTTATCCATGTTTTACATTTTATAAATTTTTTTTAAAGGGATATTTTCATCGTTTTCCTAACAAGGTACATTATTAATTTTTCAACAAATTATGGAAAGAATGTTTTTTTAACTTATACAGTGCGGGAAGATATTTTCCGCATTTATGAGGGATTAAATTTTTTAATCAGTCCTTAAAATATTACAAGGATATTTTTATAATAATTTTTTTATTTTATAATTGTGATACTTTTAAATAATATCAATGTTAAATGGGTTATTTCTCTCCAATAGTTTTAGTGAATTTTTTAGACTATTTTCATCTATGTCAACATTGTTTATTGGATTTTATGCTTGATTGAGGATGATTTATTATGATACAATCTTCCATAATGAATTGATGGTTTTATGAAAATTTTGACTATGGATGTTCTATTTTTATACCATTCAGGGTTTATTGTTATAGTATTAACATTTTTTATGTTAGTTTTAATATGAATGGTTATGTTATGTTTCACCCTTTTCATACGAAGAATTAATTAGACTTATTATGTGAAGGGTGAGACCTTCTATATCCCCTCAATACATCTTTAGGTCACATGAGACAAACTATGGTGCTGACACAAGGCCTTGACAATATAGTGTTTATGATCTTGGAACGAGGCCTTGACAGTATGGTTTTGATACTCGACATTATGCATTTTCTAGTTATGTGACTAAAATTACATGTTATTATTCAGAATATCCATGTGAATGTCTAAATAGAATTATTTGATTTATTCTTTCAATACTATTCATAAGATTATGTTTAAAAGGATTGTGTTTCTGTTTTATACCTTTCCTTAAAAGTTTATGGTTATTTATTATAGATTATTTTATATTGTTTTTCCTTACTGAGTATCTGATCTAACCCATTTCTTTTGTTTTATTTTTTCCATAGGATGTGAAAAAAGTATATTAGGAATAAACTATTGGGATATTATAAATGATATTAATTTTTTAAAATGGGGCTATTTTATTTTCATTTCAAGTTGTTATGTAAAACTTATGTTTCTATGTAGTATTTACAGGCCTACTAAACTAATAGGTCCTTTTGGATTTGATTTCTTTTGATAATTTCAGTGTAATAAAATATTACACCAACTCAAGGAAACTTATGTTGGGGTGTTACATCCTAGGTTAAGTACATGAATATATTGTGTGATATAAAAAATGATTTTTATAATAATCGATGTCATTGGAAGGGATTAAAGATTTATTTTTTTCTCCAAGGTAAAAATATAGTATGGGTAGTCCAATGGACTACCTGAACATTTTAGATTTAGTATTATTACATTAAATTCATTATAACCATTTCTAGATACTGATACATGAATAAAAAGATATATCTCATGACACATACTTCATTCTCATGATTCTTTTAAGATTCCCTAAGAAGATCTATTTGTTTTCCACTTGTTCGTTTGATTATGCAGAACCATGTTTTTGTTTTTTTCATGGAATTTATTTTATTATTAATTAGTCCATATGTAATATTTTCTTATTTAATTCGGTGTGTATAATATTATACTCAATTTAATTGATATAAATTATTTGAAAGTGTGATTCTAAAAATAAAAATCTATTTATTTTGTAAAAAAATATGCAATGGAATTTTCATGATATTTTATATACGTAATATATTTCTAGAAATTTTTGGAATGAGGGATAAATGGTGATTTGGTTTCTCTTCCATTTGAATAAAATAACGTTATATTATGTTTTAAATTATAAATTAAAATGTTTTTACATCAATGTTTATATTTATAAAAAATATTGTTTTTAAATTTATAAGTGTCATTTCATTATTTTTTTTAAATCACATGAAAATATTATATTATATCTTATATTTATTCTTTAACTCTATGAAAATTATTATAAATGGATTTATAGGGATATATTGGTGATATCATTTTGGAAACAGTTATGCTACACCATTCAAATACATCAGTTCCTGGGTGTGTATTCCATTCTTATCTTTTATCTCCAATGCCAAAATCATTTTTAATTCATAATATTTGGGTAGAATTTTGGAAGGATAATTGGGTATGATGAGTTTATAGGGGTAACCAAAGGTGATTTTAGAGCTATTCAAGTTATGGTTCCCATTTTCATTGAATTTGGGTATGTTGAATCAATCTTTCAGTATAAGATATTTATATGTAATTTTTTCATATTTTTAATTATTATATATTTTTATCTAGCTATAGAACATGATTGGTTCTTCCATGTTTTATTAATTTTTTTATCTATTTTTGTATTATATTTATTTTATATTTTTATTATTTGTTAAATCATTCCCAATTTGAATTTTGATATGCATAGGGACTATTTTTCTATCCTATTGGATTGGTAATACCCATCGAGCAAATAACCAGCTAGGTTAGATTTCAGTTCAGATGGAATCTTGGCTAGTTCTTTAAAAAATGTACTTGATCCTAGGTTTCTCAATATATTAGTAGGTTCTTGAGTATCTCTCATAATATTTTGGAGTTTCAGGTAAATTAACTTTGGACTTTTATATAGATACATTTGTTTAGTCATAAATGGTTTCCTAATCACCACCCATCAAGATTATTCTTCAGTGTCAATGGGAAATTCTGTGTAAATTTGGAATTATAAATTTAATTTTCCTATATTTTAAGATGTGTTAAATCTCATTTAATTATATGACTTTCCACATGGATTGTTTTTATGTTATTGGATATAAATAGAAAGGGCATTGGTGGATCAATATTGGTTTCCATGTTCTAAAAAATAGTGTAGTGACCAAACAATTGATCATGAAAATGTTAAATTGATTTTTTTCATAATAAGACCATAGACCCAAAAACCATAGGGAGAATTTGATTATATATATACATCCCATTTACATTGATGTTTAGAACACTCTTGAGGAATTTAATGTAATGTAAAATTTTTCAATTCAGTTTCATGATATTATTATTATATATATTGAACCATTTTTTGGAATTTTGATGTGACTCCATTTTGGTGATATTTTGGTATATATTGGGTTAAGGGGGGAAATGAGGATTTTACAGTATTTAGTTTTTGAATTATAAATTAATCCTTAAAACTTGGTTAAAAATGAAATTTATTTTGAAAAATAGTTTTGGACACATCCATGTTTTATATTGGTTTATTTCATTATGAATCCAAGATAATATTTTGGATTTTATGAAATGAACTTGGGGCCATTGTTTAGGGGGAATGAAATTTTGTGATGTTTTTTTGGTTTTTTTCATTTTTCTAATACATTAGTTTATTTATTTAAAATGGAATTTCAACCCTTTGATGGGATATTAAAATGATATATATTTGATTAAAATTAATAATGTGGTAGTTGGTTTTGTATGGTTATAATTTGTTTGGTTTTAATATTTTCAAAATATTTATATTTGATATATTACAGTGGGTATTTTTTTATAATTGATTTTTGGGTTTTAAATTAAGGCTAAATTCTTGGGAATCTATTAAGGAATTATAAATTTTCAATGATTTGATACATTTTTAAATATATTAGTGAATTTAAAATAATTTGGGTTTTTAGAAGATGATATTTAATTACCTATGTAATGTGATGGGATTTTAAACCATTTTATTTTGTTATGTGTTATTCTTATATTATTTTTTTTAAAATTTAATCCCTCTATGATGGTTAGAATTTTTTTACGAGAAAACATGACTTGGTTGGGTTCATGTTTCATTTATTTAAAGTGTTCCTTTTGGAAGGGTTAGAAGTGAAACAAGAGTGTTTATTACTATGGGTAATCCCCTACATGTTCATGGGTCCTTCCTAGAATTTTAATGGGGTGGAAATAAATTATTGTCCATTTTATCAGTTTTGGAAGTTCTTTTTATCAATCAATTTAATTTTCTAGGAAAATCTATGTGATTAATAGATAGCTAAATGGTTTATTTAGTTATGTTTTATTTCCTTGTGTTTCTAGGTCTTGATATATTTTGTGGGTTTGTGCTCAGTGAGTTTTATCCTTATATTCATAACATGTATTATGTTTGGTGTGATCTTTGGGTATTCTTTTGGTCCATCTTTTTTTAATAGTGGTTGTTTTTATTTTTTCATCCCTAGTTTTTAATTATGTATTTTATGGACTCTAATAATAATTTTGGATTTGTGGTGAGAGATATAAATGGGTTTTGGATAAATTATTAGATGCGGTAGGATCATGGGTATGTGGTATAAGTGGAAAAGATATGCTTTGAACTGGTAGATATTATGAACTAACTCATATTAGTTCATATTTTTCAACAATTAATCTAATCATATAAATGATGTCCAAGTTTACCCCTTTCATTCGAAATATGAACCAATTCTATAGAACATAATTTTTAATTCATTGAGGTATTTGTTTTTTCTCTATGTTCTTGGTTTTGTTTCTATGCGGTGGGTTTGAGTGTTTGCATCTTAGCAACATTAGATGCTTTTCATGGCCTTTATCTTTGCCTTTTGAAATTCTATAGTTGTGATTCAACTTTATGGCCAAAATACAAACCCATTAAGATATCTCGATTTTTCTCAAGTATGGTGTTTATGGATGAAGATTCTTTTTTGGAGTGAGCAAGATTATGGGTTTTAATGGTTAGTGAATCCTGATTGTTTATTTTGAAAATTTATGGTATCTTGGTAATATGGGTTTCAATACTATTCTATGAGTGTTAGTTTGATGATCCATTTATATGATTAATTATAAATAGTGTGGTGACCCTAATTCAACCTCACATTGCATTAATGTTTCTTTTTTTATGTTTGCGGTAAAATTGCAGTTGAGGTAACTGTTCTTGTATGTGTTTTGGAATCATAGTGTATCTTTTAGAGGACAGATAATGCTTCAATTTTTCTCAGTATTAGAACTTATTTAATTTTTATAGACCCTTTTCACTTATTATGAATTGGTGATGAATTATATATCCTCATCCCTTACATTGACATTGTCAAGGGAAATTCTAGGATATAAAGCTGTAGGGTGAGAGGAATCATGAAACCCATATGTCATTATTAATTTATATTTTATATTAATAAAAATATAACATAGTTTAATTTATGTTTCTAATATTTTTTTTCTTGAAAATAGAAAATCAATATTTGTTCCCATTATACATGGTTTATATTCACGGTCATGGGGAAACACAGTTGTTACCCATATATAGGAAAATTTGAAGTTCATTTTGTATAGTGAATGGTTTTTCTATGTGGATAGAACATGATTCTTCCCATATAATATGAATCCAAGGTATAATATCACAGGGCCATTGGTATATAAGGGTACTGGAGCATGGATTTAACATGATATGACTAAACCACGTGACAAGCATGCGGCCAAGTCTTAAATTATTTTGGGTCATTTGGCATCATTAGTGCATGTATATTCAAACCATAAAGGGTATATGGATATACTTAGGAGACCATTTTTCATAGGATATAAAAATCACACGGTTGACACATCAATTGGGAAAAAATACAATCAAACTAAACGTCCTTCCCAGATTTCATCAAAGTAGTGAAATTCCACTTTTTTCTAATAAGGATCATATTTTATGTAATATTATTTTCCTCCACCATGATTGTCTAAACTTGGGGTGTGTGGTGGTGGATTCCTATATAATAAATCCTTTGATTTTCATTATCTTATTCCTAATACTTCAATTTGGTACACCTTCCTTTCAATTTTCTTTCTTCTCCTCTCTTCACCCCTTGACATCTCTCTTGTTTTTCTGCAATCCCATAAACCCTAATCACTATTTTTTTTTATTATAGTTGATTGAGGTTATAAGGATAAGTATTTATGTTTTATAAGGACTAAGAGTATGTCTATATGTTCATTTATGTGTTCACCTTCAGTGATTGTTTTCATTTTGTCTCCAGTTGAATGAGTTGCGAGTTTCATTAAAACTCCCTTTTAATATAGGTTATAAGTTTTTGATTTACATAAAATTATTTTTTATGGAGATATAATCCTATAAAATTAAACCCTTAGGTATTAAATTACTTTTATATTGTTTTAATATCTCAAATACACTTATTTCATATTCTAGGTGCTCTCTATAATTTTAAAAGTGGATTTTTAAATGCATTTAAATGTTTTGAAGGTGTGATTTACATTATTATTATCTATAAAGAGGGTGTATAATATTTTATATTTATGTTTTATAAAATGGATTTAATGTTAATACAATATAAATTGGTCTGATACAATTCATTCTCATGGTTCCCAGAAATGTTTTCATAAGATAATTGATGTTTTGAGAATGGGTGCTCAGAACAAATATATTTATTATAAATGAATGGGGAATATTATTTTAAAAATAGAGTCAATGGAAATATTTTTGTTTCTAAATTAGATTTCTTGTACATATCGATATATATTTTCAAATGAAATTTGATATGTGGATTCTAAATTGGGTGAATATTACATCCCTTCTCATGGACTTTTTTCAACCCGATTGGAACATTATATTATGTTTTTCTATAAATACATGAGGCCCCAAATTTAGAATCATGTGTTTAGTTTTCTTTTTATTTCTTGAAAACATCTAGTGTGTTATTTTTATTATTAGGATTTTAAATGAATATTTATTGACATGAGAGGGGATACTTATTGAAAGGTTTTATAATGATAAGGGAGGTTTCATTAAAAATGATTAATATAGTATTCATGTAAAGAACTATTATTTAATTGTATGTTCACCCCTACTATTGACATGTAATGGGTTTTCTAAGAGGATAATATAGATCAAGATAAATGTAATACCTATTGAAGAGATTTTTTACATGGGTAAGGAAAAAAATTTGACTGAGAAGGACAACCTGATGTTTTTTATATTCTTGTAACATATTGGAAGTTCTCAGGAACATCTTTTAAGCTCCCAAGTCATAATAGATTCCATATAGTGTTCTAGTCCTATAGGGACATTAATGGTTCAGAAGTGAATAATTTGGTTCCTCATCACCCAATAATGATCTAGATATTCTTTTCTTCTGATGTTTTTCATGATTCCTAGGTCATTCTTAAGAGACTTTAGGGTATTCTATTTCATTTTGTAATTATATTTACTTAGTTATTTTGACTACAATCTCGCATGTTTGGGATGTTCTCTTGGACTATGTTTCCTTATTTCCTTTGTTACTATGTTTTTTTACATATAACATTATTTGTTAATTAGTATGGATTAAAATGGATTGTTTGATATTGTTTAAAATATTATATAAAAAGAAATATAAATTCGGCATTTTTTAAAAAAAATTTAAGAAAATATTTTTCCTTAAGGGTTTTTTATAAAAAAAATTTTAAAATGTTTTGAATAAGGTGTAAAAAATGATTTTTTATATCTCACATTATTAAAAAGACCTATTTCTTTTTTTTCAAAACATAATTAAAATATATAAGTATAAATGTTTAATTTTATTAAAAGTGTGGTTGTTCGTAAATGTGTAAGAGTATTTTTATTGAACATGTTCTAGTAAGAATGCGAAAAAACCTATATAATATTTTTTTCATATAATTACTAATTGAAATTTATTATGATTGGGATCATAGATAATACCTAGTGATATTCCATTGTGAACATTTCTATCACACCCTACGTATGATCTGGCGCTCTTGTGCAAATGGACTTCATAGGTTTCCTTTTACAGTGAATAGTTATTTATTCATTCATGAGGTTCATGTTGGTCCATGAATGGATTCAGGGATATGATGAGTGGATAAGGGTTATTAGTTTTAATTCTATATCTATAAGGGTTTTATTTTCCTTTTTCATTGAATTTGGGAATATTGTATGCAGCACATTGAGAATTTCAAATTTTTTTTCTAAATTAATATAATTCTTAATTCTACTCTCCACATTCAACATTAAAGAAAAAAGGAAAAAGGACTTTTTATTATTATGATAAATTAATAAAAAAAATTAAATAATTTATTATAATAAATTATTAAATGTCTATAAAATATAATTAAAAACTACAAATGATTTTAAAATGCAGTTTTTAATAAAACATGTTATACTATATATATATATATATATTTATTTTAAATATAAAATATATATTTATGAGTTTTATATTTTTATTTTTTAAAAATAAACTATATTTTTCAATATCACATATCAAAATTATCCTATTGTGAAATTTTTAGGATTTTTATAATTATTGATTTTAGGTGAATAGTTAAAAATAATGATTTTGTTAATATTGTCACTTTTATGACATTATCATAAAACCATAATAACATATAAAAAGTTAGAAAAATTTATATATATAAATATATATTTATAAAGTAATAAAAATCATTCTTAAATAGTATTTTAAAAATTTTAAACCCATTTTTACTGTTTTATAAAATTAACAATGATTTTACTTTAAAAATATTTTTATTCAATTATATAATTTTGTTAATCCCCTATAAAAGATAAATAAATATTTGTATTTTATATCAACATGTTATTATTATATTATAGGATCAATATAAATTTATTAAAAAATTTACAATTACTATGAATAATGTTATTCACCATAATAATGGTGAAAGTGTTATTTTCCTTGAATTTTATTATTAATATGGTTTATTTTATAAATATAAAATTAGAATATTATATTAACTAGAAATTATTTTTAGGTTTATTCCACATCCCTAAAACACTATTATTATTTATTTACTAGGTAATTAATATTATATAATATTAAGAACACTTAAATGTGCATACAAAATTTCATTACAAAAAGGTTTATATATATATAAAATGATTAAATTTAATTAAAATTTTTATATTATTTATAAATGGAATTATTTTTATCATTAAATATAGGTTTATGAAATAATTTTTTTTAATAATTTATACCTTAATATATAAATTAATTTGGAACAAACATGTTACCATAGTAAGAAAAAATGAAAAAACATAAAAAATCAATTGGTAATATTCATGAAACATTTTTAAACCTCAATAAAAGTGTGTGGTAGACGTTTTTAGAACCTTAACTCACCATAATATCCATCATTTACAAGTTTTTTTAAGTCATTGACATTTAATTATAAACATTTTCTTATTGAAATATAATTTGTATTCACAAATACTCCCATTTCGTCACATAAAAAAGGGGATCACATCCACTAATTCATGATGAAATAATCCTATAAAATTTAATCCTAATCCACTGAGATTTATATCCTCCTTGATTCTATCTTGTGTTAATAAGATTTTTGGCTCAATAATATTTCTTAGTTCCTCAATTTGGAATGATTTTTATAAGTGCAATTTTTTATTCTGATCAATGACTGATAGTGTTTAGGAATGTGAGAATACACGGTAAGGAGTTATTTGTAACACCCAAAAAATTTATTATCATGGAATAATATGCTCAATATCCTTCTTGATATCAACATTAATCTTAAGAAATAAAAAAAATATCATTTCCATTATATTAGTGGTATGAATAGTAGCAACCACACTGAAAAAAAGATGTTTATGTTTTAAGTAATTAAAATTATTTTATTAGTTCATAAAAAAATTATCAAATTTCATTAATGAAATTTTATGCTTAAAAATATGATTTCATAAAAAATGTTTTTAATTAATTTTCCACATGACCATTATACTTACATTAAATAATTTTTATTAATTTTATTTGAAAAAGTAAATACTATTTTTAAAATAATCATGTTGATATTTTATTAGGTTAAAATTTTATTATTTAAAAAAAATATTTTCATTAGATAGCGAATTTAAAAATTTGTTTTAATAAAATTTCAATTTTTCTAGTAAAATTATAATTATATTTTAAATTTCATATTAATGTAACATAAATATTCTATAATTATAAATATTTTTCTTATTTATCTTGGAATCAACATTTTTCATTATATTATAATAAGTCAATTATTAGTCTTAATATCACATATTTATAAGAAATAATATATAAATATGAAATGTGTTTTTATTTGAATAAATTAATGTAACCTCAATTGGTTAGTTTTTTATGAAAATGTGTAGATTATATATTTAATTATTTATTTAAATTATAATTGTATTGTTTTTATATGTAATTTAATGGAAATAAATAATGATTTTTTGTTACAAATGCAATTTTTTAAAAGTGGTTTTCATCAAGGTTTTCATTTATAATTAAAATTACACTCTTACATATATAATAATTAAATAAAAAAATTTATTCTATATATTTAATCATAATAAATAATATAATCTATTGTAGACAAGTCCATTTTTTGGTATAGTTAATTGTTAGAATAGAAAACTTTTATTTAAACATTTAAAACTAAAAATTTTTATAGTCCGTGTTAAGCCAACAAATAAGGGTTGGATTTTAACCCAAAACATTATAACTCTTAATGGATAAAGATGTTTCTATTTTATTGAATCATAACGTCTAGTCTCTCTCTTTTTGTATCTACATGCCCATAAATATTACCTTATATAATTGAAATAATTTGAGAAATTCTATGTCTATCCCTCCCTTTACTTATAAATGGGAATCTATCCAACTCTCATATTTACACCATTTGATCCATCTATGTAAAAATATTGACATCAGTATATCCGATCCAGTGAATTATTTTTTACATTATAATGGATATAAAGGGTTAAAACCTGAGGTACTGATCATTTTATAAGATAAGTAGAACTAGATACCTACATCATACCCATTTAACATAGGGATATAAAATACAAATCATAGAAGTGGGGGAAAAATACATCATTGAACTCATTCCAAGAATTCGTCTTCGCATCATGTGGAATGGATACAAAATAAATGTGACATCAAAAGATTAGAAAGGGTTATGTATAAAATAAGCTATCCAAAATTGAATAAAACTAATCAAAATAAAATTCAAAATAGCATAACACACATGGAATTTAATAAATAACATGGATAAAATGATTATATAAGGATTAATCAATATTTAAATGTAAATAAATGAAATCACATTCCATTAAATCAATATACTTAGAATGAAATTAATCTAGATGTAATATAATTATGAAAATTTCATTGATAATAATAACTAAAATCTTAATAATGGAAGTGCTTAATAATTGGATGTGATGATCTCATGTATCATGATACATCTACCCTTAATACATTTCAATAGGTGGTTTAAAACTCTATATATAAACCCATTTAATTTGGAAAATTTATTTTTATTATGAGACATACAGATACATGGAGGGTCTATATAATTTCAGGCCCCATCCAACAATAAATTTCCTATTCATTACTTATATATTTAATAATTTATTTAACTCATTAAAAATGTGTCTTATCATTAAATATCTATTTTTAGTAAAGGACATGTGTTTACAAATATCTCCACACTTAATCAAATAACATTATAAGTATACATATTATGTTAAAATAGTATATAGGTAATAGAATAATCATATCCATCTAAAAAATATGTGTATATTTATGTGAAATAAAATGTGAAATAAAATGTGATCACATGAATGTTATTGTTTCAATATAATGTTAACACTCACAAGATTATGTGTGATTATACAATAATATTTACAACTTGGTAATTTTCAAGTCAAACACCCTTGAGTGAAATAATTAAAATTGAATCATAAAATTCCATGATATATGAATGAATCATGGTATTACATGTCTAAGGGGAATAATATATAACATATAGAATTAATTTGGTTCATAACATTAAAATATGCATCAATGAAGAAAAATTGAGATGAAATCCCTTACATCATAATTACATTTAGTCAAACATTTATTGACCCCCTGTATTGTTGTTATAGTCTTTTTAACATCCCATATAATTCTATTTATCACATTATATATTATACTTTTATAACATATTATCACCCATTGATTAATAATATTTCATTATTTTCATTATTTTGTGTGTCAATTTCCTTGTTTTCCCATTCATGTTTTGTCCTGAAAGTTCCATTTCCCATGTATATTATGTAGTAAAATCATATCCATAATAATAATCATGACATATTTGTCATATTTATACATAAATTATACTTTTATGTTTAATAATTAACTTGGGTTCTGAAAAATTAAGTAAGTAATGATCATGGAGATGGTAAGTTGTACGAACACATAGGCATCTTTTCAAATATTAAATGGCAATTATAGAAAGGATGAATGTAGAATTATACTATTAAAAAATGTACATAATATTATTAATAAAATATTTTTCTTCAAATATACTTATATTATCATACATGTGGTGTGGTGAGGAAAATATACTCACATCATTTCATGAAGGTAGTAGTCCACATACACATGAATGATATTTTCGACATTATGTGAGTAAAAATTTAAGAAATAAAATGATATATTATCATTAAATAATGAAAAATATGTCATAAATATTTTAAATATTTCATGTATATAACATATATTCATTAATAATATTATAATTACCATCCATGTAATGCATTATTGAAAAATGAGTCAAATCGCTTTATGAGGTTGTAGTCCACCGTACACGTTATCGACACATCATATCACATAAAGAATAAATATTAAAAAGGTATATATAATATAATAAATTAGGATATATAATTATATTAAATATATAATATATATACTGTAGATACATAATCATACCCAACTATGAGAGGTGGTAATAGAAAAAACAATGACATCATTTCACGAGGAGGTAGTCGGCTGAACACACGAATGATGATTTTATAAGACATTTTATGGAACTGATGATGGTTGTAGATAAATAATTTAATATAATTATATCTAAATATATGTTATGTAGTATTTTTATTATATAATAATAAATTAATTATATTATATGGGGGTGGAATAATAAATTGTTGAAAATTGTATAGTTATGAATTTTACCACTTCCTCGATGACTTATTTAGGATTAATCCTAAAGTAGTCCTAAAAGAGATTTCTAACCAAACAATTCTTCCAAGACTAATATATATAATTTGGGAAGTTATTTCATTAGTTATTTAATGAACTAGGAGGGTTTTAATTTTTCAATAATAGAGGATAGATGGTGGTCTTTTAAAAGCGAGGTGAGTATCACAATTGTAACTTTTGAAAGAAAAAATATACACCCACATTTTTCAAATACAAAAATATTCAAAAATGTATTATTATCAATAATTTTACTTGATAAAGTCAAAATATGGCCATATAATATATTTTAGGTGAGTATTTATTTCTATTTAATAATTTTATCTTAATTTTGGTCCACGATCAACCCATTTCTAGACAAAAAAATGTAAATATTTTTTACTTATTTTACTACTGAATATGGTAACAAAATAACTTTTCCTTATAATATAGTATTAAATATTCTGATTCATAATATGGAATAAATTTATAAAATTTCCATTTAAATTTCTAAAAAAATAATTTAAAAATTAATCATCTAGATGTGATAAGAGAGTGGGTTTTAAATGATAAAATAGTCAAATGAATAAAAAATCTATATATAAAAATTGAATATAAATTTTTTTTTCCAATTAACTAAATTAGATTAATATATAATTAATTTAAATAATTTACTATTTAAGAAATTCAAAAATATAATTTAACTTAATAAATTATATAATGATAAATTCAGTTTTCAAATGAAATCCATTATTTTTTAGTATTCATTTAAAAACAAACCATTTTAGAAAAATTCCACAAATTCACACTAATATAATTGGAATATTTTATTTTTAAAAATTAATTTCATAATGCTAAATAATTTTTCTAAATTTTGTGGAAATTAATTTTATATTATGTACGTGAAGCGAGACTAAACCACCTTTTAGAAAAATATATAATTTAGAAAAAAATTCTTCCAAAAGATTCTTATTTTTATTTTTAATAAATATATAAGAAAGTTAAGTCTTTAAAATATATTTTTTAATTTTTAAAGTTATTTTATTACACAATATATTAATGTCAATGTCATACTGGTCATGTTTAAACAATATTTTAATAGGGAATCACATTTTATTTAAGCCTCATGTTATGTGCATCACAAGCTATTAGAGAAATTAAATTTATTCCAAAGGAAATATATTACAACCTATTTGGGTGATACAATATATCTATTCCAAACAATAATACAATTCATTTCTAGATAATTTTGGTTGATATTATATCTTCAGTACATTTCTTAATAAAAATCCTACAAGTCTTAAGTTGCATTCCAAATGAGTTTCATCAATTAAGAGGTATAAATATTGAGAAATATCTTTCAATATTAATTATTATTATTACAACTCTGTATATATTTTATCCTTCATAAATTTTTGAATAAGGTATAATAAATTTTCATAGATCTTATTATGTTAATTTCAAAAACATTTTCCACCCCAACACCATCAAATGTGAAATAAAACTATAACTCTTGTGTATGTGTGGTCTGCTTCCTCTACATAGAGATATGATTCATTCTCCATAACCAGCATTCATGTGTGTGTTTAAAGATGGATTTAATTTTTTTATATTATTTTTATAGTATAATTATTCATGTTAGATTGTAATATCTAATATATCTTGTTATCTTCTTGTCCATTTGAAAACAATAATGTCACTCATGCATAGATTTAAACTACCACCACCAGGAAGTGATGATTTTTTTATCCATTTCTATTTACAATGATTTTAACTGGGGTATATTTAATGAAAATTTATGATATAAAAATTATTCAAAAAAGGTGAATTATATATTTTAGTTATTTAATTCCATTAATTTATAAGTTGAAATATCCCTCATCTTTTCATATGGATTATATTTTCCATGATTTTATGAAATTAATTTTTCATAATCGCATCATATGAATAATAAGGGTTTCATCTCAATATTTCTTCATTCAGTAATTTTTTATTGTTATGAACCAAATTTATATTTATATTGTGTATATACATTCCAGTAATGTGTTTTTTATGAAAAAATATTTCATTCATGTGATATATAGAACCGTATTATTTTAAATGCTTTTGGTGACATTTGATTAAAATTTTACTAATTTCATAATGGTTCATCAACTGAATTTTGTTTTCATCTTGAAAAAATTAATTTTATGCATGAATTTATGTTAATGATGTTTATAAAATAAACAATTGACATTTTATATAATTTATATTTATAAAATAAAGTAGTTTATATTTATAATAAAAAATATCCCATCTATAGAGTTTTTATTTGATTGTTACTAATGTGGTAGGGATTTATGAACTCCAATTGTATACTTTTTAACATAAGTTTTTTCATAAAACTATTTTTTTGTCGTTTATCAAATTCCACATTGATATTTCATATCAGGAACATAGTTATTTTAATCGTTCTTGTAGATTCATTTGATGATACCTTTTTCATTGGGGTCATGAATTAAAAGTAACCATTAGGGAAAGGGTTTTATGCAGGAAACTAAATTTATTGGTATTTATTATTCTTAGATTTTATGATAATGATATTTTCATATCTATCTATCCCAAATAATATAGATTTTATTATCTTGTTTTTGTTAACAGAAAATAAATATTTTCTTTTCTCTTTCAAATATTTAAAAACCTATTAGATAAAAATATTTTTTAAAGGAAAACCATCCTTCTTTGTTACTTCAGTCAGTAATATATTCCCCCATGTTTATATTTTGTTAAAAAATCTAGAATTTTTTTATTATTCACCGCGTATTAGTTGAATTTATTTTAAATATATTTTAATATATTTACTAACATTTTCAATAAATCTTAATATCTTTTCCCAAATGTTGTAATTTTTAAATTTTATTTAAAATTTAGTAGGAGGTTTTCATTTAAAATTAACATAATTATTGAATTTCGGGTAGTCATACGCTCTCATTATATAAAATATTCCTTAATAAGATTCCATTTTTTTAAATTTAAAATTTGTAAATATTGTTTTGGAATTTTTTTAAATATTAATTTAGTGATTTTTAAATGAAAAGGGTATTTTATTTGTCTAATGTTTCAATTATATTTTGAAGTTATATTTTTTTAATAACATAAGAATCTAATTCGTATTTTTATTTAATAGGTATATGATCTAATATTAACATCATTTTTCTTCCTATGTATTTTTCTGTGATTATGAATATTGAATATTGTTGTACACCATATTCTTGTTTATAGGTTATGATTTTATGTAATAAAAATGTATTTAATATCCTACATAATTAATATAATATGAAAACAATTATGTTATGGGTGGTTATTTTATAACTCCATGTTTGGTGGTTATGTTGTAATCCAAGTTAAAGTGGTTAAATTATAAACCATGTTTCAATGGATCCAGTATATCCCTCTAATACATTGGATAATGATAATGGATTTAAGAAACCTCTAAATGTGTATTGACTTAATTAAATTGTATGAGATGATAGAGTAAAAGGGAACTATATATCACATATGTGTATTAATTTTCAGGTATTTATTAGGTTATTTTTTACAGCATGATTTTCCATGAGTTTTCCCACATGTTTTTGGTGAAAAATTAATGTTTTATGCTTGGTAGCAGGTGGAACAAAGTTTTAAAAACCATGCGGACTTGCGTAGAAAATCTTATGGCCAAGTGAACATTTTGTACAGTGGATAACCTCATGGATGGTGTATGGTTTGTAAATTGTTTGGGCTAACCGTGAAGCATGTTCCTCGTGTATAGTGAGGGGGGGGGGGGGGGGTTCCGCATGCTTTAATGAACTGTGACGGAATACCATTCGACATGTACAATTAATTAATATTTTGATATTCCATTTTTCCTATTTGGATTTAACCCTAACTCTCATCCCATCAACCCCATATGAAATTTGTATCCATTGGAGCACCCTCTCTGATTCCTTGGACCTCTTTGGAACCATTGCATGGGCTATTTTGGTGTCAGAACATTAGGAATTCCTCATGTAAGTAGTTTATCTATTGATTATCCCCTCTTTCTAGGGTTTTCTCTCCCTATTTCTTAGGTTCTTATTTTCTAGAGTATGTATGACATTGAAGGGGGGTTTTATCTGGTGTTTTTTCATAAGATATTGGTAGTTATTTTTTTTATCTTTTCTTCATTGGTTATTTTGGAGGTGTTGATGTGGTTTTCCACCAATTTATATAATCATACAAGTGTGAGGTAGGTGGTTTCATGATCCAATATTTTTATATGCATTTGATTTTCGTTTTTTGTTCCTTTATAAATGCATTATATGAATTTCTTATGTGGAGAGAAATATTTTTTTACTAGTGTGACATTAATATGTCATAAAAATTGATGTTTAAAACAAAAATGTTTATGATTTTTATATGCATGACTATGGTTCTTCATGGAGGTGTTTTTATGAATATATTTAAGGTGTAAAATTTGTTTTCAAAGGAACCTGAGTTGCTTATGTGTTAAAAGTGGGGTTTCTAAATGAAAATAGATTATTTTGATGTGTTAGTATTTGTTATGAACCCTGAAATGTGATTTGTGAATTTATTACATGATGTGAATATTGTTGAGATGTCAATTTAGTCTATATGTGAATTTAGAAAGGGTTGGGCCCATGGAAATGGTTAAATTGATCATGTGCATTTCTTATAATGTTTCCAAATGGATTTGGTGGTTTTTAAAAGTTATAGAAAACATGTGTTAAAATTGTTTTTATGAATGTAAAATGGAAATTTGTTTAATTTATGGAAAATGGTGGTTTCCATGTAGTTTTTGTGAATATGGTGTTTTTCTTGTGTGAATATATGTCATGGAAAGTGTTTGTAAAATTAATGGTTATGCGGTAATGAAACATGGGAACAAAGGGAATACTGGGTATATAGGTGGGAAAAATTGAACTATTATGCTAGTGTTTTGGAAGTGGCAAGGCCCAGATTTTTCAAGTGGATTGACACTTGTTTACTCAAATGTGGAAAGGCTTGGATTCACTTAGTAGGGCTTAAACATGCTACTCTAAATAAACATGTGATATGATCGAAGACCATTGGGTATATAAAATGGTTCCTCCTAGTTGTTAATGTACGAGAATGTATTTTCATTGGAATATTATTCAGAGACCACTTGGATTATGGTATTATCCATCCTAGTGGATTGTGAATGGGAAAAAATATTAGTAGTTAAGTTATAGGATTTTGATCCCCAAGGTATG
Source organism: Viscum album (assembly GCA_963277665.1). Taxonomy (NCBI): domain Eukaryota; kingdom Viridiplantae; phylum Streptophyta; class Magnoliopsida; order Santalales; family Viscaceae; genus Viscum; species Viscum album. The sequence goes on along the minus strand of OY728138.1, from coordinate 634,508,169 downwards.
AGTTACTTAGTGACTCACTTATTCTAGATTACCTTGTGAATTTTAACTTGATTCTATCATGTTACATAATAAATGTGATGTGGTGTTGACCATAGGTATACGGTGGACCTTGACTACTTATGATATTGAGACTAGTTTCTTTCAAAAAATTGTTTATCATGAAAAAATGGATTTCAAAAAATGATTACATGAAGTATTATTTGAAAATGATTCCACATTCATTCATATAAATGTTCATATTGATTTATCTCTTAATATTGTATCATGAAATATTTTCATTTTGTTGTAATCTATCCAGGTTTTGGCTCACACCATCCATACACCTTTGGGTGTCTGTAGAATTTGTTATGTATGACTTAATTAAAGGGAATATGTGTCATGGTAACAGTGGTTTTGGTTTCTAGAGAGTTTTACATGTTGTAGGTGTTTGTGTTGGTGGATTTAGGGTGATGTTTCTCATGTTTCACAAAGGATTTTTGGATGTTTAATGGTTCCCTTCCCATTATTTCACAATGGTTTTTGGTTTAAATTACAAAACATTGATTTTAAAAATTATTGCACCACATTTGGTTATTGTTATTAGTTATGTGTTTCCTTACATTTTTGGGTTGGTTACTATTATATAAATAGGGAAAATACTTCCCAAAGTTTATTATTGATACATAGGTATAGGTTTCTAGCCCGTGAGGGAAAGGAATTCCCTTCTGGCCATGCCTTGGGTAGGTTTAGGTATCGGGTTGGACGGTATCCTTGAAGGGTTCGTGAAAAAATGATATCAAAGGAGGTCATCCTCTCTTGGGTTCATGACTTTTTAGAGGATTTTGTTAGACTAGGGATAGGATTTTTGGGGCTTGAGGTTCTAGTTATGAGTAGGGTTCCTAGCTTGCACACCTTGTGATAGGATTCCAGTCTCCATGGTATGTTGGGATTTGATTTTACATCTTCTCCAGTTGAGACATATAGGTTGAAGGTTGTATTATGAAACATGTTAGATATGGAGTGGTTTTTTTTCTTGGATTGTTTTTGTGATGGATTTGGTTATGTTTTGAGTTATTAAAGTGATTGAAATAGGTTGTTGTTTCTAAATTTTTTTATAATAGTTGTGTTGATGGTTGTTATTGTGGTGGTTTTTGTTGGAAATTTTGCCCTCGAAGTGTTCATATGAAGCCGTGGGAATAGGTTTGATAGTGTTATCATTCACCAAATAATCAAAGGATGGTTGAGTTAGTAGTTTAATCTATCAATAATTTGGGACAATGAACATTTTTTGGTCATGATCAGGTTAGGGAAGATGAAGTCCAGGAAAGGAAAATGCATCATGTTTTCCTTAGGAGAAACCTTCCCTCATTCTGGGAAACACTGAACCTTAGGAAGTGGAGGAGTGTCTAGAGAATATAGAGATAATGTATGAATTCCATGATACACTTTAGGCTATTAGAGTGAAATGTTCTTCATTTATGTTGGAATGTCATAGTTATAAGTGGTGGGACTCAATGGTGATGGTTGGAAAGCATGAGAAGATGGGTTGGAGAGTTTTCAAGATGGACTTAAACAAGAGGTTTTGTTGAGAGGTTTTGGTTTAGGAGAGGTACTAGTAATTCACGTATCTTACAAAAGGATACTAGACAGTGATGGAGTATGACAAATGTTTCGTAAAATATTTTATGTACACACCCAAGATCATTTCCAATGAGTAGATGAAATCATTGTTTTCTGAGACAAGGTTGTAGCCAGAAATATGTTCTCAGGTCTTCTTGATTAAGATGAAAACATATGATAATGTGGTTTACCTTTATTTCTAGGTAGATATTGATCGTAAGGGACTGTTTTTCTTTTGGTGTTGTGTTGGAAGTAGGTTGTGGTTGTTCATTCGAGAAGAAAAGGAAGTGTGAGGTTCTTGAAAAAAAGGGTTGGTAGATGTTCAATCCATCCTTATCGTATATCTTATTCTGTGACTTCTGGTGTATGGTATGTTGTATTACAACAGTGTGGAAAAATAGGACACAAGCAGCCAGTGTGTTCATCACCACCCAGACATTACCATCCATGCACAACTTTAGGGAACTTGCAGTTGTTTTTCAAGGTGCCTCCCCCATGTTAGAGTGTTTTTGGGTCTGTTTTATTCCTAGGGGATTTCATCATGGTGTGAAACTTACAGGATAGTTGGATATTTTATTGTTTTTCATGGAGGAAGGTCTAGATCTTATTTTTGTAAGAGTTAGTTTAGGTCAAAGCCATAGGTTAGTGGTTATTCTCGTCCTTAGGCTGAGATGTGTCATCTTCATGTGGTTGATAGAGCACCAATGGTGTCCAATACTGGCCCTGTGATAGTTTGAGGTACCATTATTATTGAATCCTCTTTATTTATTTTTATGTTTGATTCTAGGGAATCCATGTCTTTTATTTCTTCTCGTCTTGTGGATGCATTAAAGTTTCTAATTGAGATTATGTAATATGCGACTGAGTTGGTAAGACCTCTTGGAAAGAAGCCGAATAAGGGTCTCTGGTGTCCGTCTTATGCAGTCACCATATCATAGGTCGAGTTGGTGTGGTATTTTATAATTCTAAAGATGGGCCTCAATGATTTAATCTGCAATATTTATTGGATGGTGCGATTCTAGGTGCACATCGACTCGTATAGGTGGAGAGTGAATTTTGTGGTATCTGATGGCAGTACCTAGGTTTATCATGGTGAATAGGATCCTATGTCAAGTCGTGATAGACATCCACTACTGGATTTGGGTAAAAATGGGTATCAATTATTGTTGATCATGTTTAAAGAAAGTGGTAGTAGTTCTAGAGCCCAATAACCTCCCATGGTGGATGATATCCCATACGTTTTCAATAGGATTTCCTAAGGTTACCACTGGAGCAGGATGTGGATTTCACTGTTGATTTGGAACTAAGAAAAATAAAGATATCTCTTCCCTCATACTATATTTACCCTCACATATTTTATTTAACTAAATGTACAAATGGATGATTTGGAATACAAATGATTCAATTGCACCATTAGCTCTTCTTTGGTCTGCCCTATTCTTTTTTCAGAGAAGGTCGATGGTTATCTATGGTTGTGCATAAATTACTAGAAGTCAAATTAGGTGAAAATTAAGAACATGTACCCCATTCCCCACATTGATGATTTGTTTGATCAGTCAAACAAATGATTATGTTGTATTTATGGAACTTATGAGTATGGTGTTTCATCAGTATCTTGACTACTTCATTGTGGTGTTCATGGATGACATCCTGATTCATTCTGAATCTAAGGAGGAGCATGAGAGGAATTTTGAGATATTTTTTTTGAACTCTTTGGGATCATTGCCTCTATGCAATGATTTCTAAATGTACCTTATGGATAAGGCAGTTGATGTTTCTGGGTCACATGATCTAAAAACGATGAGTTTCAGTGTACTGAGGTCATGGGAGCAGCCGAGGAATATCGTTGAGATATGGAATTTTCTAGGCTTGGTGGGTTATTATTGGAGGTTCAATCGGGATTTATACTAGCTATATTTTTCCATGATGAAACTTACCCAAAAAGGTGTAATGATTGAATGGAGTGTTTAATTCAAAGAATCCATTGAGGAGATTATATAGCGGTTGACTAACACCCCTATTTTTATCTTTATAGAGTATAGAAAGGGTTATGTGGTTTATTATGATGACTCATGTATGGGTATTGAAAATTTATTGATGCAGTATGATCATGTGGTGTCTTATGGTTTTCACCATCTATGACCACATGAATAGAATTACCCAATAGACGACCTGGATTTATGGGCGGTAATGAATTCCTTGAAGAAAAGGCAAAATTATCTTTTTGGGGAGATGTTTTTGGTTTAATCTAATCATAAGAGATTAGCTTATATTTTCCCTATAAAGAATGTGAACTTGAGGCAGTGTTTTTGGGTTGAGTACCTTTAGGGGTTTGACTTGGTATAGTTTATAACCTTGGAAAAGTTAGTGTGGTGTCATATTCATTGAGAATAAATGTATTAGTGCAAGGGATAAAGAAGTCCAGTGATGAGTGGAATTTAATGGGGATATTTTCTCAGATGAACATGGAGACCAAGGATCACGGGGGAAGTGTGTTCTTAGCTACTGTTTAGGTTTCTCCTATCCTCTTATAATTATGTAAGTAGGAACAATAAAATGATGAGTTATGATAGCATTATATGCAGTTTATTCATGGTGGGGTGGATCCATATGAGTGGTAATTATCCCATTAGAGAGATTTTTGTTTCAAATGACTCTTTGTGGTACCTTTTTTAGTTTTGGAAGATGTTGATGCATGAATGCCTTCAGTCTCAGTGGGCCATTCATCAGTGCTATACCAAGATGATTTATGATGTATGCTAGAAGTTCTGGTGGCCATTCATGAAACGAGATATAGATGACGTTGTATCATAGTGTTTTACATGTCAGCATGTTAGAGAATAGAATTCAATACCTTTGGACTTGATTATTACTCTAAATATTCCTATATAGAAGTGGTATGAGATTACCATGGAATTCATTGTTTTTGTACCTCATACACCTCATGGATGGAATTACATTTGGGTAGTGATTGACCGTCTATCCAAGTCATCTCATTTCATTCTAATCATAGATTCATCCAAAGTGGATGAGTTGGGTAGGTATTATTTTTATGAGCTTGTCATGATTCATGGTGTTTCATTGGATATTTTTTCTGAAAAAGACCCACATTTGGCATCTCCATTTTGGGAAGGACTTTAGAAGAAAATGGGGTCATATGTAAAATTTTTCACGGCATACCATACTCAAATGAATGGGATGACAAAAAATATGAATTAGATTATGGATGATAAGCTCTGAATATTTGTTTTGAATTTTCGTGGTTCATGGGATATCCATTTGGGATTGGTTGAGTTTTTATATAACAATAGTTACCGATATTTTATTCAGAAGGCTCCTTTTGAGGTGCTCCACAGTCAGTCGTTTTGGTCCCCCTTGTGTTATGATGACATGGGTGAGACCTTGCTGTTGTGGCTGAGATTTTTATAGGAACCATATGAGAAAGTGATGTTGATTATGATGTAGTTGATGATAGATAATATAATTATAAGTATTATTTATATAATAGGAGTCATGATATTGATATTTTTATGGGTGACCGGGTATTCATCAAAGTGACACACCTCTTTGGTCATCGTTGTTTGGGTATGTAGTGAAAACATACGCCAATGTATATTGGGCCATTTTTTATTACCAAGAGAGTAGATATAGCAGCTTATCAGTTGTATTTTCCATTACATTTGTCATAAATTTGTAATGTTCTCCATTCCTCATAGTTAAAAATGTATAACTAGGATCCATCTCATGTGTTGATATCATATGAGTTAGATTTGGAGCTCGATCTTTTTAGGTTTGAGGGGCCAGTGCAGATTTTAGATTTCTAGGAGATAGTGCTTCATGGGAAGTATATTTCATTAGTCAAATTTCTATGGAAACATGGTTCGGATTAACATGATACATGGGAGAAGAAGGCTTGGGTTAAAATGGATTACCCATTTTGGGTTTCTAATCATGACTTTGAGTGACTTTCCATGTGCGGAATGTTTTCATAGTAGAGATAATTATCACATACGTGTCTTAATTTTCAGGTATTTAGCTTGCTTTTTATCCAATGTTTGTACTTGAGTTTGCCCAGGTGTTTGTGGTGAAAAAATGGTTGTTTTTGGCTCAACAGTAGGTAGCACACGATTGGAATATGATTTTTAAAACTGTGCAGCCTAGCCCAGAAAACAATGTGGCCATGTGAACATTTTTCACAATGGTTAACTTCATGGTTGGTTCCCAGTTTGTAAACAATTTGTGCTAACCATGAAACACATTCCTCTTGGAAAGTGTGGGGAACATGATTGTCGCATAGTTTGTTTAACTGTACAGGAAAATAGTGTGACTTGTCCATGTCATTAAAATTATAAAATTACATTTGTGTCCTCTCAGTATTTAACCATAATTTTCTTCTCAGCCACTCTATATGCAATTTTCATCCATTAGATCACCCAACACATTTTCTTGGACCTCCTAGGAACTATTATTTGGGTGATTTTTTTTCATGAACTTCAAGGAATCTTCAAGTAAGTGGTTTATCTCTTAATTCTTCCCTCTTTATAGGATTTACTCTCCCTATTTATAGGGTTATTATATTCCAGAAGTTGTTTTAACTAGATAGGTTTTGATCTTGTATTTTGGGGTATATATTGATGGTTTTTGTTTGATCCTATATTTTTAGTTTATTATAGAGGGTTGGTTGTGTGTTTTTACAAATTTATAGAAACATCCATGTGTGAGGTAGGTTGTTTCAGGATCTTACATTTTTATATGCTATTGATATGCCTGTTTGGATTTATAAATGTGTTCTATGAATTTATTATGTGGTGGGAAATATGTTTTAGAATGATTGTGGGATGTATATGTGATAAAAATTGATGTTTCAAATAAAAATATTTCTTATTTTTATGTGCTTTGTTATGGTTTGTCTAATAGGTGTTTTTATCATTATGTAAAAGGAGTGAAATATGTTTTCAATGAAACTTGTGGTAGAAATGTGTTTAAAGTGGGGTTTCTAAATGAAAATTCACTATTTTGACATGATAGTTTTTATTGTTCACCTTGAAATGTGATTTATGAATTTATTAAAAGATGTGAACCACATTTAGATGTGAATATCGTTTATGTATGGATTGGGAAAGTGTTGGGCCCATGGAAATGGTTAAATTGATTATGTGATTTCTTTTGTAATGTTGCTAAATGGATTTAATGGGTTGTCCAAGTTACAGGAAACATGTTTTGAAATGGGTTTTTGTGTGTAAAATGAAAAGTGGATTTATTTATGGAAAATGATGGTTTTCATGTAGTTGTTGTGGAAGAGACATTTTCCTTGTGTGCATTTTTTTCCTGGCATGTGTTTGTGAAATTGATTTTTATGTGGTAATGTAACATGATAAAAAAGGGAATTTCATGTATCTAGGTGGGAAAACTAAGACTAGTATTCTAGTTTTTCATAAGTATCAAGGATCAAATTATTCGAGTGGTTTGAAAATAGTTGACTTGGATGTTGTAAAGCCTTGATTCACTTAGTAGGACTTACACTTGCAATTGTAACTAAACATGTGTTATTATAGAAGACCCCTAAGAATTTATGATGTTCCCTCCTAGTGGATCATGCACGAGTACATATTGGAATCAGCATATTATTTGAAGAACACTAGGACCATGGGATTTTCCCTCCTAGTGTAACGTGCATGGGAAATGTTTTGTTAGTTGAGTTGGAGGATTCCGATAACTGAGCTATGAGTTTATTATTGACTCACTTTTGCTCTCAACCCTTAGATTTTTTCCCATAGTTCTATCTCATGACCTTATAAATGTAATGTGGTGCTGATCATCAATATATGGTGGACCATGTATATGTTGGGGTATTTAGACTAATATTTTTTAAAAAAATATAATCTTGGAAATTTTTTTTTTTGAATTTTGTTACTTGAAATGTTCTTTGAAAATGTTTCTAAGTGATTTTATGTAAACGTTCATTTTGATTTATGTTCTAATGTTGTATCATGGAATTGATTCATTTGAGTGGAACACTACTGGTCATTGGCTCACACCCTTCATATAGCTTTGGGTGTATGTAGACATTATTATGTATAACCTAGGTAACGACAGGATATGTCGTGGTGGAGGTGGGTCTGACAGCTAGAGAGTTCCAATTGTTTTAGTGTTGGTGGTGGTGGATTGAGGGTGATTACCCTCAGGTTTAATGGAGTATTTTTTTGGATTTTAGTGGTTCCCTTCACATTATTGCACTATAGTTTTTGGTTTAAATCGAAAATCATTGATTTTGAAAACTATTATTCCATGATTGCTTCTGGTTATTTCTAATATGTTTCCTTAATTTTTTGGTTTGTTTATTTTTATCTAAATGATATAAATAATTCCAAAAGTATATTATTGATTACCAGGTACTAGTTTCTAACCAATGGGGATCAGGAAATCCCTTTGGGCCCTGTCTAGGGCCGAGTTCGGTATCTGGTTGGATGGAATCCTTGCATGGCTCGTGATAGTATGTTACTCCAAAGAGAATGTTGGAAATAACTATATAGGTTTAAAAACATAGATTTTATTAATTATATTTTAATCATTAAATAAATCAAAGATATATGATTCTATATAGAATTATACACATAAAAAATATAATAAAATTTTATTTAATTAATAAATACCATTTCATTATTCGGTAATGAGATTAATTAAAATTTAAACATTAAAATTTGAAAATAATATAAAAAATACAAGATAAAATGGAAAAATATAGATCACCACATTATAATAGAATCCTCACCCCACTTCCAACACTTTTGAAAAGAAACAAAATATTTGTAAATGAATCTACAATATAGAAAATGGTAATATAGAACATATAAAGGAATTGAGTTGAATATTTAATGAATAAATTCAGTGACATATGTAGGAGGTAATGTGACCATTTTAATATTAATGTTATTATTGTAATAGTAATATAACCATTTGGAATAGTAACATGACCGTTGGAATAGAAATTTTACCCAAAATTAATAAACTATTATATAAATAAATATTATCATGAATATTTTTTGTAAATATAAATTCTATCAAACTAATATTTATATATCATGATTAAAAACTCATAAAAAATATTAGCACATTTTAAGAAAAAATCATTTTAATGTATTTCATAAAAATAAATATTTTTATATCAAAAAAATATAATTACCAATTTTAAAAGTTTATTTTGATAAAATTACTATCATATTTGAAATCAGAAGATTGAAATTTTCAAAGGATTGTTTTTTATTAATTTTCTAAAATAACTCAATTTTCTAGTGAATACTAAAAATTCAGTTTTTCACTTAACGAGTGTATCATAAATAAAATAATTAATGATTTAATTATGAGATAATCCTTTAATGAAATTGAAGTATAGTTTTGAAATATTTAATCTCATAAATGGGACATTAAATTAAAATAACTGTTATTTACAAACATAAAAATTAATTTCCAAAACATAGATTCTAGAGTTATTCTATAAAATATCAATTTCTATTTTTTCCCACTTACCATTTAACTATATTTATAAATTATATTTATAACGGGGATTTAAATTCTTAAACCCATTATATTATATTTATACATGATTTATAATGTAAACAATTCACTATTACATTTTTTACCTTTAATATAATATTTTATTCTATAACGCCTCAATCCCAGATTACCAGAGGTGGTGCATTATTTTAATACGTTGAGATTATTATAAGGAATTAAATCCCAAAGGACTAATCAGTTTAGCAAGCTTGTAAAATCAATTACATACATGAAGATTTCATTATAATTCAAAACGTAAAATACAACATAGATAATCCTTTTAGAACACCATTATTATCATAAGTTAACCCTGGATATCAGACAAAATACACTTCTTGGCCTCCTAAAAAAATAAAACACAAGAAAGGGGTGAGATCAGATGCTCTGTAAGGGTAAACAATATAGCTAAAGGTATCACAAATAAAAACAATATTTTAAGTAAAGATATTAAACTAAAATATATGACTTTTTAACATAATCCGCATCATATGGAAACAATAAATTAAATAATTCCATTTAAACATCCACATAGATATTCTACTAGTTGAATAATCACATATAATATCAATAACTAATCTCATAATGAGGGAATGTATAATACTGGACATTTGAAACAAACCATCAAGGCTTCATTCCAAGAATATAATACTGTCAAACCTTTATGCCAATAATCTAATAAATTCAAAGCATAATGATTAGAATATAATAAATTGTCAATTCCTTATCCAAAACCATATCTATTTTGTTTCATGAAACCTAACAATTCATCAATGGGATATTGCAAGCACCACCCATCACTTACTAAGTCCAATTCATTTCTCATATAAAAAGGGTGAATCATAACATAAACATTAGTTTTTAAAGTACCATATGAAATGTTAATACATTACCTATAAACCAATAATGGTTTAAAAATAACACCTCCACAGAAAAACATATCATAAAAATTTCAATAAATCGACCTCAATAATGAATAAAATCCAATAAAAAATGTTGACATAGATGAAAATAATCTGACAAAATAATTAAAACTATTTTATAAATTTCCCTTTTTTACTTTGATATATATTATAGTCCACACAATTATAAAATAAAACATTTCTTTTAAAAATAACCTTCTAAGATTGTATGTAATGTTTCAAACTATTAATGCTTCATAATGGAAAAAACGTTTCTCGTGTCGTATAAGATAAAAAACATTCTTTCCTTAATTTTTCGAAAAGGTCACAAAGTACCTTGTATGGAAAATGACAAAATTATTCCTTTAACAATGTTTTATAAAAAGAAAAAAATGGGTATAAGTGACTTTAAAAAAATTTCTATAATAATTTGAATGAAATTTTAAGAATCATGGACATGGATGATAAATAGTCTCAGTAGATACTTATGTAGAAAAAATCTCAGATTATAATGAGATTGTGAAATTAACCATTACCTTGTAATTTCTTTTAGAAGAGAGTGCGCTAACCTACTATATAATTTTTAAATCATGATTTAAAATTATTCCAAAACCATATCCATATTTATAGTATCATATATGATCCTATTATATCCTTTTGGTAATAATATTTCAATATTATGGTTTTCTGGGTGTTAACTTTTTCGTTTTCCCATTCTTGTTTTTTTCATGTAGGTCATGTTTGTTATGAATAGAAATATTTTATTCATATCCCGAATAACATTAAGTTCATAGTTATTTTATTAATCATCATATAAATTTTATATTCACTCATAAATGGTTAACGTGAAGAATGAATATCATCACGTCATGGAGACGGTAGGTCGTATGTACGTATGAGCGATGATATCAATCACTTGATGGTTAAATAGTACATAATTGGTTTGTACATTAATTATAAAGAATCATTATAATGATATATTTATTATTTATATCCATTAAAATTTTTATTATTCCCATCCAAATAAGTTAGCATTGAATAACAAATTACACCATGATGTGGTGATGGTAAGTCGTACGTATACACGAACGGTGATATTGTTATCTATAGGATTGATGAAAAAAGGAATATAATTATAACATGATTATAATAACATCTTAGTGTATGGATGATAATGTATTTAGTAATTTTTTTATGGAAACACCATATAAATAAGAAGTATAAGAAGAAAATAAATTGAATGGTATCTGTAAAACAATTACCTCTTCTTTGAGCGTCTCCTTTTGATTTTCAGAAAAGGACCCCATAGGATGGATTTATGACCAAATTTTTCCCACTAGGATGAAGTGATGGATGTTTTTAGGATAGGTGGGTAGGTTTTTGCTGAGAACAATGGATATAGAGGTGTGAATTAAGGAGAATCAGGGGTTCCCTTTTATAAGAGAGGTGAGGGGCGCTTTTGGAATATCTTAAAATATTAATTTATTATAAATTGATTCTTGGTTTAAAATAGCTCCCAAGTAATTTATTTATAATATAAGATGATTATGGATTTAAATACATTAAATAATTAACTTTATACTTGTTTTGGTTATAAAATTGACCTTATAATTTGGATTTAACCCATAGTTAAACAGTTTATCACATACCGTGTCTTCTTGTATTTTTATACTATCTGGTTAATATAGTTACTATAAAATTTCAAAAGAACCTAAATTGGATAATTTATGATATATTTGAAATTATAAAAGCTATTTGGATAAAAAATTTATTTTTACTACTTTTATATAATTTAATAAAATTTTATTTCTTTTAATATATCATTTATGTCAATTTTAATATTATTTAATATTATCATTTTTTAAAATAAAAAAATTATGATAAATTATAAAAAATACTTAAAATATGTCACTAAAAAATCTATGTTATATATATAATTAGTTTAGTTCAAATTATATTTATTTTAATATTTTCAATATCATTTATTTGATATTTTTATATATAAAATAATTTCTATATCCCTATTGTGTCATCCTTTATTGTAATTTTTCATTCATTAAAAATTATAAATAAATTTATATGATTTATGTAATTATTCTATAATTATAGATAATATTTATAATCAATGTCATCTCCTAGATATATAAATATATATTAAAATTATTATACTTCTAAGAAATGAGTGTGTGATATTTTGTCACATTCATTAATTTTAATCATATTCATGTTAGATTCATGGAAAGGGGTCCATTAATTGATTTAGTTACCAAAAAATAGGATATAAGGGTATAATTTAGTTATCCAATATGATTTTTTCGATGTTAGGGTAATTTTATAATATTATTTCTATATTTAATTACCCGATTTACCCTTAACCGTGGTAATAAAAAATTACTGAAGTTACTATTCATAATATTTAAAAATTAAAAGTGACCAATTAAAATAATTTGGAACAAATTATTCCAAATATTGAATCCATTTATTAAAATTCAAAACATATATGTTTCATATTATAATTTAAAATTAATCTCTTTATGGAAATGAAAAATGGGGTTTTAGAAGATAAAACATTGCAAAATATTGAAATGTTTTTACATCAATATTAATGGTAAAATTCTTGATAATTACCCAAATTATATTTAATGGAAAAATTATATTTAATTTCTAATTTAAAATCATTAAATAATCTAATTTATCCATATAAATTATTTCAATAAAAAAGGATGTTTTAAATTCAAATTTAGTATATTTTCACAATTCATCAAAACATAAAACTTATCAGAAAAATATCCAAAATCCATCCAAAGTAAATTTTTATATCCCTATTTCAAATAAAAATTTAATTTTATTAAATAGGAAATTTAAAAGTTTCAAAAACTAGAATTAAAATGGGTGTGCAATCAAAAGGAAGCAAAACTATTTTTTTCTTGAAAAATACATCTTTTATCTGAGAAATGGAATATTTTTTTATTTAATGTATAAAAAATACATAATATAAATTTTTAAAATATATGGAATATATTAAAGATAATTTTTTTTAATTATATTCATTTCCACTAATTTAATGGCCATGTTATATATTATATTAAATAATTTTATTAATATATTGTTGTTCGATAAAACTTAGCCTTCCGTTTAAAGCAAGTCAACTCATTTTTGTGTGTAGCTTAAGATTAATATGGTTCTACATAAAAATAAATAAATAAACGAAATTAAATTTGTTTATAAATTAAAATAATATAAAGTCTTGAGGTGTTACATATTAAATATTTTATTCTAAAAATACCCTTATCCTTAAGTATAAATAACCCCTCTCCCTCCCCTAGAAAACTAATCATTTCACACTTTCCAAAGAATAAATCCTTCTAAAACACTTCCTATAAAACCCATTGCAATTAATATAGGAGTTCTAGAGTAGACCAACTCCAAACTTCATGTGTGTTGTAGTGGCATACACGTGAAGCTACACTGAGGATTATGTTTTGATCAACTCTTATTATTTTTATTTCTTTTACTTATTATAGTTCTTTTTTTCACTACACCATTATTATCCAAGCCATATAATATTAATAATTCAGTATTTAAAAATTATATTTATGATTTTAACCTAATTTGTTTATCATATTTACTATATATGTAAATTTAAAAACTCTCTTTCCCAATCTTCTGAAAATGTCCCATCAAAGGTCGACTAACCACCTATGAAGATATTTTCATGAACAAATATAAACATCATCATGGATGGATATTATAAAAAAATTATAAAATATAAATTTGTACTTATATTTATTATAAGCTTCTAAAATTAATCATAATTATATGTAAATTTCTTTTAACAAAATTTCGAAAAGGAGTAAAACATGATATTTTTATGTAAAACATGATATCACACTGATTACCCTATAACCAAGGAAATTAAGAAGTATAATTAATTGACTATAATATATAAATAGTATAAAATATTAAAAAATTATGTTTTGGATATATTTTTTAATAATTCTATATGTATTATTCATGAGGCATAAAAGCGATAAAGTAAGGCAGGAATTAAGGTTAGGGTGTTCTTAAAAATAAATCCTTTTCTTTGGGTTATCCTTATTTCCTAGAATAATTTATTTGAATTCATATCTAATGTTACTCATATACCATTCCATTATTATTTCATTTTCATTATGATGATATACAACTTTTCTACATGAATGCATTCCAAATACAATTATTTTATAAAAGATCACTTCTTTCTAAAACACTTATATGACTCCTCTTGAGTTATTTATTTTTTCAGAGTGATTATTCATATACTAAATATATATTTATTTTTTCATTTTGGAACCCAAATTTTCATCTATTAATGTATTATTTTTGACATTCTTATGAAACCCATTTTTTCCTTGGTTATTTCATGATTATTATTGTTATATATTCTACGTGGCATGCATTATTATTTAATTGTTATGTTTTTATGGGTGGGAAATGAATTATATATCCATAAAATACATGGGGTAATTTTATGTATCTAAGGATATAATTTATATTATTCATAAATAAGATCCTATATTTGTTCACAATGATGACTTTGTTACTATGCACAAATGTTATGAATGAAAATGTTACTATAACTGTTCACAACTATGTGTGGAATTTTACCACTATTACATGATTTTTTATTTATTTGAATTTCCACATTACATAAATTTATCACTAATTTCCCTCAAAATATTTATTATGTTACATGTCTTATGATTTAATGATGATTATTATTATCACCCATGATATAATGATTCCTTTAACTATTCATCCTCTGTTTGGTCTTTTAGCTCACCCCTTCCATTGATGTATATCCTCAGGTGATTATATGTAATAAGGAGAACATGAGGGACATTAATAATGAAGACAATAATTAATTAAATAATATTTATGTTTTATTATTCAGAATTCATATATGAGCCTAATTTTCTCAAGAAACAAAACATTTTGATCTTGGATTTGTATTTCTATTATGTGGTTTATTATACAATTATGTAACTATTTTGAATGAATCATTAGGGTTTCTGTAGTTGGTATTAGAGAAGGTTTAAGTTAATTTGGGTATTAGTATTATAAAAAAGAGTGGAAACCATAAATATTTATCTATTTATTTTTAATACATCCTAGGAAAAACTTTTTGAAATGGATAAACATAGGGATCCCATAAGATATGACTTTAGTTTTTATTAAATAAAAGAATAAACTACTAATTATTCATTGACTTACATTATTTTAAAATATATTATATTTATAAAATGTTTTGACCTAGGTGATATAAGGCCAACTACCCATGTGAGGGAGAATGCAATGATTTTTTGAATGACATCCCAGGTTCAGTGGGAGGTGGTGTTCCAAACCTTATGGTGAGGTCTACTCAGTTGTCTTGGGCTATTAAAAAAAATCTAAACAACATGTAACTTCCTCATTTACCCAATAAAGATCATTTTACCATTTATCCCTTTATGTGTTATTGACCAACGATGATGAGTTGAACTTCTGAGCCACTTGTAGTGGAATAGTGGATTAAATCAATGTAAATGATCTTTTCTATGACCCATTATTCTTATAAATGAAATGTGACTCTGTATATATATCATTTATATAGATAGGCCAATAAATAGTTGTAATTGATTAATAAAACCAAAAATTTATGAAATATAGGATATGGAGTGTGAGGTCATTAGGAATTATTTTATTTACAAGTATTTACATTAAACTGATTGAACAAAGATAAAGAAAGAATTAATAGTGATGAAGAAAAATGAAGGTGAATCTATTAGTAAATAAAAGGTAAAAATCTAAAGTCTTGAAATACATTCCATGGGTTTGGTTATTCTCAATTTTGGAAAAATATAAAGGTTCATTAGTGGTTTAAAATAACCCCATTGATAATATTTTTTAATTAAAAACTATGGGGTTATGAAAAATGGTTTGGTATTATCTCAAATTTGGTATGGTGTTCAGATAATAGTCCCATTTTTATTGATATAAGAATATAAGAATAGGGTTTCATGATAATTGGTCAAATAACAAACAAGGAAAGATGATCCAACTATAAACATGTCAAAAATGTGGGAATAAACCTCTGGAAACTATCTCAAACGGATGATGACATACTTCATGTGTAGAAGAGAAGGCCACGCTATCTCATAAATATTTGTGTGACATGAATAATATAACCAACATGATGGAGGTAAGGATGACACCAAAAAATTAACCACCCTTTTTTTAATTCTTCAACTTTGGGGATAAAGGGAACTATACAATCCTGTGTACTAAACCACATGTCCTTGAGGGTAATCAACATCAGAAACCACCAAAACCTATAGAAAAATTGAAATAAAATACCATCACAACTACTATTGTCGAGAATTAAAATGAATTCACAAATGGTAAAATTTATTTTAACTCAATAAAGGAAAAACATTTATTCAATTTTTGTTCTACCAATTACTTTATATCGTACAAGTTTTCTAGAACTGTTGAAATGAATCCCTGATATCCTGAAGTATAGATATCTATAAAAAATGGAGTGGGGAAATCATTAAAACCCAAGTGTTAGAATATTCTCTTATTAGAATAGGCGAGATGTTTAATCTACAGAATATCATAATACTTCATTTTTCAGAACATCATGCTATATTGGGGATGGATTGGATCTCATTACATAGAGCACATATAATATATTATGAAAAGAAAATTATTTTTCATATTTTGAACCATCTAATTCTCATTTAAAATTGAAGGGATGATCATGAATATCATCTGTAAAATAAATAAATGATTTGTGTATTGATAACCTATGAATAAGAATACCCTATCTAAAGGGATTAGTCAAAGTAAGGTATTATCCTTTTGAAAATTTCCATGGTTAGGGAATACACTTATTCATTTCCTAATGTGTTATTCTGACTGACCGTAGATCACAATGAAGTGTTCTCAACAGTGATTATATATTGATACCATCATATCTCAAAATTCCCCTACAATATGGTCCTGATCCAACTATTGTAGTTAAGGAACTGAATGAAAGAGTATTTGAAGAATGGTTCATCAACCCTAGTGTATCACCTTGGGGTGTCCCAATGATCTTTTTTAATGAAAAGGTTAGATCCATGGTACTCTTTTTCAATTATCTGGAGCTAAACCTGATCACCATAAAGAAGATGTATCCCCTCCCAATGATTGATGGATTTTTCAATCCACTACGAGGAGCATAGTAATTCTCAAAGTTGGATATTCATTTGGGATATCATCAACTGATGTTGATTCAGGAAGATATTCCGAAGGATGATTTTATTTCAATGTATAGGAACAATGGGTTCACAGTTATTCCCTTAATGGTTACTAATTCTCTTGAAATCATCATGTATTTGATAAATAAAGTATTTAGAGAATATATTGAAATTATTTTGGTATTTTTTATCAATTTTATTATTAATTAATCCAAGAGAAATGGGGAATGTGAAGATCTCATAATGATTTTGATGGTGGTATTAAGAAAGGTCATGTTGTTTACTAAGTTCAGAATGCCTGACATTTGGTTGCATAAATTAACAATATTGGGGAATATGATCACATGTGAGTTCATTTCAATGGACTCTTAAATAATCCAATTGAAGAATATCCTAGACTAACCAGTGTCATGAAAATATTTAGTTTTCTTGTCTTAGCTATGTACTATGAAAGTCTTCTGATAAATTTTTCATGATTTTATAGTCGAATGAATATGTTAACACAGAAAGGGTTATGTATGTATGTACATAAAAATGTTATGAAATCTTTATGGAGCTCACAAAGATGATAGTAATTGTGCCTGTACTCACACTACCAACATTTTGAGAATGTTTTGATACATACAATTATGCTTTCAATAATGCATTTGGTTACATACCAATGAATAATTATAATGTGATAGAATATGCCTCATGATAGTTTTGGATCGATGAGATGAACTACTCGATGTATGATCTAGAGTAATAAGATGTGATCTTTTCTAGGAAAATTTGGCAGTACTACCTCTATGTTGAAAGGTGTTATATATATACAGATCAAAAGTGTATAAAGTGACTATAAAAAAAACATCTAAACATGTGTAATATAATATGTTTATAGATAATAAATGTCTACTATTTCTCTATTAAATAAAATTAGTGAAATATGATTAAGGTGTATAATACTCTTTGAATAAAGAGGACCTTCCACTCAATCCCTGATGCAGATTGAGAAATATCCTATCTTGATGGATATTAAAATTATGGATTTTTAAATCTTAATGGAGTGGAATACATCCTACCCTACCAAAATTATTTCCATGTTATCTATCCTATAGAATATACAGTAGGTACAAAGAGATGATTTGGAGATACAAAATAATGTTAATGTAGTAAGATACAATAAGCTACATGAGGTCCGCATCAATGATAATGGTGTGATTTTGTTTTTAACAAGGATTTGTGTGCTTACATCACCTTAGATAAAAATGAGCTATTATATAATGACCATATATTATCTTTCTTTACACATCCCACAATTACCAATATGTACCTTGATAATCGAGAGCACTTCTTGTGGGACAACATAATGAAGGATATTACAGAGTATATATCATGGTGTTTGGTATATTTTCATTTTAAATAAGAGTGAAATAAGTCCAATGGGATGAGGAATCAATTTCATATAACCACCTAAAAATGAGATATTTTCCTAATAGACTTTGTTAGTTGTCTCCGAAAAACATACAATGGAAATAATGTTATATGGGTTACGGTAGATTAGCTCACAATGACTAACCATTTTTTCACCATTTAGGCAGACATATCCCATGCAAAAGATTCCCAGATATATGTGAAGAAATAGCACGGGCTTCATGGGGGTTCCATTTATGATTGTTTTTCATACGATAAAAGGTTCACCTCTAAATTATAGATAAATATATATCATTATTTCAATACTAGATGTATTTTTAGCACAACATAATACCCCGAAGTCAATGTCTAATCGAAAAGGAATATTCTGATTCTTGAATACATGTTAGGATTTTATTCAATGGAATCTAAAATAGTATGGGATCAGACTATACCATTGGTATGTTTCTCATATAAAAATAGATTCAACTAAACTATTTAAATTGATCCATAAGAAGTTCTATAGCTGGAGATATGTAGAACTTGAAATAGTTACGATGATGTTGGGTAAAGAAAGATACTAAGACATAATCTAGTGAAAGATATGGAAATGTTGTTTCAATCCATCCAACACTATATAAGCTACTCAGAGTAAGAAAAAGAGTTATGCTAACAACTGTTAAAGGGACTTGCAGTTCATTATTAGAGACAATGTTTCCCTTCGAATATAACCATGGAAAATATTAATGTATTTTTGATAGAAAGGGAAGATTATCCCATGGTAAATTGGGCCCTTTGTGATCCTTGAT
The DNA here is from genome assembly GCA_963277665.1 of Viscum album. Classification (NCBI taxonomy): domain Eukaryota; kingdom Viridiplantae; phylum Streptophyta; class Magnoliopsida; order Santalales; family Viscaceae; genus Viscum; species Viscum album. Next base: position 634,488,654 of record OY728138.1, on the reverse strand, counting down.
CTCATATGATAAGTGTCCTATCAACTTTCCCTTTCACCATGTATGGATCCTATTCATGTTGTGTTCCATGTATCATTCCCTAGGAAGTACATAATTGAACCTTCACATCTACTCCATCCATTGGAGGTACAATTGGAGAATAAAAAATCTTATGAAGACACTATAGTGAAGATCATGGACTACATAGTTGAATTTATACAAAGAAAGAGAACTCACAGTGTTCAAGATTTATAGAGGAACCCTGAGTATGAAGAAGAAACATTGGAACCAGAGGAAATAATGAAAGATAACTACCCTTATCAATTATTAGGAAAGAATATGATTTGAAATTTTGGTGATGAAATTTTTAAAGGGGGATAATGTAACATCCTAGAGTTTATAAATGATATTTGTCTCATGAAATAAATGAGTTTTGTAATATAATATATATTATTATACAAATGTTTCTAATACTTTCTTTTGGGGAACACACTGTCTGTGGGAAAAAACATATGTCCTCCCAATATTCCCTCTTTCTAAAGGTGGGTAGAATTCATCTCCTCTTAGGAGATGTAATCTTCTTGATTGAAATAGGGGGGTGATATTTTGGTATTTACTTTTATTGATTCCTCATCGAAATTATTATCCTAGTTCGATTCTCCCATAAAGATTAAGATGTTGTTTGTGAAACCGTTCCAAGTGCCATCCCTTTTGTGGATGTCAGTTAATTACATTGCTTCTATCAAGACATTCCAAAGGGTAAAGTCATGAAAGCAACCTTTGGTCAGGGAATTTTCAACATTGGTAATCACCGCATTTCGGTATGCTGGAACCATGATACACCTAAATTCTCTCTTATTTGAGAGCTTCATGAGGGTGCGTAAGCCTAAGGCATCCCACATAGAATGAAAGGAATCTTATGCTAGAGGAAAGTATTTGAGGTTTTCCTAAGATTATTATGTTCAACATGGGGTATGCCGTGAGTTTAACATCTTGCAAAGAGGGATTACAATAATTAGAACACTGATGAGATTGGATCGAATGGGTATATCCCTATGTAGGATCACTTTGATGGTATACCAGATGGATGGATTAGAACAACTATTGAGGATGGACCCTGGATGGTGCATCATAGAAAGGAAAGGTTTCACACCATGAAGGTTAATATGAAAACCTCACAAGGTGTATCAGAGAAGGTGGGTCATAAAAAATTGGACACCAAGGTTTACGATTGGCTGGGATAGAACCTCTCGGAAGAATCGTACATACTGAGTATAGAATAAAGGGATCAAAATCCACATAGTTTAGAAGGTGATTCGAGGCTAACACATGGCTAGTGGCCCAGGCACTGCAAAAGGCCGAAAATATACGACATTACTATGATAAGGGTAAGGTAGTGGAGTAGATGGATGGGTCTTATACATGGTTAGATACCCGTATGAATGGAATGATCCTACCTGGATGTGGCCGCCTAGGTAAATTCAAGATGGGTATAGAGGAAGTGTCGAAAAATGAAAATGAATGAGATGGAACTGAGGTGAATATGAAAGTGGTGGGATTGAACATCAAAAAGATTTCCTAAGTACCTTGCATTGAAGGTAAGGATGAAATTCCATGTAGTTTTTGTGGGGCGATGTGACACCTGAGGAGGAAGCTTATGATAATGGAGCACATGGATAGGGTCCTAGAGGAAGTATAACCACTGGGTTGGGGAAGGATCTTTATAAGACACAAAGGCTCAATGGAAAGACCATTATGTGACATGTATGATGGGATTAAAACTTCAATTATTCACTCTATGTATCCTAGTGGCTACGAATTAGATTTAATGTAGTTTAGGAATGGGGAATAGAATCTGGTTGCAGAGAAAGGATAGGAACATGAATACAGAATGGGGATTACACCTGGTTATTAGCCCATCACAAGAGGGTAATTATTGGTTGGAAGAGTGTGGATGGAGTTTGGGGCTTATGCGTGGTTAGAAACCCATATGCTGGATAGATCAAAATAGTTTTGGGAGGTGGATATGGGAGATGCATCCCAAAAATGGAATGTATCACATCATAAGGGAACATCCCTAAGAGGGTGTCCCAGTGTTTACCATTGATTGGGTTTGGACTTCATAGAGGCTTCCTAAAGATCCTAGTGGATGGGAATAAAAAAACGCATAATTCAGTATGTGTTATTACAGTTTAATGTCATGAAGGATGAAGGTGAACTGATATGAAAGGTACATAATTGTTGGATTATAGGGAGTGAGGGGATTGAACATGGTAGAGGCTTCTTACATACCCTGTCTAGAAGATAAGGATCAATGTTCATGTAGTTTGGGATGATGTAGTTTAATATAATGCAGGATGGTGGTGCATGGGAATTATACATGTTTAGCAGCCCAATGTCATGTTGGGGATTAGGCATGATTAACATACCAAAAATGATATCTTGGTCACTACTTTCTATAATCCCATGTGAGTCATGATCAGTGTGAGAAACCAGACATAACATAAGACCTAAAGATTATTTCATGAAAGGTGCATCCACAAGGGATTTTTTGGGGATTATGCATGGATAGTGGCCCAGGGATATGGAAATTGGGACTTACTCCTAGAGGGAATCCCAAGGAGGGTGTTTGGATGTATGAGGAGGATATTTAATTTGTATAGGTATCACTCTATTAGAGTGTGTCGAGGCTTACATAAGGATTTTCTGAGGCACACATGGTGATAGAGAGAAAAGGGGGAGAGAAGCATGAGATAGTTGATACTCATTCTCCTTTGAGTCCACCCAAGATTTCCACGCATTCATAAACTCAAATTTTAACATCATGTGTTGAGAATGAGGGTTCTTGGAAGTTTAACATCATGTATCTCAGACGATGAGGACTCAATCCTCATCCCTTGGAATTATATAACTTGTACCAACCCACACATGGGGAAGGGAAGGTACAAGCAATCCCTAATGGTAGTGAGGTGGAAAAGTGGTCAATCGAGTGGATCATTTTAGTGTGGATATGAGAAGAATAAATATCCATTAGCGTACCTATGAGAAGAAGCATTAGATTAAAAACACCACATGGATCACCGCTTGAGGAACCAGGAAGTCACTGCGCACAGACCTAGAGGGCCATACGGAGGAGATGCATGCAAGATAGGGATGATGTGCATAATAGGTGCTTGAAAATTCAGCCTTGGAATAGAGTAATGCATGGATTACATAGGAAGGTGTTCATTCAAGATTTATGGTTTGTCTACAAAACCAGATGTAGGGCACAAGATTGGAGTCTAACACACAAAGGGAAGGCAGTCCCGAGTGCAAAATTTACTACACAAGGGTAAGTCTTGCATGAAAGAGGGATATTTTTCATTCACATAAATTGGAAAAAATGGAAAATGGGTGAGTGAAAATCACTAGTGGGACCACCCAAGGGGGGACCCATGGGAGACATGTCACACAAGATCAAATACCTTGACATCTTTACTGTCATGCAGTTGCATAAGGGGTCATCTTACATGAACATGAGAGACAGTTCGACTTAGAAAAAACTTACCCTTAAGGTAAGGGATAATACCCTATTTAGAGATGAAAATAATGATGATTACACATAAGGAGGTCAATGAGGAAGCGGTAATTTGATGTCTCATTGGGCGTTTAAGAATTTTGTGTGTGGGTTAGACTTGTGCACCGAACCAGGTTCTTCTGTGAATATTTCTTTGCCATTTTAGAGGGCTGAGCATAAGAACCCCATTTGATGTCACATAGGGAATGAAACAAGCTTGAGTGGATCTATTGTCCTTGTTTGTATGAGCCAAATATGCGTGCTCTATCCTTGGTATTCTAGGGATCATCCAATGAGTCAAAATATTCCTTTGGGTATCTCAAATATTCAAATATATGGCATCAAGATGAAATTGGTGGAAAAAATTCATCCCCTTGGAATTTGTGCTCAAAGGGTACTAGATGGTTGGGTTTCGATGGAAATGACATTGAACGCGATAAATTTGTTGCAGTGAGAACAAAAATGGCCGACCAGAAACATAAGGATCCTAGAAAATGCGTGAAAGGCAAGGTCCACACCTATAAATACACAAGGGGAGGCACTACACCTTTACTTTTTCTTTCAATAGGTGATCCACCCTCATGGGTAAAATTTCATTCATTCTATGAGAAATCTCTCAAATTCAATTGGTACTTTATGCACAACCACCTTATCTTGCATGATTTTTACTTAGTCATATTTTCCTTGCACAATTATCGTTAATATTTCATACCACTATCCTCATTGCATGCCAGACCTCCATCTTTCACGCAAAACCCTTTTTGTATTCAAGGCCTGATTGAGATGGCCGATGAGTAGACTGATGCTGAGAGGGAGGATATCTATTCTATATGAAGGGCCAAGATGACTGTGAACACTTATATTCTTCATGCAAGAAGGGTGTTACCTAAAAATCAGATTCTTTTGGTCATTTTTACAAAGGCTCAAAAGGATTATTTCCTAAGAAATATCCTCCCACTATAGAACTATGTAATTATGGATGTGGTGTTGATGCCATGATTCAAGAAGGACTCACCACAGTTGTGGGTTATGTGTGAGGATAGGCTTTCACAGTTTAACATCATCAATAATGGTTACCCCTCCACTCAAAATGGGGATATGGTTGTTTTAATCATGAACCTAAAGACCAGGATAGTCATCGGGTGTGAACAAATTGATAAATAATTTCCCACCCATGATGGAAGAAATTTCTAGAGTGCTATCACTGATAAGACTAAGAGTTGGAAGCAAGATCAGAACTAGAGGTTTGGAGGAAACTTGAAAAGAATATGGGGATGGGAAAACTAGGCCCACCATAAATGCAATGAATTTGGGGAGAATCTTTGACACATAATGATGTTTAAGGCCATGTGGACATCATAATTCCATTTCTACCTCCAACCAAACCTCGTTCCGGAGCTATTTAGCTGTTGGTATCCTGACACCAATACCTTTGATTTCTATATTGCAGAGGTTGACACAAGCCTTTGGTACATCCTTTTCATTAGAGTCATTCCTATAGAAGGGTTTCATTATGATGAATTCTTACTAACGGATAATTTCTAGGGAGATAAGGAACTGAACCCCCTTTTAACATAGAATCTGGTTGAGCTAGTGATGGAGAGGTTGAAGATCAAGAACATCCTGAAGAAAAAATCTTATATGAAATGGTTCTGAATGTTTCTACATATGGATGACAAGGTGAAGATACCTGGATGAGGGAAATAGTTCCTAAATTCATCATAGTGGGGTAAGGTTGGGTCGTACTGGGAGGTCCTAAAGGTAGGCCAATACGAATCATGGGTCATTAGGGTGAATCAAAATCCAAGACCCACGTGTGTGATACGTTGGTTTTATCCCTACCTTCCTGAGTGGGTGGCTACTTCCTATGAGAGATAAGAGGTTGGGGGGCTTGTCCAGGGACATTACTAATGGCCAAGAACATGGCAGCCCATCACAAGGCCAACCTCAAGGATCCTATGTTAGCCATGTTGTACAACATTTTGGGGTGCATCTCAAGAGGTATTATGACCAAGAGAATCTATGGATAGTTTCAAATTATTCCTAGATGGGTCGCATCTCATCATTGTGGGTACAATTTCCCAAACTCCATTTGTCCTATAGGTGATGACCTGTGACCATCATTGATGAACATCGCTAGGGTTGAGTTGCTTATGCTTAATAAAGAGGGGATTAAGCACATGAACATCAATCATAATAACTTCAACTTCCTCCCATTTCCAACCCCAGTCAGTCAAATAGTGGAAGACCTGTGAGTCCCACAAGAGTAGAGGGAGTGTCTGTAGACTATTAGGGGTGGTGTGCTGGTAGCCCAAATTTACGGGAAAATCATCTGTGAACCTTACGTACCACCACAGTTTCTTTGATAGTTTGGGTGTGTGCAACAGATGTTGAAAAAGCGTATACAAAGGTTCAAAACGAGATAAATATTTTTATCCTTCACCAATAGGGTCTTATGGTAACAACTTATGGCTTTAGTGAACTCATTAATTTTTCCCTACTGATGTCGATGCGGAACTGTAAACATAATATTCTGACCACTGGGTGGCGGCATATCCAAATGAAATTATTTGGAAATGAATTAGGAAGATTAAGGAGGTGAGAATAAATCCTGTAAAGTGAGAGATCGAGCGATATTCTACTAGGAAAGCAAGATAATAGAAAAACCAGGTTGCTAGGGCAGTTCAAGTGGGATCATCTGAAGTAAGAACGATGCAAGGTGCAACTGAACCTCTTCCATCTAAAGAGGGGTGGTCCTGTAGGTGACCCCATGGGCTAGCTAGTGTGTCCCCTAGGAAAAAATTGAGATATATCATGTATCCAACCACTGGAATCATTTCCCTATCCTTATGGTCTTCTTAGAGAACACTGCGATAATCGATGACAACAGAAGAATTGTGGAGAATACTGGTGTGCACTTGGAATGATATCTTAGAAATAGGGCATATCCAGGTGGTGGGGAGGGGGCACTTTCATCGTCAACATTCATACTTGAAAACCATAGACACATATGCATTCCAAAAGGGGTTGTACGAAGAAACACATTTTTTGGTTAACGTAATGATTGGTCAAGAGAACAACCCTGAAGAAATGACACCCCATGATGACGATAATTATGAGGAAGAATAAGAAGAAGAATAAGTGTAGGAAGGGGAGGGACAATAATTTGAAGAGATGGAATATGAGGCCAAGGATTAGGGTTATGGAGGTGATGTAACCTAAGGGACACTGTCCTAGTAGAATATCCCACATGAGAGTGACGAAATCACATGCTTTGATGAGAAACTGGCCCAACATCTTGATGTAATAATCAAATCCAATCTCTCTTGGTCCTTTCTATTTCCTTAAAATGAATCCAATGACTGCAATTTGTGCTTTCTAGGGACACATTGGTGAGGATTTCCAAGGAACTCACATTGCAAGGGAGAAAATTGGATGACATTCAGGGAATAAAATCTCCCTGAGCCCGCATATGGGGCTGATCAAGGAGGAGGAACAATCATGGCAGGAGAAGAAAATAAGGATAGACTAATGACCTTTGGATATCAGGTCATTCCTACCACTCGGAAAGAGTCAAATCCAATTATCGAAGTAACTAACGCTGAGGAATATTCTGTGGTGAAAGCTCCTATAGTGATACATGTACTCAATCCACCTACACTTAGATCTTATAAGTCTATATCATTAAAAACTCACACCTATTATCTAAAAAATAAGCTAACCCAGTTACCAATTCCACATGCAGTGATCACAAGACTAGAATATCGAAAAACATATAATATTGGGACATATGTGGGAGATCCAATGGTGATTTTACCTATACATGAAGAACTGGCCACTCACGCCGATCCGACCATAGCACTTATTTGGATGGAAGTTGTGATCATAGGTGATTCCACTACCAGGGAAGAACCTGACACTGAAGATGGAGAAGTCACTAAGGCAAATATGAGTGAATATGGTTGCCCACATATCATAGAGCCCATTCCCACAGAAAGATTTTTAGAGGAATACCCTGTTGTGGGGAATTTGGCCATCTTTTGTGAATACAAACCGGTAGATCCCAAAGTGCTAGACGATTCTGATTTTGACACAGTAGTTGAGACACATGACTTGGCTCAAGGAATGGTAGTGCATCAGATGCTTCCTCATTCACCCTAAGGCAGAATGGTAGGGTTGGATGGCATCAATCCACACCTCCCTAAATTTCATATATGCCATAGGGGTGGATTCTAAATACCTTTATATCAAAATTTATGAATATTTTGTTGAAAATATGTGGGAGATCAACCAACAATTATATGTTTCCTGGTGAAAGATGAAATATGAGAACATACATAAATTCTAAGAAGCAGAGTAGGAAATCCGAGGACTTGAAAAGAATATGGGTGAACATGACACAATTTTCATGAATTATTTTGGGATCATTAACTAACTGAGATCCCAGTAGGTGGAACTACATGATCAGTTAGAGAAGGAAAACCATCAAATGGGTGAAATTCAATCAAAGTGGGAACAAATGCAATCAAAGGCTGATGTGATTTTTTCTATGACTATTGATGAGGAAAGGGAGCTCAGGGAGAGGGAATAAATCATGGAGGCTACATACCATATGATGGAGAAATTGAAGTAGTACATTGAAGGGGATGATCTATAAGGGTCATGTTTTTTCTGAAGTCAAGAAACATTTCTTTCCTCGTATTTTCTTATCATGAACTACCTCCATGGATATACATTTTTCAGATTTCACTATAGATCGATCATAACTTTGAAATAGCTAATGATCAATACCAAAGCTCATGTGAGTCATACCCGATGTGAGAAATAAGGGATGATCACATAATTATCTCATGTTTATATGAGAGTTATAGATAAATGTCGAATACTTGGGGTTTTTCATTACTGACAATCAACCAAGAGTATCCAGGATGAGAGAGGGTCCATGACTGTAAAATAAGTATCTCAGAGAATCCATCTTTCCTCAACCAATGTGAACTATCACACAAGTAGGATAATTCTTGAGGGATTCGATTCAGTCCAAAAAAAGTTGAAAGCAGATTGTGAATCACGATACAAAAAATTAGGAACACAGTGATAACATCATGATAATGGAGGGTAACTATTGACTATATTCAAATCATAGTATGTATATCATGTTTTCCTTAAATGGGGTTGAAAAAACGAGGGCCTACCGCTGAACGTATTATAAAACACAAGTCCTAACTCAAAGTGTCATTCAATGCACTCTGAAATGTTGGCCCAAGATGGTAGTCGAGCCATGTGGCCAAGGATCAATAATCTTAGAAGGTTCCTTAGGACAAGAAAGGGGATGAGGATACAAATAAGGGGGCACATAAAGTATGGGGTGGAGTTATGTGATATATTTATGGACTCCAATACTCTCAAAATTATGCCACCAAGACTAAAGAAATTTGATATTGGGCATTAGTATAAAAAAAGAACAAACCTATGTTCCAGGGGGAGCATCATCTAAGATGTTGATCGATAGCTAAACATGTGTACTATGCGGTGGATGCCCAGAACTATGAGGAATGACTACTCATGATCTGATCCTGAGATGATTTGTAGTTTTACGTCATGTAAGCGAGAACTATGAACATGTATTTTAATGTCATATGATGAGGATGATGTTTGGAATAGTTTAACGTCCTATGACTTGGACATTTCTTGCAGTTATGACATCATTCAATTAGGACATTGCACATAGTTTAAGGTCTTACTGCATGGACCCCTGATAACTTTTTAATTTCAATTTCCATGCACTATAGTGTCTATTCCACAAATTTGTTCGTGTCATAGAGGAGATGAACCTGACGCGAATGAGTTGAGGAGGCTTGCGGACCACAAAAATACCATGGAATAGATGGGAAGGAGGAATACGTGATGCAATGAGGGAAAAAAATGACATGAATGAATGGAAATGAGACCTACCACCACACCACATACCCCTATGAGGATCCTAGTTTAAATTCATAGATTTTAGACCATAATTTGGTCGAAAGGTCTAATGAGGTCAATAGAACTAGGGATAGACCCAAAGAAAAAATGTTCAAGTGTCACTACATATCCTAATAAAGAAGGAATCAAGCCACACAAAGTTATTGAAGTCCTATTTAGTTTATCATCTTTCGGAAAGGATGCGCAGACCCCAAATGAGAAACATGTGGTGCGGTACATAACATGACGTGAATGAGGACAATAGAAGTCCAGACCACACCATGTGATCCCAAAGGGAAACCCATACCAAAAGAGGAAAAGGGAAATAAAGGTGAGGATGGTCCTGAGATCAATGATCCAGGTGTCACTACATACCTAATAAGGATTTTAATCCTGAAACACAAAGTTCTTGAAGGAGTGTGAGGTGCACATGTTTAATCCACACACAAATAAATGATGAATTAGACATATCTTGTTTGTTCTTTTGATGTTGTTTTTTTGAACAACCAGCCTAGGATGAGAATTCTGGGTGTCACTATAGGAATCAAGAAATATATAGGCATTGAAAAATGGCACAGTGGATAAACAGTGCCCATGTTGATTACCTCTCTATTAAGTACATCAAAACGTGGTTCCATTTTTCATCATGCGGTCAGGATGAAGACGTTGTCATTTAAGGACTAATCAACAGATCAGTCCATGAAAATTAACATCATATAACAAGGACACAACAGTTTAATGAATTTTTGTACAAGTAGACATGGTTTAATGTCATATGTCTTGGAAGAATGAGATCTTAGTTTATGGTCATAGAGCATGGACCATTGAGTTGTGTGGTCTTATATGTGGGTATTAGCCTACAAAAATTCGCAATCTCATGTGATCCATGCTCGGTGTGGGAAAGAAGAAGTTATGTTATGATTTCCCCATCACATGAGAGTTCATAAAAATTAAAGAGAAATGTTGGAAGGAAAAATCCGAACAAGGCTAACAGTGATGCTCGATGTATGAAGATGTAAAAAGGGATAACACTAGGGGTGTTATAGAACTGAGGGGTAGGAAGATATGAATCATGATATCCAATATCTGGGACACAATGTGTGTGGAATAACAGTGGAGGATAATTATTGACCATATTATAAAAATTGTATCCATATCATGTGACCTATAATGGGAACAAAAAACTGAGGGTTGGCTAGTGACCATATTCACAACATGGGACCTGTATCAAAATGTTGTTCGAAATCCTCTGGGACATTGACCTAGAATGGTAGGTGAGCCTTAAGGCTAATCATCCATACCATTGGGGTATCTTTTTGATGTGAAAGGCAGTGGAGACCCAAATAAATGGGACATGTGAAGCATGGATGGTACCCATGTAGTTTAATGTCATGCATTATAGATTAATTCTGTGAAGAGTACTCTCAAGGGAAGTGAAAGGCATAGATATTGAAAAACAGATGTGAATTAGGGGAAAATAGGGTCAATAAAACCCACATATTCTTGAGAGAACCAATAACCAAAAGGCCAAAATAATCAAAAGGACGGTGTCTGGACCACAGATGAATGGTCTAGGAATTCTTATGTATCTCATAAGGATGAGAATCTGGAAACACGTAGTTCTCGAAGGAATTCTAGGAAAATGGACAACGCTAAAGGAGAACATATCCTCTGAAATGAAAAAATTGAGGTTGTTATGTAGTTTAAATTCATGCATACTTGGAAACTAAATATCTTAGTTTAAGGTCATAGAGTTTGGACTGTCCGGGAGAGAGAATGTGTAGTGGTGGAACCCTAATGTAACCTTATGTGGACGAGGAAAAAATAAGTCCACACCACAACACACACTCATGAGATGTAACCTCTTATATTAAGGTCATAGATTTTGGACAATAGAGTGATCTTTATGAAGATGTAAAAAGTTACACAATGTCACAAACAAACCCAACGTGAATGAGGGAAAATAGGTCTGCACTGCATCACAAATTTTTGAGAGAACACATACACATTTTAAAGATATGATTCTTAGACATTGGGACATGAACTCTTTGTTTATGGTCATAGAGTTTGGACAACAAGGGTTTTAAACTCTTTCATCCAAGTATAATCCTTTTCAAGATCCCCTAATGTCATGTGCACCATGATCAGTGTGAGAAACATGGGGAAAATGGTCATTAAAACATACGGAACCCCAAAATAAGGGAATATAGGTGTTGAGTCAAGGAGAACCCCATGACAGTAGTCCTCCCAATCAATGTTTAAATGTGTATGAAGGGATAAAACCAAGAGTATTGTAATTAAATATGGATATAAGTATGTGAGGAGGAATGAGAATCATGAGACCAATATTTGGGACACAATGGTATTGCAAAATTATTGAGGATACCTATCGACCAAATTCCAAACACAATATCCATATCATGTGGCCTGGGATGGTAACATACAACTGAGGGTTAGCCACTGACCATATTCAAAATGTGGGTAGAACCAGTCTCAAGATGTTATTCAAGATCCTCTAGGATGTTGGCCTAGAATGGAAGGAGATCCTTAAGGATGAGAATCCTCACCATTTGAAGGCCCTTTTGAATGTGAATGGTGATGGAGATCTAAATAAAGGGAACACAAAGCATGATGGTTAAATTAAAGAATTTCCACGAAGAAACCAAAATTCCAAGTCCCATACCATAGTGCATCTGAGAAAGTTAATGAGGTGAGATAGAGGTTGAGGGGTTCAACTAGGGGAAGATGACCTGATTAGATGAGTAAGGAAAATGAAAAAATGGGTTGACAAACCTAGGGCTGGACCCGAAGACAAAATGTACGGGCGTTTCTATGTATCCTATAAGGATGGGAATCAATCTATTTGTAGTACTTGAAGACCCATACAAATTAACATCATATGGTAAAAACACATAGGTTGGAGAAGTGTTCATAAGGGATGCACATGGTGTGGATATAGAAAACTAGATGTGAATGAGAGAAATAGAAGCCCACACCACACTATGTGCTCTAAGAAGGAACCATAGGACGAGGGGGTGAAAGGGGTGAACATGGGTCTAGACCTGAAGAAAAAATCTTTGAGAATACCTATATATCCCATTATGATGGGAATTAATACATACATAGTTCTTGAATGTCGCACCGTTTAACATCATGCAGTAAGGATGAAGGGGGTAGAAGTATCCCAAAAGGGGAATGTGCATGACATGAAAAAAATGTCCCAATGTGAATGAGGAAAATAGAATTCCACACCACACCATTCACAATCCTTGGAAAGATCTAGGGACAAGGGGAATGAAGGGTAATTGAAGTACCAAGGGCTGGGTTTGAAGACAAAATATATGGGCGTTCTTATGTATCCTATAAAAATAGGAATCAAGACATACATTGTTATTAAAAACCCATGCAGTTTAAGGTCATGTGGTAAGGACGTAGAAGCAGTTTAACATCATGAAAGACACACGAGTAATTTCCTTTTATGTTCACATATAAAGGACCATCAAGGCTGTGAATTTTAATTCCTTATAGGTAGGAAAAAATAGCTTTATGTCATGTGGGAGAAGATGGATCTTAGTTTAAGGTCCTAGAACTCGGACAATATAAGTTCAAAAATGTTCATAGTGGTCAAAGAACCTCAGGGTGGACCCAATAGAGAAATTTCTCAGAATTCATACATTTCTTATAAGGATGGGAATCAAGACATACATTGTTCTTAAAGACCCATGTCGTTTAACATCACATGATAAGGACATAGTAGAAGGGGGAAGGCCCTGAAGGGGATATATGATGTAGTAGTTTCAAACATGACAGGAATGATGAAAATAGAATTCCACACCACACCACACGATACAAAGATACTATATATAGGCCTAGAGGCTATAGAAATAACTTGATTTATAGTACATGAGGCTGGACTTGAGGAAGAAATTTCTTGGCATTCCAATATATCCCATTAAGATAGGAATGAAGCCATATATAGTTCTTAAATCCCCTTGTAGTTAAACATAATGTAGTAAGGATGTAGGTGCACTTTAAGGACATGTGGGATATTTATGTTGGGTAGCTTCACATCTTGTAGATGAGACAAATGCCAGAGTGGTGTTCTCATGTAGAGTACTACTTGATGAATTTTTTATTGGTTGGAGGAGTAATACGCTCACCATCCATGGTGATCAAAGAGTATGCACCATTGTGATAAACCTTGTGGATTATATAATGTCCCTCCCATTTGGGTTACAAATTTGATAGATTCTTCCTGGGTATCATTAGTGTCCTAAGATCCAATACTGAATCCCCTTGGAGGATGGATTGAAGGATATATTTTTAATCAAAATCTCTAGCTATCTTTTTTTGGTTCCTCTTCCGATTATAAAAGGATTGAACCCTACTCTCGTCAAGGGATTACAGTTTTTACAAACAGAAATTAAAAATCATTTCTAATCTCTTCTGATCATATACAGTTGTACGGAGGGACACAAATTGATTCTCTATGGGTTAGACTACTTCTATGCACATACTAAGGAATATAGGGTCACCTTGGTGGAATTTTGATTCGTCATTCGATATGACCATAGAGTTTTGGATAGATTTTCTGGCCAACTCTTCTTGTTATTAAAAAAATATTCTAAAAATGTTATATAGGGTCTTTTTGAACACCTCAATCTTCCCATTTTCTTGTGAAGGCTAATGAGACCTGTAATTAGACCAGATACCATACTTAGCATACAGTTTCATCTGCTCAGCTGCTCAAATTTTGGTTTCATTAACAGTGAGAATGACATGAGGGAATTCAAATCAGTGAATGATGTTGGAGGTCCCAAACTCAATGATAAAACATTCCTTGAATTCCTTGAGTGTTTTCTATTCTTCCCCCATGGAATAGAAATCAGTGGCGGTCAGGATAAACCTATACTGGTGAGTTGTCGTTGGTGGATACGGTCACTTGACATCAATTCCCCAGACTACAACTGGCAAGGATTACTTAGCAGTATGTTGGGGTTCTAGTGGATATTGCAAAAATTTGTCATGGATCTTGAATGTGTGACACCGCTTGATGAAGTTGATACAATCACATACCATATTGGATCAGAAGTAGCACAATCATTCAATATGGTGGGAGTGTTTTGACCCTTGCTTTCGCGATCCACTATAAATGACATGGACATCTAGAATGACATGGAGAAACTCATCTTCTTGAACGAAAAAGAGGATAATTACATCTAACCCACATTTTTAGAGGATCTTCTTAAGGTTGGGACCACTCTAGAGGGTAAACTACAAAGCATGCCGAAAAATTCCCTCACATTTGGATCTATCTGTTGAAGGATTGTTGTGTTTGAGGTACTAAAAAAGGGATTCATCCAACCAGGGGTACCATATATTGCATCAGGGGGACATAAAGGCCTTGCTATGGAGGCACTGGTGGTATGGTGATTTAACTACTGTATATCATCATCGTCCAAACTAATGAAATAGATTATCCTCCAATGCACCACGCGGATAATGATATCATCCTAGTCAGGCTCTATGAGGGAATTAAAAGGCTATGCAAGTCATAATTTTGAAAATTATGTTACTAAGGAAAATGAGTGTTGTTTAGTGGAGAAGGGAACTGGGCCATCCACTGGTGAGTGTGCTCTAATAAGGGGATGAGCTCTGACATCCTAATGATATAGTCACACTTAATATAATTGATAACCAGCTCGGAGTCCCCATTCATGTGTAGTTGGGGAATATTAATCTCAAGGGATAGCTAAAGACCAGTGATTAGAGCCTGATATTATGCTTCATTGTTGGTGAAACCTACTAATAACATGAATGAGTGGGAAAAAACAGCCAACATAGGCATGATGAAGACGATTCCCATGACAACTCTGTTGAGTCTTAGATCATTGAGCCTTCTGTTAATGGGACTTCGTGATGCACCAAAAAGTGAATCATTCAACACAGAATGGTCCGGTCTTATGATAGAATGTCCTTGTCTATAAATTAAATATCTAGAGATTTCTCTGTAGTAGCTGGATGGGCTGCTAGAAAATCAGCCAATGCCTGACCCTTGACAGCTTTCTAGGGGACGAACCTGATGAAGAATTGATGGAGGATCACTTCCCCACTGATCTTGATGTACAATAAGTAGAGTAAAGTTTAGAATATAATTTAGATGATCCAAACAAGATACCATCTATATCTAATGATCTTGCAGATACTGTCATAATTTCTGCCCTACAAAAACTAATGACAGGTAGCTATTCTCTATAGAAGTTTGTGTGTCAAGGATCATGCAACTCAAACAGTATAAATTGTTATATATCCCTTTAATATTATTCTAGGTGATATGAGTGTGAAGGGATCATTCTAGTTCAATCACATTGAGGACCAAAAACATACTAGAGATGGGTGGCATTAGAACAAGAGGTTGTAGTAGGTACTAAATGATCTCCTCAAAAGCGGTTTGAAAATTTTCATCCCATTTGAAGACAACACCTTTCTTCATGATTTGGGAGAATGGATTACATATTCTATCTAAATCCATCTTGAATCAACATATATAGCTTGTGTGTCCTTATAATCCTCAGATCTCTTGAAGGTTTCTTGGAGGAGGCATCTGACAGATGGCCTTGATCTTCTCTCGATTGATCTCAATGCCTTTGTATCTAACGAAAATTACAAGGAATTTTTTAGAGGTAACCATGAAGACACACATCAAGGGGTTTATATTTAGATGGTGGGAATGGAGGAAGCTGAAAAATATCTCAATATTTATGATATGGTCATGGTTTAGGTGGGATGTGACCACCAAATCTTTAACATAGCATTCCACTGATATCTTGAGGACCAGTTTGAATATACGGTGCATGACATGAAGATAAGAGACTCCTACATTCTTCAGACCTAAAGGCATTACATGATAGTAAAAGGTACCTTTCAATGCTCTGAAGGTAGTGTATTCTTAGTCCTTGGGGGTCATTCAGATTTGAATATATCTGAAATACCCATCCATGAAAGAGAGGGACAAGAATCTATCTATGGCATTGATCAATAGCTCCATCATAGGAAGGGGAAAATAATCCTTTGGACTGTGGTGGTAGAGATCCCAAAAGTCAATGCAGACTCTGATCAATCTATTCTTCTTCCTAACAAGAATGATGTTAGCTAACTGTCTGGGTACTGGACTTCCTTAATGAAGTTGAAATTTTTGATCTTATCACCTTTGTCCTTGACCATGGCACTGTGATAGGGGTGCATATTTGAGGGAGGCTATTTAAACCCCCGATGACTTACCAGGAGAAAGATAATATTGATAGATACCTGAGGATCTAGTCCTATAATTTTTTCATAGCTCTTAGAAATTACATGTCGATGTTACTTTAGAAAATCCACATACTATTGTTTTTATTTCACAAACTTAACTGCACTGAGTAGTGTTCATCTCATATCTTCCTCAATACAGAGATTCACCTACACCAACTCATCGATGGTGCTAGATACACCTTCTTCAAATACGATATGGGTGTCTTATAAATCCTCTACATCTTCTATGGTGATAGGAAAAAAATAAAAAATGTTTCTAAATAATATTATCATGATAGAATGTTGTTGTCGGCCCTAGCGACACCAGAATCTTTCTTGGGAGAGTTTTGCAATACAGACACACTAGAAAAAAAATATGATGATCTAAATCCATTTGGACTTCAGCCCAAGGGGCCACACTTGATATTATAAAATACGTAATCAAATGTTTTCTTGATTTGGTTCAACATGGATCACCGAAACATGCAGGTATGGTGTATTGTAGTTTCCATAGGGAAAACATCCTAATATCTTACTAGGGTGAGGGGCTCTGAAATCCCACAATCCTAATTCATTTAAGAGTATGAAGTTATTTTTCAAAAATCCATCTACCTAGAAACGTATTTATCACTCTCCACGAGACAAAAACTAATTGTCCCATGTCTAGGTTAGTGGCCTCTAACTGATGAATCGAGAGGATAAAGGAATTATTCATATCTATCCATCGGTTAGCGACACCGTCAGAGTGATCAAAATTGTTTTCCTGAAATTGTTTATCCTCATTATTGTAGTAATAAACATCAAGGTATAGGGATTCAAAATAGGTTAAGGGAGACACATCTCCTTATAGCATTCCACTCAACCATTGAGGGAGTATTTGAGGCATTATTGGTAGGAAGACAGAATTGTTTCATGCAGATGGAGTCAAGACCTTCCCATTAGCACATTGTAGGTGGTGTCCATTGAGATGAACATGAATATAGTGATGAAAATCAGACCAAAAAACAAGGTTTTTAGATGGATCTTTCGACATGGTATCTTCTAGGTCTAGTCATCACCCTGAATCTTTAGGTTTGAGGGATAAAGATATAATTTAAATAGCCCCAAAATATGGAGCATCCATGATGGGATGAGATTGATCCTAGAACATTTGTCAACAAGATAGTGACATACCTTCCTTCCATTAAACTATCCAGTGATGTATAACAAGAGAATGTTCCCCGATATGGGAGAAAGCTCATATTCTCCTGAGAATGAGATGATGGTGTGAAATTCTACATGATCATATTCAATAGCATAGAAGGTATATGCACCTGCTACCTCTAATTCAATCTTGAGGGGGATTCTCAATGAATCTTCTATGGATTCAAAAATATACTCAGAGAGGACGAGATCTCTAAGGATCGATAGATTTTACGAAATTAAACAGAGGTTCCTAATAACATCATACTTCTGCACCAGGTGCACATTTTTGCCGACGGGAAGTTTCTCTATGGTATGTGGTATGATGGATACTGCGGGTTGAAATAGTGGGTTATAGATTGTACTAAGAATATCATATTTCTCACCAGCAGGACCATGAAAGATGACTACTAGATGACTACTGGATAACTGAGCTCTGGCCATATCTAAAAGTGACTTATCATAATGTGGTCATGGAATCTCTACCTGATAAAGGAGTAAAAATATCGACGGTTGTGAATTTTATGAGATAGGACAAGAGGACTGTGTATGCTGAGATCTATGTCGAACCTACTTTCTACTCTTGGTAGCATGCATGTATTGTCTAGAGGCACTAACTAGTGCATTCCGACAACTCAAGATTTCATAGCTTCATTGATGATGGAATCAAATGGGGACATTATGACGATCTTCATGGTGCCTATCATCACCAGGAACCATGTAAGTTTCCACTATCTTTAGTGTATTCATTGTGTTATACTCATGACCACAACTTGATGAATAGTCCAATTATTGGAACATCCTAGGAGATATTTCAATCTTTGGGGGCATGAAGTCACCAAGAATGTGAGACGACTTAAGCCCCAGTGGTGGGATTCTATTTCCCTTGCACTATAGGTGCCTATCCATGAAAGAGGTATGAGAGTACGATATGGATGCAGCAATGGAATCTGGAGGGGGAATAGTAGCTTAATAAGGCTCGGTCTTATTCATATGGGCACAGATGATACCATAGGTTAAAGCGAATACATTTTGATCCATCTATTCATCATACTTTTGAGACCCACAGATAGAGACCTATTTCCATTCCCCCTCACTATCTCTATCTATATTTATAGATTCATATTCTACCTTCTCCAATGTAGGTCCCAACCTAATTATATCATGTCTGACATGTTGCCTGAGCCAATCCTTCAATACATATCACATTTTGAGGGTATGTGAATGGAAAGAGTGGTAGGGGTAGAAATTGGGGTGTTCAATGAGATAAGACCACTGAGGTCTCTTGTGTTCTAGAAAATACAGGATTCAGCAATCCAAGGCACTCCATAAATAACTATGGACCTGAGACTCCTCAAACATGTAGACCCTCTTTCTACTGTCTATAAAAGGGACTATGGGAGACTATCCCTAATGAGGGGATGGAGTCTGATGAGGTGATGGAACATGATTATCTAGGCTAGGTGGTGGCAATGCATTACATGGAGGTGCCTACTAATTTTAGGGTAGGCAATGTTGAACCTGAGGCTAGGGACCTCGGTGAGTCTGTGGAAGAGGCTCTACCAAAAATATATCTAGTGTCCTTGGGGCCTCTACCTATGCAACATCAGTGGTCTCAGCCTTGGATGATCTACTTACAGGAGCTATTTGAGGTAACAAGCATGCATGTTTGGCTTGTTGCAAGGCTTCCTCTATGCATTGATCCTTGTCATAAAAATACTAGAATCCACTTGGGAAGTTATGAGTGATAAGGGAGGGGAAAAATTTAGTCTTCACATTCCATATGCACATTTTCAACAGCTTTTCTTGAGTTAGAGGCATATCAAGTGAATAGGTGATAGAATTCCACTTGGTGATAAAGACTATGATGAGCTCATATAACCTTTTCATGAACATAAAGAGGTCTACAGTACTAGAATTCTACACGGTGGAGATGAACTGATACAATTTCTTCCTACGAAGAACCTCCCAACCAGTAATAGACCTGATGGTGTGCTGGCTATACCAAACGAATGCATGCCCATCAATGTTTATACGAAGCACCAGAGGTTGGCAGCCTCTTGCCACATTGGGTTCCAAGCATGGGTCCACACCTTGAGATAAAGTGGTCCAGATGCTATATGGGTTCTACAATCCCATTTAAGGGGGATAAATTTGGATTCCCAAAGCTCAAGGGTGCTGGAATATAATCTACCCAAGAAAAATATGGCTTTTCATCAGGTGGGATCACAACCTTTTAGGTTTCAACGCCCTTGAGGTGCGTGATGAGAGATTCCATGATATCATCAAATAAAAGGTTCACATATTTGAGAGGATCCCTGACCACCAATGCATTATCAGGTTCATCGACATGATAGGTCGGTCTAGTGACTCATGGATCAGCTGGTGGAATGGCCAATGGAGTTTCTAGTGGGATGGCATGCAGAGAATCTTGAGGGTTCATTGGAGGAATGACATGTGAAGTCGAGTATCAGAGAAGATTCTCACATCGATTGGGTGTATTTTGTGAAATATACCATGACTGATTACCATCTTCTACATCCTCTGTACTGTCAGGATATGTAGGGTTGTCAAGATCAAGAGTGGAAACTCACTGGGGGAACTTGTTCCTACCCCCTCTCCCTTGATGTAGGATGGTTGGGATTATACTAGGGATCGCTATAGTTTTCCTTTCATTCATCAAGTCACTTGACAAGGATATGATCAATTAATTTCTTCTATTCAATAAGATTTTGATGTAACATAGACTTCTGAGGGACATCTTTCGTCTTCTGTGATGAGCCAGACGGGTCAGAGGGCTTAACAATCCTAGTGTGTCCTTTGCCTTTGTTGGGGTCCTGACTGAGGGTCAATAACATAAAAGGGTCTTAAAGGACAAGTAAATGTCTTTTATGGTGAGCAATAATGTCTGGGGGATCCAAAAAAAGTGACATATCCCCAGGGGTCTTGCCTTAGTGTCCTTATCTATGAGTTCATCCATATGTACTGTCACTATTCCTGGGGTTATATCCTCGATATCACCCAGTAGGTCGGTTTTTCGTAGGATGGGACTAAAGTAAAGAAAAAAATATATACCCCATCCAAGAATTTGAATATGGGGATATTACTATTCCTTGATTCTATAGGTCATAATGAATATTTCAATGCATGTTTTCTGAAGATTCTGGTGATAACCGCTTGAGGTAGGATGGTAATACAAGGGAAGCATGACTAACTGAACCAGGTATCATTGCAGACCAATTCCTTCATAATGTTCATGGATTTTTGGATAAGCCAATCGATGATGATGGATAATGAATTTCATCATCCACAGGGTTCGGAGGTAATAGATGAAATCATATTGGGTGAGTAGATCTGTAATTCCAATGTTTATAATAGTTATCGGCTAAAACATCTTGGGAAGATGGTCCATGTCATGACCCATCCACTCGTGCCCATGATGTGACTACCCCAAGCTTGAATTTCATAGGATAGGGGTTGGCGACTAGAACTGAAAGTCATATCCCTGAAAAACGGGAAGGCATTGCCTTTAAACCTACAAATACACAGTCTCCAAGAATACATCAAGAACCACCCACGTAGTAAAATTGGAGAAGTAAAAAATATGAGTAGTGAATGTAAAAAAGGGTGTGTACTGTATATAAAAGGGGACGGAATACAATCCCAACATAAAAGTAAAACAACATAGAAAAAAATCTCCTTGAATCGTCTTCCAAGGATCCTACCTGAAGGGTAGGTACAAATCACGGCCAGTCTTCACTACAGAACATCATGTCTAAAGGTCCACCTCCAAGCACCGTCCAATCCTAGCTCCCAAGCCTCGGTCAAAGTTGTCCTTCATCTGCACAAGACTCAACAAGATGTGAGAAAAACCCATGCAGGGGTGACTATAACAATACTCAGTAAGGATCCCAAGACCCCCAAAGGTCTCCCATAGATCCACAATGAAAAAACCACAGGCAAGACCTCAATCAAAAAGCACGAAGAAATAGTTATCTCACACCAGGTATACAACTCATAGATCAGAAATATAGATGATTAGTCTTAAGATATATCATCTTATTCTATTTAGAAGATCCATAATTGATCCACAAAGAAGTTGTTATATTATCGATCCACTCTTGGACACAAGTCATTTTTCCACGATGGGACACTTCAAGGAAGGTCCTCATCAGGTCACTCAACTGATGATCCACACAGGGTTGTTAGAATGCTGATACACATAGGGTCGCTAGAATGTGATCCACACAGGGTCGCTAAAAAACTGATCCACACAGGGTCACTAGAATGATGATCTACATAGGGTTTCTCGATGCCGATTCACACAGGGTCACTAGTTTCTGATCCTCGACTGGCCACTCTAAAACTGGTCCCCGTCGAGTAGCTATGATGTTGATCCACACATAGTCACAATGATGCTGATCCACATAAGATTTCTACTTCAAACACAGTCGGTCACAATATTCCTGCACATAGGAGGATTGATTCTGGGAGAACAGCTCCTAAATCCATCGTTCATATTTCAACCTATACAAAGTCCCACAATAAAAAAACCCAAGGGATCACCCCGTTATAGGGGTCAAAACGTGACAGGCCGCGCGCCGATCAGACGCCCGATCTATGAGACATGGGCACTTTTGTAAAAAGGGATCTGTTGGATTCATGTCTGATCCAACTGAAGTCACATGTCAAACTTTGTCAAAACTCACTTAGAGTTTCTCCAAAGAACCACCTTGTCAGAAGTGTCCTTATTCTATAGACGGTGCGTCGATCAGATGCACGATATACTAGTTACATCTATTTCCATGAAATGGGGGGTGATCGCACCTCGGTTTGGCCCAGCTCGGTCTGTCCCGCCAGAATATGCCAAAAGAACCACTTCCCAAAATGGGTCCCAATTCCACTGACGACATGTCAAATTGACACCTGGTTCTTCAGTTATATGCGTTTATTTATTCGGGGGTCAGTTGGGTCTCGGCTCGATCTGACTCGTTCTGACCGACCCGGCGCAACTGTTCCTGGGGTCTACTAGACCCCACCTGAGTCTGCCCATTAAGGGGAAGCCCAGCACACTAGGTGGGGCTTGGCCCACCAACACTGTGCCACTATTTCGTGGGTCTGGCCTGACTCGCATTCGGCTGGCGTCCTGCCCCGCCCGCATCCAGTCTGCGTCCGACCTGGTCTTCCAGAAGGCGGAACACCTTCTCTGCTGGCCCTATGGTTGTGGGGCCATTTTTCCCAGCTGTTGGAGCACTGCCCCACCACATGAAACGGTCAGCCATTTTTCCGACCAGCTTCCTCCAACGCGGCGTGGTGTGTGGTAGCGCGGAACACTCCTACTGACGGCGGCGCCTATGGTCGCTGCCCTTGTCCCGCGCGGTTGGCTCGGACCGACTTCCTCATTCTACCACAGCACGTGAGGGAGATTCGCTTCCCACCACCCACAGCCAGTCGGCACGGGTCTCTTTCAGCCACCTACGGTCACCACCAACATGGTGCACCAGTGGGTTCTTCGACATTCCACTAGACGTGCTCCGGTGGTCCATTTTTGGTGCTGTCAGCACCTATAAGGCTATCCGGTCACCATCACTGTTTCTTGTCCTCCAGTTTCATCCTTCCACTCTATTTGGAAAATTTTTTCTGAAAAATAATACAAATACTGAAGAGGTGGAGTGTCATGGCCTTGTTCATTTGGCCAGCGCCCTCCGTGTTAGCATCGTATCAGGCAGTCACCAAGTTATCTCAATAAGATAAACTTTTCAACAACCCCCTACATGGATAAGATTCCCACTGAAGATGATCGATAGAACATCCTTTGTCATTGTTGTCGGTTCAGGATTCGGTGGTGCTCATCGCCGCTTGCTGAAACCGGTCTCATCCTCTAGGTGGTAGGCGTTGTGGTACTTTGACAGAACTTCGTCGGTTGGTGAAGTCGTGCCAACACAGCACCCCGAGCACCACATAAATAGAAGGGGGAATAGGAGGGAAACACTCTGAGGAATTTATGAGGTTCATTTAATTAATGGACCACCCAAATTAGAAATAGTGTGATTACAAGTAAAGGAGAGTCCATCCATTTAATGGCTTGACATGTCATCGATCTTTCCACCAACACTCATCTATTGGGGGAAGGGAAAAATAAAAATAAAATATCACTATTATTGTATTATTCTTTTATAATTCCAAAAACTATCTTTTTCTCCCAACCTTCTTCGGTCGAAGTGAAGCCTCCCATAAGTGAATCCTAGAATTTTGGATTCAACGGTGCCCTCATATTATTAATCCAAGCACCGATTCAAAAGATAGAAAATACCGCCCGTGCGTTTACTGAACGTAACCTAAAAAAATTTCATAAAATCATTCTGGGAAAACCAGGCCTTGGAATCATGTGCCATAAATTTTCACAGGCTCATAATAATCCCAAATAATTAAAAAAAATTAAATGGAAAAAATATAGGTCTTTTCATTATCCCCACTGATGAGTCGTTCCACCGAAGATATGTTATCAGTGTCTCAAATTATAATTACCCAAACAAGTATAGCACGAGTAGGGGTCGATCCATAGGGAACTTTAAGAGGTTACTCTTATCTTGTTTCAACTTTGTTTGTATATTTCTTTTACTGAAGGATTCTGAATTTAGAGTCTATTTTGTTTGGTTGTTTTTAGGTACAAAAAGAACAATTGGTTTTTAAGTTTCTTTCAACAAATTAATTGCTAGAATGAAAGAATATATGGGAAAATTGGATTTGATGCAAATAAGAATAAGAATGCATTGGGGCTATGGATTTGTGATAAATTGATTATTAAATTAAATTTCTTATGAGGTTGTGTTGTTCATGATAATATAATACTCTGGATTAAAATTTGTAATTAAGTTTCCTAGGTCCAGATCTCTTAATATTAAGAGTTTACGTAACCAAACCCTTGGTCTGGTAGTTAGTTTTTAATAGATCTTTATTTGGATTAGTCTATTTTGAGCCGAAAAATCCTTTCAATGGTCATGAAATTATTCATCGTTATTCTTCTTTTGAATCCCTGAAGATTCTACCCTTGGTCTGGTATAGAATTTTCATTGATAATATGATGTGATTTAAGAAGAATACGAAGAGATTGTTAAAACAAACACATTCACAACAACTTAATTCAAATTACAACTCATCATTCTCCACAACCCCAACACACTGGGTGTTTAGTTATACATATTAAAAATAAAAAACACAAAATTATTAATACCTGATGAAATAATGATTCTAATTTTGACATAGAAATGATTCTTCGGTAGAAGAACAATGATATTACGATGATAGAGCGTTTCTCCTTTGGAGCTTCGTTCCTTATTCTCCACACCACACCTCAATATCCACTTCTTCACTCCTTGGTTTGGAGCCCAAGGCCTCTATTTATAGAAAAAATAATTACACAGCATGTATAGAATGTAAACAGCGTGTACTTTCGTCAACACGCTTTTGGATTCCTTTTCTCTGCTGGTAGGTGGCCTAACATGCCGTCATTGAATTTGAACACAAAGCCACCTAGTAATTGAGTGTACATGGCGTGTAGCACCGCCATACATGGCATGTAGTATCATAATTTGGCCACCAACCCCTTCTAGAATAGAAGACACGACATGTAGAAATGGAACATGGAGTGTCTCCTTTAGCGGCCACATGGGCGTGTAGACTCTTCTAGGCCACCAACCACTTCTAGAATGTTGTACACGGAATGTAACGCTGCCCCAAACGGCATGTAATGTCTGGCTGGTGACTTGGGCGTGTACTCCCTCCTTTGATTTGTGTCTCTATCTGAATGTACACGGCGTGTATAAATGTACACGCCATGTAGTTGCAAAATTTTCACAGACTTCCCTTGATTTGTGTATTTGGATATAAAACTCATGAAAATAGACAAGGTCACCAAAATCAAAGTATTTTTCCTCTAAGTTGTAGGTTTTTAGTGAAAACTTGTTTTTATTGTTAATAAAGTGTATGAAAATGCATACACAAATTGGGTGCATCAAACTCCCCCATACTTAGTCCTTTTCTTTCCCTCAAGGAAATATCAACATCTAATTATCAAAGTCTATACTTTAAAAGGAAGGACTTTAGTTAATCATAATTGTAAATAATAAGTTACAAGAGAAAATTCCAAAAGGAATACACAACAGTTTTAAATTCTGAAGATATTCTAATCATGCCTCATATATAATTTAATTAACTATTGTCATCCTCTTCTAACACATTTTTCAACCTTACAAAAACAAGAAATCCACTTGATGATCTACCTTACCAATAATGATCTCAACAGTTGAGAATTTTTAAATAAAAAGTTTTTCTCAGTCAAAAAAATATACATTATATCTATAAGTTTCCAGGAATTCTTAGTTCTCCACTTTAGAAGATTTAACATACCAAAATCATGAGGGATTTCTGAATAGGATCAGATGTCTCTGTGGCTAAAGGTTGGTAGGTAAAAATTTGAAAAATAATTATGAGGCTTGAAAAAGGAGGCTAAATTCTTAAATAACAATGCATGATATTCAAATTTAAACTGAATGTAAAAATGTCCTCAACAAGCTTAATCAAACGACCTCTTCACCACCATCTACTTTAGCTGAGTCTGAGTCACAAATAAGCAAGTGTGTATAAGGTCCCTTTATTTGTACCCCCTTTTTTATAAAGGGAACCCTTCTGAATTTCCAGAATAGAGGTTTGAAACTCTGTTCTTTTCTCCCCAAATGATCAAGAGGCACTCCCCCATAATTAATTTCTTGAAAATTCACAAATTTATGCCATGGGTTTCCAATCCCTTTTTTAAGCTCAAATGAATAATCATGCAAAATAAAAAAAGAATTAGGGTAGTAAGGGAAAAAATCTTGTAATATGGCTTCCTATTAAGGCTATTCATGGCTTCTATAGGATTTACGAAGATCAGATATAGGGTAGTCTTAAGATAAAAGGGTTAACAATCTTATTCCTCAATCATTTTAATGTAATTAAAAAATTATTCATGTTTTGAAAAGAAAACTTGCAATTTCTGGTAGATTTGTATATTCTATGAATCTCTCATGAAAGAGGGTATACAGAAAGAATATGACAAAAGGGTTTAGAAGACCTCTCAGGAGTGGGAATAAATAAGAGACAATCAGGACATGACTTGCAAATAATTTATTAGTCTAATCTATGTAATTATCCACAGATTACATGTTGTAAATTAAATTATATCATTAATCATTTAAAAACACTTAAGAATCAAAATAATCATGCAAATTTTTGAAAATTTTTTCACTTTAAGTTTTATTATTTAAATAATATAATTAACCAAAATATCTTTACATTTTTAAAAATATATCTTCTAAAAATGATGTCTCCTAGATTGATGATAAGGGAGAAGACTAAAGCGGTCAAGAGAGATGCCCCCCCACACTTAAGAGTACACATAGTCCACCAAGTGCCCAAAAATAGGAACAAGGTATGTTGGGAATATTTAGTGGACAAGACCGAGGGGAAGTAATGAATGGATTATTATCATGAAAGAAAAGAAAACAATGGAAAATGAATACTCCCCTCATTTCTAGGAAATGAAAAATGGTAGGTGGTGGAAAAGAGCAGCCCAATACGTGTCAGGGTACTTGTGATGGAGGGATAAAGAAAACAAGGCAAGCATACAAAGTAGACACAAGGATGAGAGAGAACAAAAATATATATACAATAAAAAGGAAATGTCCCAAAACCAGTCATGGGGTCACCTCAGAAGAGGCATCAACCAGTACAGAATCGGCTGGAAGAGATGGCTCAGGAACCATGGAAGCTGGAGGCGCGGACTCGGTGGTGGGATGGGAAGCTGGAGATGCAGGAGCAGAAGGCACCAGACTCGGTAAGGGAAGCTCAGAATCCCCCCTAGACTGGCAGTAGTGGTGGCGGTAGGAGAAGTAGTAGTAGGGCCGACAATAGAGAGCAGAACAAAATCTGTGGCCAGTGCTGTGAATGGAAGTGGAGAAGTAGTAGAAGGGCCTGGGATCGAGGCAGGCGGTAGGGGAAAAGGAATACACAAATGCTGAACAATAAGGCCCAACAACCTCTCCATGCGGTCTTAGAGGATGTCTATACGAACCAAATGCTCCCCAATACAGTCCTGGAGGCCGGCAAGACAAACCAACTAATGCCCCATCATGGCTAGACAGATGGAAAAGGTGAGATCAGCCGAGGGTGCGGGGGTAGGTGGGGCTGGTGGTGTGACAGAAGAAGGAATTCCATAAGAAGTTGCGTCAGTAGAAGGTGGGTGAGGTGTAGAAGCTGGAGGGGGAGGGGAAGGAGGTGCAAGGGCATCATCTAGGGTAGGAGGGTCAGCGGGTGGCTGGGGACGATCATGTACAAGGATGTAGGCACCCCTACTTCTGGACCAATACCATGTGAAAAAGCATGAGATATTCCATCTGCTGGGAAGAACCTAACAAGTCCTGGGGTAAAGAAAGATAAAAACCCCAAGGTGGTGGGTGTGGTAAGTGGCGTAAAACCCTCCGTTCTGGTTTCCTTGACGGCCAGTAAACATATAGTAAAAATAGGAGGCGGCTAGATAGGGGAGGTCCAGGTTGTTATGCCGGATGACATAGGTAAGGAGCTCCATATCACGGCCGGTCACAACCCCCATATCCTCATGGTGGGGGAAGAGGATGGCACTGAAACACCGGTGGGTGAAGTGAAGGATGTGTTCGGTGATAAGGGTGATCTTCTGGGAGGTGGGGGAATACCGGTGGTCAGGCCCAATGATCACCTGCCACATGGTAATGAGCTCGGAGTGCTCGGGTCGGGTAAAGGTAGAAACAGGGGGTGGGGTGACAAGATGGGGGTAGAAGCCACACCCTTGGCCAAACTCGGTCATGGTGAGGGAGAATCGTCGGCCACCCAGCTGGAATCAAACCACGGGCACCGCATCACCAGGTATCTCCCAGTACTTATCTCCATCAATCTCTAAAGAGGCCGCGAACTCCAAAAATAAATGATAGAAGACAGGAGTGCTAACCTGGAAAACAACGAGTAGTGGAGTATTCTCGAGAAGCTCCTCCAAGTCCTCCCAAATACCTAGCTACTGCGGAATGCTGCTGTAAGGGTACCCGCCAATCAACGGTATCGGCCGGCGAGAGAAGCATCAGACCCTGTCATGTGCCAGATCGGTGACCGGGAAGACCATGCATGGGTAGGGAGCACCTGTAGGTCCCAGTCCAGGTGCATGTGCAGGAGTGACTCTGTGGGTGGATCAACTACAGGAGGTGAAGGATCGATAGATGAAGTGGTATATGTGGGACCAGCTGCTGATGAAGATGGCGTAGGTAGAGTTGGAATTGGTAGAGCAGAAATGGAGGTGTTCGGGAGAAATGTGCTGGTAGGTGGAGGTACAGCCGTGCTAGGCTCGGTCTCTACTAGGGTAGTTAGTGGTGGAAGAATGGCCAATGGAGGGAGCTCATAAACTGGTGTGTCTGGGTCTGGCTGTGTTGGAGGTATGAGTCGAATCTGCCAAAAAATGGGCCTCTCGCCCTTAGTGGCGGAGTTCGGGCACTTCCCCCGAGAAGGATTGTGATTTTCCATATCCTGAAATAGAAAACAGAAAACAAAAGAAAAATAAAATAAAAGAAAAGAACGAAAATGTGAGAAAATAGGAAAAAGTACACAGCGTGTACATCCATATTACACGACGTGTATTGAAAAATGTAGAGAATCCCGTGTTCCCTGGATAAACACGCCGAAGGTGGAGAAGAGTGACCATGTTAAAGTACACGGCGTGTACCGAACACGCACACCGTGTGTAAAAAAAGTGCATGTGGTCATGTATTACAAATGAAACAGCCACGTTTTTATCAATTCAAAGAATAAAGGACACACCGTGTATCGGAAAAACATGGCGTGTTCTTTACTCGAGGAACATGGTTGTGTGGGCGCGAGATACAAGCTGACCGAAAGAAATAAGCTCCACAGTGTGTACAGAACATACATGTCGTGTATAGGAACATGGGGTGAATATCTGTGTTATGTGATACACACGGAGGGGCGAAAGGAAATGATATACACATCGTGTACCAAACACACATATTATGTACATGATAATGGTGTGTGAGGCCGTGTGAAAAAGGGTACTCGAGAATGATGGGGAATGGTACACGGTGTGTATCGAACATACACACTGTGTATATTCAAATTTTGATGTATTTCATGTGTGTCCATGTACAGAAGTACATGGCATGAGTTCTTCAATTCATGGAATTGTATTGTCAGAATATGAATGGTTGGCCGATCCGAAAATCACCCAAAACGATTCTAAAAACTTGAAATAGAGAGTGAAAAATGGCGTACCTTGACCGAGGATCGCAATGCAAGAGAAATCAAAGCATGAAACAAACCAAAATGATGGATCTGGAAAATGGGGGTTTGGGTTTCATTCGAGAGAAGAAAATAGGAAGAAGAAGAGGAGAGGGGGAAGCCGCGCGACACGGCGTGAAGTCAGGTGGCCCACAACTTATATAGCTGAGGTACACGACGTGTACTTCGAGACTACACGCCGTGTATCCCAATTTTTTTTTTGACAAGAATAAAATATACTATATAATAATTAATATTATTTAATTAAAATAAAAGTAAAATAGGTATATGTATGTATATAGAGAATTAAAATAAAATAAACCTATACACGTAATGTAGTGGGAAAATACATGCCGTGTGTTTAAAAATTGTAAGAAGAGAAGTACAACCTTTGGTCCGGTGCTTGGGGTGAGGTTCGAACCGACGATCGGCCATTCCGAACAGAAGCCCTCAACCATTGGAGTGAAGGTTGTACTACTACCCATATTTATTAAATATATATATTTATTCTATATGGCCTATACACATGGGAATAAATAAAAGCACGGTGTGTGGTTTTTAATTATATAAGAAGAGGATGAAGTAGGGAGATTACCCGACTTCGAACACGGGTTTTTGGATCCAGGTCCGAGACTTTACCAATCTGCCAACTTCATCCACATGAATTTATTTTATAAGAAAACATTTTTAAATTAGTAAGGAAAATTATGGCACACACAAAGTATATCAAATGACACACCGTGTGGTTTTATTAAAAGGGAAAATGATGGAAATGGGGCGGTTGACAGGATTCGAACCCGGATCTTTTGGAACCGGGTTACGATTGTGGCCCACTGATCCATCCCCACCATGGGTTTTCTTATAAGAAAATACATATATATATAAATTTATCTACACACGCCGTGTAAGAAAAGGAGGAACCCTGTGCCGAGGGTAGGTCGGGAGGATTCGAACCGGGGACAGCTCAGATAAACTTCAGTGACTTTACCATCGGCACCGACATCATCCCTGGTTATTTATTGGTTATTTTATAGATTTATACTATTAAAATTATAAATTAAAAATATATGTACACATTGTGTATATAAGTGGGACATGGCATGTAAGCTCTTGGTTGGCTCCCAGGAAGCACCTTTGTTTTAGGTCGTTGGATCGACCTTCTTACCTTGACTTACCTGAGAGGTGTGGTGGAGATTGTTCCCACTGTATCTTCTATGGAATGGTAAATTTTTAGGCATTTGACATTCACCTTGAATGGTTGACCATCCTCTTTTGCAATTTCCACCGCTCCGTGAGGGAATACTCATATGATATGGAACAGTCCTGACCACCTTGATTTGAGATTTTCTAGGAATAGACGAAGACGAGAGTTGAAGAGGAGTACCTAATCACCTGGTTGAAATGTTTTTCGAGAAATAATCCTGTCGTGAATGGATTTCATCCTCTCTTTGTACAATTGAGCATTCTCATCTGCTTCTCTTCTGATTTCATTGAGTTCCGATAGTTGGAACTTACATCTCTCTACGGCTGCCTTCAGGTCAAAATTTAGGACTTTGACGGCCCAATATGATTTGTGTTCCAGGTCCATAGGCAGATGACATGGATTTCCATAGACGAGACGAAATGGTGACATCCCCAATGGTGTCTTAAAAGTGGTGCCATAGGCCCACAAAGCGTCGTCAAGCTTTTTGGACCAGTCCTTCCGTGAGTTATTCACTATTTTCTCCAAAATTTGTTTGAGCTCACTATTGGAGAGCTCCACCTATCCACTTGAATGGGGATGGTATGGTGTACCCATGTGATGCTTCACCCTGTATTTTGACAGAACGATTTTCATTAATGCGTTGTCAAAGTGAGTCCCTCTATCACTGATCAGTACTCGAGGAACGTCGAACCTACTGAAAATGTTCTTCTTGAGAAAGTTCACTACCACCTTGGCTATGTCATGTGTCATAGCAGTGGATTCCACCCATTTGGAGATATAATCAATGCAGAAGAGGATGTAGGTATACCTGAAAGAAGGGGGAAATGGTCCCATGAAGTCGATGCCCCACACATTAAAAATCTGTACCTCCAGGATGGGGTGCTAGGGCATCTCGTCTTTACGTCCCATATTACATGTACATTGGCATGGATCACAACGAGAAATGAAGGCTCGAGCATCTTTATGCATGGAGGGCTAGAAAAACCCATATTGCATAATCTTTTCTATGGTACGATCCAGTCCATGATGTCCTCCAATGGGTGAGGCATGAAAAAATTTCAGGACCCCTTGGACCTCTGCCTCTGGGATGCACCGTCGGATCTCCCCATCTCCACAAGATCGAAATAGGAGTTGGTCTTCCCAGAAGTATCTCTTAACATCAAAGAGGAATATTATATTCTATTGGAAAGAGAGGTCGGGATGGATGTCACCTGTAACTAAATAGTTATCAATATCCAAAAACCAGGGCCTAGGGGATTCAATAATTGGAAAGAGTTGCTCATCGAGAAAATCCTCCCTTATCTCTCGATACTCTTCCTTCTCCAAGTGCGGCAACACCGGATGGGATAGATGATCAGCAACCATGTTCTCACTCCCCTTCTTATCACGAATCTCTAAATCAAATTCATGTCATAGGAGGACCCATCAGATCAACTAGGGCTTTGCATCCTTCTTTTTTAACAGGTACTTAAGTGCTTCATGGTCAGTATAAGCAATAACTTTAGACAGCACAAGGTAATAATGAAACCTGTCAAAGGCGAATACTAATTCCACCATCGTTTTTTCTGTAGTGGTGTAGTTTAGATGGGCCTCATTGAGTGTCTTTCTGGCATAGTAGATGGTTCGTAAGGTTTGGTCTAATCACTGACCCGGGACAACTCCCACTGCATTGTCGCTGGCATCGCACATTACATCAAATTATGCCTCCCAGTTGGGGGAAATCATCACTGGAGCTTCCAACAAGCATAGATTTAGAAGCTCAAAAGCTGAGGTGCATGCCTCAATGAATTCAAAAATGGCATCCTTTTTCAGGATATTGGTGAGGGGCTGGGCTATCTTTGAGATGTCCCGGACAAACTGCCTGTAAAAACCCGCATGGCCTAGGAAGCTGCGGATGGATAGGACAGAAGTGGGAATGGTAAGCCATGAAATGACTTCTATTTTCACCAAATCCACCTCTATCCCCTTTGCTGAAATTCTATGGCCAAGGACTATGCCACTTTTCACTATAAAATGACACTTTTACCAGTTCAAAACTAGGTTAGTGTTTTCGCATCACTCTAGTACAAGTTCTAGGTGCCGTAAATAGGTGGTGAATGACTTCTCGTAAATGGAAAAATCATCCATGAAGACCTCCAGGATTTGTTCCTCCATGTCATGAAAAATGGCCAGCATACATCGCTGGAATGTGGCAGGAGTGTTTCACATACCGAAGGACATCCTGTAGTAGGAAAATGTTTAGTATGGGAAATTGAAAGTGATCTTCTCCTGATCTTCTGGGGAAATTGAGATCTGATTATAGTCGGAGTAGCCATCGAGGAAGCAGTAATATTCATGCCCTTCTAGCCTTTCTAGCATCTAATCCATTAAAGTTTGGGGGAAATGATCTTTCATTGTGGCGTCATTCAACTTCATGTAATCTACAAAGACTCGCCAGCCCGTGATTGTGTGAGTGGGGATGAGCTTGTTCTTGTGGTTTGATACCATAGTGATGCCTCCCTACTTAGGGAACACTTGCAAAGGACTCACCCACGGGCTATCTGATATAGTGTAAATGATGCATGCATCTAAAATCTTGATTACCTTTTTCTTTACGACTTATTTCATGGGAGGGTTCAGACGCCACTAGGGTTGTCTCGATGGCTTTGCTCCTTCTTCGAGTAGCACATTGTGGGTGCAAACGGTAGGGCTGATACCCTTCAAATCTACAACAGTCCATCCAATTACCTACTTTCTCTCCTTCAAAACTTGAAGAAGTGCATCCTCTTGGTCTTGTGATAGTGCTGCACTAAGTATAATAGTCAAATTACAATGATCCCCCAAATACACGTACTTTAATGAAGGTGGGAGAGGCTTAAACTCTAGTTAAGTTGCCTTGAGAACTAAAGGTTCTAATGGGTGTACTTCTACCCTCTCTAGGATGTCAGAAATGATAGCTCATTTCTAGTAGTGGCCGCCCTGTCCTTCAATGAATTTTAGGTCCTCTAGCGCCTCATCAGTGGGCACGTCTGGAAAAATCATATCATCTAAAAGAGAAAAACATACCAGATCATATTCGTTTCTACTCATTTGATCTTCCATGGTAGTCACTTTGTAGCACTCCTCATGTTCGGATAACGATGCTTGTTTGACGGCCTTTCGAACATTGTAGGAGTCTCTTTCGTCCCCTACTCAGAAAATGAATTCCCCCTTGTGCACGTCAATCAAGACTTTCCCTATGGCCAGGAAAGGTCTCCCGAATAAAATAGGTGCCTCATGATCCTCCTCCATGTCTAGGATAATAAAATCTGCTAGGAGGATTAATCATCCCACCTTCACGAGCACATCCTCCAGTATCCCTTTTGGATATTTAATGGATCTGTTAGGAAGTTGAAGGGCGACTCGGGTAGGCTTCAGATCATGGTGTCTGAGCATTTGGGAAACTCTAAATGGAATGAGGTTGAAACTGGATCCTAATTCGCATAGAGATTTTCCAAATTCATAGGGTCTAATTGTACAAGGTATAGTAAAGCTACCTAGATCCTAGAGTTTCGGAGGAATGGAATGTTGTACGACTGCGGATCACTCCTTTTTCAGTGCAATCATGCCCAAATCCTCCATATTCCTTTTATTCAAGAGGATTTCCTTCGTGAATTTAGCATATGTGGGCATTTTATTCAGGGCCTCTGCAAATGGGATGTTGATGCGTAGCTTTCTGAATACTTCTATGAATTTTCCAAAATGGTGATCCAGCATCCTTTGCTTCATTCTCTCTGGAAAAGGTAATACAGGCTCAAATGGTTTGATGACCTCCTTTCCTTTTCCTGGTTGAGCCTCGGGTGATGGATTTTTGGTTGAAGAGGGGTCTGAATCTGAACCTTCGTTTTCAGCTAGAAATATAGGTGCAGTTGAATGTGCTGGTTCTGTCTGAGGAAGGTTCTTTACACTCCGCAATGTGATGGCATGGGCCTCCTCCCTTGGGTTCTTCTCAGTTTTGCCTTGTAGTATACCGGGCTGCCTCCTTGAGAGATGGTTTTCTAATTGGCCGATTTGGTTCTCGAGTCCTCGAATAGAAGCCTCCTGGTTCAGAAATCAGGTATCAGCAGTAGAGATAAATTTTGTTAGAAGATCCTCTAACCTCGAGGTATTCTCTTGCTGAGGTGGTTTTGTAGCTGGTGGAGGTGGTTGCTACCTTGGCTGCTATGGGCGAGGGTTTTGATACCCTTGCTCTGGGTAAGGGCCCTGTTGGGGCTGTTTCTGCCACTGGTACTGGTTCTGATATGGTGGCTGACTGTAGCCGGGCGGTCGCTGAGGCGGAGGATTCTCATGCTGTTGGCCCCGGCCTGTGTTCTGGTTATCTTTCAATGCTAGGTTCTGGTATTGTTGATACTGGTTCGCCCCTCTATTTTGAGCAACATATCTCACTACACTCGTCAAAGGGTCGACTGAAGGTCCCGGGCATTCTCCCAAGATGTGGTTGTTACCACAATCACCGCATGATGGATGGTTCACCTCATGGATTTGAGGTGCGCCCTTGAGATTTAATGCATCAATATTTTTTGATACTGCATCCAACTGGGCAGAAAGCATGGTAGTAGGATCAATACTATTCATACCTTGTTTTTGGGTCCCCCTCTTGAAATTACACTAGAAGCAGTTGGCAGACATATCTTCCAGCAGTTCGAAAATATCTTCAGGGGATTCTTGCATTACCTTTACTCCAGCAGCAGCATCCAACATGGACTTGGTATTAGTCGTGAACCCGCCGTAGAAGGTTTGGACTTTCATCCATAGTGGAAGTCTGTGGTGTGGGAATTTACGTAACATTTCTTTGAAATGTTCCCCAGATTTGTACAACGACTCTGAGTCGTGCTGCTGAAAGTTGTGGATCTCATTCCTCCACATTACCGTCTTCGATGGTGGGAAGTATTTGGACAAGAATGCCTAAGATAGATCCTCCCAGTTGAGGAAAGATCTTTGTGACAACCCTTTGATACAGTCTTTCACCTTGTCATGTAGAGAGAAAGGGAACATACGAAGATGGATGGTGTCCTCAGAAACGTCGTGGTACCTGAATGTATCACAGATCTCCAAAAAATTATAGATATAGGTGTTTGGGTCTTCACTGGTTAGGCCAAAAAATTGTACCATGTTATGGATTAGCTGCATTATAGTAGGATTGATATCAAAGTGTTGAGTCTGTATCGGATGATGAACGATGCCCGTATCAGCTCCGTGGATTGGTGGGAGGCCGTATTGTATGAGAGTACAACATGGAGGTGGCTACTGAGGAGGAAGAATTGGTAGGTACTGTTGGTCTTGAGGGACGTAGTATGGCCCCTGACCTTGGTTGAAATATGACATCTTCTCTGGTTGGAATTGTTAGAGCTACGGCAGGCCATATGGTGGAGCAAGAGGAGATTGCTGGTTCTGGTTGTAATCCGGACCTAACTGTTGTCCAGATCCTTGGACATCAGCTGGATTACCTTCCTCGTTCTGTGTCGTGGGGTTGTTTTGATTTTGTTCATCCACGAGTGTTCGTTGGAGCCTCAAGAACGTCTGTTCAATCTCCAGGTCAGTTGGGAATAACCCTGATGACTCAGTGCTCTTGGAAGGTGTGAGGTGGCCACTCATACACTTACGAACCTGCACAAAACAAAACAAAATACCAAGCGTAAACGATGAAAAATAAGGACAAAAAGAAATATGATTAGAAAACATATTTTTTTTTGAATTTATGATTTTTATTTTTACTAAAATGTAAAACGAATTGAATTAAAGCAAGAATAAAATAACTTTAGAGTTCTTTGGCAATAGTGAAAAACTTTGACGAGTCTTTCCACCAAATATATGTTATCGGTGTCTCAAATTATAATTACCCTAATAAGTATAGCACCAGTAGGGGTTGATCAGTAGGGAACTTTAAGAGGTTACTCTTATCTTGTTTCTAAATTTTTCGTATATTTCTTTCAGTGAAGGCTGCTGAATTTATAGTCTATTTTGTTTGTTTGTTTTTAGGTACAAAAAGAATAATTGATTTTTATGTTTCTCTCAACAAAGTAATTGCTAGAATGAAAGAAAATACGGGAAAATTGGTTTTGAGTCAAATAAGAATAATAATGCGTTGGGGTTATGTATTTGTGATAAATTGATTATTAAATTAAATTGATTATGAGGTTGTGTTGTTCATGATAATCCAATACTCTGGATTACAATTTGTAATTAAGTTTCCTTGATCCAGATCACTTAATATTAAGAGTTTAAATAACCAACTCCTTGGTCCGGTAGTTAGTTTTTAACAGATCTTTATTTGGATTAGTCCATTTTGAGCCGACGAATCCTTTCAATGGTCATGAAATTATTCGTCTTTATTCTTCTTTTGTATCCCGGAAGATTATACCCTTGGTCCAGTACATAATTTTCAGTGATAATACGAAGTGATTTAATAAGAATACTATGTGATTATTAAAACAAACACAATGACAACAACTTAATTCAAATTAAAACTCATCAGTATCCATAACCCCAACACACTGGGTGTTTAGTTACAAATATTGAAAATGAAAAACACAAAATTATTAATACCTGATGAAATCATGCTTGGAATTTTGAGGTAGAAATGATTCATCGGTAGAAGAACGACAATATTACGACGATAGAGCGTCACTCCTTTGGAACTTCATTCCTTGTTCTCCACACCACACTTCAATCTCCACTTCTCCAATCCATGGTCTGGAGGCCAAGGCCTCTTTTTATAGAAAAAATAATTACACGGAGTGTATAGGAAGTACACGGCATGTACTTTCGTCAACACACTTTTGGCTTCCTTTTCTGTGCTGGTAGGGGACCTAACACGCCATCTTTGACAGTGAAAATGGCATCTCCTGGTAGGTGAGTGTACACGGCATGAAGCACCACCATACATGGCATGTAGTATCAATATTTGGCCACCAACCCCTTCTAGAATAGAAGACACATCGTGTAGAAATGGAACAAAATGTGTCTCCTTCAGCGGCCACATGGGCGTGTAGTCTCTTCTCAGCCACCAACCGCTTCTAGAATGTCATACACGGCATGTAAAGCCGCCCCACATAGAATGTAATGTCTGGCTAGTGACTTGGGCATGTATCCCCACATTTGATTTGTGTCCCTGTCTGAATGTACACATCATGTACAAAAGTAAACACCGTGTAGTTGCAAAATTTTCTTAGACTTCCCTTGATTTGTGAATTTGGATATAAAACTCCAAAAAATAGAAAAGGTCACCAAAATCAAATTATTTTTCCTCTAATAAGTAGGTATTTTGGGAAAACATGTTTTTATTGTTAATAAAGTGTATGAAAATGCATACACAAATTGGGTGCATTACCCAACTTCGGGATTTTCGTCCCCAAAAGCCATAGCATAGTCTAAGGAAACAAATGGGGGTGTTGAGCATGAATCTAAGCCTCCCACTCCCATGTGATCTCCTAGAGGTTCCTGTGCTGCCAGCGAATACGCACCAGAGGGATCGATTGTCCATGAAGGACCCAGTCCTGTCGATCCTCAATCTCCATTGGAACCTAAGTAAATGTCTCCCCATCATCAATGTCCAGATCTCCCTACTAAATAATGTGCGATGTTTCATGCACATACTTACTCAGTTGCAACATGTAGAAAATGTCATGTAGTCGATGCATTTGTGGGGGATGATCTAAGTGATACACCACCTCACCAACTCTATTGAGAAACTAAAAGGGTCTAATGAACCTCAAAGATAGCATGCCACCCCAGAAAAATCGATTCAAACCTCATCGAGGTGAGACCTATAGGAAGACATGGTCTCCCTCCTCAAACTCAAAAGGTCTCTGTCTCCTGTTAGCATAAGACTTATGTCTCCTCTGTGCAGGCTTCATCTACTCCTGGATGATCTTCACCTTCTTGGTGGTAGCCCATACCAACTCTGGGCCCATAAGTGCTAACTCACCTGGGTATGTCCTACATAGAGGTGATCTGCATGGTCGACCGTAGAAGGCCTCAAACGGTTCCATACCGATGGTGGAGTTATAGTTGTTTTTTTACGTGAACTCCACAAATGGAAATTGAT
This sequence comes from Viscum album, assembly GCA_963277665.1. Taxonomy (NCBI): domain Eukaryota; kingdom Viridiplantae; phylum Streptophyta; class Magnoliopsida; order Santalales; family Viscaceae; genus Viscum; species Viscum album. Next base: position 634,449,069 of record OY728138.1, on the reverse strand, counting down.
CCTCCCAACTGTGGACAAAATCTTGGATGCAAGCATGAAGAACATCCTCGAGTTTCTAAATGCTCTTCTCCGTTTGACCATCCTTCTGAGGATGAAAGGTAGTGCTCAAATGTAGCTGAGTCTTGAATTACTCATATAATCCCTTCCACAACCAGGATGTAAAATGTGCATCAGGATCAGATATGATTACCCATGTAACCCCATGGATCCGTACAAACTTTGTTACATTGAGGCGTCCCAAGACCTACACAGATCCCTCCTCTCAGATTGGTAGGAAGTGGGAAACATGATGTGTCGGTCAAGGATTTCCCAAATGGAATTGTGGCCCCTAGATGTACATGGTAGCCTCATCATGATATGCATGTAAATTATATCCCACTTCCACTTCAGAACCTCTAGTGTTTGTGCTAAGCTTTCTGGAACCTGATTCTCGTCCATCACTTGCTGACAAGTGAGGCATCATGAAACACACTATTTCATTGCTTTATTTATCCCTGACCACCAGTGCTGATGTTGGAGGTCTTGGTATATCTTCACCACACCAGAATGTACCACCAGATGGGACTTATGGAAGTCCCACAACACCTCCTCCCGTAGCGCCATCGGTACCATGGTGCGTCCTCTGAAGAGGACGACATGCTCCCCACCTTTAGAAAATTCATCATGTGCATGTCCTATGGATTTCTGAGCACGTCTAGCCTCATAGTCAATGTCCCCAAGATGAGCCTCCCTAACTCATAGAAGGAGTGGGGGAGTGACTGTCATATACTGAAGGAAAGCTACTCTATCTCTATCCATGAATGATATATGCAACGCAGCTAGCTGCTATGTCACCTCACTCAGCAATTGTAGACCACACCTCCTGCTGAGTGCATCTACTACCATGTTCCCCTTCCCAAGATTATAGAATATATCAAAGTCATAGTCCTGAAAGAACTCTAGCCATAGCTTATATATTAGTTTTAGGTCCTTCTATGAGAAGATATACCTAAGACTCTTGTGATCATAGTAGATTATAAAATATTTACCTATTAAGTAGTGTCACCATATTTTTAAGATGAATACCATTGCTGCTAACTCCAGGTCATGGGTAGCATAGTTCTTCACATGATTTCTCTGTAGTCATGAACAATAAGTGATCACTGCTAAGAAATGCATCATGACACATCCAATTCCGGTCACTGATGCCTCACTATAGACTACATATCCAACGCTTTCTCATGGTAGCCTCAAGACGGGGGCACTCTTCAGTATCTTCCTCAGCTCTTGAAAACTCCACTAGCATCTTTTCATGCACATGAAGGGCTGTCTCTTCTTCTTCAATGATTAAAAGGGTTTCACAACTCCTGAAAAGTCACGTATGAATCTCAGGTAGTACCTAGCCAACCCCCAAAAAATACGCACCTCAATCATAATCCTTGGTGGATCCCAATCAAGAAAAACCCCTATCTTCATCGAAACCACTGCAACTCCAGCCTCCGAAATAACCTGTCCTAGAAAGTGAATCTCCCATATCCCAAACCAGAACATTGAGAGAATACCATAAATATAATTCTCTTTGAGTGTATCAATAACTATCTATAGATGATAGGAATGATCCTTCGACTAGGACTATCAAGATGTCATTGATGAAAACCACCACAAAGTGATAAAGGTATGGCTGAAAGATCCTGTTTATGAGTCCCATGAACACTATAGGGGTGTTGGTCATGCCGAATGGAATAACCAAGAAATCCTAGTGGCTATACCAACATCTGAAGGTTGTCTTCTATACACCCTCTTCTCATACCATGAGCTGATGACAACATGATCTGAGGTCTATCATCAAAAACCAATGAGCTCCCTTCAGCTGATTGAAGAGATCATCAATCTTCAGAAGTGGAAACCTGTTCTTCACGGTCACCTAGTTCAGGTGCCGATAATCCACATAGAGCCTAAAAATCCCATCTTCCTTTTCGGTGAATCAAATTGGGGCTGCCCATGGAGAAACATTGGGACTTAAGAACCCCTTACAATGAATGTCCTTCAACTATACCTATAACTCAAGAAGATCAGTGCGATCCATCATATATGTTGGTGTAGATATCGGTGTCGTCCTGGGGTACAGGTCGATGTAGAAGTCCTCCTTGCTGTGAGGAGGTAGTCTCAGATCATCATCAGGTAAGACATCAGTATACTGGTCCACCTCTATAGGATTATTCAAACTCCCAAAATCAAATTCTCCAAGTGTAAGGTTATCCAACTAATGCGTGATTTGCTGCACCCTCTTCTGGGAAAATCAGTCCTGTGCTGAAAAGGTTCCCTTCTCACCGGTAAAGGTAAACTTGGTCTCATCCTTTCGGATACACTACATGTCGTGCCTAATACAGTCAATCTAAGCATGAAATCTAGATAACCAGTCCATACCCAAGATGACGTCATAAGGCCTTGATGCTGCTACTAGAATATCCCAGATAAAGCTCTAGCTTCCTCGAGTAAGGTCACACTTCCATCACCAGTGTGTAATCACAGAATCCCCTACCATAATAGTTTCTAGCCTTTTGAATTGAGCTAATGGCCCCACCAGAATCTCCAAGCTCCGAAAAAGAGCTGTGGATATTAAAGACTGATTAGAACATGTGTCTATAAGTACTGTATCTAAGGTGGTATAAACATAGACTGTACCTCGAATCATATCTAGAGTGATGTGTTCATAGGCCTTAGCTACCTGGAGCTAAGCTCGCCCCTCTTCACCTGCTACCTATGGTCGGGGTGGACCACCAAGATCTGGTGGTGGTATAACCTCGAACCTTCATCCACCACATATTGCATGATCTTCTCCTATGCCACATCCACTACCCTATGGACCTCCTCTCTCAAATCTCATCCCTTGCCTTGGTGGTCCCTCGACCATGTGCTAGTCTTTAGTGTGGTTGGTCGAGCAGTCGCGAGCCATGTGACCCTCCCCACCGCACGTAAACCGCAACTTGCTTCTCTGCTTTCATGTTCTACCTGGCAATCCTCACACTTTCGACCCTAAGTCCCGAGGTCATCAACCAGAAGGTCTAGTCCTCTTGGACCTTTTTATCATCTTCATACTACCAGCCACAGATGACTCTGCTAAGTGTCGCCTAGTGTTGGGTCTCATTGTCAGTGTTTTCTTAGTAAGAAAACTCTCCACCCAAAGTTCTCTCTCGAGCACTCCAACATGCGACAAGATGCTGAGAGATACAATAAATGATTTGATCTCCTATTGAAGTACCTTCTCAATGGTATGGGCCCTGAAGAAATGGTTTCACACCATGTTGGTAGAGTATCATGAGAGGTCCCTGAACCTCGCCAAGTACTGGGTCATGGCCAGACTGCCCTACTATAAGAGTAGCATCTCTTGTATATGTACATATCATAAATTAGCTAGAATGATCTCTAACCTAAAGAGGCCATAGAAATCTTCCTTGTTGATGGTTGCATCATCATGTGTCTAGAGCGTCAGGCTCCAACATATCCCTACTTCTCTCTAGAAAAAATTGTAAACTATGATCACCATCTGGTCGGCTGGTGTCCCAACCAGGTGGAAAACTCTGGCCACAGCCACCAGCCATTCATCATCCACCTAAATATTTGTCTCACCTTAGAACCTCTGAGGCCCCTCACTCTAAAATTCATGTAATGCGCTCAGTCGGCATGCACCATCTGCTAGTGGGGCTAGTGGAAACAACTTCCCAATGAGCAATAGTTGTACTGGTACACCACCCAAAGGTTCTAATGTCAGAAAAGGGCCCTGCACTGAGGTCTCATTGCTTGGCGGGCCGTCATCGTGTACTCTCTCAGGAATCCAGGCTAGCTGTCTTTGTGGTGGATTCCTGAAAAAAATACAGGTGCACCATGTTCAATAAGTTATACCTGGTGAGATGACTCAAAAGAGATTAAAAATAAAACATTTCCAAAACACATGCAATCAGTGTTCTCGTGCACTGATTTGGAAACCAGAATTCAGGGTCCTGGTGTCTGGATACGTCAACCACCTCACCAAAACTGAACTCCCCAAACTGAAAACCACACTCGAAACACTGAACACTATTTCTCCATTAAAAATATCAGAGTCCCAAGTTCTTTCGTAAAACTGACTCCTCTGATACCACTTTCTCACGACCCGTCCACCGGGTCCCATGCCATGAATACCCCACGCTAGTCTTCCATAATCCAGGGGATGGCGACTAGCACAAAAGGCATATCCCTACAAAATGGGAAGGTATTGCCTTTAAGCATACAAATACATAGTCCAAGAATACAATGGGCACAACCCACGTAGTAAAATTGCAGTAGTAAAAACATGTGTACTGAAAGTAAAAAGGGTGAGTACTATAAGTAAAAGGGTCCATAATACAATCCCAACTGAAAAGTAGAATAGCACAGAAAAATAGCTCCCGGAATCGTCTACCAAGGTTCCTCCCTGAATGGTAGGTACAACTCATGGCCAGTCATCACTACAACACTTCACATATAATGGTACACCTCCATGAACCGTCTAGTCCTGGCTCCCAAACCTAGGTCAATGATGTGCATCATCTTCATAAGACACAAAAATTTGCAGGTGAATCCCATTTAGGGGTGATAATAACAATACATATTTGGTACCCTGAGACCCCCGAAGGTCTCCCAGAGTTCCACAAATGAAAAACCACAAGTAAGACCTCAATCACAAATCACAAAGCAATAGTTATCTCACACTAGTTATACAACTCAGATATCAGAAATATAGATGATTAGTCTTAAGCTATATCATCTTATTCCATTTAGAATTTCCACAACTGATCCACAAAAAAGATGTTCTATTATCGATCCAATCATAGAAGTAAGTCATTGTTTGATGATGTTCCACTGTAAGGAGGGTCCTCATGGATTCACGCTACTACTAATCCACAAAGGGTTTTTATAATGTTGATCCACATAGGGTCGCTGGAATGCTGATCCACACAGGGTCACTGGAATGCTGATCTACACAAGGTCGCTGGAATGCTGATCTACACAGGGTCACTGGAATGCTGATCCACATAGGGTCGCTCGATGCTGATCCACACATGGTCTCTAGTTTTTGATCCTTGATGGGCCACTATAGAACTAGTACTCATCAGGTAGCTAGGATGTTGATCAACATAGGGTTTCTATGATGTTGATCCACTCAAGATCGCTACATCAAAGACATCTGCTCATAGGATTCTTGCTCATAGCATGCTTGATTCTGGGAGAACTGCTCCTCAAGCAATCAGTCATATTTCAATTGGTATGAATCCCCGTAATAAGCATACCCATGGGACCACCCCATTATAAGGGTTCCAATGTGATAGACAACACATCGATCTGATTCCCGATTTATGAGATATGGGTACTTTTGTAAAATGGGCCTTGTTGGATTCAAGTCTAATCTAACATAATTCGCCTGTCAAACTCCTTCCAAACTCACTTAGAGTATCTCCAAGGTACCACCTTGTCACAAAGGTCCTTATTCCATAAACAACGTGTCGATTGGACTCCTGGTCTGTTAGTTACATCAATTTCCATGAAACGGGGCGTGATCACACCTCAATCCGGCTCGGCTCAGTCGGGCTCTCTGGAATATTCCATATGAACCGCTTCCTAAAATGGTTCCCAAAGCCACTAACAGCCTGAAAAATCGACACTTGGTTCATCAGTTATGAGCGTTTATTTATTTGGTGGTCGGTTGGGTCGGGGCCCAGTCCAACTCCTCAGATCGACTAGATGCAACGGTTCCCAAGGTCTACTTGACCCCACCCGGGTCTAGTCCGTTAATGGTTAGCTTAGTTCACTAGGTCCAACCCGTCAGGGTTGGCCCATTGGTTCGCAGACCTGTGTCGCGGTTGGCCCGACCAGCCGGGTGGGGATCGACCCACCCGCACTGGCCCGTTGGGCCATGGGTCTAGCCCGACCCACTGTGCCTTAGGTCCGGCCCGACCCGCTGGGCAGGTTCAACCCTCTCGGTCAGCCCACATCCAGCCCGATCCACCAGAAGGTGGACCACCTTCTCCGCTGGCCCTGTGGTTTTTGTCTTGTTTTTCCCGGCTGGTGTAGCACTTCCCAACCACATGAAACATTTAGCCATTTGACTGACCAGATACTTCCAATGCAGTGTGGTGTGGGGCCACATCGTACCCTCCTACCATAGCCTATTGGCCACAACTGCTGCCCCGACGGAGCCTGCGGGCGTCGTCCTTTTCCAAATTGTCTAGCTCGGGTCGGCTGCCTCTGGCCGCTGTGGTGCACAACAACATTCCACTTCCCACCACCCATAGTCTATTTCTATAGCTCTCATCCAGCCACTACCGACTGCCACCGACATGGCGCTTTAGTGGTTTCTTCTGTGGGCCACCGAACGCTCTCTGTTGGTCTGTTTTCGGTGCTTTCAGTTCCAAAATGGCTCTTGGGTCACCATCGCCATTGTGTGTCCTCCGGTTTCATCCTGCCACTCCATTTAAAAAACCATTAAAAAAACAAGACAAATACTGAAGAGGTGGAGGGTCTGAGCTAGTTCGTTTGGCCCATGCCCTCCATGTTAGCATTATATCAGGAAGTCAATAAGTTATATCATAATGATGAACTTTAAAATAACCCCTACCTAGATAAGACATTCGCTGATGACGATCGACAAAACTTCCTTTGTTATTGTCTTTGGTTCAAGATTCGATGGTGCTCTTCACTGCTCATTAAAACTGGTCTCGTCCTCCAGGTGTTCGAATCATGGTACTTTTCTAGAGCTTCATCTCTTGGTGAAGTCGTTCTAACACCCCACCCCAAGCTCTATATAAATTGGAGTGGGAAGAGGTGGGTAACCCTCTGAGAAATTTATGAGGTTTATTTAATTAATGGACCACCAAAATTCCCAATGGTGTAGTTACATTTAAAGGAGATTCAATCCATTTAATGTCATGACATGTCGTCGGTCCTGCCACCGTCGCTCATCCGTTGGAGGAAAGAAAAAAAGAGAAATAAAATAACATTGTTGTTTTATTATTCTTTAAATGTCCAAAACTATCTTTTTCTCCCGACCTTCTATGGTTGAATTGAAGCCTCCATTTAGTGTATCCTGGTGTTGTGGATTCGACAGTGCCCTCAAATTTTTAATATGATCAATGGTTCTAAATATTGAAAATGACACACGTTCGTTTACTAAACATACCCTAAAAAAAGTTCAGAAAATCATTCCAGGCACACCAGGCCTCAAAATCACGCGCATTCAATTTTCAAAAACTGATAATAATCCCAATTAATTTAACCAATTAGATGGAAAGAATATAGGTCTTTATAGTCCACTGTGAGAATGTCCCACAAACTCTAAAGTTCATAATCGGGATCCAACCCTTGGTTTCCCTCTTCATCAAATAGGGGCAGTTGAGGAACAAACATTAGTTCTGATATTGGCCACTATAGTGGGGGACTGAATGGTGGAGAGAACACTGCATGGGCTAAAACGACACTACATACTGGTTCATTTCCCAGAGTCAGTACTCACAACATCATCACATCTCCCTAGGATTGAGTGATAACCACTGCTTCATGTGTGAAGGTTGTAGCTAATGATGATGAATCTGGGTAGTTCTCATAATCTACCAACCTCTAGAACAACTCTCCATAATCTTTTATTGACATAGATAATGATCCTGGGGATGACAGATAGGAATGCATGAAAAGAACTTGAAAAAGAGTTAAATATTCCTCCTCCTGTATATATCTATGAAGGGCCTCAAGGATCTAGTTCATTTCACATTCCAAAAGAATGATTTTGAAAAACCTAGTTCCTATCCCATAATCTAATGTAGGGGATCAGGGTGGAGGCTCAATCATAGAATCACACACCACTTTAGAATCTAAAAACAGGCAGGATTGAAAATGATATGGTGCCGTGAAGGATTATTTCCTCGTTTGCAACTATTCTCCATTGTACCCTGGGAAGGTTCCTCAGGGAAGGTTAAATCTTTAACATGGGATGGAACTCTATCTGGGATGATGTTGGAGCTGGGAGGGCCTCTTCTAGAGTTGGTAAGGACATGGGGAGGGCCTATGATGATGTCATCGGATCAAAATGGACCTCTGCTGGGACTATCATGGGAGTAGGGAGGACCTCCATGATAAGTGCTGATAAGAACATGGGAAGAGCCTCAATGTTGGGTGAGAGAGTGGTGAAGTCCTATGCTTGGCTGTGTTGCGGTATGAGGAGAACCTGGGAAGATTTAAAACATAACATGGGGAGGATCTCCATGGTTGATAGTGCAGGAGAGAGGATGGCCTCTACTATATCTAGTAAGGACATGGGGAGGGATTCTACGTTGGACACATTTGGAACGTCAAGGAACTTCACATTGGTTGGTCATGGTGATACAAGGAGGTCCTTCGTACGGATCAAACTAGACATGGGGAGGGCCTCTGTGCTGATTGGTGATGGGGTGAGGTGGACCCTCATGCTGATAAATTGAAATTTGGGAAAAATATCCATACCTGGGATCATGGGAATGTGTAGGACCTTCATGATGGAATCAAGAAGATGGTTATGACCTATTCTTGGACTGGTGATGGTATGAGGAGGACCTCCATACTAGATATCGATGTCATAGGTTTTCCTGTGACAACTGCTACTCGTTTCAATGATGGAAAGAGTCAGCCAAGCCTACCCATGTGGTCGATGGGGTCTTAATAATGATAAGGAATAGAAGTTCCTCTAATTTGTAATAAAAAAGGATATTATAGTATGCATCTATGGTGACATGGGTCATTAAATCTTTAAAAAATGACCCCCCTGACATGCGTCTTCTTGATCCAACGCCTAATGTAGATGCTGTGTTAGTCGAAATGGGGTCCACGATGCATGGGTATGACCACCTATTCCTTGGACAGAGGGATCAGATGATGGCGTTAACACAGCCTAATGGGAACCCTCCTTGTAGGCTCCCAGGTGACAGTCGTAACCCAGATGATTCGAATGATCCTTACCTCATCAGTGTAAGGGAGTGAATAATGGGAGCATTTTAGGGAAAGGCTCATGAAACAGTTGAATATCGTAGTGGGGAGTAACGACTCCATGAGATTCCCTTGGGGTGGTGGGAATGAAAACCCAAAATAACATCTAGATCTTGGTGGGAGATATCCCTCATTGGAATGACCCCTTCCCATTCGTATCATTAAACAATATTATCAATCACCCTCCTCTGGATAAGATCTTAAGGTGAGATTGGGAATGGGCACCCAGTAGAAATGGTTGTGTACATCATCGTGGAAGATTTTGAGCTATGTGGTATTTCCACCTTAGCGTTTCCTATGCCCATGCATCTATATGTTGTAGAAAACTGTGTTTCTGTAACCTGGGTCTCACAAATTAGGAAGACTCAGCTATTAGAACTGACAGTAAGGAAACAGTGCCCAACACATAGTTCCCCCGTGCCTTTCAAACTTCCATTGATGGATATAATGGTCCACACTGATTATGTCATATATAGAAATTCCCAATGATTAAATATTTTTTTTGGTAAGTTCCATGCGTGAACCACTATTTGTCTGGCGGGACCTAGTGCCAGTAGGTGGATTTGGTGACATACTTATCTGCTGATGTCTCGAATACAACTAATCCCCATGGTTTGAAGAGAAAAGGTCCACATATGGTTATCCTTTTCTATTTACTATGATTTTGACTAGGGGACACACCTTTTATTAGGATGTGCATCTATCTTCCTCCCATTCCTGCTTTCCAAAGGTAGGTGGAATTCATCACCTCTTTAATGATGTCTGCTCCTTGATCAAAATGAGATGATGATATTTCAGTCTCTCCTATCGTGGATTCATCCATGGAATTATTTTCCTACTCTGGTTCGTCCTTATTTATTAATACGTTGTTTGTGAGACCCTTCCTGGTTCCATCACTTTGTGAACACTGACTAATTACACTACTTTTGCTAGGACATTACAAAGGGTCAAGTTAGGGTAGCAACCTTTTTTCAGGGAAGTAGTCATGTTGGGAATTACTAAATGTATGTATGCTAGAACCTCAATATACATTAATTATCCCTTATTAGAGTGCTTCACAGGGGCACATAAGCTTTAGGTATCCCACAAAGAATGCATGGAATGTTATACTAGAGGCATGTCTTGGATTTTTTCCTTAGCTTCTCATGTTCAACATAGGGTATTCCATGAGTTTAATGTTTTGAGGAGGCATATTAGATTGATTAGAACACCAATGAGAGTAGATAAAATGGGTACATTCCGAGTATGGAGAATATAGAAGGTTTACTTGATGGTTAGATTAGAACGCCAAATAAGGAAACACCCTAAATGACGTGTCCTAGAAAAAGAAGTTTCCACACCATGAAGGATGATTTGAACACCACAGATGGAAGATCAGTTACGGTGGGTCCTGGAAAATGGGACACCAAGGTTTACTGTAGGGTGGGATTAAACCTCACAGAGGCATAATATATACCCCATATAGTAGATAGGGATAAAAATCCACACATTTTAGAGGATGATTTGGGGATTACACATGTCTAGTAGCCTAGGCGCTACAAAAAGTGGCTAAGATATGACCTTAACATGATAAGGGTAATGTAGTGGAGTAGATGGATGGGGATTATACACGGTTATATACCTATATGAATGAAATGATCCAACCAGGATATTGGGGCCTAGGTAAAATCGGGATGGGTATAGAGGAAGCTTAAAAGCGTTAAAATTTATGAGATGGGATGATGATGATGATGGTCTTGAACCTCAGGGTGTTTTCCTAAGTACCCTACATTGAAGGAAAGGATCAATTTTCATGTATTTTTAGTGGGGTGATGAGACAACTGAAGAGGTGTCTCGTGATAATGGTGTGCATGGATAAGGTCCCATAGGAAGTAAAAACTCTAGGATGGTTCATGATCTTCCTGAGACATGATGTCTTGAATGAAATATTAGTATGGGACATGGATGATGGGATCGAACCTTAAATGGGGCTTCCAATGTATCCCAATGTATGGGAATCAAAGTAAACATAGATCTGGAATGTGGCATATAATTAGGGTTTTCACAAAGGAGAGAAACTCAAACACATTATGAGGCTTACACATGGTTAGTAGACCATTTCAAGAAGGGGAACTCTTGGTTGGAAGAGTATAGATGGTGTGTGGTTTATATGGATGGTTTAGCAGCCCATAAGATGGACGGATCAAAACACCTCAGGGAGTTGGACTCAAGAGATTCATCCCGAAATGGAATGTATCACATCATAAGGGTACATACCTAAGAGGGAGTACCAGAGTTTACCATTGGTTGGGGTTTGACCTCAAAGAGGCTTTCAACATATCACAATGGTTGGGAATCAAAACATGTGTAGTTTTGTATGGGGGAATATAGTTTAAAGTCACATGGTATGAAGTTTAAATGACATTAGACATAAAAATTAGTTGGATTTTGGGGAGCAAGGGGAATAAAGTCTAGATAGGCTTCCTATGTACTATTTCTAGAAGACAGGGATCAATGTCCACGTAGTTCAAGAGGATTTAGTTTAACATCATGTTGGACAATGGTGCATGGGAATTATGCCTGGTTAGTGGCCCAAAGTCTTGTTGGGTCTTACACATGGTTATTATATAAAAGTGGATTTCATGGTCACTACCTACTCTAAGCCCACAATAGTCATGATCGGTTTGAGAGACAAGAGGTAATAGAATACCTGGCAATAGTGTCGTGAAAGGTGAGACCACTAGGGCTGGTGTGGGGTTATGCATGGCTAGAGGACCCAAGAGATAGATATCTGGACTTAATACATGAGGGAAGGCTGATGAGGGTGACCAGATGCATGAGGAGGATATGTCCATATTATAGGGAACACCCTGTCAGAGTGTGTCAGGTATTATGTGAAGACTTCTCGAGGCATGCATAGCAACATAGCGCAAAGGTGGGAGAGAAGAATGAGAGTACTTATTCTCATTCCCCTTTGAGTCCACCCAGACTTTCCATGCATGAGACAACTGACAGTTTATCATCATGTATTGAGGATGAGGGTGCTTGTCAGTTTCACATCATACATCTCAGAAGATGAGGAATCACTCCACATCTGTTGGACTTACATAACATGTACCATCCTACACATGGGGAGGGAAAGGTATAGGAAATGACCGATGGGAGTGAGGTGGAAGAGTGTTCAATTGAGGGGATCATATTAGCATAACTATGAAAAGAATCAATATCCATTAGCATACTTATGTGAAGAAGCATGAGGTAGGGAAACACAATATATATCATCGCCTAGGGGACCATGAAGTCACTACAAACAATCTTAGAGGGGTACATGGAAAAGATTCATGCACTATCGGTACGTTGCGTGCAAGATGAGATTGAAAATTTTACCTTGGAACATAGAAAATTAATGGAGTACATATGAAAGGGTGTGTGCAATACTAAAGGTTTGTGAGAAAAAACAAAAGATGCAGACAATATTAGAGTCTAGCATTAAAAGTAAAGGGGGAATGAGAACAATATTTACTGCACAAGGGTATGTCTTGTACGTGAGAGGGATCATTTTCAATCATTATACTTGGGAAAAATGAATATGGGTGAGGGTCATGACATAGTGGGCCTGACCAAAGGGGAACCTATGGGAAACCTATTGCAAAATATCCAGTACCTTGGCATCATGTGTTTCATGTGGTCATAGAAGGGGTCACCTTACGAACATGGGAGCGACGGTTCAACATCAGGAGCATTACCCTCAATGGTGGGGGAACTTATCTATTTATAGGTGAAAATTATGGATATTACATGTAAGGAGGCTGAAATTGAAGCATTATTTTGATGTTATATTGGGAACCTAATAGATTTATGCATGGGTCATACTTGCACACCTAACAAGTTTCTTCTGTGCACCTTCCTTTTCCATTTTAGAGGCTTGAGTTCAAGAACTCCATTTGATGTCACATCAAGCACACAATGGGCTTGAACGCATCTCCAATCCTTTTGAACATGCACCAAATCTTGCACAAAAAAACCCTTGGGATTCTCAGGATCATCTTCTGACTCAAAATATACCTTTGGGCCACTCAAATATTCTAATCTATAGGCTCAATCCGAATTATGTACCAAAAAAAAAATAAACCAAAAAGGTTTTATATCAAAAATATATATTGTTAAGTTATTCTGAAATTAAATTGATTAAAATTAAAAAAATTACCACTAAAAAAACAATATAAAATAGAAATTCTAAAATGTGAAAATATGGATCTCCCCAATCTTCTAGAATTTTTACACACACTACAAAAAATATGGAAAAGAAAAAAATACTTGTAAACCAATCAAAATTATAGGAAATGGAAATATAGAACCTTGAGAGTGATTTAGTATAACATTAAATGAAATATTGGAGTCTTTTATATAATAGGTAATGTGACTATTGGAATAATAATATTAGCATTGGAATAGTAAACTGACTATTTAGAATAGTAACCTAATCAATTGAAATAACAAATTTTCCTTTGGAATAATTATTTTATGAAAAATAATAAATCATAATACAAATAATATTTATCACGGTTAATTTATGAAAATATTTATTTTATAATACTAATAAATTAATATCATAATTAAAAAACTCAAATAAAATATAAGGACCTTTTTAATAAACTATATTTTAAAGTATTTCCTAAAAAAAATTTATATTTAAAATTATAATTAACAACTTTATAATTTTATTTTGATAAAATAAATAATAATTTTTAAAATACCACATTGAATTTTTACAAGGTTATTTTTTTGTTAATTCTCTGAAACACTTCAATTCTTGGGTAAATAGTAAAAATTTATATTTTTTAAAATATTTTTTTATTTTAAATGAAATAATTAATGATGTAATTGTAAGCTAATACTTTATGGAAAACTATATTAAGACATGAAATATTTAATTTCATAAATGAGTCATTAATATACAATAAAAGTAATTTCAAAACCTAAACATCACATTCCCATTCTTATTGTGAAATACGATTCCTTAAAATATAAATTTATTTCCCTACACTTACAATTTTTATAAATTAATGAAAGAGAAATATAAAGGGGATTTAAATACATCAACAAATTATGTTATTTTTATATTCGATTTGTATTATAAAATAATATCTTATACATATTTCACCTTTTATTTAATGAATTATTCCTTATTTTACACTAAAAACACCCCTCTCATGAAGTACAAATAACCCCTATCTATCCCCTTTAAAAACAACAAATTATACACCTACCAATTCCCATCACATTTTAAAAATACTCCCTATAAATCACCATTGAAAAACAATCAATGTTGTGGTGTAAATACACTCCAAACATCAATGGGCTTGTTGTGGCA